>CAWUFW010004108.1:0-1200000 GCA_963921515.1 Calotriton arnoldi
CTTATAAAGCGCACTACATACCCGCGAGGGTCTCAAGGCGCTGGGGGAAGAGGGGGTGGTGCTGCTACTGATCGAAGAGCCAGGTCTTGAGGAGTCTTCTGAAGGCCAGTAGGTCTTGGGTCTGTCGGAGGTTGGTGGGGAGGGTGTTCCAGGTCTTGGCGGCGAGGTGGGAGAAGGATCTGCCGCCGGCGGTCGCTTCCGGATGCGGGGGACTGTGGCGAGGGCGAGGCTGGTCGAGCGGAGCTGGCGGGTGGGGGTGTAGAAGCTGAGTCGTCTGTTGAGGTAGGCTGGTCCGGAGTTGTGGAGTGCTTTGTGTGCGTGAGTGAGGAGCTTGAAGGTTATCCTCTTGTTGGACAGGAGCCAGTGCAGGTCTCTCAGGTGGGGTGTGATGTGGCTGCGTCGGGGATGTCGAGGATAAGACGTGCAGAGGCGTTCTGGATGCGTTGCAGCCGCCTCAGGAGCTTAGCCGTCGCTCCTGCGTAGAGGGCGTTTCCGTAGTCCAGCCTGCTGGTGACGAGGGCCTGGGTGACTGTTTTTCTTGTTTCGGTGGGGATCCACTTGGAAGATCCCCGTGGAGCATTCGGAGGATGTTGAAGCAGGATGAGGAAACGGCGTTGACCTGCTTAGTCATGGAGAGGGTGGGGTCGAGGATGACCCCTAGGTTGCGTGACGTGGTCGGTGGGTGGCGGGCTGTTCCCAGTGATGTTGGCCACCAGGAGTCGTCCCAGGCTGAAGGGTTGGAACCAAGGATGAGGACCTCCGTCTTGTCCGAGTTCAGCTTCAGGCGGCTGGTCCTCATCCATTCGGCGACGGCCTTCATTCCTTCGTGGAGGTGGGCTTTGGCGGTGTGGAGGGTCTTTGGTGAGGGAGAGGATCAGCTGGGTGTCGTCGGCGTAGGAGATGATGTTGAGGCCGAGCTGTCGGGCGACGTGGGCGAGGGGTGCCATGTAGATGTTGAACAGCGTTGGGCTGAGGGAGGAGCCTTGGGGTACGCCGCAGATGATCTTGGTGGCCTTGGATCGGAAGGGGGCGAGGCGGACGCTTTGTGTTCTGGCCGGAAAGGAAGGATGTGGTCCAGTCCAGGGCCTTCTCTGGATCCCGGCGCCGTGAAGGCGTGTTCGTAGTGTGTGGTGGCAGACCGTGGTCGAAGGCGGCTGATAGGTCCAGGAGGATGAGGGCTGCTGTTTCTCCGCTGTCTCAGCAGGGTCCTGATGTCATCGGTGGCGGCGATGAGGGCGGTTTCCGGTGCTGTGGTTGCTGCGGAAGCCGGACTGGGAAGGGTCCAGGATGTTGTTCTCCTCGAGGTAGCGGGTCAGTTGTTTGTTGACGATTTTCTCGGTGACCTTCAAGGGGAACGGGAGCAGAGAGATGGGTCGGAAGTTCTTGAGGTCCTTGGGGTCTGCCTTGGGTTTCTTGAGTAAGGCGGTGATCTCGGCGTGCTTCCAGCTTTCCGGGAAGGTTGCTGTCTCGAAGGAGATGTTGATTATTTTCCGGAGATGGGGCGCGATGGCTGTACTGGCTTTGTTGAAGATGTGGTGAGGGCACGGGTCTAGCGGTGAACCGGAGTGGATGGTGTTCATGATCTCGCTGGTGTCCTCGCCGTTGATGTTGGTCCAGGAGAGCAGGCGGTTGGTGGTTGTGGGGGCAGTGGTCTCGGTGGTTGCCGGGCGGTCGTGGTGTTGAAGCTGTCGTGGATGTCGGCGATTTTGCGGTGGAAGAAGGTGGCCAGTGAGTCGCACAGGTCTCGCGACGGCTGGATGTCGTTGGTGTTGGAGCTGGGGTTGGAGAGTTCCTTCACGATGTTGAAGAGCTCTTTGCTGTTGTGTGCGTTGTTGTCTAGGCGGTCTTTGAGTGAGGCCCTTTGGCGGATCTGATGAGGTGATGGTGACTGCGGGTGGCGCTCTTGTGGGCGGCGTAGCTGTCCGCTGTCCGTTCGTGGAGCCAGATCTTCTCCAGTTTTCGGCATGTTCGCTTGGAGGCCTGGAGGTCTTCGGTGAACCAGGTGGCTTTCTTGCTGGTGTGGCTGTTGGGCGTGATTCTTGAGCGGGGCGAGGGTGTTGGCGCAGTCGCCGATCCACTGTCTGAGGTTGCGGGCGGCGGTGTCGGGGTCGGAGGGTTCGGCGGGTGGGCTCAGGGCGAGGGTTGTGGTTAGCTGGTCTTCCGTGACTCTGCTCCAGCAGCGGCGAGGCATTTGTTCGGTGCGGTGGTGCGTGGTGGGCTTCCTGTAGGTGAAGTGGATGCAGTGGTGGTCAGTCCAGTGGGGTTCGGAGGTGTGGTTGAAGGAGACGTGTGGGCTTGCGGAAAAGATGGAGTCGAGCGTGTGGCCGGCGGCGTGGGTGGGTGTAGTCACGAGCTGTCTGAGTCCGAGGGTGGCGAGGTTGTCGATCAGGTGGTGGAGTTGGTGTCCTTGTTGTTCTCGAGGTGGAAGTTCAGGTCCCCGAGGAGGATGTAGTCCGTGGGAGGCGATGGCGTGTGTGCTGACGAAGTCAGCGATGGAATCGCTGAACTGTGGTCGGGGTCCGGGGGTCTGTAGATGAGGGTTCCTCTGAGGGTGGTGTTGGGATCGGTGTGGATCTGGAAGTGCATGTGTTCGGCGGTGCTGAGGGTGTCGTCGGTGTTGGTTGAGACTCTGAGGGTGTTCCTGTGGACGATGGCGATGCCTCCTCCGACTCACATGGTGCGGTCCCTGCGGGTGATCTTGTATCCGTCCGGGATGGCAATGGCGATGTCGGGGCTGAAGCGGGATTCAGCCAGGTCTCCGTCAGGAATGCGACGTCTGGGGAGGTTGAGTCGAGAAGGTCCCAGAGTTCGATGGCGTGTTTGCGGGCGGAGCGGGTGTTGAGGAGGAGTGCATCTGAGGTAGTTGGGTTCTTTCCTGGGCGGTGGTTTGGCGGGGCGGGTGCTGGTGAAGCTGCAGTTCCGGCAGGTGAAGGGCCCTTGGGTGCGCTCGGGTGGCCTGGTAGCAGGCGTGATCTTTTCCGGGTTGAGTGCGTGAGGGTGCTGGACGCCAGATCGGGCGCCTGCTGATGTGGCGGGCGCAGGGGATGCCCGGACCAGGGGGTCTGGCGCTGGCGCGGTCACGGCGCGGACGGGCGCAGACGGGCTTGCCTTAGGCGCTGCCGGCGCGCAGCGGCCGCACAGCGGCCGCCATAAATGGGGAGGTGGGAGGGAGGAGCAGGGAATGGGGCAGCGAATGGGCAGTGAGGGGGCGGGGCCGCAGGGCAGCGGCGGAAACAGGCACAGAAGGGAAAACGAGCACAATCAGGGCATCAAGGGGGCACAGAAAGGAAAAAACTAGCACAATCAGGGGCAGCAAGGGGGCACAGAAAGGAAAAACGAGCACAATCAGGGGCAGCAAGGGGGCACAGAAAGGAAAAAACAAGCACAATCAGGGGCAGCAAGGGGGCACAGAAAGGAAAAACGAGCACAATCAGGGGCAGCAAGGGGGCACAGAAAGGAAAAACGAGCACAATCAGGGGCAGCAAGGGGGCACAGAAAGGAAAAACGAGCACAATCAGGGGCAGCAAGGGGGCACAGAAAGGAAAAACGAGCACAATCAGGGGCAGCAAGGGGGCACAGAAAGGAAAAACGAGCACAATCAGGGGCAGCAAGGGGGCACAGAAAGGAAAAACGAGCACAATCAGGGGCAGCAAGGGGGCACAGAAAGGAAAAACGAGCACAATCAGGGGCAGCAAGGGGGCACAGAAAGGAAAAACGAGCACAATCAGGGGCAGCAAGGGGGCACAGAAAGGAAAAACGAGCACAATCAGGGGCAGCAAGGGGGCACAGAAAGGAAAAACGAGCACAATCAGGGGCAGTAAGGGGGCACAGAAAGGAAAAACGAGCACAATCAGGGGCAGCAAGGGGGCACAGAAAGGAAAAACGAGAACAATCAGGGGCAGCAGCAGGGCACACAGACGGAGCTGTGTGGTGGGGGAGCGACCTACCAGTCAAGGTCAGGGGTCGCTCTCTTCACCACGCAGCGGCCGCCATAAATGGGGAGGTGGGAGGGAGGAGCAGGGAATGGGGCAGGGAATGGGGCAGCGAATGGGCAGTGAGGGGGCGGGGCCGCAGGGGCGCAGCGGCGGGAAACAGGCACAGAAGGGAAAACGAGCACAATCAGGGCATCAAGGGGGCACAGAAAGGAAAAACTAGCACAATGAGGGGCAGCAAGGGGGCACAGAAAGGAAAAACGAGCACAATCAGGGGCAGCAAGGGGGCACAGAAAGGAAAAACGAGCACAATCAGGGGCAGCAAGGGGGCACAGAAAGGAAAAACGAGCACAATCAGGGGCAGCAAGGGGGCACAGAAAGGAAAAACGAGCACAATCAGGGGCAGCAAGGGGGCACAGAAAGGAAAAACGAGCACAATCAGGGGCAGCAAGGGGGCACAGAAAGGAAAACGAGCACAATCAGGGGCAGCAAGGGGGCACAGAAAGGAAAAAACGAGCACAATCAGGGGCAGCAAGTGGGCACAGAAAGGAAAAACGAGCACAATCAGGGGCAGCAAGGGGGCACAGAAAGGAAAAACGAGCACAATCAGGGGCAGCAAGGGGGGCACAGAAAGGAAAAACGAGCACAATCAGGGGCAGCAAGGGGGCACAGAAAGGAAAAACGAGCACAATCAGGGGCAGCAAGGGGGCACAGAAAGGAAAAACGAGCACAATCAGGGGCAGCAAGGGGGCACAGAAAGGAAAAACGAGCACAATCAGGGGCAGCAAGGGGGCACAGAAAGGAAAAAAGCGAGCACAATCAGGGGCAGCAAGGGGGGCACAGAAAGGGAAAACGAGCACAATCAGGGGCAGCAAGGGGGCACAGAAAGGAAAAACGAGAACAATCAGGGGCAGCAGCAGGGCACACAGACGGAGCTGTGTGGTGGGGAGCGACCTACCAGTCAAGGTCAGGGGTCGCTCTCTTCACCACGCAGCGGCCGCCATAAATGGGGAGGTGGGAGGGAGGAGCAGGGAATGGGGCAGCGAATGGGCAGTGAGGGGGCGGGGCCGCAGGGCGCAGCGGCGGGAAACAGGCACAGAAGGGAAAACGAGCACAATCAGGGCATCAAGGGGGCACAGAAAGGAAAAACTAGCACAATGAGGGGCAGCAAGGGGGCACAGAAAGGAAAAACGAGCACAATCAGGGGCAGCAAGGGGGCACAGAAAGGAAAAAACGAGCACAATCAGGGGCAGCAAGGGGGCACAGAAAGGAAAAAACGAGCACAATCAGGGGCAGCAAGGGGGCACAGAAAGGAAAAACGAGCACAATCAGGGGCAGCAAGGGGGGCACAGAAAGGAAAAACGAGCACAATCAGGGGCAGCAAGGGGGCACAGAAAGGAAAAACGAGCACAATCAGGGGCAGCAAGGGGGCACAGAAAGGAAAAACGAGCACAATCAGGGGCAGCAAGGGGGCACAGAAAGGAAAAACGAGCACAATCAGGGGCAGCAAGGGGGGCACAGAAGGAAAAACGAGCACAATCAGGGGCAGCAAGGGGGCACAGAAAGGAAAACGAGCACAATCAGGGGCAGCAAGGGGGGCACAGAAAGGAAAAACGAGCACAATCAGGGGCAGCAAGAGGGGCACAGAAAGGAAAAAAACGAGCACAATCAGGGGCAGCAAGGGGGGCACAGAAAGGAAAAACGAGCACAATCAGGGGCAGCAAGGGGGCACAGAAAGGAAAAACGAGCACAATCAGGGGCAGCAGCAGGGCACACAGACGGAGCTGTGTGGTGGGGAGCGACCTACCAGTCAAGGTCAGGGGTCGCTCTCTTCACCACGCAGCGGCCGCCATAAATGGGGAGGTGGGAGGGAGGAGCAGGGAATGGGGCAGCGAATGGGCAGTGAGGGGGCGGGGCCGCAGGCGCAGCGGCGGGAAACAGGCACAGAAGGGAAAACGAGCACAATCAGGGCATCAAGGGGGCACAGAAAGGAAAAACTAGCACAATGAGGGGCAGCAAGGGGGCACAGAAAGGAAAAACGAGCACAATCAGGGGCAGCAAGGGGGCACAGAAAGGAAAAATGAGCACAATCAGGGGCAGCAAGGGGGCACAGAAAGGAAAAACGAGCACAATCAGGGGCAGCAAGGGGGCACAGAAAGGAAAAACGAGCACAATCAGGGGCAGCAAGGGGGCACAGAAAGGAAAAACGAGCACAATCAGGGGAGCAAGGGGCACAGAAAGGAAAAACGAGCACAATCAGGGGCAGCAAGGGGGGCACAGAAAGGAAAAACGAGCACAATCAGGGGCAGCAAGGGGGCACAGAAAGGAAAAACGAGCACAATCAGGGGCAGCAAGGGGGGCACAGAAGGAAAAACGAGCACAATCAGGGGCAGCAAGGGGGCACAGAAAGGAAAAACGAGCACAATCAGGGGCAGCAAGGTGGGCACAGAAAGGAAAAACGAGCACAATCAGGGGCAGCAAGGGGGCACAGAAAGGAAAAACGAGCACAATCAGGGGCAGCAAGGGGGCACAGAAAGGAAAAACGAGCACAATCAGGGGCAGCAAGGGGGCACAGAAAGGAAAAACGAGCACAATCAGGGGCAGCAGCAGGGCACACAGACGGAGCTGTGTGGTGGGTGAGCGACCTACCAGTCAAGGTCAGGGGTCGCTCTCTTCACCACGCAGCGGCCGCCATAAATGGGGAGGTGGGAGGGAGGAGCAGGGAATGGGGCAGCGAATGGGCAGTGAGGGGGCGGGGCCGCAGGGGCGGGAAACAGGCACAGAAGGGAAAACGAGCACAATCAGGGCATCAAGGGGGCACAGAAAGGAAAAACTAGCACAATGAGGGGCAGCAAGGGGGCACAGAAAGGAAAAACGAGCACAATCAGGGGCAGCAAGGGGGCACAGAAAGGAAAAACGAGCACAATCAGGGGCAGCAAGGGGGCACAGAAAGGAAAACGAGCACAATCAGGGGCAGCAAGGGGGCACAGAAAGGAAAAACGAGCACAATCAGGGGCAGCAAGGGGGCACAGAAAGGAAAACGAGCACAATCAGGGGCAGCAAGGGGGCACAGAAAGGAAAAACGAGCACAATCAGGGGCAGCAAGGGGGCACAGAAAGGAAAAACGAGCACAATCAGGGGCAGCAAGGGGGCACAGAAAGGAAAAACGAGCACAATCAGGGGCAGCAAGGGGGCACAGAAGGAAAAACGAGCACAATCAGGGGCAGCAAGAGGGCACAGAAAGGAAAAATGAGCACAATCAGGGGCAGCAAGGGGGGCACAGAAAGGAAAAACGAGCACAATCAGGGGCAGCAAGGGGGCACAGAAAGGAAAAAACGAGCACAATCAGGGGCAGCAAGGGGGCACAGAAAGGAAAAACGAGCACAATCAGGGGCAGCAGCATGGCACACAGACGGTGCTGTGTGGTGGGGGAGCGACCTACCAGTCAAGGTCAGGGGTCGCTCTCTTCACCACGCAGCGGCCGCCATAAATGGGGAGGTGGGAGGGAGGAGCAGCGAATGGGGCAGCGAATGGGCAGTGAGGGGGCGGGCCGCAGGGGCGCAGCGGCGGGAAACAGGCACAGAAGGGAAAACGAGCACAATCAGGGCATCAAGGGGGCACAGAAAGGAAAAACTAGCACAATGAGGGGCAGCAAGGGGGCACAGAAAGGAAAAACGAGCACAATCAGGGGCAGCAAGGGGGCACAGAAAGGAAAAACGAGCACAATCAGGGGCAGCAAGGGGGCACAGAAAGGAAAAACGAGCACAATCAGGGGCAGCAAGGGGGCACAGAAAGGAAAAACGAGCACAATCAGGGGCAGCAAGGGGGCACAGAAAGGAAAAACCAGCACAATCAGGGGCAGCAAGGGGGCACAGAAGGAAAAACGAGCACAATCAGGGGCAGCAAGGGGGCACAGAAAGGAAAAACGAGCACAATCAGGGGCAGCAAGGGGGGCACAGAAAGGAAAAACGAGCACAATCAGGGGCAGCAAGGGGGCACAGAAAGGAAAAAAACGAGCACAATCAGGGGCAGCAAGGGGGCACAGAAAGGAAAAATGAGCACAATCAGGGGCAGCATTGGGGCAAGAAAGGAAAACGAGCACAATCAGGGGCAGCAAGGGGGCACACAGACGGAGCTGTGTGGTGGGGGAGCGACCTACCAGACAAGGTCAGGGGTCGCTCTCTTCACCACGCAGCGGCCGCCATAAATGGGGAGGTGGGAGGGAGGAGCAGGGAATGGGGCAGGCCGCAGCGGCGGGAAACAGGCACAGAAGGGAAAACGAGCACAATCAGGGCATCAAGGGGGCACAGAAAGGAAAAAACTAGCACAATGAGGGGCATCAAGGGGGCACAGAAAGGAAAAACGAGCACAATCAGGGGCAGCAAGGGGGGCACAGAAAGGAAAAACGAGCACAATCAGGGGCAGCAAGGGGGCACAGAAAGGAAAAACGAGCACAATCAGGGGCAGCAAGGGGGCACAGAAAGGAAAAAACGAGCACAATCAGGGGCAGCAAGGGGGCACAGAAAGGAAAAACGAGCACAATCAGGGGCAGCAAGGGGGCACAGAAAGGAAAAACGAGCACAATCAGGGGCAGCAAGGGGGCACAGAAAGGAAAAACGAGCACAATCAGGGGCAGCAAGGGGGCACAGAAAGGAAAAACGAGCACAATCAGGGGCAGCAAGGGGGCACAGAAAGGAAAAACGAGCACAATCAGGGGCAGCAAGGGGGCACAGAAAGGAAAAACGAGCACAATCAGGGGCAGCAAGGGGGCACAGAAAGGAAAAACGAGCACAATCAGGGGCAGCAAGGGGGCACAGAAAGGAAAAACGAGCACAATCAGGGGCAGCAAGGGGGCACAGAAAGGAAAAACGAGCACAATCAGGGGCAGCAAGGGGGCACAGAAAGGAAAAAAACGAGCACAATCAGGGGCAGCAAGGGGGGCACAGAAAGGAAAAACGAGCACAATCAGGGGCAGCAAGGGGGCACAGAAAGGAAAAACAAGCACAATCAGGGGCAGCAGCAGGGCACACAGACGGAGCTGTGTGGTGGGGAGCGACCTACCAGTCAAGGTCAGGGGTCGCTCTCTTCACCACGCAGCGGCCGCCATAAATGGGGAGGTGGGAGGGAGGAGCAGGGAATGGGGCAGCGAATGGGCAGTGAGGGGGCGGGGCCGCAGGCGCAGCGGCGGGAAACCGGCACAGAAGGGAAAACGAGCACAATCAGGGCATCAAGGGGGCACAGAAAGGAAAAACTAGCACAATGAGGGGCAGCAAGGGGGCACAGAAAGGAAAAACGAGCACAATCAGGGGCAGCAAGGGGGGCACAGAAAGGAAAACGAGCACAATCAGGGGCAGCAAGGGGGCACAGAAAGGAAAAACGAGCACAATCAGGGGCAGCAAGGGGGCACAGAAAGGAAAAACGAGCACAATCAGGGGCAGCAAGGGGGGCACAGAAAGGAAAAACGAGCACAATCAGGGGAGCAAGGGGGCACAGAAAGGAAAAACGAGCACAATCAGGGGCAGCAAGGGGGCACAGAAAGGAAAAACGAGCACAATCAGGGGCAGCAAGGGGGCACAGAAAGGAAAAACGAGCACAATCAGGGGCAGCAAGGGGGCACAGAAGGAAAAACGAGCACAATCAGGGGCAGCAAGGGGGCACAGAAAGGAAAAACGAGCACAATCAGGGGCAGCAAGGTGGGCACAGAAAGGAAAACGAGCACAATCAGGGGCAGCAAGGGGGGCACAGAAAGGAAAAAACGAGCACAATCAGGGGCAGCAAGGGGGCACAGAAAGGAAAAACGAGCACAATCAGGGGCAGCAAGGGGGCACAGAAAGGAAAAACGAGCACAATCAGGGGCAGCAGCAGGGCACACAGACGGAGCTGTGTGGTGGGTGAGCGACCTACCAGTCAAGGTCAGGGGTCGCTCTCTTCACCACGCAGCGGCCGCCATAAATGGGGAGGTGGGAGGGAGGAGCAGGGAATGGGGCAGCGAATGGGCAGTGAGGGGGCGGGGCCGCAGGGGCGGGAAACAGGCACAGAAGGGAAAACGAGCACAATCAGGGCATCAAGGGGGCACAGAAAGGAAAAACTAGCACAATGAGGGGCAGCAAGGGGGCACAGAAAGGAAAAACGAGCACAATCAGGGGCAGCAAGGGGGCACAGAAAGGAAAAACGAGCACAATCAGGGGCAGCAAGGGGGCACAGAAAGGAAAAACGAGCACAATCAGGGGCAGCAAGGGGGCACAGAAAGGAAAACGAGCACAATCAGGGGCAGCAAGGGGGCACAGAAAGGAAAACGAGCACAATCAGGGGCAGCAAGGGGGCACAGAAAGGAAAAACGAGCACAATCAGGGGCAGCAAGGGGGCACAGAAGGAAAAACGAGCACAATCAGGGGCAGCAAGAGGGGCACAGAAAGGAAAACGAGCACAATCAGGGGCAGCAAGGGGGGCACAGAAAGGAAAAACGAGCACAATCAGGGGCAGCAAGGGGGCACAGAAAGGAAAAAACGAGCACAATCAGGGGCAGCAAGGGGGCACAGAAAGGAAAAACGAGCACAATCAGGGGCAGCAGCAGGGCACACAGACGGAGCTGTGTGGTGGGGAGCGACCTACCAGTCAAGGTCAGGGGTCGCTCTCTTCACCACGCAGCGGCCGCCATAAATGGGGAGGTGGGAGGGAGGAGCAGCGAATGGGGCAGCGAATGGGCAGTGAGGGGCGGGCCGCAGGCGCAGCGGCGGGAAACAGGCACAGAAGGGAAAACGAGCACAATCAGGGCATCAAGGGGGCACAGAAAGGAAAAACTAGCACAATGAGGGGCAGCAAGGGGGCACAGAAAGGAAAAACGAGCACAATCAGGGGCAGCAAGGGGGCACAGAAAGGAAAAACGAGCACAATCAGGGGCAGCAAGGGGGCACAGAAAGGAAAAACGAGCACAATCAGGGGCAGCAAGGGGGCACAGAAAGGAAAAACGAGCACAATCAGGGGCAGCAAGGGGGCACAGAAAGGAAAAACGAGCACAATCAGGGGCAGCAAGGGGGCACAGAAAGGAAAAACGAGCACAATCAGGGGCAGCAAGGGGGCACAGAAAGGAAAAACGAGCACAATCAGGGGCAGCAAGGGGGCACAGAAAGGAAAAACGAGCACAATCAGGGGCAGCAAGGGGGCACAGAAAGGAAAAACGAGCACAATCAGGGGCAGCAAGGGGGCACAGAAAGGAAAAACGAGCACAATCAGGGGCAGCAAGGGGGCACAGAAAGGAAAAACGAGCACAATCAGGGGCAGCAAGGGGGCACAGAAAGGAAAACGAGCACAATCAGGGGCAGCAGCAGGGCACACAGACGGAGCTGTGTGGTGGGGAGCGACCTACCAGGCAAGGTCAGGGGTCGCTCTTCACCACGCAGCGGCCGCCATAAATGGGGAGGTGGGAGGGAGGAGCAGGGAATGGGGCAGCGAATGGGCAGTGAGGGGCGGGCCGCAGCGAGCGGGGAAACAGGCACAGAAGGGAAAACGAGCACAATCAGGGCATCAAGGGGGCACAGAAAGGAAAAACTAGCACAATGAGGGGCATCAAGGGGGCACAGAAAGGAAAAACGAGCACAATCAGGGGCAGCAAGGGGGCACAGAAAGGAAAAACGAGCACAATCAGGGGCAGCAAGGGGGCACAGAAAGGAAAAACGAGCACAATCAGGGGCAGCAAGGGGGCACAGAAAGGAAAAACGAGCACAATCAGGGGCAGCAAGGGGGCACAGAAAGGAAAAACGAGCACAATCAGGGGCAGCAAGGGGGCACAGAAAGGAAAACGAGCACAATCAGGGGCAGCAAGGGGGCACAGAAAGGAAAAACGAGCACAATCAGGGGCAGCAAGGGGGCACAGAAAGGAAAAACGAGCACAATCAGGGGCAGCAAGGGGGCACAGAAAGGAAAAAACGAGCACAATCAGGGGCAGCAAGGGGGCACAGAAAGGAAAAACGAGCACAATCAGGGGCAGCAAGGGGGCACAGAAAGGAAAAACGAGCACAATCAGGGGCAGCAGCAGGGCACACAGACGGAGCTGTGTGGTGGGGAGCGACCTACCAGTCAAGGTCAGGGTCGCTCTCTTCACCACGCAGCGGCCGCCATAAATGGGGAGGTGGGAGGGAGGAGCAGGGAATGGGGCAGCGAATGGGCAGTGAGGGGCGGGGCCGCAGCGCAGCGGCGGGAAACAGGCACAGAAGGGAAAACGAGCACAATCAGGGCATCAAGGGGGCACAGAAAGGAAAAACTAGCACAATGAGGGGCAGCAAGGGGGCACAGAAAGGAAAAACGAGCACAATCAGGGGCAGCAAGGGGGCACAGAAAGGAAAAACGAGCACAATCAGGGGCAGCAAGGGGGCACAGAAAGGAAAAACGAGCACAATCAGGGGCAGCAAGGGGGCACAGAAAGGAAAAACGAGCACAATCAGGGGCAGCAAGGGGGCACAGAAAGGAAAACGAGCACAATCAGGGGCAGCAAGGGGGCACAGAAAGGAAAAACGAGCACAATCAGGGGCAGCAAGGGGGCACAGAAAGGAAAAACGAGCACAATCAGGGGCAGCAAGGGGGCACAGAAAGGAAAACGAGCACAATCAGGGGCAGCAAGGGGGCACAGAAAGGAAAAATGAGCACAATCAGGGGCAGCAAGGGGGCACAGAAAGGAAAAACGAGCACAATCAGGGGCAGCAAGGGGGCACAGAAGGAAAAACGAGCACAATCAGGGGCAGCAAGGGGGCACAGAAAGGAAAAACGAGCACAATCAGGGGCAGCAAGGGGGCACAGAAAGGAAAAAACGAGCACAATCAGGGGCAGCAAGGGGGCACAGAAAGGAAAAACGAGCACAATCAGGGGCAGCAAGGGGGCACAGAAAGGAAAAACGAGCACAATCAGGGGCAGCAAGGGGGGCACAGAAGGAAAAACGAGCACAATCAGGGGCAGCAAGGGGGCACAGAAAGGAAAAACGAGCACAATCAGGGGCAGCAAGGTGGGCACAGAAAGGAAAAACGAGCACAATCAGGGGCAGCAAGGGGGGCACAGAAAGGAAAAACGAGCACAATCAGGGGCAGCAAGGGGGGCACAGAAAGGAAAAACGAGCACAATCAGGGGCAGCAAGGGGGCACAGAAAGGAAAAACGAGCACAATCAGGGGCAGCAGCAGGGCACACAGACGGAGCTGTGTGGTGGGGAGCGACCTACCAGTCAAGGTCAGGGGTCGCTCTCTTCACCACGCAGCGGCCGCCATAAATGGGGAGGTGGGAGGGAGGAGCAGGGAATGGGGCAGCGAATGGGCAGTGAGGGGGCGGGGCCGCAGCGCAGCAGCGGGAAACAGGCACAGAAGGGAAAACGAGCACAATCAGGGCATCAAGGGGGCACAGAAAGGAAAAACTAGCACAATGAGGGGCAGCAAGGGGGCACAGAAAGGAAAAACGAGCACAATCAGGGGCAGCAAGGGGGCACAGAAAGGAAAAACGAGCACAATCAGGGGCAGCAAGGGGGCACAGAAAGGAAAACGAGCACAATCAGGGGCAGCAAGGGGGCACAGAAAGGAAAAACGAGCACAATCAGGGGCAGCAAGGGGGCACAGAAAGGAAAAACGAGCACAATCAGGGGCAGCAAGGGGGCACAGAAAGGAAAACGAGCACAATCAGGGGCAGCAAGGGGGGCACAGAAAGGAAAAACGAGCACAATCAGGGGCAGCAAGGGGGCACAGAAAGGAAAACGAGCACAATCAGGGGCAGCAAGGGGGCACAGAAAGGAAAAACGAGCACAATCAGGGGCAGCAAGGGGGCACAGAAAGGAAAACGAGCACAATCAGGGGCAGCAAGGGGGCACAGAAAGGAAAAAACGAGCACAATCAGGGGCAGCAAGGGGGCACAGAAAGGAAAAACGAGCACAATCAGGGGCAGCAAGGGGGCACAGAAAGGAAAAAAACGAGCACAATCAGGGGCAGCAAGGGGGCACAGAAAGGAAAAACGAGCACAATCAGGGGCAGCAAGGGGGCACAGAAAGGAAAACGAGCACAATCAGGGGCAGCAGCAGGGCACACAGACGGAGCTGTGTGGTGGGGAGCGACCTACCAGTCAAGGTCAGGGGTCGCTCTCTTCACCACGCAGCGGCCGCCATAAATGGGGAGGTGGGAGGGAGGAGCAGGGAATGGGGCAGCGAATGGGCAGTGAGGGGCGGGGCCGCAGCGCAGCGGCGGGAAACAGGCACAGAAGGGAAAACGAGCACAATCAGGGCATCAAGGGGGCACAGAAAGGAAAAACTAGCACAATGAGGGGCAGCAAGGGGGCACAGAAAGGAAAAACGAGCACAATCAGGGGCAGCAAGGGGGGCACAGAAAGGAAAAACGAGCACAATCAGGGGCAGCAAGGGGGCACAGAAAGGAAAAAACGAGCACAATCAGGGGCAGCAAGGGGGCACAGAAAGGAAAAACGAGCACAATCAGGGGCAGCAAGGGGGCACAGAAAGGAAAAAACGAGCACAATCAGGGGCAGCAAGGGGGCACAGAAAGGAAAAACGAGCACAATCAGGGGCAGCAAGGGGGCACAGAAAGGAAAAACGAGCACAATCAGGGGCAGCAAGGGGGCACAGAAAGGAAAAACGAGCACAATCAGGGGCAGCAAGGGGGCACAGAAAGGAAAAAACGAGCACAATCAGGGGCAGCAAGGGGGCACAGAAAGGAAAAACGAGCACAATCAGGGGCAGCAAGGGGGCACAGAAGGAAAACGAGCACAATCAGGGGCAGCAAGGGGGCACAGAAAGGAAAAACGAGCACAATCAGGGGCAGCAAGGGGGCACAGAAGGAAAAACGAGCACAATCAGGGGCAGCAAGGGGGCACAGAAAGGAAAACGAGCACAATCAGGGGCAGCAAGGGGGCACAGAAAGGAAAAAAACGAGCACAATCAGGGGCAGCAAGGGGGCACAGAAAGGAAAAACGAGCACAATCAGGGGCAGCAAGGGGGCACAGAAAGGAAAAACGAGCACAATCAGGGGCAGCAGCAGGGCACACAGACGGAGCTGTGTGGTGGGGAGCGACCTACCAGTCAAGGTCAGGGGTCGCTCTCTTCACCACGCAGCGGCCGCCATAAATGGGGAGGTGGGAGGGAGGAGCAGGGAATGGGGCAGCGAATGGGCAGTGAGGGGGCGGGGCCGCAGGCGCAGCGGCAGGAAACAGGCACAGAAGGGAAAACGAGCACAATCAGGGCATCAAGGGGGCACAGAAAGGAAAAACTAGCACAATGAGGGGCAGCAAGGGGGCACAGAAAGGAAAAACGAGCACAATCAGGGGCAGCAAGGGGGGCACAGAAAGGAAAAACGAGCACAATCAGGGGCAGCAAGGGGGCACAGAAAGGAAAAAACGAGCACAATCAGGGGCAGCAAGGGGGCACAGAAAGGAAAAACGAGCACAATCAGGGGCAGCAAGGGGGGCACAGAAAGGAAAAACGAGCACAATCAGGGGCAGCAAGGGGCACAGAAAGGAAAAACGAGCACAATCAGGGGCAGCAAGGGGGGCACAGAAAGGAAAAACGAGCACAATCAGGGGCAGCAAGGGGGCACAGAAAGGAAAAACGAGCACAATCAGGGGCAGCAAGGGGGCACAGAAGGAAAAACGAGCACAATCAGGGGCAGCAAGGGGGCACAGAAAGGAAAAACGAGCACAATCAGGGGCAGCAAGGGGGCACAGAAAGGAAAAAACGAGCACAATCAGGGGCAGCAAGGGGGCACAGAAAGGAAAAAAACGAGCACAATCAGGGGCAGCAAGGGGGCACAGAAAGGAAAAAACGAGCACAATCAGGGGCAGCAAGGGGGCACAGAAAGGAAAACGAGCACAATCAGGGGCAGCAGCAGGGCACACAGACGGAGCTGTGTGGTGGGGAGCGACCTACCAGTCAAGGTCAGGGGTCGCCTCTTCACCACGCAGCGGCTGCCATAAATGGGGAGGTGGGAGGGAGGAGCAGGGAATGGGGCAGCGAATGGGCAGTGAGGGGCGGGGCCGCAGGCGCAGCGGCGGAAACAGGCACAGAAGGGAAAACGAGCACAATCAGGGCATCAAGGGGGCACAGAAAGGAAAAACTAGCACAATGAGGGGCAGCAAGGGGGCACAGAAAGGAAAACGAGCACAATCAGGGGCAGCAAGGGGGGCACAGAAAGGAAAAAACTAGCACAATCAGGGGCAGCAAGGGGGCACAGAAAGGAAAAACGAGCACAATCAGGGGCAGCAAGGGGGCACAGAAAGGAAAAACGAGCACAATCAGGGGCAGCAAGGGGGCACAGAAAGGAAAAACGAGCACAATCAGGGGCAGCAAGGGGGCACAGAAAGGAAAAACGAGCACAATCAGGGGCAGCAAGGGGGCACAGAAAGGAAAAACGAGCACAATCAGGGGCAGCAAGGGGGCACAGAAAGGAAAAATGAGCACAATCAGGGGCAGCAAGGGGGGCACAGAAAGGAAAAACGAGCACAATCAGGGGCAGCAAGGGGGCACAGAAAGGAAAAAAACGAGCACAATCAGGGGCAGCAAGGGGGCACAGAAAGGAAAAACGAGCACAATCAGGGGCAGCAGCAGGGCACACAGACGGAGCTGTGTGGTGGGGGAGCGACCTACCAGTCAAGGTCAGGGGTCGCTCTCTTCACCACGCAGCGGCCGCCATAAATGGGGAGGTGGGAGGGAGGAGCAGCG
This sequence comes from Calotriton arnoldi, assembly GCA_963921515.1. Classification (NCBI taxonomy): domain Eukaryota; kingdom Metazoa; phylum Chordata; class Amphibia; order Caudata; family Salamandridae; genus Calotriton; species Calotriton arnoldi. The sequence goes on from CAWUFW010004108.1 coordinate 16,625, forward strand.
AATGGGGCAGCGAATGGGCAGTGAGGGGGCGGGCCGCAGCGCAGCGGCGGGAAACAGGCACAGAAGGGAAAACGAGCACAATCAGGGCATCAAGGGGGCACAGAAAGGAAAAACTAGCACAATGAGGGGCAGCAAGGGGGCACAGAAAGGAAAAACGAGCACAATCAGGGGCAGCAAGGGGGCACAGAAAGGAAAACGAGCACAATCAGGGGCAGCAAGGGGGCACAGAAAGGAAAAACGAGCACAATCAGGGGCAGCAAGGGGGCACAGAAAGGAAAACGAGCACAATCAGGGGCAGCAAGGGGGCACAGAAAGGAAAAACTAGCACAATCAGGGGCAGCAAGGGGGCACAGAAAGGAAAACGAGCACAATCAGGGGCAGCAAGGGGGCACAGAAAGGAAAAACGAGCACTATCAGGGGCAGCAAGGGGGCACAGAAAGGAAAAACGAGCACAATCAGGGGCAGCAAGGGGGCACAGAAAGGAAAAACGAGCACAATCAGGGGCAGCAAGGGGGGCACAGAAGGAAAAAACGAGCACAATCAGGGGCAGTAAGGGGGCACAGAAAGGAAAAACGAGCACAATCAGGGGCAGCAAGGGGGCACAGAAAGGAAAAACGAGCACAATCAGGGGCAACAAGGGGGCACAGAAAGGAAAAAACGAGCACAATCAGGGGCAGCAAGGGGGGCACAGAAAGGAAAAAAAACGAGCACAATCAGGGGCAGCAAGGGGGGCACAGAAAGGAAAAAATGAGCACAATCAGGGGCAGCATTGGGGCAAGAAAGGAAAAACGAGCACAATCAGGGGCAGCAAGGGGGCACAGAAAGGAAAAACGAGCACAATCAGGGGCAGCAGCAGGGCACACAGACGGAGCTGTGTGGTGGGGGAGCGACCTACCAGACAAGGTCAGGGGTCGCTCTCTTCACCACGCAGCGGCCGCCATAAATGGGGAGGTGGGAGGGAGGAGCAGGGAATGGGGCAGCGAATGGGCAGTGAGGGGGCGGGCCGCAGCGGCGGGAAACAGGCACAGAAGGGAAAACGAGCACAATCAGGGCATCAAGGGGGCACAGAAAGGAAAAAACTAGCACAATGAGGGGCATCAAGGGGGCACAGAAAGGAAAAACGAGCACAATCAGGGGCAGCAAGGGGGGCACAGAAAGGAAAAAACGAGCACAATCAGGGGCAGCAAGGGGGCACAGAAAGGAAAAACGAGCACAATCAGGGGCAGCAAGGGGGCACAGAAAGGAAAAACGAGCACAATCAGGGGCAGCAAGGGGGCACAGAAAGGAAAAAACGAGCACAATCAGGGGCAGCAAGGGGGCACAGAAAGGAAAAACGAGCACAATCAGGGGCAGCAAGGGGGCACAGAAAGGAAAAACGAGCACAATCAGGGGCAGCAAGGGGGCACAGAAGGAAAAACGAGCACAATCAGGGGCAGCAAGGGGGGCACAGAAAGGAAAACGAGCACAATCAGGGGCAGCAAGGGGGGCACAGAAAGGAAAAACTAGCACAATCAGGGGCAGCAAGGGGGCACAGAAAGGAAAAACGAGCACAATCAGGGGCAGCAAGGGGGCACAGAAAGGAAAAACGAGCACAATCAGGGGCAGCAAGGGGGCACAGAAAGGAAAAAAACGAGCACAATCAGGGGCAGCAAGGGGGGCACAGAAAGGAAAAAACGAGCATAATCAGGGGCAGCAAGGGGGCACAGAAAGGAAAAACGACCACAATCAGGGGCAGCAGCAGGGCACACAGACGGAGCTGTGTGGTGGGGGAGCGACCTACCAGTCAAGGTCAGGGGTCGCTCTCTTCATCACGCAGCGGCCGCCATAAATGGGGAGGTGGGAGGGAGGAGCAGGGAATGGGGCAGGGAATGGGCAGTGAGGGGGCGGGGCTTGCTGTAAGCAGCGAAACGCTTCTCTGCACGATTTGTACCTTTCCTCCCAATGCACTGGCTTAAACCTGTGTTGGAAAGCGGCTCTTCTAAAATCAGGCTACCACCCTGTTATTCATCCCATGATTATAGGGCATGCAGACTGGTCAGTAAGAGAGTCATCTCATCCTGTCTGTGGAAACCTCTTTTGGTGACATATTTCAGTTTGGGTGTAGTCTCCCTTTCAGGTCTCTGACGATAACGGGTCATGCTGATATTAATTGTCCAGTAATCCCCACGGTTCTCCCAAACCAGGTTGTGAGCATGCCCCCTTACATGTATGCGGCTGCCCGCGGCCCCCGCAGGGGGCCACCCTAAACGGGCAGCCCATTTAGTGCCATTTGGGCACTTCCCCACCCCCAATGATGATGCGGGACTCAAGGAGGAGTCCCCTTACCAGACGCGTCACTTCCGGCACGCAGAGGAGGTGGGGAGGTATTTATGCCTCCCCCGGCCATCTTGGCGTCCTCTTTGCGCCGGACACGCCGTCTCCCACCCTACCGCTTACCCGGCGTGGGGTTGGCAGGCGAAGTACATAGAACGTTGTAATGTTTTCTTTCTCGTTGCAGGAGGAGTTACAGGGCGATCTGGAAGCAAATGGGTACAGAAGGGTACCTCTGCAAGAGCACAATAGGGGTGCCAGAGCCAAATCCCAGGAGCCTCATGGGAGGGTCCTGGAACAATTACGTCGGCGCCCCGTTAGTCCTTCGGGCGGTTGTGGGCCTGAACAACCGGGGGCTTGCCTTGCTACGCTCCGCCCTGAAAGGGGCGTGAGTAATAAGGGACCAATGTGTCACGTGATCCAGTAAGGGGATCACCCCCATAAGGGTAGCGCTGATTGGTTACTCCACAGTGCTTGGCTCATCAGGCGGGCAGGGCAGCATAGGTTGGTACAGCTGCCTGCCCTTGGATCGCCCGTAAGATAACCCACCATATTGCATACTTTTGTATGGAATAAACCTGCAGCACTATTTTCCCAAACAAAAGTTGTGTTGTGTATTTATTTATGCATGCAGACTCTGTTGTGGTGTGGGTGGGGTGTGTTGCCAATAATGGGACTATGTGCCCTTCACCGTTCAGCTCCGGAGTGAGCGCCAGAGGTGAAAATGATTTATTTCCCATACCAGGCATTATTCCGAGTGGGCTCGTAGCACAAAGAATATAGATCGCTTTCTACCTCCGACGAGGTACAGAATAGCCCATCATTGGTGTGTTACAGGATCACCTCATCCCACCGCCCTAACAGCGTGCCCTCCATTTTTAAGCACATCTATTTCGGCAGCAGAACAAAGGGAAGCTACTGAAAAAGAGCTCCCTTCTCCAACGGGGTCATATGTGTGCTAAGAAGGGGACCCTGTCAGCGTGGCAGACTGGCCACTTTTGCAAGGCTTAAAACGGGGAGCCGAAAAGAATACCTGCCCTTTAAAGCACGAGTTTTCCTTTCAGGAGGAAACACTGGGTTTCCTGCCACTAGATAACGGGACAGCAGCGCAGAGGTAAATCAGTTTATGAATTCACTGCCTGGCAAATTACTTGCATGAATTCAAACTACTAAATTAACTTTGAAGTCTTTACTTGGCGCACCAATCTTATAGCGACTCTGGTGGGTTCCGAACCCCAAACCTCTGCATGCCTTCATAGCCACTCTAGAATTGCCACTGTAACTACTCTGAGACACACTGAAGAAGGTGGAAGAGTGAAACGATAGTTTCACCGAGCATGGATATGAACCCAGGGGCCTCATATTACAAGTCGTGTGCTCACTAACATATTACTAGCACAAGAATAAACTAAGCTCAGCACAAAGCAGAGTTAACCGAGGCTATAATGCACTTCCCGCCACGCTATCAATTTTTAGGTCGAGCCTAGCGCAGCGCGCATGCGCTGCCCTAGGAGATGACCTCTTGGAATCGGTCTGCACTTTTCAGACACTCGTGCGTTTTGCTTTTTTTTTTTGCCGTACTTGTATTGGCCTTTGCATGAGTCTTTCAGAAAAGAAAGCACGCAATTGGCCAAGAGCTTGTACATGTCCCACCTTTTCAAGCACGTGTCCTCCCACGGGATCCACCTTGCGGGAGCGAGCAGCGGCGCGCAGGGTGCCATCTGTTTTGGAGGATCATGTTTCCAATTAACACAGTTGCTTTCACTTTCATGGCCGCGTTTTTTTTTTTTTATTCTGGCGCCCGGCGATTCCTGGATCCACCACATGCATAGCCCACTGAGCCTCCGGGGACGCGTTTACAGGGGCTCTTGCAGTTGGTAGCTTTAATGTGCCTCCTTCCTGCCAACAGCGTGGTAATGTAATGTAATAGCACATTTATAGAGCGCAACTGTCACTCCAAGGAGCATCATGGCGCTAAACGGAACCCAAAGTTGGAAGCAAAAGGCCTGGTTAACTGCTGACGGTAAGAAACAGGGAATCAGATCAGAGTTTTGCAGAGAGTGTCAGATGCACTGAAAATCCAAGTTTTTAGGGCCTTCCTGAAAAGGGACTCGGATGTGATCTGGCAGAGCTGTAAAGGAAGTTTATTCCATGCCTTTGAGCCTTAGAAGCAGCTTTATTTATTCTTTCGTTTCTGGTCGGCTCACTCGATATCTCCGGCTGTCTTTCCTTTTCTTTCCCCCTCCTTCGCGGGCCTCTGTCTCCAGTCACCAGGGTGTCCCCCCTATTCTCTTTAGTCTGTGTTCCTCCGTTCCCCCCCCCCCTTTCCACACTAGTGCTTTTCTGCTTATTTTTTTATCCGGTTTGCCCGGTCGCTCGCCCATTTTTCGTTTTGTTTCTTTTTGCTTCTCCCCCGGTTTCGCTCCTCTGCTGTCAATGCTCCCTTTCCTCGGTTGCCCCCGTCTGTGTGATGTGCCTCTGTTCCTCCTCTGTTTCTCTACTATCTCTCCCATGCCTGTTTCACCCTCGCCCTCCCTCTCAAGCGCCCTGTTTCACCCTCGCCCTCCCTCTCAAGCGCCCTGTTTCCAGCTCTGGGCCCCCGCCCTTTGACAGGAAAGCGAAACTTGCCGGTTCCCGCGCTGCTGACTGGGACTGGCCCCTGATCAGGAGGGGGTGCCTTGGTGAGCACATTGCTGCTCAAACTGATGTATTGTGGGAGCTGTAGTCCTATGGGCACAGCTGAAGCACTGGGCTTAACGCACAAAACAGTAATTATTTTGAATGGTAGCCCAAAGTTGCAAATGAGGGGTCCTTTAAACAAGGGGAACAACTAGTTATTAGATATTCCTAAAAGGCCGAGAGAAGCAGGCTGTGGGCCCTGGGGGGTCTCTGGAACACAGCTTATGCACATGCCTTCACAGTGAAACACCCTAGGTCAGGTCGTTTTTTTTCCTTCCTACGCTTTCTGTCTCTCTGCCAGCTGTTATGCAATATTCTGTAAACAGAAAGACATAGGAAGGGAAAACAAACAGAAAAGCAAACACATAACCATAATCGAACTCTTAGTACCCTCTTTAACTAAAAACCATTTGTTGTTTCTTCACTTGCAAACCAGCTTCCTCTCTGCACTCAAAATTACTGAAGTCTCGGCGTCGGCTCAACATCCTGTGATCCTGCGCAAAAGCACTTAATCTCCCCGTGCCTACTCTGGTTTTATTTGTTTACATTTATTTTTATAACGTGCGTGTATGTGCGCTTCTGGGAGGGGTTAGGGGGCGAGGGCTGGGGCTTTCAAGGTGTCCTTTATTTATTTTTTTCTGTTTATCGCGCTTTAACATAACACCAACTCGCATGGAAGGTACTGAAGTGCTTTGCATGAGCACCACATATTACACAAGGATCCAGTACCACGCTGCCCTTTATTTATTTATTTCCGTTTATCACGGTTTAACATAGCGCCAACTCGCCAGGAAGGGGCTGAAGTGCTTTGCATGAGCACCACTTACACTATACTAATTGTTTTCAATGGGACTTCAATAATTCCAGAGCTCTGTTAACTTTATGCCACTGGGGCGTGGTAACATACAAAACATGTAGGTAACTGGCTAAAGGCAATGCATGGCAGAAGGGCAATTCATTTCAACAAAAAATACTTAAATGTTTTAAGCGAGTGGAAGATGTAGACAACAGTAGGCATCGGTGCGTTCAGCCACAGAAATTCTACATTGTGGTGCTTCTTTGTGTTACAAAATGTAATGACGTTTACGGCCCTGCGAAAGAAGTGCGGCGGTGGCATTGTGCTGCGCTCTTTGAACCTCATAAAACTATCCTTGGTCATGCAAACTTTGACCAAAAACCATTTGCTGTCTCTTCACTTACAAACCAGCTTCCTCTCTGCACTCAGAATTACTGAAGTCTCGGCGTCGGCTCAACATCCTGTGATCCTGCGCAAAATCACTTAATCTCCCCGTGCCTACCCCAAAATAAGAACCCAGCTCAGCAGTGCTCTTTATTTATTTTTGTTTATCGCGCATTCACGTAGTACTAACTAGGGAGAGTTTGTGGCCTTAGGGTTACAGCTGCGTATTTTGGAGCTGGGGAACCAGGTTCGAGCCTCGGCTCGGCTCAGCTCAGCTTTTCTGTGCTTGTGAGCAAATTTCTAAAACTCATCGTACCTAACAACTAATGAATGTGTCCTTGTGTAATGTAACAGGTGCACATGTAAAGCGCTCCAATACCTTCGGGTCGAGTTCGCACTATATTAATCTGCAATTTTTTTTTTTTTTAAATCGGCACGAAGGGACTGAAGTGCTTTGCATGAGCACCACTTACATTACACAGGGACACGTAGCAACCAGTGCATCTGCAGCCATCTTTACTAACCCCTCACCCTTTCCGTAGTTGCTGTTTTCAACTAACCAATACTTTTGACAACACTCCCCCGCCCCACGTCCCCCGCGTGACACACCACGTCTTGCTCCCTGCTTCCTTTCCCATTGCTTGGCCATAAAAGGCCAGTTTATGGCCTCGTAGCCATGTGGTGACCTCTCTACCTCTCTGAAAGTGGTGCAGCCTGCATTAATGTCTGTGCCACTGATCCAGATTTTATTTTAAAATAAAGTACACAATACATAAATTAAACATGAAAATCCAAGAGCACGTAAAAAAAATAGTAAAACAATTTGCCAACACACTCGGTATAAAATATAAATAAACTCTCACAAAATACATACGGATGAGTAGGTCAAAAACAGAAACAATCCAATGTAATAGTGCGCTTCAACACACAATATTTTATTTTGCCGTTGCACCAACAATTTTTACACTAAAGTACACCAGTGTCTTATAATTTCTGTGTCTCTTTGTTTATCTGTTTTATGCCATGTCCCTCCTCAGCGTCTGTTTGTCTTTCACCGTGTCTATGTTTTATTCTCTCTATATCTCCGCCTTTCACTGTCTCTGTACAGTTTTCTGTAAAGCCTGTCTCAATTATCTTATCTCGCATTATCTCCGTCGATCCCTGTCTATGCTTTCGTATCTATCGATGCCGGTCCCTGTTCCACTGTTAGTGTGTCGTTTTTCCGTTCGTTTTTCTTTCCTATGTCTTTGTCTCTCTGCCAGCTGTTATGCAATATTCTGTAAACAGAAAGAGCAAACTGTATTTTTTAAGCACTTTATGCACAAAGCATGTATACAATTATTCCCAGGCGTTTGTGTACTTTTAAACGCATACAAAATGCACCACGTGCTTGCAAGATGAAACAAGCATTGGCATAGCCAATAGGTCTCGCTTTTGGGACCTTATAATTGTTTAGCCATGCAACAGTTGATGTTGTTGCACCAAGGATATTGTGCTGGATAACTAAACACTTATAAGGTCCCAAAGGCGAGACCTATTGGCTATGCCAATGCTTGTTGTAAATGGAGCCTTCCTGATTAAGCCCCGTGCTCACCTTAACATAACCGCCTCGACTGCCTGAGGCCTCTGCTCTCTGATGTCATCCACAGCTTCGGGGACACCGCCACCTGCACCAACACACTGTGCGGTGCGAGACTCACATCGCCGGCTCTCCTAGCCAGAGCCAGCTGCTCTAGGTCAGATCATCCTGTGCCCTGCCTACGCTGCCCCCCTAAAGCAACACCATGTTGGCTCCAGGTGCCTCAGGGAAGCCTGCATTTCAGGCCCCATTGTCCTGGTCGCTGATGGCCCCAGGTGCCCAATGCCCATTCCTGGGCACTGCCGTCCTGGCTGCCGGGAGAGCAGGACCAAGTGTTCTTCCCGCTTGCAGATAGTGGTGCAGGTCACGGGCAACTTGATTTTTCCCGCAGCTGCCTTCCAAAGTTATATTTGCCGATGGCTTGCAACCCTGTAGTCGGCAACCCACCATGATCCCTCAGCCGATGAACCAGCGGTAAGGGCTGATGAGGACAATCAAACGTGAAGAGGCCAACAGAAAAGGCACATGACTCTTGGGAAACACCCCTTTATCCTTATGGTGCACCCAGGGGGCCCCCTGCCAACTGGTTGCTTTAAACCAAGCTGACCAATCAGCGCCCAGTGTTTCTCCGGGCTCAGCTGACACCCGCTCTGGTTACCACCCCCGGGAGGGGTTTGTCATGGACCCCTCACCTGTCCGGCTGCACCTCCCCGCCCTGTGTGCTATCATAGTATTTCCTCCCTCTCAGTAGCTGCTCTGCAGTCTTGATTTTTTTTATTCCTCATCCATTTCATTTGGATTCGGATCGCGCTCGGACTCCAATTGCGATTCACTCTCTGCTCTTCTTAGGTGTTGGGCCTGCGTCTCCCTGGCTTGACCGGGGTCAGGCTGCGTGCCGAGGAAGGGAAGGGCTTTGTCGTGTAGTTCCTATAGTACCCATGCAGGACCTGCGCGTTTGGATAACAAACTGTGGGCTTGGTGGCAGACTGGCTCTGTGCACCCCCACGCGTATGTTGCCTGTTTTGCATTAGCTAGCTCACAGTGCCACTAGAATCTCCTCTTATCGGGGAGAGATTAGTTTCTGGCAACCTTAGATCATGACAACCCTGATCCCTCAGAATCGTGGGAACAATGTACTACTTTTCGCTCAGTCACTCGTGCTTTGCCTCAGAGAGTTACACAAAACAAACAGTCTGGGCGTTTCAATTAGTATTTATTGAACAGTTGTTATTCTAGTGTAAAATATATGTGCTGCAGCAACCAGCAGACAGTAGCAGAGATATATTATCAGCAGTACAATAAACGTGAAAGGATAGTACAGTTCTACCATATTGCAATAATAATGGTTACATACATGAATATATAAAATGCATTATAAAAGTGCGCATACTCATACGATACCTAACTAGATGTACCTAAGTGTACCTAGCATGTGTGTAGGTCTAAAAGCCTAAGAGCCAAGAATCCTTCTAGGATTTAGTCGAACCCCATTACCTGAATAGAGAGAGTGTGGGACCCCGTCCTGGTCTCGCGTTGGACACCCCGCAAGGGCTGTGTTAGACCGCTGTCAGCTGGAGCGACTACATGCAGGAGCCTCAGCGTCTCTGGTCAGTGTGTCGGCATGGAAGTCTCGGTTCCCTCTATCTTACCGTGGCAAGATGTGGTGTATTTATACCCTAAAGTGTCTCGTCCCTCAGGATGGTTTTGTATTGGTCTTTGTTAGACATGAGGAAGACGTCAGGGGTGAACTTTGTACATACATATTATGCAGGAGATGTAGCTGGTGAATGCTCATGCATAATTTATGAGTACATTGTAGGCCTGTGTTCGGGAAAAACCCTGCAGTGTTCAAACCATAGACTAGATAACGTTCAACCCTCAGAGTTCGATTGTGTACTGTAGGGAACTAATGTAGGTGAAAGATCGTGCCTATATTAGGGCATAGGAGATCATGACTATAATAGGGCATATATACGACTATGACCATAATAGGGCATATACGACTATGACCATAATAGGGCATATACGATAATGACCATATACTGCATATATGAACGTGTCTATATTAGGGCCTCTATACGAAACACAACAGCTTAACTCATTACTCAGCTGGCTCCTCTTAGGTGCTGGGCCTGCGTCTCCCTGGCTTGACCGGGGCCAAGCTGCGTATCAAGGAGGGGAAGGGCTGAATACCCTAAGGACTTTCTCCAGACCCACTTAGGTGCTGGGCATGCGTCACTCTTGCTTGACCAGGGCCAGGCTGCGTGCCACGGTGGTGAAGGGCTGATAGTCCAGACCCTGTGTAACTGGACCACAAGGCTGGGCCTTCGTTCTCTGGCTTGCCTGAAGCAAGGCTGCGCTGAGGGGAAAGGGAACCTAATGGAAAGGGCCTCCAGTAGATGCTACGGTCATCTGTAGGACCACCAGAAAGGCTCAAGGGACAGCAACCGGAGTGACAACTGAGCTAATATATCTGAGCTAATATATCTACCCAAGGAGCTCACACTCCAGCCCCAACAAAGCATCATCCACGATGAACGGAGAAGCCACGGCTCACCCTAGCGACGCTGAGGACAACATGGAATGGCACACAAAGCAAAGAGAGGACGTGACTCATGCCCAAATTCACTGGAAAGAGCCCCTAAGCTTGCCCGTGTCCCTCCCAGAAGCTCTGCAATTGCAACCACAAACCACTTTCAGGTTCTACAGAATGTCCAGGACTGTGATGCCAACCCTCAAGACCATGAGATGTCCGGAGCTGGAACCTCCTCAGGTCCTAAAAAGCGACTGCGGATCCCGCCCATCATCCTGAAGAACTTGTCTACTCACAGCGATCTTGTGGAGCTACTGGAGGAACACTGCACCTCCACTTTCACGATCAAGCCCCGGCATGACCACACCAACATCATGCTCACCACACCAGAAGACTACAGGAGTGTGACCAGCACACTTACTGATCAGAAACTTGAATAATACACCTTCTCCTTAACAAAGGTAAAAGCCCAGCGATTCGTAATACAGGAACTTCCAGTAAATACATCCCTCATACACATCACTTGGCAATTAGCAGACTTGGACTCCCTGTGAAAAATATAACCCAGATTGCCTCACCTGCGGACAAGAACAAGAAGTTTCCCCTGTTCTTTGTAACTCTGTCTGCAAGCCAGGATGGGAAACCTGAAGATCTGAGGTCACAAGGCTCTACAGCTGAACCGTCACCACAGAAGCACCTAGTGCGAGACGCGGCCCAGTCATGTGCTACAACTGCCAATGCTTGGGGCACACCTCTGCATTTTCCCACCAGAAGCCAAGGTGTGTACGCTGTGGAGGCGAGCACACCTCCAACCAATGACCCAGGAACAGACAAACTGAACCAGCGATATGTGCAAATGGCACAGGAAACCACCCAGCAAGCTATCGCGGCTGTCACTACATGCAGAAAGCAAAAAAGGACAAACCATGTATGCAACTGCCCCAACCACAAAAGATTTCTCGTCACTCACCAGCAACAGACCAGGGTCAAAGGAAGACATAAATCCACAAACCCGGATTGTCACACAGGATCCCAACCCACACATCAACCAACAGCCATAGCGAAGCGCATGTGGATGGAAGGACATACGCAGAGATTGCAATACCCAAACAAGACAGCCCACGAACAACAACCACCCCAGTTTCGTCCTGTAAAATATGCACAGCCATCAACTGGCAGGAACTCATCGTGAAGATTGTAAAAGTAGTCGCAGACATGAACATCCAAACTGCGGTGACCACAGTGGCGAATCTCATCACCAGACTTTTCCACAGTGAAGAAAATAACCGCCATGGCAGCCAAAACTAAAAGAAACTCCCTCTTCTTGATATGGAATGCCAACAGCATTCAGAAGAAAACTGCGGAACTCCTGCACCCGATGGAAACTATAGATGTGAGTATAGCGCTTATCTCCGAGACCCATCTCCAAGGAAGCCAGAAGCTCAACTTAGAAAACCACAGGGTGTACCGCACAGATCGCACCACTGGAGCTAGGGGCGGAGGAACAGCGGTGAGATTGCACCATGAGATTGCACTACCACCAGTGGGGAGTATTGAAGCAACTGGTATACAGAGCCAGACATCTGCAGGCCCTCTACGGTTGATTGCCGCCTACTCACCCCCAGACCAGCTACGCCCAAAGGACCTAGATGCTTTACTGGACTCCAGCATCCCAACATTAATTGGAGGCGACCTTAATGGCAAGCACCAGTGCTGGAACTCTCGCACTGCAAACAGGAAAGCACACGCTCTTCTTGCCCACTCAATGGAGAAGGACTTTGTAGTGGCTGGCCCTACTCACCCAACACACTATCCAGGTTCTGCACTGCATAAACCAGACGTTCTGGACATAGTCGTCATGAAGAATCTCTCCCAGTCTATGGAGCTGGAGACCTTAACAGCACTGACGTCTGACCACAACCCAGTATTGATCACAGTTGGAGACGTGATTGAAAACCAACAACAGGGCACCAGGCACAACTTCAAGAAGGCAGACTGGAGCCTATACAAGAAAAGCCTGGAGGAAACACTGGTCCCTGGTCTCTTACTCTGCATTGAAGACATTGACTAAGTGGTTCACCACTTCACAGCTGTAGTCCACACTGCTATTGAATGCAGCGTTCCTTAGCAGAAACTCCAACGCTGCTCCATCTATGACCTCCCGAACAGCATCAAGTCGTATAGCCGACAAAAACAGAGCCCAGAGACAGTGTCAAAAGTATCGCACCCCTGACCTGTTGATGAAGTACAACGCGCTGACCAAACTGCTGAAGATGCAAATAATCCAGCACAGAGGTGAAAAATGGGAAGCTGCTACAGCTAACCTGAAGGATTACAACAACTCTCTAGAGAATGACCAGACGCTTGACTGGAAAAAAGGAACCAAACCCACCGATATAATGGAAGACTCACCTGGCATGCAGCAACAGGGACAAGGCTGAGGTCTTTGCTGACACACTGGAGGCATCCTTCAGGCCTAACCAGGCAAACAAACTGGCAGCAGAAGTCAAGCAAGAGGTCACCAAGAATCACCTGGAGCACCCACCAGAAACAGAAGCTGCAATCATTGAGGAATGCTCAACTGATGAAGTACTGGCCCTGGTAAAGACACTGAAATATGGCAAGGCTCCAGGAAAGGACAGAATAACCAACCAAGCCATCAAGATGCTCCCAGATGCCGCAGTGGATCGTCTTGTTGAGATCTTCAATGTGTGTATGCGGCACCAGTACTTTCATAACGCTTGGAAAGAAGCAAGAGTCATTTTCCCTAAGGCTGGGAAACCACTACGAGATCCTACAAACTACTGCCCTATAAGTCGATTATCTGGCCTATCGAAGCTCTTCGAAAAAGTTATTCCCGCCCGTCTCATCGACTTTGCGTCAAGTGAAAACCTCCTCTCCAAAGAACAGTGTGGGTTCCCGAAAGAACACTCAACAAATCACCAACTTCTCAGAGTTGTGGACATTATTAGCCATGGATTTAACATCCATAAGTCTACTGGAGTAGTGATTCTTGATGTAGCCAAAGCATTCAACCTAATATGGCACAAGGGACTGCTTTACAAGCTTATCAAGCTCAAGTTTCAAAGCTACCTGGGTAAACTGCTGTCTAGCTACTAGTCAGAACGGACCTTTCACGTGGCGGTACGAGAAGAATGCTCAACATCACGCCCTATTCTTGCTGGAGTTCAGGTATCAGTTCTTGGGCCATTCCTTTTTAAACCTATTTACAAACTATATCCACACAGACTTAAAGAAAACCGATCTTGCTCTTTACGCCGATGATTCAGCAGACTCTCCGAATGGTACAGCGACTGGCAGATAACTCTGAACACAAGCAAAACCACAGCAACATTATTCACCAGAAAGCAGAACAGGAAGCATCCACAGATCCTCCTCAATGGAGAGGAGATCAAATGGGAAAACAACAGCTCCTACCTAGGGGTGACTCTTGACTCCAAACTCAGCTGGAGACACCTCATAGAGAACACTTGCAAGAAAGCAGCTACCAAACTGGCTGCATTGTACCCACTTCTGAGGACCAAGTCGATGCCTATGCAGAGCAAGGTGCGAGCAATCAACGCAATAATTCGACCAACAATGACAAACGCTTCACCAGTTTGGAGTGGTTGCCATCCGAAGTATCGGAAAGACCTGCAGAAACTACAGAGCAAGGCCTTACGGATAGCAGCAGGTGCTCCTTGCTTCTCAAGAACAGCAGACCTCCACAGAGATCTAGGCATTGAGATGTTGGACGACTTTCTCTGCAAACTCAACAAGACATTATACAAAGGATTGGATCAAAAAGAAAACCCACTGATCAGGAAACTTGCTGACATTTCTGCAAACCCATTTGACCGCTACCCATCCCAGCGCTGACCTTGTGAACCAACTTCAACTGCGACAAAGTATCACAGATCAATAAGAAAACTGAAACTGCAACTAAAACTCAAAATTAATGTGGAGTAATGAGGCTACCACCTCAGTATCCAAAACACACCACTGTCAGAAGGTATCCGACAGTCAAAGACAAGACTCCGCAGCTCTGCAGTCTTGCTACATTAATGCATCTGTGGCACCAGGAATGTACTGCTCATTTTCAACATTTCCACAGCACAAACACTTGGCTAAATTGTGGGTGAGTGAGTGCTTAAACAGAACATGCTGCAAGTGTGCTGTGCAAGCATTTCTGAAAACTTGTTTTTCAGGCGATTGTCGCAAGTGAGCTCACGCCGCTTGATTAGCATATGTATTTTAGTCCATAAGTAAATGCCTGAAGGGCATACAACAGTTGACCCCAGCGTCTGGTTCTGCCACTAACTCGATCTGTTCTCCTGTGTCCACGTACCACCTCGAACACTCATGACCTCAGGTTCCACACCAGGATCCTGATGTCATACATAAGCCCACAACAGCAATGAAGGTATAATAGACGCTAAGGAGAGACTGCAGACTATGTCTGAGCAGCAAGATTCCCTGAAGGAGGCTCTTGAAGTCTGCAGCTTCTAGGGTGCAGCACCGGTGAGGCCGCAGTAGATAGGTACGGTGTGCTCTTCAAATAAAACCAAACACCCATGGTAATAGGTAGCCAGCTCGTGACATGCTGCTCCATGCACTGACTGGACTAAAGCAGTATTTTATCGAAGTCCACGCACCCTCTGCCCTGTTCACAGATTTGGGCAGAGTGGAAACTGTATTGCTGCTTCTGCACGTTTCCTCAGTTATTCAGTAATATGCATTTTGTGTTGACAGTGTATGAAAGTGGTCTTAAGTGACAAAAGGTGACTTGTTATCACTGCACTAGTGTTATTTATGTTTTCCTTTTTAGGTCGAGCCTAGCACAGCGCGCATGCGCTGCCCTGCAAGGCTTGTTGTAACTACTCAAAACTACTCCGTGTGGGTCTGACTTCCCCCACGCATAGGATTGGCTTTTGCGTGTGTCTTTCAAGAATGACCTTTGTTAGGCTGAAGAGGCCTTATATTTAAATACAGTTGATGTATATATGTCACTATACATTTTCCTTGTCCTTCACTCACATGTTCACTACCCATTCCCCAACCCTACTCTTCTCTTTCTATACCAAGAGCACTGTAAATACATACTGTACTGCTATTTGTTGGAGCAACTGTGTTGCCAATACTTAATGCTTTGACCAAAATTGCATTCAATGTCTATAATCCATGAATAAAATGGATATATGCGTTTAAAGAATAATAAGAGTGGTGAATGCTATATTATTTTCGTTTTGTTACAAGAGTTGCTACCGCGACCACTTACTTGATTGTACTGCAATACTTACCCAGGTCGGGTAGTTTTTTGTGGGTTACCCCTTTGATACTCAACACTCTTAGAGCAAGTGCTGACTTGCGAGGGTTTTTCTGTCGGAACAAGTGTGTCCTACCATGTCAGAGAGGGAAACACTTTCCTATACAGAGGAATATATTAACATTCTTATACAAGGAGATTCCGGGTCCACTTTCTTAACATCTAATACTCCTAACATTGATTTTTCCTTCAATGAAAAAAATCAACAAACTAGAACGCTTGGAAAAGAAACTCATTCGCACACGCCTTCACGGGCACCTTTTGACCAAATACCTCCAAGCGAATATTATACCCGCGGGCCTGCAGGTCCGTAATGAACCAGCCATCTTTGTAGACCTTCCTAAATTTAAAGAAGGTTTCAGTTTTGTAGCCAACAATTGCTCACGCCATTGGATGGTGCTTGGGGTAGAAACAGCACTCGAACAAGTTGAAAAATTGATGAAAGAAATCAATGACTTGAAACAAGAGATTATCGGCGACTCTGCACTGACCAACGCGAAGGAAGCACTGGTGAGACTTGAGAAAACCATCAAGGAATTTGACATCAACAAACAAGCCAAGAAATTAGATAAGCTGGCCAAGGACGTGCGTTTTTACGATAAAAAAATAACGTACCCATACCTACAGGAAGACTATTTTAAACAGGACACCCAAGGTCGCTTTTTCAACAGAGGCAGAGGAGGTTATAGGGGCAACAGAAGGTTCACCAACTTCTCAGACTCCTCTTACAGCACCGGGAGCGACAGCGAACAAGTGGGACCCAGTAGCGGGTATCAACATCAGGACTCATGGTAACAACCACCTCAAGGACAACAAACATCTGGACCGGCTTTTTTTAGAGGATACCCATTGGAGACCACCCAGAGGACGAGGTTACAACTGGAACAGACCATCATGATGCGGACAGAACCAGCAGAACTGGGATACAGGACGCCAGCAAGGACAGAATCCGAAACAAGTGAGATTCCAACCGGAGAACCACGGAGAGATAAACACCCGGCGACGAACATACAGATGGTAGCCGAACAAAGAAGCCCCATCATCAACCTGTCAACATATAAGCTGTCTACTGACGAAACCAGCATTCTCAGCAAGGGACTTTCCTTTGTGCCCACTTCACATGCCAATCGGTTCAACATTAAAGCGGAACTGCACCGTTTTTTCCGGAAGGTGCGCTTAAGACATTTCTTCAGACATTCACTACCAATATCATCTACATCGACCACGGGAATGAGAACGCCATCAACTTTCATGCCCCCGAAGCACATGTCACACAAAATCTTGACTTTTGAAAGTGTGGTCCTTCGTGATGTCATGAAAGCATGCACAACCAAGACGTACGTGAAACATAACATCACTAAAGGAGAACGTGAGGCGTTGAACACCTTAAAGAACAACAAGACAATAGTAATTAAGCCAGCGGATAAGGGCGGTGCCATTGTGGTACAGAATACCCCAGACTACAAAGCAGAAATATATTCCCAACTCCGTGATGGTATAAGCTACACCGCCGTTAATGCAGACCCTACCAAGGATGTCAGAAGGCAGATCAGACTTATCACTGAAAGAGGGAAAGAAGCTGGATTTCTATCGGACCAGGAATTTGAGTATTTGAACAACAATCAACCGTGTCTGCCCACTATATACACCCTACCTAAGGTGCACAAAAGCCAAGAAAAAACCCCCGGCAGACCCATCATCTCGGGGTGTGGATCACTTCTTGAGCCAGTATGTAAATATATTAATTTCTTCTTAAAACCGCTGGCCGAAACCACGCGAACATACCTTCGAGATAGAATGAAGTTTGACTCAGACAAGCAATTCCTAGTGACGCTAGATATCGTATCCCTTTATACGAGCATCCCTCAACAACGAGCGTTGGAAGTAATGACACAGGCACTTGACAAAAGACCACAACCAGTCAACGTTCCAACGCAATTCATAGTAGATCTTTTAGAGGTAGCTATGATGAAGAACTTTTTTGTCTTTCAAAACGAATTTTTTTATTCAAACAAAAGGAGTAGCCATGGGGGCGGCCTTTGCCCCAAACTTAGCGATCCTCTTCATGGATAACTTCGAGGACGACTACATCTTTTCTAATATCAACCCATATAGAATGCATGTCACACAATGGCGTAGATACATAGATGATGTGCTACTGATTTGGTCAGGAGACGAAATGGAGCTGAGGAGGTTTTTTTGACTGGCTGAACACTTGCTCCCAAGATATCAAGTTTACCATCCATTGGAACAGACACACCATAGATTTCTTGGACATCACTATCAAGGCAACAGAGGACCACCTCTACACCACTCTATACAGAAAACCAGCGGAACGCAATACCTTGCTAAGAGATACAAGCCACCATACCCGAGCCCTCCGGGACAACCTGCCATTCGGCCAATTTCTCCGGATCCGGAGGAATTGTTCACTAAAGGAAGATTTCTTTCGAGAATCGGATAACCCGATAACACGGCTAATCGAGCGGGGATATCCCAAAAGACTTGTCAAAAGAACATGTAAGAGGGCCTGGTACTACAATAGAGAGGCATTACTGACACCCAGACAACGTCAAACTGAAAATAACAGAATGATTTGTGTCACTACCTACTGCACCAGGAGCAATGAAATTTAGAAAATTAATGGACATTGGAAACTCATCTCAGATGACCTTGACGCCCAGGAACCACCATTGTACGCTTTCAAAAAAGCCAAAAACATCAGGGATCACTTCGTCCGCTCCCTTCTGGACACGCCACCGAAACAGACAATCCAAAGCATGTGGAATCTCCCAGAGGTGGTGGGCCATTTTAAATGTACCAAGTGCAAGGCATGCAAGATGACTATTGAAACCAAAACGTTTCCTTATAAACATCATACCATTGATCTGAAGGCTCATACCAACTGCAATTCCTGTGATGTAATTTACGTGATTGTTTGCCCATGTAACCAACTATACATTGGGAAAACAAGACAAAAAGTGAAAACACGAATCCTGCAACATTGCAGCAGAATCCGCTGTAACGCCACAGGGGCTCCGTTAGTCTAACACTTCAAGGCCCACACACATACACCAGATTCATTGAGATGGTTGGTCCTCGAGAAGGTGTCCCTGGGAGCATGGGGAGGTGATTTGGGTCCCATTTGGAACAAGAGAGTGTAAATGGATGTACCTCCTGGACACTGAATAATGGGCTTAATGAATTAGATGGCACAAATGCCCAATTAGCTGAATTGACTGCTGAATGATTGTGTTCTATATGTTGTACAATGTCCAAATGATATCAGGTCCAATCTAATAGGATGCTATTTTATATTTCGCATCATTAAGCAAGTGCTCTTGCACGATGCGTGATTACTATGTCTTCACATGTAATGCACAGACACATGCCAGTGTGACTAACTTGAGCACTGTCACTCACACTTCAGACAATGTTACCATGGTGTCATAATCGTGCAAATACGGTTCCTTATAACATTGCATATGCATACACATGCACTAGTTGTGCTAAATTCGACACAAGGCATCGACACAACAACTAAGTTGCCCGAGTGTTGCAATCATGTCCCTACACCCTTTCATATGCAGACACATGCAACAGATGTGTATATTTCGATTTAAGGTAATTTACGCATAAATAATGATGTTATTGCATGCACAGAGCACAGGAATTGTGAGTAGTAATGATTTTATGTATGTCATCCTGCAAAGTTGTGTTTAGAATACATGTGTCAGGTACGGATTTTTTGATAATGAAGATTACGAACATCTCAGGCACTTCCTCAAAGTTTTTACATAACCAATCATTTTTTATTATTATGCTTGTACGTTGAAGGCCTCTTCCACGACACCCATTCAATAATACAGGCCGTTGCACATTTTATCATTTTAAACTATCAGACATTGCACACTACAACTGTGTGCTGCTACACGCAGACTTGGCTCAGGCACATTTCACAACATGAGCAGCCGATCATCGATCGATCCCTACACGATGCTTCCGTAGTTTTGCCTGATGAGGTAACTCTTTCCTCTGGTTGGCTGGAGTCAGGCGAGCCTTTTTTGGCAGTATTCAGCGGCGGCACGGCCGGGTGCACGCGCGCCACGCCGTGACCTTCATAAGAACCCACAGTCGGCCCCGCGCTCACACACGAGCTGGATGGCCTGCAACTAGGTAAGCGAGCGCCAGCCCCCTTTCTAGCGCTGTGAGAACGCGAGCACCTGTTCACATGTCAGGAACGGTTTTAGATTATCTGAGCACGGCTTCCCTTGTTGCATTGATTTTGCCATCACCTGGTATTTGTAGAGGCTACCGTACCCTTTCGAAATCTAATATTTACTTCATTCTTGATGATTTTGGCCCCTTCCTCAAGTGTTGAGCCCCTTGTCTAGCGCTGAGAGAACGCAAGCACATGTTCACATTTCAGGAACGGTTTAGATTATTTGAGCCCGGCTTCACATTTTTGCCATCACCTGGTAATCATAGAGGCTACCATACCCTTTTAAAATCTAATATTTATTTCAATCATGATGAATTTGCCCCTTCCTCGAGCGTTGGGCTCTTTACTATACCAACAGTCAGCACCACGATAACAAGTGGCAGTTTCTGCACCTACTGTGAGGTCTCCCTATGTTTCAGTTCAGATACGCCACCGTCTATTTAGGGCCACGACAGGGACTTCACCCTTTCCGCCAGGACGGTTGGGGGACTCCCTCCTCTTTCCCTTTAATGTACGGGAAAGAGAAATGTTATATTCTAGAGCCACCGCATACCATTGTATGCCTGCGCATGGTCTCCTCAGATGGGCACTGCGTCTTTTAATTAATAGGTTCTATGATTTCCGATCATTACTCATCGAGTGCACCCGGTCTTTTTCTGTTTTTGTAGATTGTTTGGATCAGTTCCCACTGCAAGTGATTGGATAACCTCAGTAGTGCATCTACATTTATTGTTGAACTAGTAAGTACTAGGAACATTTTAGATCCTTCAGTGAGGTAGTCTGCCCCTGTTTTTCAGTCTTGTGACATTGTGTTTCTCCTTATCTTTAGGAGCTTCCGCGACCCCATTATGTTTCTCCCTGCCTTTAGGAGCTTTTCAGGGCCCTTCTGTGCCGAGTGAACAGCGGACACTTCCTGCTGTGTCTCTAAGTAGGTATTCGTTACCTGATCTGTTTTTAGTATTCACCTTGTATATATACACCCGCACTTTCTTACACACATTTCCGATTATTCACAGGTGCTCTTTTCAGCCCTGTCCTGATGAAGACCCCACCGTGAGGATCTAACTAACCCTCCTTCTTAGGGGTCGAAACGTTGACAACATACACTTCCTTCACAAGCTCTGATGAAAAATTGATTTAACAGTGGATGTTTACTCAGAGCTATGTGTACATCTAGGAACAACTGACTTTTGTTAGGCTGAAGAGGTCTTATATTTAAATACAGTTGATGTATATATGTCACTATACCTTTTCCTTGTCCTTCACTCACATGTTCACTACCCATTCCCCAACCCTACTCTTCTCTTCTCTTTCTACACCAAGAGCACTGTAAATACATACTGTACTGCTATTTGTTGGAGCAACTGTGTTGCCAATACTTAATGCTTTGACCAAAATTGCATTCAAGGTCTATAATCCATGAATAAAATGGATATATGCGTTTAAAGAATAATAAGAGTGGTGAATGCTATATTATTTTCGTTTTGTTACAAGAGTTGCTACCGCGACCACTTACTTGATTGTACTGCAATACTTACCCAGGTCGGGTAGTTTTTTGTGGGTTACCCCTTTGATACTCAACACTTCTTTCAAGAATGAAAGCACGCAAATGTGGGTGAATGTCCCACCTCTTTTTGTAACGTTGACTCCCACGGCATTTTTCCTCTTGGGAGCGAGCAGCGGCACGCAGGGTGGCAGCTGCATTCCTGTGCCCGGCCCCACCACTCCTCTTGAGCGGCTTGTTTTCATTTGCAGCCTGCGCTCCATGTTTGCACCCCCTCCCACTAATCTAATCAGTGAAATGGCATAGCTGGCATGTCACGGGCTGCAAGAAGCTTTCAAATTTATATAATAGCAGACTTCCTAGATTAACACAAAAATATACATCTTTTGCTCGGCTTAACCTCGCCACTGCTTACCGCTACTTTGTGCAACCACTGTGCTTACTCACAAAAAATGCCTGTTTTTGAGAAACCCATGTTAATCATTGGACAGTTTTGCAAAATTTCTCCTAGCACACGCTGGTAGGCCGTATATTAAAGTGTCCTTGTGTAACGTAACTAGAGCTCATGTAAAGTGCTCCAAAACCTTCGGGTCGAGTTCGCGCTATATAAATTTGCAGAAAAAAAAGAGAAATGACCTGCCTCTGTTCCAATGCAGGGAGAGGCATACTGTAAACAGCGGTACAGGTGGGGCCTGCAGCTTCGTGGCGCTTTGAAGCACAGCCCTGTGACCGCAGCGCACCTAATGCTCCGAATTCCATGCAGCGCGTGCACCAGGTAAGGTTTGTAAAGGTGGGGGTGGGGGCGCGGTGTTGTTTGAAAGTTAACTACATTACTTCCAGTTAATTAGATATCTCATCAGAGCACACACATTCACAGTTCCTTATCATATTCATACCTTTTTCAAAACTAATCAGTGAAACGGCATAGCTGGCATGTCACGGGCTGCACGAATCTTTTAAATTTATATAATTAGCAGACTTCCTAGATTAACACAAAAACATACATCTTTTGCTCGGCTTTACGTCGTCACTGCTTACCGCTACTTTGTGCGACTACTGTGCTTACTCACAAAAAATGCCTGTTTTGGAGAAACCCATGTTAATCATTGGGCAGTTTTGCAAAAATTCTCCCAGCACACCCTGGTAGGCCGCATATCCAGTTAATTAGATATCCCAGCAGCGCGCACACATTCACAGTTCCTGATCATATTCATACTTTTTCAAAACTAATCAGTGAAACGGCATAGCTGGCATGTCACGGGCTGCACGAAGCTTTCAAATTTATATAATTAGCAGACTTCCTAGATTATCACAAAAACATACATCTTTTGCTCGGCTTTACCTCGCCACTGCTTACCGCTACTTTGTGCGACCACTGTGCTTACTCACAAAAAATGCCCGTTTTTTGAGAAACCCATGGTAATCATTGGGCAGTTTTGCGAAATTTCTCCCAGCACACGCTGGTAGGCCGCATATTAAAGTGTCCTTGTGTAAAGTAACTAGAGCTCATGTAAAGCGCTCCAAAACCTTTGGGCCGAGTTCGTGCTATATAAGTTTGGAAAAAAAAAAAAAAGAGAAATGACCTGCCCCTGTTCCAGTTCAGGGAGAGGCATACTGTAAACAGTGCTACAGGTGGGGCCTGCAGCTTCGTGGCACTTTGAAGCACAGCCCTGTGACCGCAGCGCACCTAATGCTCCAAGCACAGCCCTGTGACCGCTGCGCACCTAATGCTCCGAATTCCGTGCAGCGCATGCACCAGGTAAGGTTTGTAAAGATGGGGGTGGGGGGTGCAGTGTTGGTGCGAGGGCAGTTTCATAACTGGGGCAGAAGAGCCTAACTATAGTAGAGAGGGGTAAAGCACAGGTGCACAGCGCATCAACTGCTGTGCGACGTAAAACACATTGACAAAGCCAATAGATTTGGCATAGGTGAAGCCTTCTGGCTTTGCCAATGCTTGCTATTGTTTGGTGGTGTAATTTCCTGCTTGCAGCTCCCTTCTTCCGCACCTGGCCTGAACTCTGCATGTGTCCCTGGGGCCCCCGAGGAACGTTCCTGTTGGTGCACAGTTAACACTGTTTGAAAGAATAGTTTGTGTTGCGGTGATACCTTTACCTACTCTTATCTGCTGCACTCTTGAATCTCATACCATAATGCTTTGCTGGGCCTTTGGTTGGCATTTTATTTTTGCCCATAACTTTGCATGGAGTGGTCCTAAAAGGATGGGACCACTACCAAATCGTTCAGCAGAAAATGCTCTTTGTGTTCAAGGCATCTGCTTGGACCTCCCCCTAAGTTAGGGGGGGACCACAAAATCATCACCTCTCATTGCCTTATATTTTTCAAAGCTCACTTTTATAAATTAGTTATATGCTTTTTAGCATGTAAAGGTAAAGGTGTTTTAGCAAACAGTTATAAGTGCAGTAGCTATCGCTAGCGGAGCGAAGTTCATTGCCCACTGTTAGTAAACACACTACATTATTTGAACAGATCAAAAATATACCACATAATCTATCTCAATCATTTGCTCTCATTCTCTCTTTTCTATCTTAAATATATCGAACTCTATTCACTCTCCCCATCATTTACATATCCATATAGCTATCCTTAACTCTATACACCATCTCTTTCAAAAACTCTCTCTCACTATCTAACTCCCACTCACTCACTCTATACTTTATATTTCTCCCTATACTTTCACTTCACATTATCACTACATTATCACTAATATAACTGCACCTTTATAGCTATCCAACATCTCTCTCTCTATATAAAAAAAATATATATATAATATTTAACTTTCTAAACTCTCTACACTAACCCACTAGCTTCTCTCACCATTTACCTCAACATACATCACTATTTTCATCTCTCTCACACTCTCTCTCTCATTATCAATCTCTATCTATACTTTTTTTCTTCAATATTCAATATACCTCTCAATTATCTATCCATAATACACTATCATATAACAGCAAAAAAAAAAAGTATTATTAACTTTTGCACTTGCCTCTTTTCAGGAAGAAGAAATAAAAACTGTATTCGTCAGCGCACAAGAAACAAAGCTAAAATCAATAACAGTAAAGGATTCAACGGACTGTGTCAGGATCACATTATGGAGAGAAGCAACAAACTTTCATATCAAAATTGGAGAATATATAAAGAAACACGTCACAGTACATGAGTTCAACAGAGAAAAAATCTTAAATACAACAAGACAGTCAACTTCAAGTAAGTACAAAAAAAAAGGTGTTACAAATAAAATAAATAAAATTAAAACAAACCTAATATTTACCTTACCATCTATCCACAGGCAACAGAACCACCATCAGAAAAAATACAAATTGAAATATATGGAATAGAAAAAACGGAGCAAGAAATCAGTACCATAACAACCCAAGTGCAAAATACAGAAACCTATCAATGGACATTAACAATGAGCTTCTAATGGACTGGTTTCAGATCAATACAGATGTTGAAGACTTATCCGATGCACTTATGCAATATTTACAGCGAACATGTGAAGTCATATTTTGCAATGGCATTATAGACATATTAAAAGATATTGCAACAGTGTAAATATATCTAGGAAACGTCTATAAATGTACATTATAACTATTTCTTTCAGCTCAACTAAATTCATACTAATAAAAATGTTACGGACAAACATCATGCAAAAACATTTGCAAATAAAAACGGTCAGTTATTCCAGTAAATATATAAGAAATAATGTTACTCCCCTATAACTTTTATGTGCCAGACAAATTCACTTCCATTCAGTAGATACTTTCTACATTTGTCCATCCGTACAATAGGTATTTTATGTCCCAGGCAACTGGCACTATTACAAATATTATACAACCCCTAACTATTTGAGCTTTTTTGCAGAAAATGTATAGATTCTAATTGCTTTCAAATAAAGCCTTTACATAGCCATATAGAAAAACAACAACTAACAAAACAATGTATTTGATTTTAGAAAGTTTACAAAAGACATTAACCGCATCACACTACGCACATAATTAATATCATTACAATTGTTTTTTTGGGGGGTGTAAACTTACATATACCACCAACATACACACCAGCAATAAACACTACACACATACATACCACCAACACACATCATATCTCAACTCACCACTACATTCCACACCATGCCACTGCCCTAACTTCACTACACTAAGCACAACTTGCACACAAACTTTACAGTATTGAACACAGCAGCTACATTACTCTACAACATACCTTAAAAACATTGCCAATATCTCTGGATAAACACTTATAAGGTCCCAAAGGCGAGACCTATTGGCTCTGCCAATGCTCGTTTGATACTGTACTCACCATCCTAAGAGTTAAAGAGGGCATATGGACTCAAAATCTGTGGCTGCCCGCGGCGCATGCAGTGTGCTCTCCTAAGATGGCAGCCCCGTAGTGCCTCATTCTGGCACACGGATCAACAGGCCAGTCTGCAGGACCCCCGGGGGGAGTCATTAACCACCGGCGCTTACCCCGCATCATCTGTGGCACCTGGCAGGCTGGGGCCAGGTACTTATACCTGCCCCACACAGTTGCCGCCCTCTTTGTTTCCCAGCTGGCCATGCTGTCCTGAGTTGCTTCGCGCTCTTGAGCCAGGAGGCAGCATTAGTGATTTATTGTGGTGAGTGTAGGGTCCTTTGGGGCAATCCTCTTGCCTCCTGACTTCTCCTGCCTACAGGCATTTTGGTTATAACCGTGCCAATACCTCCGAGGTCGCGATTTCGATACCTGTGTGGGCCAAATTTTAAGTCGATCCTGCAGTTTCATTTCCCCAGTGTTCCTACCCTTGCCCTGCCCCTTGCCAGGGTGGGGATGGGGCAGAGCAGATCACTTCACCCAATTTCATTTTCCCGATTTTTTAAAACCCACTTCAGGATGGGGGCAATTGCTGGGGTAGCCTTGGTGTGCCACTGCCCCCATGGGGATCCGTCGCCCGAGATTTGATGCGCTGTTGCAGGTCCGGTGTCAGGGAGGTTTCGTTTGCGGCTTTGTTAGTTGCAGAAGTTCTCATCCTGCTCTCCCTGTTACACAGTGTGCCGGCTGTGGTTTCCTGCTGGGCAGGGCAGTCTGATTGCTCTGTCAGGGAATATAATTATAGCTGTTTTGGATCTAGAGTTGTGCTGTGAATCACATGGTTTCTGTGGGGGAAGTTTTCATGGGCATATTGAGCATTTCAGGTGAGGGAATGGGCCCCTCGTGTTTGTCCATCATCTAGGGTGCTATAAGGTGTTTAAGCCACTGGGTGGCACTGCTCAAGTGTCACTTTTAGCAAACATGATGCTAAACGGAAATGGTTGATTCTAATCATGCGCTATCATTGGGGCATTAGTGTATAAACTTGCTAATATGGGCAAACATTCAGTGGGGGTTTGTCACACTAATCCCAAGTGAGGGACAATTTAATCACGGATGGTGGGCGGCCGACTGGTAGAATATTACTTGCACCAGCAGCCCGAGCAGAGTGAATCTAGGAGCATAAGCATATTTACAAAATTGAGCTCTCATGAGTGACAAGTGGCAAGCAGGGTCATGACCTGGGATGAGGCGAGTTATTCATGGAAGTGTCTTTGGAAGAGAAGAGTTTTAAGATTTGTTTTGAGAATCTGGAAAGAGGCGGTGGTCCGAAGGATTGGAGGTATCAAGTTCCAAATTCTAGTCGCATTACGTGTGTAGGATTACATCATAAATATTTCCCTTTTGAAAGTTCGAGGAGTACATTTTCAGCATTTCGTGAAGGTCTGGAGCCACCTGATATTTTGAGTTTGTTGGCCAGGTAGCGAGGGGTGGAAGTGTGAATGGCTTTATGGGTGATGCAGGCAGTCTTGTAAATTGACCTAGCTTCAATGGGAAGCCAGCGAAGAAAAATCAGAATGGGTGTAATTTGAACATTTCTTTTGGCTCCATAGATGAAACGTGCCACTGAATGGAGGATGGATTTTAGAGCGGATAGGTGGGTTTTGGGGAGGCCAGCAAGGAGAGAATTACAGTAGTCCAGTCTGGAGAGAACCAAATATTGGACCTGAGTTTTCAGGTCTTGCTCGTGAATAAAACACCGAGTCCCCCAGAGAAGGCGCAGTTGGTAGCGAGGGTTTATGGCCATGGTGTTGGGTTGGGAATGTAAGTTAAGTCTTTTGTCCTGGATGACACCTAGGAATTTGGCACTGTCAACGATGGTAGGTTTGTTGTTAAGAATGTTCAGATTATCCATCCATGATTGAGCAGGAAAGTTTGAGGTAGAGAGAAGAAGGAATTCAGTTTTAGAGGGATTCAGAATTAGATGATGAGATGTCATCCAATCTTGGATGGAGTTGAGGGTGGTGTCAAGGATTGAAATG
Source organism: Calotriton arnoldi (assembly GCA_963921515.1). Classification (NCBI taxonomy): domain Eukaryota; kingdom Metazoa; phylum Chordata; class Amphibia; order Caudata; family Salamandridae; genus Calotriton; species Calotriton arnoldi. The sequence goes on from CAWUFW010004108.1 coordinate 44,329, forward strand.
TCGTGTGCAGAGGACACCTTTAAGTAGAGTTGGTTGTCATCAGCATAGAAGTGATAATGGATTCTGGACTTTTTTTAGAAGGTTGCCCAGCAGTTCCATGTAAAGATTGAAAAGGGTAGGCGCGAGGATCGAGCCTTGAGGGACGGCTTGATCCACAGCCTTTGAAGTAGTGAGACAGTTTGCTATTTTAATCCTCTGAGATCTGACCAAGAGGTATGATTCAAACCATTTGGGCACTGTGCCTTCAAAACCCATTCTTTGGTTTAATGTGTTCACAAGAGTGTTATGATTAACAGTGTCAAAGGCAGCAGATAGGTCCAGAAGGATCAGGAGACAGGACTTGCCTGAGTCAAGTACACACAGGGCATTTTCAATAACTTGTAGCAGGGCTTTTTCAGTGCTGCAGCCTTGATTGAAGCCGGATTGAAATTCATCACGAAGGTTGTTATCCTTGATATATTGGGAGAGTTGCTCCGCTACACATCTTTCAGTGATTTTAGCAAGGAAAGGGAGGTTGGTGATAGAGCGGAAATTGTTAAGCTCGTTCACATCAGCAGAGGGTTTCTTTAGAAGTGGGGTAACCTGACCAGTTTTGAGGTCAAACAGGAAGGGAGCTGTAATGATGTTCCGGACTCCGATTTCAGTTTTGAATGTCTTTATTTATCCCAACCACAAGCGTGAGGCTCCCTCGCCTGCTCATGCCCAACTTTCACCCTAGGCTTTGGTGAATCCCGACCCCCGTCAGAATTCCACTGAATTCCACTGAGCTCCACAGCAACAAAGGCATGAGTACGACATCATTGAGATCATAACATATCTCCTTTCTTTATTCAGCAAAAACAAAAAAACATTGGCATTACATAACAATGGCTGGGGAAGCAGACTTACACATTGCTACAACTATACACAACAATTCTTAGGAGGCTCATTACAACTATATACAACTGACAAGAACGGTGACTTATGGCACCCAGAAAACACAAAACTTCATCTCATAATCATGAAACCTAACAGGCACACACTGTTGTCTGCAACGTTGCTTGATCTTACTCCCCTCTCCATGCAATTTGTCACCTTCTATACTCCTTTCACATGCACCATCACTGCGCACTCCACCTCCCCTTCTCATCTCATCTTCTCATCATCTATCATCATATACCCATTAGCACCTTGCTCTACTCTTGCCTTGCCACTTCTTGCTACACTGATTGCCCTGTTTGCAATACAAAGCAACCCTCCTTTTATTCCACTTCTGCCCATTCTTCAACACAACATGCCAGTCACATATATCTTGCACTTCCATGGGAATTGAGAACTTGTTTTCTCCGTCCCCCCTCTACCTAACTTGATCTTCACAAAATCCCCTGCTGTGATTCTCCCACTCCTCACACCACTCCTTTCTTTCTGCATTGTACCACTTTCCCCTCAACCACTGAGTCACTAACTTCATCCTCGCTTCTCTTCCTTTCGTTCTCTTGAAAGGAGTTTCCCCTGTAGCACCATTCTCTGTGGTATTGTATGCCCACACCAAATTCTCCACCCCTCTCTTCAGATCCTTCCCACCACTGACTGCCATCTGTACAGTTCCTTTGACCATACGATTCACGCGCTCAACCATCCCATGTCCTTGCAGGTTGTACAGTGTCGTACGAACATGTTTTATTCCATGTCTCCTCAAAAAACTTTGCATAACATTAGATGTGAATTGTGTCCCATTGTCTGTGAGCAATACATCCGGACACCCCTCTCTCATGAAGACTTGTTCTAGCAGTCTGATGGCATTCTCCATTGTTATATACTTCGTGAATTCCACCATCACCCACCTTGAAAACACATCAACTACTACCATAAAAAATCTAGACGATTCACCCCAAAACTTCAAGGGACCTATGAAATCCAGACACACTTTAGACCACGCACCACTTGCTTCACTGATGGATCCCATAACTTCCACTCCCACCTTCAAACGCTTCTTACTCTTTTTACATAAAACGCATTCTTCCACCCACACCTTTATATCATCATCCATTCCGGGCCACCAAAATCTCACCTTGAAGAGTTTTTTAGTCAAAGATTGTCCCAAATGTCCTTCATGCGCTAACATGATCAACTTCTTTCTCACTCCCTCCGGAGGCACATTCCTTTCCCCTCTTAACACCAAAAATGTATTAGCTCCGCTACTCAATTCTTCTTGAACTTTCACAAAACTTCTCAAAGCAGGTCTCGCATCCCCTTCACATTTCCAACCTTCATGAATACTTTTCACCAAATCCTTGAAAGCCCCATCCGTTTGTGCCTCTCACTCATCTCGGGTAACAGACACAAATTCTCCTTCCACTGCATCCTCAATATTCACTACCACACATACCAACTCTTCCTCCATTTAGCCTTCATCCGCGCCTCTCAACGGTAATCCTGATAAGCAGTCAGCCTGCACATTTTTCCACCCGGCCACATGTTCTAGATCATAACTATAATCTTGTAACCTGGATGCAAAGCGTGCTAGTCTGATCAACACTTTACTTGCACCTCCTGGTCTCAACACCCTCACCAATGGCTTATGATCCATTCGTAAAGTAAACTTCATTGTTGATAACTTATAGCAGGGGTGTTTCAGTGCTGCAGCCTTAATTGAAGCTGGATTGAAATTCATCAAGAAGGTTGTTCTTCTTGATATGTTGGGAGAGTTGCTCCGCTCCACATCTTTCAGTGATTTTAGCAAGGAAAGAGAGGTTGGTGATAGAGCGGAAATTGTTAAGGTCGTTCACATCAGCAGAGGGTTTCTTTAGAAGTGGGGTAACCAGACCGGTTTTTAGGGCAAACAGGAAGGGAGCCTTGACTGAGGAAGAGGTTAACCAGACTAGTTCAGTAGGGGACCGTGTAGGTGTAGAAGTCAATTGCAATGTCACTAGGGATGGGGTCAATAGAATGGTTTGAAGGTTTTGGTTTCAGAATGCTCTTGAGGTGGGCATCTTCAGTGATGACATCAAAAGCTGTGTCAGGCAACTTTGGATTTGCAGTCCTTAAGGGGGTAGGATAGGTGACATGGTCAACGAGCGATTTCACTTTTTCATCGAAGAATTGTGCAAATTCTGCCGTTTTCTTGGGAGGGTCATCAAATTTTATGGTTGAGGAAGAGTTGCTGGCAGTTTTGATTATGTCAAATAGTTTTTTAGGTCTGTTCTTGGCAGAGTCGAGGAGAGTTCTGAAGTGATTTGCTTTTTCACTTAAGATGTTTGTGATAGCGTAGTCTTGTGTAACAGATTAGAGAGAATAATGGTGGAAGGGAATGGTCTCCATAGCTTCTCCAGGAACCTCAGGTTCTTTCTTTCTTCATAGAGGGACTTATTCAATGAAGGTGCAGAAAGTGTGGGCCTTTTCTTTTTGTTTTGTAGTATTAAGGCCACCGGGTGGTACTGCCCCACTGTTTTGCTTCCACCGATCATGTTCTACTCATTAACACATTTTCTCTTGCAGCTCTCCAAATGCGCGTGTTACTTTTAAAAAGAACTGTGGCCTAGTGTGGAAAGACTCCTCTTACTCTGAAAGTTAAATGTTAAATTCCTTTTGTTTCAATGGTTTGTGTGCACAACTAAAGCAGCCAGCCAGGGGCTACGGCTGCGGATGCAGAAGCGTGAATGTGGCTTTGCTGTTCAACAGGCCAATTAGCGCATGGGGTGAAGAGCACACGAGCTGGTGTTGCATATCGTTTTCTCTTAGTCATTTTGAAGGTAAGTGAGATATGGAAGCTGATAGGCATTTATGAGGCAAGTTCTGTTAAACACCCAAAGCAACATCCATAAGCAGTTTTGTTTTTAATTACACCTATTTCATGCAGCAATGGGGCCATGATGTGCTTAGGCCACTAGGTAGCACTGTTCTACTGTTTATGTTCAAACATAAGGTGCACTCAGGTTGATAACAGTACACTGGATTTAAAATGTGCAAATTTAAGCGACAGGCGTCGTGATTATTTCAAGGTTGCATATGGTGGGATGAGGTGCTAAATGGGGTTTTCAGGGACACGTCCTGTGAAACAAGCAGGCAGAGGGACGCAAAGGAACTGTTAGTTTGGCATGTGCATTTGACAGACATGTAATTGTTCCATTTACATTTTAAGGAATCATGTCAAACAAGGTAGAGAGCCTTCAAGGGCACTGCATCACCTTTGCACCCATAGTTGAGGAATACGATTCTAAGGGTAAATCATAGGGACATGAGTCAAGTGAAGGGAGGCGGACATTAACAGGTCAGGCGAGATCACAGTGTGTCGGAGAGAAGTTTACTTGCCGGGTACAGCCAAGATCGGTGAGCGGGCCCGATGAGCTGATTGATTGCTGCTGTTAACTTGGCATCTTTCTTCCCTTATTCCCAAGGTTCTGCAGTTCCAGTGGCATACGCTATGGTGAATCTAGAGCACAGCTACGGCAAACCTTTCACACGGTATCATGTTGAGTGTACGCTGTGGTCACACAGTGGTGAAGTGAGTACGAGATAGCACCAGGCAAAGCACCCCATGCTGAGTTCCAACAGCAGCAAGTGTTAGGAAACCTTGAGTTTGAGAACTGGGGGGCTTGTCCTCAAAGTAAGGGGGCAAACTAGCAGCAAGCATTGGGGAACATTGATCCTCAGAACTTGGGACATGTTCTTGAAAGCATGGGGCAAAGCGGTGGGATATGGGGCAGCGAGTATTGATTTCACACCCAATTCTTTTCCCCTGCAGGACCCCCTCCCCCCCCCCTTGCTAGCTCAAGGTTAGATCACAGCAACAAGGTCATGGATAGCCAGGGCTGGGCCCCCCTTTTCCCCCAGATGACAACGGTGGAGGATTCCCAGCCCGGCACGTCGCAAAATGCTGACTGGGCAGGGTAAAAGGTCTAAAAGGGGCAAAAGGCATCATGAAGGCTCAGGAGCCCAAGGACTCAGGTGTGGAGCAGGACAAACCCAGCGGGCAGCAGTCCATACCAGCGGAACAGTGGTCAACAAGGCCAAAGAGTTCCCGCAGTCCACCCACCAACAGAACCTAAAACAAGGCCCTAGAGAGAGAGAGAGGCAAGCCCCCCTGCAAAGAGGCGCAGAACAGTAATGGTGGCAACACCGCCAGACTCAGGCAATACAGCGCCAGCAACCCTCGAGTTCTGGGATAGGATGGGTATGCGGATGGATACAATGGTGAATTTTATGGCCGACGTCAAATCCTTGGTGGCCCGCCTGGGCTTGCAGCAAGTTCAGGGGACCACATTCACCTTGGGGGAGGGCACGATTGCAATGGAAAGGGTGTGGGGAAATGTAGGGGGCAACAAACAGCTACCCAGCGTAGCTGCACCTCCCTTGCCAGCTGTTTTGCAACAACCCCCAACCACGCCGCATCCGGTGCATCATGCTGTGCCCAACGCTGGCAGTATCTCCACTTCTCTGACCACACTGCTTCTCGCAGCTGAGGGCACCCCATCCCCCCCCCATATTGCTGTGGGATTGCCCAACATACAGGGTTTGGAGGTAGGTCACACCGACAACACGAGCAAAGTGACACCACCCTCCAACCTGAACCAGACTAGCAAGGAGGTACTTCCTACAGGGACCACACCACCCCTGGTCACAATCGCCCCTCTCTTATCCGGGCGCTGCTCGCTGGAATGGCAAGTACTGTTGGCAGCAAAAGAAGGGATATGGTGGAGAGAATTTGTGGATATCCTCACACTTTTGATGCACAGGAAAGATGGGGCAGATACCAGGCGCATGGGTGGTAAGGAAGATGACAAGAAAGTGAGATATCAGGCCTGGCCAGATAAGACAATCGAAAACTGCTTGGAGGCGTTCTCCATCCGATCAACAGTTATAATGGAGAAATATCCAGAACACGGTCCAGCCCTATTTCAGTATTCATGAACAATCCACAACGGGGTCATCAAAACAGGGGGCATTGGGTGGTATATTTATAACAGAGTTCAGCAAAAATATGGTGATGTGCCCTGAGCTAACCTGGGACCAGAAGGAGGTACAGCTCTGGATGGAGCACATGGGCAAATTCACCCTCCCCCCTTCCCCAGAAAGATACTTACAATAGAAATGCAAATGGGCAAACAAGCTTTAGGTCACAGAGTCAGACAGGAAAACACTTCTTCAAACAGCCCTTTGGGGGTTCGCGGAGCGCGGCATGGTAAAGGTAGGAGGTTAGAAGGCCACCCCAAGGGACATGCAGACTGTTTAACTTGAGGTCCTGCTCTTGGGACAAATCGTGTAAATTCGCTCACAGCTGTTCTAGGTATGGCACCCCCCACTCAGCGGCCTCTTGCAATGCAACTCCAAATCCACCTCTTCTCCCAACAAGAAACAAGACAGTTGAACACCCAGTAGCATGCCCGCCCCATTAACCACACCCCCATCCAGCAATGACAGTCACAAGCACATCAATCACCACTCCCGAAAAGCACAAATAAAGGGCCCATCACCAACTATCCCCCCACTCCCTCCTTGCTCTGCTGAAGAGTTACCCCAACACCAGGGACAGTCAACTGTTGGCTAACATCTTTCTGGAAGGCTTCAAGATACCCGACACGGGCCTTTTGTTAAGCAGGGATGCAGAGAACATGAGATCTGCCTGGGAGCTTTCATCAGTAGTCCAGGGGAAGATTGAGGAAGAACTAGCTCTAGGGAGGGTAGCGGGCCCATTTCTGCCCCCCAGTTGGAGAACTTTGTGGTTTCACCCCTAGGCGTGGTCCACAAAAAGGGGGCAGGAAAATTCAGGTTCATCCATCACTTATCAAACCCTCAGGGCAACTCAGTAGACTACTGGTTGGACAGTCTGCTGTGTTCTGTCACGTACATCTTCTTTGATGTGGCGGTCGACATTGTAAGGAGAGTGGGTGTAGGAAAGTAGGATCTGCTTCTTATGGTTACCCCCAATTTTTGCGGATGTCACTGTTTTTGGACTAGTCTGACTGGGATCCAGCTATCCAGGACCCCAGTCTATCTGCTTTCTCCCTTAAATTGGTTGTGTATGTACTTTAGGTACACTCCTGGTTGGATACTGGGGTACCCTTATAAGTCCCTAGTATATGGTACACCATGTACCCAGGGCATAGGTACCCCGGAGGCCTCCCATGGGCTGAAGCATGTATTATGCCACCCATGAGAGGCCATTCAAAATGACACAACAGGTCTGCTACAGCAGCCTGTGTAAGCTGGTGCTTGCACCACTTACTTAGATATAGGTTCCCGATATCTATCTAAATCACTACACTTAAAAACCTACCAGTCACACCTATGGCAGACCTTATCAATCCTGAGGGCAGGTTGCTGGGTTTTACATGAGAGGGTGCCCCTTCATGAGCAGAGCTCCTCTGCAGCCTTCGGAGACCATTCTCAGGGGTTGTCAGTGATGCAGCCAGACATATAGGTTAAGTTGCATTATAACCTCGCGGTAAATGCTAACTTTAAAACGGCTGCTTAGAAACATGTCGTGTTTGGTGTCAAACACCTTGGAATCATACCTCCACACCAGTAACTGGTGTGGGAGGCATGATTCCACCCTTCTGAAACCACTACTGTGGGTCACCGGTCTACCCGGCACCAGCTTTCTCGACCCTGGCAGCACAAAATGGACGCTGCCAGCCACAGACACGATTCTGCTCTCCTGCTGCTGAGCCAAGCTCGAGCAGAGGAAGGCATGACAATAGGCATCCTGTCACAGGGAGGTGTGACCACCTCCCAGAAAGGGTTTAGTGTATTTGGGCTGGGTGTGTGCACTCTGAGAGTGCCAGAAAGTCTGCAATGGGGGCACATTTGGTGTCCCTGTGCACAGTCCCGCTCAAACCAGTTCTGGGAGCCATTGGCTCCTGCTCTGGCGTGAAACTGGACAAAGGACATGGGTGTAGCCACCCCTCTGTCCTGCCCCTCCCCTAGGAGGGTCCCCAGAATCTTTCCAACCCTTTCCCATAGGTATAAAGTGGGATACCTGGCTACAGGACTTTAGATTTTACCGGGACAAGATTCTGCTAAGAAGAAACCAAGTACTTAGACTGTCTGCACGACGCTGGACGACTGAAGAATCTCCCTTGGAGTAAAGGAGTTACTCCCCTGCAGTAGCAGGCACCTAAGCGCATCTGACTGGCTTGCATCTCCAGAGCTCCTGCAGACTCCGAAGATTTCAGCAATACAAGAGGTGGGTTCCCGAAGGTCCCGGAGGTTGATCTGAACTCTCAGCGATTCTGAGACCAGTATCCCTCGTGGGGACCGTGTAACCCGAACCCCTGTGCACCACGTACATTTACACGAGCATGTGCTTGTTGGCAATCCCTGAGCTTCTGCTTTGGACTCCGTGTAGTGCTGACCCCGAGCAGCTTTTGCACTGAAGATATCCGGCCTCCACTCACCAAGTGCTCTGTGGGCTGGTGCTTTGTAAATTTCCCTCGAGGTCTCCCGCGATCCCTGGTCTGTTGGCCTGTGGGTCCTGGCGAGGGTCACCTTGTTTGTTCTTGATCTTCCCTGCTTGCTCCAGACGTGCCCTGACTCCCCATTGCTTGGAGGGTCCCCTGGACCTTGCTGGTCTACACCGTAACCTGTTTGTCCTTCCTGCGTGGGTTGCATTTGCCAAGGCTTGTTGGTGCTCCAGCCGGACAACGACCCCTCAGCACTCGACATCCTTTGTGGGACAGCTCACCTCCAGGTCCTGGTCATCCTCGACATCTCCTGGTCCTCGTGGCTGCAGAGTCAAGCATCCTTTCTTCACACCTGAAGCACCCGACATCGGTGGGCATTCGTCTACCGAGCCCTTGGTCACCTGAAGTGACACAGACTCTGTCCCCTCTGCTTTCAGGTTCCTCTCATCTAGAATCCAGGCTTGGATTCCACCGGACACTCTTCGCCTTCCTGGCAGCAGTACCTCTTCGCAACTCTCCATTGAAAACGACGAAGGTTTCCGACACCACTTGACCCCTATGCACCCGGCTCCTCTGGGATAGGTAACATGGGTACCTCGGTACTCACTGGTGTGTTGGCTCTAGAACCTCTTAAGTTCCAAAAAGTCCTCGTAGAAGTGTCCTTAAACTGTAACTTTACAACCGCGACTTTCCCATAGAGTTGCACGGAGCACGCAGTCGTGTTTCCTCACTGCACCCGTCCTCCGTGGGCGCCCTGTGTCACTGCCTTGGGTGGTTCCTTGGGGTCCCAGCGATTCTACGTGCTCTAGGCCCTGTGTCTAGTCAAGTCGTGATTGTTATACCATCTTTTTAGTATATGGTTCGGTCTCCCCCTGGAGCCCGCTGTGTATTGTGCTACTTACGAATGTTCTATTGATTCAGTATTGTGTGCTTTGTGTTCTAATCTCGTGTAGAGGTTAGTAGAGAGTGTTATATTAATAAATACATATTTTTATATCACTACTGTGTGGTTCTCCTTTCATTTAGTCATTCAGGAGGTGATACTCTGGTAAAACAAGCTGCTTTACATTCCTTCAAGATTAAGCCTGAAGGCTGCTCTCCACAGCTACCACTAGGATAGCTTTCTAAAGGTTATCTTTGACCTCATACATCATAAGGGTTGTGTGGACTGGTACAAGGTGCCCACTTTAATTAGTGGACAGCATATACAAGGCCACCTTCTCACATTGGTGTGCAGCAGTTGGGATTCAAGCTTGCTATTGTTTTACCAGATAAATCTCATTGAGTGAGTAACTGAAAACCACTAAGTATTAGGCACATATATTACATCAAGATTTGAATAAGTAAGTTCTACTGAACTTGGAGTTGGGTAAGTCAAGGGTCTAGCACACCCTTTCTCCAACTCAAGAGAGTTTAGTCTCCACTAGGTTAGGTAGGTGCCTACACCACATAACACTAGTATGTCTTCTCGAGGAGAAGCCAGTGGCTCTCTGCCAACTAGGTACAATGGCCTCACATTCCAGGAATTGAAAGCCATGTGTGTGTCTAGGAAGTTGAGGACAGGGAGAGGTGCAAACACCCAACGTCTCTGAGATTTTGCTCTTGGATGAAATTAGGAAGACCCCAGGGTCTGATGAGGTAGATAGAGTGGGTGGGGCATGGAATGAGGAAAGGCTAGGAAGTGAAACCTTCTTTGCCCTGGACTCAAACCCTGGCCAGGAGAATCAAGAGGATTCTAACCTGGGCAACATAGAGCTTCCTTCAGGTGGAGAAGGCCCCAGTGGCCCTCTCTTTACTCCACCAGGAAGAGTACAGAGTTTACCTAGGAGATCTAGATCTCCCTCTGTAGAATCTCAGCACTCAGGAACTTCTGTAGGGACTTCCATATCAAATAAGCGGGAATCCTCTTATGAGAGACAGTGCCAACTTCTGGAGCTTGAGAAAATCAAGCGTAGGCTCAAGAAGGAGCAGTTGGCCCTAGACAGGGAATCCCTAGAGCTCCAGAGAGCTACAAAGACATTGGGACTAGAGTCCCATGGTGGCAGCAACAGTGTCCCTAGGGTTAAGGAGTATACTCATGATCATAGGAACCTGAACAAGATAGTCCCTCCCTACCAGAGTGGGGATGACATCCACAAATGGATAACTGCACTAGAGAGGGCCTGTAAGGTACAGAGGGTCCCTCAGGAGCAGTGGGCAGCTATCTTGTGGCTCTCCTTTGCTGACAAAGGCAGAGATAAGCTCCTCACTGTTAGAGAAGAGGATGCTGACAATTATTCAGTCCTGAAGAGTGCTCTCATTGATGGGTTTGGCGTAACCACTTAACAATACAGGATCAAGTTCAGAGACACCCAGAAGACACAGACTCGGGACTGGGTAGACTTTGTAGATTGTGCTACTAAGGCTCTGGAAGGCTGGTTACTTGGCAGTAAAGTGAATGATTTTAAGGGATTGTACAATTTAATTATGAGGGAGCAGATCCTTAATTGCCAAAACCAGTTGTTGCATCAGTACTTGGTTGATTCTGATCTGACCTCTCCCCAAGAATTGGGTAAGAAGGCAGACAAATGGGTCAGAACCAGGGTGAAGCAGAAAACTCAGAATCAAGGTGGTGACCAAAAGAAGCAAGATGCTAAAACTCCAGATAAGGGTGTGGAGAAGGGTAAATACCAGAGGTCTTCACAAGGGCCCCAAAAACCTGCATCTGGGGGTGGGGGGGTCACAATCTAACAAGGGTAAAGGCAAAAGGAAACCTTTGTGTCATATCTGTAAAGAGAAGACCCATTGGACAAAGGATGCCAATTGTCCAAGGGCCAAGGATTCCACTCCTACCACCACTGCCCCTAAGGCAACTGTCCCCCCTAGCACAGTCTCAAGTGGTGGTACACAGAACAAGGGAATAGTAGGGTTAACCTTGGGATCTGAGATGGATTCTGGTCTAGTCAGAATTCCAACTCAGGCTGTTTTGGTCTGTGATGGAGGCATGGATATTGCCTCCTTATTTGTTAGTCCCAGTAACCTGGGCAAGTACAGACAACAGCCTTTAATCAATGGTAAGGAGGCCATGGCATACAGGGACACAGGTGCTAGTGTCACAATGGTGACAAAAGATCTTGTGGGCCCTGACCAAATCATACTTGGTGAGATGTACCAAGTGACCAATGCTAGCAATGTCAGGACAGACCATTCCTTGGCAGTTGTGAATTTCACCTGGGGAGGGGTAACTGGCCCTAAGAAGGTTGTGGTTAGCTCAGACCTCCCTGTGGAATGCTTGTTGGACAATGATTTGGAAACTTCAGCTTGGGCTGAAGTGAAATGAAATGAAATGAAACTCAGGACACATGCAGAAATGTTGGGCATCCCTGCAGATGTGTTTGCCATGACTAGGTCACAGGCAAAAAGGTCTTCCACTGAACAGGCCCTGGATCCTGAAATGATGGACCAGGCGCCTTCCAAGAGAAGGAGATGATCTCAGTCCCTGTGAAGGAACTGTCTCAGAGGAACTTGAACCTGACCAGGTTGAGTTCTGGGGGACAGGGGGCCCTTCCAGGGCAGAACTGAGTCAGGAGCAGCTGAACTGCCCCTCTCTTGAACCCCTCAGACAGCAAGTTGCTGCTGAGACTGCTGGGAGTGCCAGTGGGTTCCACAGGATCTACTGGGATGATGGACTTCTATACTCAGAGGGTAGAGACCCCAAGCCTGGTGCTACCAGGACGTTGGTTATACCTCTGAAGTTTAGAGACTTCCTATTAACACTGGCACATGACATCCCATTAGCAGGACACTTAGGCCAAAGCAAGACCTGGGACAGGCTTGTCCCTCACTTTCACTGGCCTCACATATCAGAAGACACAAAGTAGTTTTGTCGCTCCTGTATCACTTGCCAAGCCAGTGGTAAGGCAGGTAGTACTACAAAGGCCCCCCTGATACCACTACCTGTGGTGGGGGTTCCCTTTGAGAGGGTTGGGATTGACATTGTTGGTCCCATGGATCCTCCAACTGCATCTGGACACAGGTTCATACTAGTGGTGGTGGACCATGCCACTAGGTATCCAGAAGCAATACCCCTTAGGACCACCACAGCTCCTGCTGTGGCCAGGGCCCTCCTGGGAATCTTTTCCAGGGTGGGTTTCCATAAGGAGGTGGTATCAGACAGAGATGCAAACTCTATGTCTGGTTATCTTACTGCTATGTGGAAGGAGTGTGGAGTGAATTACAAATTCACCACACCCTATCACCCACAATGCAATGGGTTAGTTGAGAGATTCAACAAAACCCTCAAGGGCATGATAAAAGGTCTCCCTGACAAGCTCGGGCGTAGATGGGATATCCTTGTGCCCTGCCTTCTCTTTGCCTACAGAGAGGTTCCTTAGAAGGGGGTTGGCTACAGCCCTTTTGAACGTCTGTTTGGACATCCAGTTAGGGGTCCCTTATGTTTGGTTAAGGAGGGATGGGAGTTACCTCTCAAACCACCTAAACAGGACATAGTGGACTATGTACTTGGTCTCCGCTCCAGGATGGCTAAGTACATGAAGAAGGCATCCAAAAACCTTGAGGCTAGCCAGGAATTGCAAAATGCCTGGCATGACCAAAAGGCTGTTTTGACTGTGTATCAGCCAGGACAGAAGGTATGAGTGTTGGAGCCTGTGGCCCCAGCAGCTCTACAAGACAAGTGGAGTGGGCCCCATACCATTCTTGGGCAGAAGGGAGAGGTTACATACCTGGTGGACCTTGGAACTTCCAGGAGCCCCCACAGGGTGATCCATGTGAACAGGCTCAAGCCATATGTGGACAGGGCAGACATGGGCTTGCTCATGGCTACTGATGAGGGACAGAAGGAAGAGAGTGATCCACTCCCTGACCTCCTCTCACAGAACCCTGATGATGGTTCAGTTGATGGTGTAGCCTTGGCAGGCAGTCTCACTGAACAGCGACAGACTGACTGTAGGAAGGTCCTCAATCAGTACAGACATGTTTTCACTGACTCCAAGTCAGACTACCTGGTGTACACATGAGGTGGACACAGGTGACAGGCTGCCTGTTAAAAATAAGATTTACAGGCAACCTGATCATGTCAGGGACTATCAGGACTGAAGTCCAGAAAATGTTGGAACTGGGAGTGATTGAGCACTCAGATAGCCCTTGGGCTAGCCCAGTAGTATTAGTACCAAAACCTCACCCAGGGTGGTAAGAGAGAGATGAGGTTCTGTGCTGACTACAGGGGACTCAATGCAGTCACTAGGACTGATGCTCATCCAATTCCAAGGGCAGATGAACTTATTGACACTTTGGCCTCTGCCAAATTCCTAAGTACATTTGACCTGAAAGCTGGTTACTGGCAAATCAGATTAGCTGAGGAAGCTAAACCAAAAACAGCATTTTCAACCCCTAGTGGGCACTACCAATTTGTGGTGATGCCTTTTGGCTTGAAGAATGCACCTGCCACATTTCAAAGGCTGGTGAATAAAGTTCTCACAGGTCTGGAAGCCTATAGTGCAGCTTATCTTGATGATATTGCTGTCTTTAGCTCCACCTGGGAGGATTACCTGGTCCACCTGAGAAATATTCTGGAGGCCCTGCAGAAAGCAGGCCTCACTATCAAGGCCACCAAGTGCCAGATAGGGCAGAGTAAGGTTGTGTACCTGGGCCACCTTGTGGGTGGAGGCCAGGTTCAACCATTGCAGAGCAAAATCCAAACCATTCTAGATTGGTTTGCTCCAACTACCCAGACTCAGGTCAGAGCTTTCTTGGGCCTGACTGGGTACTACAGGAGGCTTTTCAAAGGATATGGCTCCATAGTGACCCCTTTGAATGACTTAACTTCCAAAAGAATGCCTAAGAAAGTTCAGTGGACGGTTAGCTGTCAAAAGGCATTTGATGACCTGAAGCAGGCCATGTGCAGTGCTCCCATTCTGCAAAGTCCTGATTATTCCAAGCAATTCATTGTTCAAACAGATGCATCTGAATTGAGGGTAGGGGCTGTGTTATCACAATTGAATGAGGAGGGTCAGGATCAGCCAGTAGCTTTCATAAGCAGAAGGCTGAACCCCAGAGAGAAACGTTGGTCAGCTATTGAGAGGGAAGCCTTTGCTGTGGTTTGGGCTCTGAAGAAGCTGAGGCCATACCTGTTTGGCACTCACTTCATTGTTCAGACAGACCATAAGCCCCTCTTATGGCTAAAACAGATGAAGGGTGAAAACCCCAAACTCTTGAGGTGGCCCATTTTCCTACAGGGGATGGACTATACAGTGGAACATAGATAGACCTGGGAGTAACCATGCCAATGCAGATGGACTCGCCAGATATTTCCACTTAGAACATGAAGACTCAACTGGTCAAGGTTAGTTTAATGTCCTTGCGTTTGGGGACGGGGGTTGGGTAGGAAAGTAGGATCTGCTTCTTATGGTTACCCCCACTTTTTGCTGATGTCTCACTGTTTTTGGACTAGTCTGACTGGGATCCTGCTATCCAGGACCCCAGTCTATCTGCTTTCTCCCTTAAATTGGTTGTGTATGTACTTTAGGTACACTCCAGATTGGATACCGGGGTACCCTTATAAGTCCCTAGTATATGGTACACCATGTACCCAGGGCATAGGTACCCCAGAGGCCTCCCATGGGCTGAAGCATGTATTATGACACCCATGAGAGGCCATTCAAAAGGACACAACAGGTCTGCTACAGCAGCCTGTGTAAGCTGGTGCTTGCACCACTTACTTAGATATAGGTTCCCTATATCTATCTAAATCACTACACTTAAAAACCTATCAGTCACACCTATGGCAGCCTTATCAATCCTGAAGGCAGGGTGCTGGGTTTTATGTGAGAGGGTGCCCCTGCATGAGCAGAGCTCCTCTGCAGCCTTCGGAGACCATTCTCAGGGGTTGTCAGTGATGCAGCCAGACATATAGGTTAAGTTGCATTATAACCTCACGGTAAATGCTAACTTTAAAACGGCTGCTTAGAAACATGTCATGGTTGGTGTCAAACACCTTGGAATCATACCTCCACACCAGTAACTGGTGTGGGAGGTATGATTCCACCCTTCTGAAACCACTACTGTGGGTCACCGGTCTACCCGGAACCAGCTTTCTCAACCCGGGCAGCACAAATTGGACGCTGCCAGCCACAGACACGATTCTGCTCTCCTGCTGCTGAGCCAAGCTCGAGCAGAGGAAGGCATGACAATAGGCATCCTGTCACAGGGAGGTGTGACCACCTCCCAGACAGGGTTTAGTGTATTGGGGCTGGGTGTGTGCACTCTGAGAGTGCCAGAAAGTCTGCAATGGGGGAACATTTGGTGTTCCTGTGCATAGTCCAGCTCAAACCAGTTCTGGGAGCCATTGGCTCCTGCTCTGGCGTGAAACTGGACAAAGGACATGGGTGTAGCCACCCCTCTGTCCTGCCCCTCCCCTAGGAGGGTCCCCAGAATCTTTCCAACCCTTTCCCGTGGGTATAAAGTGGGATACCTGGCTACAGGACTTTAGATTTTACCTGGACAAGATTCTGCTAAGAAGAAACCAAGTACTTCGACTGTCCGCACGAAGCTGGATGACAGAAGAATCTCCCTTGGAGTAAAGGAGTTACTCCCCTGCAGTAGCAGGCACCTAAGCGCATATGACCGGCTTACATCTCCAGAGCTCCTGCATACTCCGAAGATTTCAGCAATACTGGAGGTGGGTTCCCAAAGATCCCTGAGGTTGATCTGACGTCTCTGTGATTCTGAGACCAGTATCCCTCGTGGGGACCGTGTAACCCGAACCCCTGTGCACCACGTACATTTGCACGAGCAAATGCTTGTTGGCGATCCCTGAGCTTGTGCTTTGGACTCCGTGTAGTCCTGACCCCGAGCAGCTTTTGCACTGAAGATATCCGGCCTCCACTTATCGAGTGCTCTGTTGCTTTGTAAATTCGCTCGAGGTCTCCTCGCGATCCCTGGTCTGTTCGCCTGTGGGTCCTGGCGAGGGTCACCTTGTTTGTTCTTGGGCTTCCCTGGTTGCGCCAGACGTGCCCTGACTCCCCATTGCTTGGAGGGTCCCCTGGACCTTGGTGGTCCACACCGTAACCTGTTTGTCTTTCCTGTGTGGGTTGCATTTGCCAAGGATTGTTGGTGCTCCAGCTGGACACCGACACCTCAGCACTCTACATCCTTCATGGGACAACTCACCCCCTTGGTCCTGGTTGTCCTCAACATCTCCTGGTCCTCGTGGCTGCAGAGTCAAGCATCCTTTCTTCACACTTGAAGCACCCGACATCGGTGGGCATTCGTCTACCGAGCCCTTGGTCACCTGAAGTAACCCAGACTCTGTCCCCTCTGCTTTCAGGTTCCTCTCACCTAGAATCCAGGCTTGGATTCCACCGGACACTCTTCGCCTTCCTGGCAGCAGTACCTCTTCGCAACTCTCCATTGAAAACGACGAAGGTTTCCGACACCACTTGACACCTATGCACCCGGCTCCTCTGGGATAGGTAACACGGGTACCTCGGTACTCACTGGTGTGTTGGCTCTAGAACCTCTTAGGTTCCAAAAAGTCCTCGTAGAAGTGTCCTTAAACTGTAACTTTACAACTGCGACTCCCATAGAGTTGCACGGAGCACGCGGTCGTGTTTCCTCACTGCACCCGTCCTCCGTGGGCCCCCTGTGTCACTGCCTTGGGTGGTTCCTTGAGGTCCCAGCAATTCTACGTGCTCTAGGCCCTGTGTCTAGTCAAGTCGTGATTGTTATACCATTTTTTTAGTATATGGTTCGGTCTCCCGCTGTGTATTGTGCTACTTACGAATGTTCTATTGATTCAGTATTGTGTGCTTTGTGTTCTAATCTCGTGTAGAGGTTAGTAGAGAGTGTTATATTAATAAATACATATTTTTATATCACTACTGTGTGGTTCTCCTTTCATTTAGTCATTCAGGAGGTGATACTCTGGTAAAACAAGCTGCTTTACATTCCTTCAAGATTAAGCCTGAAGGCTGCTCTCCACAGCTTCCTGTTCATAGGGGATGAGGGGACAAAAGACTGTGCAGCTGCACTACAAGAGTTCCAATCCCGACTGCCCTGCTGGGTGTCCCTTCAGCTCCAGGGAAGACCGAGGGCCCAGCGCAGGTCTTGACATTCCTGGGCATTGAACTGGACACCTTGCACGGTGTATCCAGACTCCCATTAGAAAAGTTGAAGGCCTTGCTCCAGGACATCCAGGCAGCACTGGCCAAAGACAAGGCAACCCTGGGCATCATTCAGTCTATTGGGAAAACTAAAGTTTACGGCAAGGGTCATCTCTGCAGGCAGGGTGTTTTCCTGAAGATTGGCCAGGGCGACAGCCAGTGTGGCACGCAAACACCACCTAGTCACACTGAGCAAAGGGTTGAAGGAAGATCTCAAAATGCGTGCTGAATTTTTGACCATTTTTAATGGCACACCAATATGGAGATCACCTCTGGCTGGCAGCCCTGAACTGTGCCTTTTCACTGACGCTTCGGGCATGCAAGGTTTTGGTGCTAAAATGCGGAGTGAGCAGTATGCATAGAAATGGCCCACTGCTTGGTGCAAGAGAAAGATAACTGCAAACTTAACTGTCCTGAAACTGTTTCCAATAGTTGTGGCACTTCATTTATGGCCAGAGACATTGTCAGCAAAAAGGGTTCTATTCTGGTCGGACAACATGGCAGTGGTTCAAGCCATAAACTCTCAATCTGCCCACTGCCCATTGGTAATGTGCTTGCTGAGGGAGCTGCTGAGGGAGCTGCTGAGGGCGTACCTGCGCAACAATGTTGAATTCCGGGCGCGACAGATTGAGGGGGTTAAGAACGTGGCAGCTGACTCTCTCCTTTTCAGTGTCTCCGTTTCTGGAAGGCTTGGCTGCGAACGAGGGTGGAGAGGACACCTTTCCCTCCACAACTTTGGCACCAATTACAGTGGGCCAACGCCTAATGAAACAAGGTGAGCTATTGCTTACCCATGGGACAAGGAGGCGGTAGCAAGAACTGCGTTTCCATATTGTGCACGGTGTCTGGGGCCGGGGGGGAGGGGAGGGGCAGCAACCCTGGATTGTAAGGTGCAGCGCTTTGTTTTCTGGGCAAGGGACCAGAACAAGAGCCATTCGTCGGTCACAGGGCATCTAGCAGTGGTGAGCCAAAACGCAAAGCTGAGAGGCCCCCAGGACTCAAACCAGGGTGTTCCCTATAAGGGCAGTACTCACGGGCTGGACCAGAGGAGAGGTCCCCAGATGACAGGTCACCCATTGAGTTCCACGTTTTACAAGGGATTAGATTGTGTTGACAGGGCCACATATTCCGACCTCGAGGCCACCCTGTGCTCAGCAGCATTCAATTTGGCATTTTTTGGGGCCTTCCAAGCTGATGAGTTGGTAGCCAACTCAAGGAAAGATTAAACAAAATACACATTAGACATGCAGGACCTTAGTGTGCAAGAGGGCACCTCAGAAATAATGTTGCCAAGGTCCAAAACCGATCAGAAGGCCCTTGGGAAACCCATTGTCCTGCACCCCCTGGGCAGCAAAACTTACTGCCCTGTCACACTGGTCACAGCTTACCTCGCGATACGCCCCATGGTTGGGGGATACCTACTAGTGCAAGCGGACCACTCCCCCCTCACCAGATACCAATTTGGGAAGGTGATGAAGTCATGTCTGGAATGGTCAGGCAAAACAGTCTAGCGTTAATTTTTGCATTCCTTCTGGATAGGGGCAGCCACCAAAGCCTACAAGGTGGGGCTCCCCCTGATGGCATCAAGAAGCTGGGCAGGTAGGACTCAGACTTTTACAGGCGCTATATTCGACCTTGATGGGCTAGTTGGCACAAAGTGTATGGCAGGGCACCGAAATAGCAATGATGTAAATATTGAAGAAATGTCAGAAAAAAGTATGTTTTGATTCTTCTCTTTGTGTGCGATTCATTCATCATTAAGGTTTGGTGATTATTGCAATTGGCAAGGCGCAATTTCCTAGTTATGTTATGTTAATTAGATTTCTAGAGCGCAGCGATTACCCTGAGGTGTCCTGGCGCTATGCACTGCCTGCAGGTTAATGGGGAATATGATCAATGAGTGAACAGCCAAGTCTTCAGTCCCTTTCTAAAAGAAAGAAGATCCGCTGCATTCCTCAGATGGAACGGCAGATCGTTCCAGGCCTTAGATGTGCATGTGATAAAACTCCTACCTCCCCAACTAGCCTTTTTAAATGTAGGGATTTGGACATTTTTTGCTCCTGTGGACCGAAGGGTCCTCCCAGGGATATACCATTTAAACTTTTGCCTCAAATGGTCAGGGCCTGTTCCGTTAAGAGCTTTGAAGGCGATACAAAGGGCCTTAAAACGTACCCTTTGTTTCACAGGAAGCCAGTGTAGTTGAATTAATTCTTTTTTAACAGAGACGAATTTGGGTGCCCCTGACAACAGCCACGCTGCCGCATTTTGTGCTATCTGAAGCCTGTTAATGTGCTGTTTTTGGGCATTCAGATAGAGGCTGTTGCAGTAATCCAGACGTGCCATAACAAGTACCGTGACCACTGTCCTGAGATTTCCAGCTGAAAGACAAGGCTTTATTTTCCTTATAATTCTAAGTATCAGAAAACAGGCGGATACCACGGAACTTATATGCTCACTAAACGTGAGTCTGTTATCTACTGACACCCCCAGATTTTTTGCTTTCAGGGGTGGGGCAGATGCCCAAATCTGCTGGCCACCTGTCTGATGTCCATAAATGTGGGTTATTACCAAATATAATAACCTCTGTTTTGCTTGAATTTAATTTTAGGCAAGCACCACAGTGTCATTCTTAATGGTGTGGTGCAACAAATTATAACTGTGTGTACAAATTAGCATTTCTTTTTTTTGCTAGGGTTCAAGGTGTTGGTGATGGGCCACTCATTCATTGCTATGGTGATGAGATGGGCAGAGACCAGGACATGGAGGCACTGTTTCACCCGCACGCAGATAGCATGGCTGAGTTTCCCCTGGCATGCATTGGCACAGTTTGATTACGAAGGTGCAGCAGAGACTAGCAGGGGGAGGGTGCCCCACCTCACATTTTGGTAATTCACCTTGGGGGCAATTACCTCACCTCCCTAGGGCACTGCAAACTAATGAAGTAAACCATGGGTGAGATCAACAAATTAATGAGGCACTGTGAGTTATGGTAGTCTGCGATAATTCTGCACAAGGTATGGGATGGAGCCAGGTCTGGGGAGGCCATTGAACATTCCCGCAGAAGGATAAATAGCGCCATGGGCATGTTCACTGAGCAGAGAGGTTTTGGCTTCATAAGGCATGGCCTAATCAAAGCAAGCACCACAGGGTACACCTGTCAGAGGTCAGTATAGACTTGTTCCTCTTGGACCTGCAAGAGGCAATGGTAACTGTGGGTTGCAATTAATAGGAGAGCCTGCCTTGGTGGGGAGCCCTGGATGTGATGGTTGCCACATCCAAGGCATTACCAAACACAACAAGATGAAGGACGAAGTGCTGAAACCTTTCAACCACTCACCCTCAGTCAAGAGATTTGGAATTAATCCATCATTCTTTTGCTTACTATGCCACCCCATTTTGGACCAGCCATATGCAAATCAGTCTTGACCCTGCTCCTCGTGGGAACAGTCTAGCCCAAACTGCCAAACCAGGTCCTCCCTGGACTGGAAACAAGAATCCTGGGACTGGTTTTGGGGTTTCACCCCTCATCAGCCAGGCTAGCTTGAATCATTCAAGGCTTTGGAGTTACAGGGCGATCCGGACGCAGTTTGGTACACAAGGGTACCATCTCAGGAAGCACAGCAGGGGTGCTCTATGCCAAATCCTCAGGATTCTTTACAGCAGAACTCTGGGATGTAAGCAACGGCTCCCCATTAGTCCCTTGAGCAGTTGCAAGCCTGAGCCACCAGGGGCTTGCCTGGTGCTCCACCCCTAAAAAGGCGCATGTAATAATCCTTGACTGGTGGGCCATGCTATTTAAGGCAAAAAACGCCCCAATTAAAATTGTAGCACTGAATGCGTTGGCCCATGGTGCCGTTTGGCTCGTCAGGCCGAGAGGCAGTTTTGGTTACTCCTCACTGCCTGCCTCTGGTTCGCCCATAAGTTAACCCACTACGTTGGCATATTTCATTTATGAAATAAACCTGCAGCAGACTGTTTTCCGCCAAACCTTTGTGTTGTGTGATTTATTTGATTCATTGTGTGCTAAGTATCCATTTACCATTTTGCAGGGAGGCTTGCTGATATCAGCACTATGTGGCTGCCCGCGGCGCACTGTCAGGTCAGTCTGCAGGACCCCCGGGGGAGCTCTCACTTCTGGCGCTCACCCAGTGTCACGTCGGACGTTCACCCCGTGTCAGGTCTGGAGCCTGGCAGGCTGGGGCGAGGTACTCATACCTGCCCCACACTGCTGCCGCCTTCTTTGTTTCCACGCTGGCCATGCTGTCACCCACCCTATCCCGTTCCCAGTGTGCCGGCGTTGGAAGTGGCTTCAGTTCTGAGCATATTCATTGTTTATTTGTGTTGCAGGTAGAGTTACAGGGTGATCTGGAGGCAGTTTTCTACACAAGGGTATCATTTCAGGAAGCACAGCAGGGGTGCTCTATAACAAACATCTAGGAGTCTTTACGGCAGGACCCTGGGATGTAAGTGACTGCGCCCCATTAGTCCCTTGAGCAGTTGCAAGCCCGAGCCGCCGGGGGCTTGCCTGGTGACGCTCCACCCCTAAAAAGGCATGAGTAATAATCCTGGACTTGTGGTCCATGGTATTTAAGTGGAAAAACTCCCCAATTAACATTGTAGCACCAAATGGGTTGGCCCATGGTGCTGTTTGGCTCGTAAGGCAGGGAGGCAGCATAGGTTACTCATTGCTGCCTGCCCTTGGATCGCCCTTAAGTTAACCCACCACGTTGGCACATTGCATTTATGAAATAAACCTGCAGCAAACTGTTTTCCGCCAAACCATGTGTTGTGCGATTTATTTGATTCATTGTGGGCTAAGTAGCCATTTTGCAGGGGGGTGGGGTTGCCGATATCGGTACTAAGCACAAGAGCTTCAACAAAGTACTGCCTGATGCCCTGACTCCATGACTGCAAACCCACATCTGACCCCACAAAATACTGCATTTATCCCGTTTCATGAAATTTGAAGACAAAGGTAATGCAATTCTACTGGATGATCTAAAGGTGGAAGGTTTCGCACCCGCTCTATCACATGAATTAAAATATATTGACTTTACTAAGTAGTGCACACGGTCATTTACTCTTCATACACACAAAATCTGCGAAGATCTACATCCAAAAACCCTAACCCTGCAACTAATGAACACCAGCACATAACTTAATATTCTCACACCTTTACTGAGGGTGTGCCATTCCCTCAAGAATTCCAAGTGTCTTGCTTACTCCAGCTATATTCCATGTGACAGAAGAGCAACTTTAGTGCAACCCACTGGGTCTTCTTAAAGGACCTGCATCAGTTACCTGTGGAAGACAGGATTACATTCAAAATTCTCTGCTTTGAAAGCCATCCACCCAAACAAACCTTGTATCTAACCACCGGTAGCTCCCAGTCCAGTGAGAAGCCTAGCACTGAGATATGGCCAGTAGGAGTGCCTGGAGGAGGTGCACAGGCAGAGGGAGCCCTTCAGAGCCCATCTCACATTCATCCAGGGCTCACCACTTGTGAGGAGGGCTCACATTCACAGTCCACCACAGCCGAGGAGAGCGGGGATTCTTCCTCTTCGACAAGGGTTCAGGACTGCAGCTCAAGAAGAGAGCCTGCTCGTTATATGGCTGGTTGCAGTTCAGTTATATGTGCCTCCAATCAATGCCTAGGGTGAAATATCTTCAAGAGGGGAGAGGATGTGGTGTAACAGCCAGAGCTGCTGCCTTTGGAACTGGAGAACCCGGTTCAAGTCTGGGCGTCGGCTCAACATCCTGTAATTCTGGGCAAATCACTTCATCTCCCAATGCCTACCATACAAAAAAATGGATGCGTCTTTGTGTAATGCTACTCGTGCTCACGTAAAGCGCTCCAAT
Source organism: Calotriton arnoldi (assembly GCA_963921515.1). Classification (NCBI taxonomy): domain Eukaryota; kingdom Metazoa; phylum Chordata; class Amphibia; order Caudata; family Salamandridae; genus Calotriton; species Calotriton arnoldi. Next base: position 67,727 of record CAWUFW010004108.1, read on the forward strand.
ACCTCGGGGTTGAGTTTGTGCTATATAAAGCTGCAAACAAAAAAGGGAGCCTGGTATCTGGCAGCTTCTTAAAACTTTCATCTCACCACCGGGAAAGCCAGCAGCTAGAGGAGGGAAGGCGGAGTGGCATGTTTTTGACAAACATGAGTCTGATGGCCCCAAGATTCCAAAAACGTAGTACAAGTGCAGAACATCCACAAGACGAGAATAAGGGATCATGCAGCCAACCAGATCATGCACTACAGTGTAATTTGACTGCTCTGCTCTTCAGAGGCACACTAAAAGTGCAGGATGTTCAACTGCACCATTCATCCACACTTCACCGGGCACTTTTGGGATAATTCGCAAGTGTCAGACTACAACCCGAATCTGGCTTATGAGTAGCTGTTTTAAAACCGATGGTTCACTCTCTTCAAGCACTGCTTGTTGAGCCTCTGCTTTATTGGGATCTAGTCTCCAAAGCAGTGGGGAACATATGCAGATCTACCGTTGGAACTGTTTGGCATTGTCTATTTGCTTCCAAGAACAATAACATGTTGAGACGGGGAGAGAAACCATGAGATTCTACTCTCTGGCAACACGAAGAGCCTAAGGTACGTCTGGGGGCGGCTCCAGATCCTACCATTGCTTAATTTTTAGATCGAGCTGCTGTAATCAGTCAGCGGACTCTCCGAATGGTACAGCGACTGGTAGATAACTCTGAACACAAGCAAAACCACAGCAACATTATTCACCAGAAAAGGAAGCATCCACAGATCCTCCTCAATGGAGAGGAGATCAAATGGGAAAACAACAGCTCCTACCTAGGGGTGACTCTTGACTCCAAACTCAGCTGGAGACACCTCATAGAGAACACTTGCAAGAAAGCAGCAACCAAACTGGCTGCATTGTACCCACTTCTGAGGACCAAGTCGATGCCTATGCAGAGCAAGGTGCGAGCAATCAACGCAATAATTCGACCAACAATGACAAACGCTTCACCAGTTTGGAGTGGTTGCCATCCGAAGTATCGGAAAGACCTGCAGAAACTACAGAGCAAGGCCTTACGGATAGCAGCAGGTGCTCCTTGCTTCTCAAGAACAGCAGACCTCCACAGAGATCTAGGCGTTGAGATGTTGGACGACCATCTCTGCAAACTCAACAAGACATTCTACAAACGATTGGATCAAAAAGAAAACCCACTGATCATGAAACTTGCTGACATTTCTGCAAACCCATTTGACCGCTACCCATCACAGCGCTGACCTTGTGAACCAAATTCAACTGTGACAAAGTATCACAGATCTATAAGAAAACCGAAACTGCAACTAAAACTCAAAATTAATGTGGAGTAATGAGGCTACCACCTCAGTATCCAAAACACACCACTGTCAGAAGGTATCTGACAGTCAAAGACAAGACTCCGCAGCTCTGCAGTCTTGCTACATTAATGCATCTGTGGCACCAGGAATTTACTGCTCATTTTCAACATTTCCACAGCACAAACACTTGGCTAAATTGTGGGTGAGTGAGTGCTTAAACAGAACATGCTGCAAGTGTGCTGTGCAAGCATTTCTGAAAACTTGTTTTTCAGGCGATTGTCGCAAGTGAGTCCATGCCGCTTGATTAGCATATGTATTTTAGTCCATAAGTAAATGCCTGAAGGGCATACAACAGTTGACCCTAGCGTCTGGTTCTGCCACTAACTTGTTCTGTTCTCCTGTGTCCACGTACCACCTCGAACACTCATGACCTCAGGTTCCACACCAGGATCCTGATGTCATACATAAGCCCACAACAGCAATGAAGGTATAATAGACGCTAAGGAGAGACTGCAGACTATGTCTGAGCAGCAAGATTCCCTGAAGGAGGCTCTTGAAGTCTGCAGCTTCTAGGGTGCAGCACCGGTGAGGCCTCAGTAGATAGGTACGGTGTGCTCTTCAAATAAAACCAAACACCCATAGTAATAGGTAGCCAGCTCGTGACATGCTGCTCCATGCACTGACTGGACTAAAGCAGTATTTTATAGAAGTCCACGCACCATCTGCCCTGTTCACAGATTTAGGCAGAGAGGAAACTATTGCTGCTTCTGCTAGTTTCCTCAGTTATTCAGTAATATGCATTTTGTGTTGACAGTGTATGAAAGTGGTCGAAAGTGGTCTAAAGTGACAAAAGGTGACTTGTTATCACTGCACTACAGTGTTATTTATGTTTTCCTTTTTAGGTCGAGCCTAGCGCAGCGCGCATGCGTTGCTCTGCGAGGCTTCTTGTAACTACTCAAAACTACTCCGTGTGGGTCTGACTCCCCCCACGCATAGGATTGGCTTTTGCGTGTGTCTTTCAAGAATGAAAGCACGCAAATGGGTAAAGGCGGGTGCATGTCCCACCTCTTTTTGTAACGTTGACTCCACGGTGTTTTGCTCTCGGGAGCGAGCAGCGGCGCGCAGGGCAGCAGCTGCATTCCTGTGCCAGCCCCCACCACTCCTCTTTATTTTATTTATTTATTTTATTTTAAGAGTTTTATATAGCGCTGGCTAGACCCGGAGGTATCAGAGCGCTTTACATTAGGTTACACAATGTTAAAGACAATGATAACAGATGACACTTTACATCAAAAATAAGCAACAGATTGAGAGAGGAAGGAAAGGTGAGACAGATAGAGCGGAGGGGGGGAAGGGGGAAATGTGATGGGGGAAGAGACGGCAGGAGAGACGAAAGGCAGTTTGCCCAAAGACCGACTGGGTAGGTGACGTCCGAGGAGGGAATCCACAGCCCGTCTCCCCTATAGCTAAGCAAGGTAGCTCCATCGGGCATAAGTCAAAATCACTAGGTCTCAACTGACAAAGGAAAAGTTCACAAAAGAAAGTCAGGTGGATAAAAGAGGGTGGGAACTATGAGCAAGGACGGGTGAGGGCAAAGGTCAATGGCTACAAAGAGGAGAAGAGTAGAGCGGAGAGGGGTAGGGTGAAGGGAGGAGGGAGATTAGGTCCAGAGAGACATAGGAGAGTTTGCCCAAAGATCGGCTGGGTAGGTGATGGTCAAGGAGGGAATCCATGGCCCATCTCCCCCATAGCTAGCTCCACCGGGCATCAGACAAAGTGGCTATGTCTCAGCTGTCGGGGGAAAGTTCTCATAGTAAATGTCCTAGTAGGTGAGCAGGAACAGGGTCGGGTGAGGGCTGATCAACATCGGGACGATGAACAAAGATTTTAGACCAGGAGAGATAAAGCATCAAGGAGGGTCCCACGGAGGCGGCCATCTTGAAGTCAGGCAAGGGGGATGGGTCATTGAAGTTCGAATTCAGTCGGTCTCCATTATTCTCTGGTAAAGCAGTGCACGACATAGCAACAACAGCAGTCCATTTAGTCCTGCGATGTATACAGCTAGCGCTAACCGTCCTGGTGACCCACCTTGGTCTGCGTCGGTTGGTGTCAGCTCTCCGTTCATCTGGGGCTGGCTGTCTCTATGTGGGACTCAAGCGGGGGCACAGCCTTGCCGACGGCTGTGGAGGTGTGGGCCGCGCTGCACACTTTAGGTGCCGCCGGCCGTGAGAATCTCTTGAGGCCCGGGGTGCTGGGGGAGACTAGGGTGAGGTTATCTCGTCCGATGCGGTCTGCATCTTAGGGTCAGGCACTCCTCGTGTGATCTTAGTCTCCAAATAGAGGCTCACTGCCCACTGATCCCTAATACCTTTAGCTGCTCCTGCTGATTGCCAGAGAAATTTCAGACTTGCCTCGGTTGCTCTGATCTTGGAAATCGCCATTTTGGGCTTATCCTTATCCTCTTGAGCTGCTTGTTTTCATTTGCAGCCTGCGCTCCATGTTTGCACCCCCTCCCACTCTTCCTAGTTTGTTATTATCTGTAGCGCGGTCCGCTTTCACTTTGGGGACTGCGCTTGTTTATTTAATTAATTTTCTGCGCGATTTGCTTTCACTTTTGCGGCCGTTCTTGTTCCTTCTGTTTTTTTACAGCGCATTACAAGCGCCACAACTTTATGGATTGAGAGTAAACTACATAACTTCTAGTTAATTAGATATCCCAGCAGCGCACACATATTCACAGTTCCTTATCATATTCATACTTTTTCAAAACTAATCAGTGAAACGGCATAGCTGGCATGTCACGGGCTACACGAAGCTTTCAAATTTATATAATTAGCAGACTTCCTAGATTAACACAAAAACATACATTTTTTGCTCGGCTTTACCTTGCCACTGCTTACCGCTACTTTGTGCGACCACCGTGCTTACTCACAAAAAATGCCTGTTTGAGAAACACATGTTAATCATTGGGCAGTTTTGCGAAATTTCTCCCAGCACACGCTGGTAGGCCGCATATTAAAGTGTCCTTGTGTAACGTAACAAGAGCTCATGTAAAGCGCTCCAAAACCTTTGGGTCAAGTTCGTGCTATATAAATTTGGAGAAAAAAAAAAAGAGAAATGACCTGCCCCTGTTCCAATGCAGGGAGAGGCATACTGTAAACAGCGCTACAGGTGGGGCCTGCAGCTTCGTGGCACTTTGAAGCACAGCCCTGTGACCGCAGCGCACCTAATGCTCCAAGCACAGCCCTGTGACCGCTGCGCACCTAATGGTCCGAATTCCGTGCAGCGCCTGCACCAGGTAAGGTTTGTAAAGATGGGGGTGAGGGGCGCGGTGTTGTTGCGAGGGCAGTTTCATAACCGGGGCAGAAGAGCCCAACTATAGTAGAGAGGGGTAAAGCGCAGGTGCACAGCGGATCAACTGCTGTGCGACGTAAAACACATTGACAAAGCCAATAGATTTGGCATAGGTGAAGCCTTCTGGCTTTGCCAATGCTTGCTATTGCCAATGCTATGCTATTGCCAGTCCCCTAAGGAACGTTCCTGTTGGTGCACAGTTAACACTGTTTGAAAGAATAGTTCGTGTTGCGGTGATACCTTTACCTGCTCTTATCTGCTGCACTCTAGAATCTCATACCATAATGCTTTGCTGGGCCTTTGGTTGGCATTGTATTTTTGCCCATAACTTTGCATGGAGTGGTCCTAACAGGATGGGACCACCACCAAAACGTTCAGCAGAAAATGCTCTTTGTGTTCAAGGCGTCTGCTTGGTCCTCCCCCTAAGTTAGGGGGGGACCACAAAATCATCACCTCTCATTGCCTTATATTTTTCAAAGCTCACTTTTATAAATTAGTTATATGCTTTTTAGCATGTAAAGGTAAAGGTGTTTTAGCAAACGGTTATAAGTGCAGTAGCTATCGCTAGCGGAGCGAAGTTCATTGCCCACTGTTAGTAAACACACTACATTTGAACAGATCAAAAATATACCACATAATCTATAACTCAATCATTTGCTCTCATTCTCTCTTTTCTATCTTAAATATATCGAACTCTATTCTCTCCCTATCATTTACATATCCATATATCTATCAACTCTATACACCATCTCTTTCAAAAAACTCTCTCACTATCTAACTCCCACTCACTCTCTATACTTTATATTTCTCCCTATACTTTCACTTTACATTATCACTACATTATCACTAATATAACTGCACCTTTATAGCTATCCAACATCTCTCTATATTTAAAAAAAAATACATATATAATATTTAACTTTCTAAACACTCTCTCTCTCTGCACTAACCCACTAACTTCTCTCACCATTTACCTCAACATACATTACTATTTTCATCTCACACACTTTCTCTCTCACTATCACTCTATTTATACTTTTTTTTTCAATATACCTCTCAAATATCTATCCATAATACACTATCATAACAGCAAAAAAAAAAAAAGTATTATTAACTTTTACACTTGCCTATTTTCAGGAAGAAGAAATAAAAACTGTATTCATCAGCGGACAAGAAACAAAGCTAAAATCAATAACAGTAAAGGATTCAACGGACTGCCATGATCACATTATGGAGAGAAGCAACAAACTTTCATATCAAAATTGGAGAATATATAAAGATAACACACGTCACAGTACATGAGTTCAACAGAGACAAAATCTTAAATACAACAAGACACAGTCAACTTCAAGTACGTACAAAAAAAAGGTGTTACAAATAAAATAAATTAAAACAAACCTAATATTTACCTTCCCATCTATCCACAGACAACAGAACCACCACCAGAAAAAATACAAATTGAAATATATGGAATAGAAAAAACGGAGCAAGAAATCAGTACCATAACAACCCAAGTGCAAAATACAGAAACCTATCAATGGACATTAACAATGAGCTTCTAATGGACTGGTTTCAGATCAATACAGATGTTGACGACTTATCCGATGCACTTATGCAATATTTACCGCGAACATGTGAAGTCATATTTTGCAATGGCATTATTATAGAAATATTAAAAGATATTGCAACAGTGTAAATATATCTAGGAAACGTCTATAAATGTACATTATAACTATTTCTTTCAGCTCAACTAAATTCATACTAATAAAAATGTTACGGACAAACATCATGCAAAAAAATTTGCAAATAAAAACGTTGTCAGTTATTCCAGTAAATATATAAGAAATAATGTTACTCCCCAATAACTCTTTTATGTGCCAGACAAATTCACTTCCATTCAGTAGATACTTTCTACATTTGTCCATCCGTACAATAGGTATTTTATGTCCCAGGCAACTGGCACTATTACAAATATTATACAACCCCTAACTATTTGAGCTTTTTTGCAGAAAATGTTCAGATTCTAATTGCTTTCAAATAAAGCCTTTACATAGCCATATAGAAAAATAACACACAACTAACAAAACAATGCATTTGATTTTAAAAAGCTTACAAAAGACATTAACCGCATCACACTATGCACATAATTAATATCATTACAATTGTTTTTTGGGGGGGTGTAAACTTACATATACCACCAACATACACACCAGCAATAAACACTACACACATACATACCACCAACACACATCATATCACAACTCACCACTACATTCCACACCATGCCACTGCCCTAACGTCACTACACTAAGCACAACTTGCACACAAAATTTACAGTATTGAACACAGCAGCTACATTGCTCTACAACATACCTTAAAAACATTGCCAATATCTCTGGCTAAACACTTATAAGGTCCCAAAGGCGAGACCTATTGGCTATGCCAATGCTCGTTTGATACTGTATTCACCATCCTAAGTTAAAGAGGGCATATGGACTCAAAATCTGTGGCTGCCCACGGCGCATGCAGTGAGCTCTCCTAAGATGGCAGCCCTGTAGTGCCTCATTCTGGCACACGGATCAACAGGCCAGTCTGCAGGACCCCCGGGGGGAGTCATTAACCACCGGCGCTTACCCCGCATCATCTGTGGCACCTGGCAGGCTGGGGCCAGGTACTTATACCTGCCCCACACAGTTGCCGCCCTCTTTGTTTCCCAGCTGGCCATGCTGTCCTGAGTTGCTTCGCGCTCTTGAGCCAGGAGGCAGCATTAGTGCTTTATTGTGGTGAGTGTAGGGTCCTTTGGGTCGATCCTCTTGCCTCCTGACTTCTCCTGCCTCCAGGCGTTTTGGTTATAACCGTGCCAATACCACTGAGGTCGCAATTTTGATACCTGTGCGGGCCAAATTTTAAGTCGATCCTGCAGTTTCATTTCCCCAGTGTTCCTACCCTTGCCCTGCTTTTCCTTGCCAGGGTGGGGATGGGGCAGAGCAGATCACTTCACCCCATTTCATTTTCCCGATTTTTTAAATGCCCACTTCAGGATGGGGGTAATTGCTGGGGCAGCCTTGGTGTGCCACTGCCCCAATGGGGATCCGTCGCCTGAGATTTGATGCGCTGTTGCAGGTCCGGTGTCAGGGAGGTTTTGTTTGCGGCTTTGTTAGTTGCAGAAGTTCTCATCCTGCTCTCCCTGTGGTTTCCTGCTGGGCAGGGCAGTCTGATTGCCCAGTCAGGGAATATCATTATAGCCGTTTTGGATCTAGAGTTGTGCTGTGAATCACATGGTTTCTGTGGGGGAAGTTTTCATGGGCATATTGATCATTTCAGGTGAGGGAATGGGCCCCTCTGTTTGTCCATCCTCTAGGGTGCTATAAGGTGTTTAAGCCACTGGGTGGCACTGCTCAAGTGTCACTTTTAGCAAACATGATGCTAAACGGAAATGGTTGATTCTAATCATGCGCTATCATCGGGGCATTAGTGTATAAACTTGCTAAAATGGGCAAACATTCAGTGGGGGTTTGTCACATTAGTCCCAAGTGAGGGAGAATTTAATCACGGATGGTGGGCGGCCGACTGGTAGAATATTACTTGCACCAGCAGCCCGAGCAGAGTGAATCTAGGAGCATAAGCATATTTACAAAATTGAGCTCTCATGAGTGACAAGTGGCAAGCAGGGTCATGACCTGGGATGAGGCGAGTTATTCATAGAAGTGTCTTTGGAAGAGAAGAGTTTTAAGATCGGTTTTGAGAATCCGGAAAGAGGCGGTGGTCCGAAGAATTGGAGGTATCAAGTTCCAAATTCTAGTCGCAATACGTGAGTAGGATTACACCATAAATCTTTCCCTTTTGAAAGTTCGAGGAGTACATTTTCAGCATTTCGTGAAGGTCTGGAGCCACCTGATATTTTGAGTTTGTTGGCCAGGTAGCGAGGGGTGGAAGTGTGAATGGCTTTATGGGTGATGCAGGCAGTCTTGTAAATTGACCTAGCTTCAATGGGAAGCCAGCGAAGAAAAATCAGAATGGGTGTAATTTGAACATTTCTTTTGGCTCCATAGATGAAACGTGCCACTGAATGGAGGATGGATTTTAGAGGGGATAGGTGGGTTTTGGGGAGGCCAGCAAGGAGAGAATTACAGTAGTCCGGTCTGGAGAGAACCAAAGATTGGACCCGAGTTTTCAGGCCTTGCTCGTGAATAAAACACTGAGTCCCCCAGAGAAGGCGCAGTTGGTAGCGAGGGTTTATGGCCATGGTGTTGGGTTGGGAATGTAAGTTAAGTCTTTTGTCCTGGATGACACCTAGGAATTTGGCACTGTCAACGATGGTAGGTTTGTTGTTAAGAATGTTCAGATTATCCATCCATAATTGAACAGGAAAAGGAAAGTTTGAGGTAGAGAGAAGAAAGAATTCAGTTTTAGAGGGATTCAGAATTAGATGATGAGATGTCATCCAATCTTGGATGGAGTTGAGGGTGGTGTCAAGGATTGAAATGTCGTGTGCAGAGGACACCTTTAAGTAGAGTTGGTTGTCATCAGCATAGAAGTGATAATGGATTCTGGACTTTTTTAGAAGGTTGCCCAGCAGTTCCATGTAAAGATTGAAAAGGGTGAGCGCGAGGATCGAGCCTTGAGGGACGGCTTGATCCACAGCCTTTGAAGTAGTGAGACAGTTTGCTATTTTAATCCTCTGAGATCTGACCGAGAGGTATGATTCAAACCATTTGGGCACTGTGTCTTCAAAACCCATTCTTTGGTTTAATGTGTTCAGAAGAGTGTTATGCTTAACAGTGTCAAAGGCAGCAGATGGGTCCAGAAGGATCAGGAGACAGGACTTGCCTGAGTCAAGTACACACAGGGCATTTTCAATAACTTGTAGCAGGGCTTTTTCAGTGCTGCAGCCTTGATTGAAGCCGGATTGAAATTCATCATGAAGGTTGTTATCCTTGATATATTGGGAGAGTTGCTCCGCTACACATCTTTCAGTGATTTTAGCAAGGAAAGGGAGGTTGGTGATAGAGCGGAAATTGTTAAGCTCGTTCACATCAGCAGAGGGTTTCTTTAGAAGTGGGGTAACCTGACCAGTTTTGAGGTCAAACAGGAAGGGAGCTGTAATGATGTTCCGGACTCAGATATCAGTTTTGAATGTCTTTATTTATCCCAACCACAAGCGTGAGGCTCCCTCGCCTGCTCATGTCCAACTTTCACCCTAGGCTTTGTGGAATCCCGACCCCCGTCAGAATTCCACTGAGCTCCACAGCAACAACAAAGGCATGAGAGTACGACATCATTGAGATCGTAACATATCTCCTTTCTTTATTCAGCAAAAACAAAAAACATTTGCATTACATAACAATGGCCGGGGAAGCCGACTTACACATTGCTACAACTATACACAACAATTTCCTTAGGAGGCTCAGCACCTCATTACAACTATATACAACTGACAAGAATGGTGACTTATGGCACCCAGAAAACATAAAACTTCATCTCATAACAATGATGAAACCTAACAGGTACACAATGTTGTCTGCAACGTTGCTTGATCTTACTCCCCTCTCCATGCAATTTGTCACCTTCTATACTCCTTTCACATGCACCATCACTGCACACTCCACCTCCCCTTCTCATCTCATCTCCTCATCATCATCATCTATCATCATATACCCATTAGCACCTTGCTCTACTCTTGCCTTGCCTTACCACTTCTTGCTACACTGATTGCCCTGTTTGAATTACAAAGCAACCCTCCTTTTATTCCACTTCTGCCCATTCTTCAACACAACATGCCAGTCACATATATCTTGCACTTCCATGGGAATTGAGAACTTGTTTGCTCCGTCCCCCCTCTACCTAACTTGATCTTCACAAAATCCCCTGCTGTGATTCTCCCACTCCTCACACAACTCCTTTCTTTCTGCATTGTACCACTTTACCCTCAACCACTGAGTCACTAACTTCATCCTCGCTTCTCTTCCTTTCGTTCTCTTGAAAGGAGTTTCCCCTGTAGCACCATTCTCTGTGGTATTGTATCTCCACCGCTCTCTTCACATCCTTCCCACCACTGACTGCCATCTGTACAGTTCCTTTGACCATACGATTCACCCGCTCAACCATCCCATTTCCTTGTGGGTTGTACAGTGACGTACGAACATGTTTTATTCCATGTCTCCTCAAAAAACTTTGCATAACATTAGATGTGAATTGTGTCCCATTGTCGGTGAGCAATACATCCGGACACCCCTCTCTCATGAAGACTTGTTCTAGCAGTCTGATGGCATTCTCCATTGTTATATTCTTCGTGAATTCCACCATCACCCACCTTGAAAACAAATCAACTACTACCATGGCAAATCTAGACGATTCACCCCAAAACTTCATGGGACCTATGAAATCCAGACACTTTAAACCACGCACCACTTGCTTCACTGATGGATCCCATAACTTCCACTCCCACCTTCAAACGCTTCTTACTCTTTTTACATAAAACGCATTCTTCCACCCACACCTTTATATCATCATCCATTCCGGGATCCGCTACTCAATTCTTCTTGTACATTCACAAAACTTCCCAAAGCAGGTCTCACATCCCCTTCACGTTTCCAACCTTCATGAGTACTTTTCACCAAATCCTTGAAAGCCCCATCCACTTGTGCAGCTGCCTCCCACTCATCTCGGGTAACAGACACAAATTCTCCTTCCACTGAATCCTCAATATGCACTACCACAAATACCAACTCTTCCTCCATTTAGCCTTCATCCGCGCCTCTCAACGGTAATCCTGATAAGCAGTCAGCCTGCACATTTTTCCACCCGGCCACATGTTCTAGATCATAACTATAATTGTAACCTGGATGCAAAGCGTGCTAGTCTGATCAACACTTTACTTGCATCTCCTGGGCTCAACACCCTCACCAATGGCTTATGATCCATTCGTAAAGTAAACTTCATTGTTGATAACTTATAGCAGGGGTGTTTCAGTGCTGCAGCCTTGATTGAAGCCAGATTGAAATTCATCAAGAAGGTTGTTCTTCTTGATATGTTGGGAGAGTTGCTCCGCTCCACATCTTTCAGTGATTTTAGCAAGGAAAGGGAGGTTGGTGATAGAGCGGAAATTGTTAAGGTCGTTCACATCAGCAGAGGGTTTCTTTAGAAGTGGGGTAACCAGACCGGTTTTTAGGGCACACAGGAAGGGAGCCTTGACTGAGGAAAAGGTTAACCAGACTAGTTCAGTAGGGGACCGTGTAGGTGTAGAAGTCAATTGCAATGTCACTAGGGATGGGGTCAATAGAATGGTTTGATGGTTTTGGTTTCAGAATGCTCGAGGAGGGCATCTTCGGTGATGACATCAAAAGCTGTGTCAGGCAACTTTGGATTTGCAGTCCGGAATGGGGGTAGGATAGGTGACATGGTCAACGAGCAATTTCACTTTTTCATCGAAAAATTGTGCAAATTCTGCCGTCTTCTTGGGAGGGTCATCAAATTTTATGGTTGAGGAAGAGTTGCTGGCAGTTTTGATTATGTCAAATAGTTTTTTAGGTCTGTTTTTGGCAGAGTCGAGGAGAGTTCTGAAGTGATTTGCTTTTTCAATGAAGATGTTTGTGATAGCGTAGTCTTGTGTAACAGAGATTAGAGAGAATAATGGTGGAAGGGAATCGTCTCCATAGCTTCTCCAGGAACCTCAGGTTCTTTCTTTCTTCATAGAGGGACTTATTCAATGAAGGTGCAGAAAGTGTGGGCCTTTTCTTTTTGTTTTGTAGTATTAAGGCCACCGGGTGGTACTGCCCCACTGTTTTGCTTCCACCGATCATGTTCTACTCATTAACACATTTTCTCTAGCAGCTCTCCAAATGCGCGTGTTACTTTTAAAAAGAACTGTGGCCTAGTGTGGAAAGATTCTTCTTACTCTGAAAGTTAAATGTTAAATTCCTTGTGTTTCAATGGTTTGTGTGCACAACTAAAGCAGCCAGCCAGGGGCTACGGCTGCGGATGCAGAAGCGTGAATGTGGCTTTGCTGTTCAAGAGGCCAATTAGCGCATGGGGTGAAGAGCACACGAGCTGGTGTTGCATATCGATTTCTCTTAGTCATTTTGAAGGTAAGTGAGATATGGAAGCTGATAGGCATTTATGAGGCAAGTTCTGTTAAACATCCATAAGCAGTTTTGTTTTTAATTACACCTATTTCATGCAGCAATGGGGCCATGGTGTGCTTAGGCCACTAGGTAGCACTGTTCTACTGTTTATGTTCAAACATAAGGTGCACTCAGGTTGATAACAGTACACTGGATTTAAAATGTGCAAATTTAAGCGACAGGCGTCATGTGATTATTTCAAGGTTGCATATGGTGGGATGAGGTGCTAAATGGGGTTTTCAGGGACACGTCCTGTGGAACAAGCAGGCAGGGGGACGCAAAGGAACTGTTAGTTTGGCATGTGCATTTGACAGACATGTAATTGTTCCATTTACATTTTAAGGAATCACGACAAACAAGGTAGAGAGCCTTCAAGGGCACTGCATCACCTTTGTACCCACAGTTGAGGAATACGATTCTAAGGGTAAATCATAGGGACATGAGTCAAGTGAAGGGAGGCTGACATTAACAGGCCAGGCGAGATCACAGTGTGTCGGAGAGAAGTTTACTTGCCGGGTACAGCCAAGATCGGTGAGCATGCCGGATGGGCAGATTGATTGCGGCTGTTAACTTGGCATCTTTCTTCCCTTATTCCCAAGGTTCTGCAGTTCCAGTGGCATACGCTATGGTGAATCTAGAGCACAGCTACGGCGAACCTTTCACACGATATCATGTTGAGTGTACGCTGTGGTCACACAGTGGTGAAGTGAGTACGAGATAGGACCAGGCAAAGCACCCCATGCTGAGTTCCAACAGCAAGTGTTAGGAAACCTTGAGTTTGAGAACTGGGGGGCTTGTCCTCAAAGTAAGGGGGCAAACCAGCAGCAAGCATTGGGTAACATTGATCCTCAGAACTTGGGACATGTTCTTGAGAGCATGGGGCAAAGCGGTGGGATATGGGGCAGAGAGTATTGATTTCACACCCAATTCTTTTCCCCTGCAGGACCCCCTCCCCCCTTGCTAGCTCAAGGTTAGATCACAGCAACAAGGTCATGGATAGCCAGGGCTGGGCCCCCCTTTTCCCCCAGATGACAACAGTGGAGGATTCCCAGCCCAGCACGTCACAAAATGCAGACTGGGCAGGGTAAAAGGTCTAAAAGGGGCAAAAGGCATCATGAAGGCTCAGGAGCCTGAGGACTCAGGTGTGGAGCAGGACAAACCCAGCGGGCAGCAGTCCATACCAGCGGAACAGGGGTCAACGAGGCCAAGAGTTCCCGCAGTCCACCCACCAACAGAACCTAAAACAAGGCCCTAGAGAGAGAGAGGCAAGCCCCCCTGCAAAGAGGCGCAGAACAGTAATGGTGGCAACACCACCAGACTCAGGCAACACAGCGCCAGCAACCATCGAGTTCTGGGATAGGATGGGTATGCTGATGGATACAATGGTGAATTTTATGGCCGACGTCAAATCCTTGGTGGCCCGCCTGGGCTTGCAGCAAGTTCAGGGGACCACATTCACCTTGGGGGAGGGCACGATTGCAATAGAAAGGGTGTGGGGAAATGTAGGGGGCAACAAACAGCTACCCAGTGTAGCTGCACCTCCCTTGCCAGCTGTTTAGCAACAGCCCCCAACCACGCCGCATCCGGTGCACCATGCTGTGCCCAACGCTGGCAGTATCTCCACCTCTGACCACACTGCTTCTCGCAGCTGATGGCACTCCCACCCCCCCCCCCATATTGCTGTGGGATTGCCCAACATACAGGGTTTGGAGGTTGGTCACACCGACAACACGAGCAAAGTGACACCATCCTCCAACCTGAACCAGACTAGCAAGGAGGTACTTCCTACAGGGACCACACCACCCCTGGTCACAATCGCCCCTCTCCTATCCGGGCGCTGCTCGCTGGAATGCCAAGTACTGTTGGCAGCAAAAGAAGGGATATGGTGGAGAGAATTTGTGGATATCCTCACACTTTTGATGCACAGGAAAGATGGGGCAGATACCAGGCGCATGGGTTGTAAGGAAGAAGACAATTAAGGGAGATATCAGGCCTGGCCATATAAGACAATTGAAAACTGCCTGGAGGCGTTCTCCATCCGATCAACAGTTATAATGGAGAAATATCCAGAACAGGGTCCAGCCCTATTTCAGTATTAATGAACAATCCACAACGGGGTCATCAAAACAGGGGGCATTGGGTGGTATATTTATAACAGAGTTCAGCAAAAATATGGTGATGTGCCCTGAGCTAACCTGGGACCAGAAGGAGGTACAGCTCTGGATGGAGCACATGGGCAAATTCACCCTCCCCCCTTCCCCAGAAAGATACTTACAATAGAAATGCAAATGGGCAAACAAGCTTTAGGTCACAGAGGCAGACAGGAAAACACTTCTTCAAACAGCCCTTTGGGGGTTCGCGGAGCGCGGCATGGTAAAAGTAGGAGGTTAGAAGGCCACCCCAAGGGACATGCAGACTGTTTAACTTGAGGTCCTGCTCTTGGGACAAATCGTGTAAATTTGCTCACAGCTGTTCTAGGTGTGGCACCCCTCACTCAGCGGCCTCTTGCAATGCAACTCAAAATCCACCTCTCCTCCCAAAAAGAAACAAGACAATTGAACACCCAGTAGCATGCCCGCCCCATTAACCGCACCCCCATCCAGCAATGACAGTCACAAGCACATCAATCACCACTCCCGAAAAGCATAAATAAAGGGCCCATCACCAACTATCCCCCACTCCCTCCTTGCTCTGCTGAAGAGTTACCCCAACACCAGGGACAGTCAACTGTTGGCTAACATCTTTCTGGAAGGCTTCAAGATACCCGACACAGGCCTTTTGTTAAGCAGGGATGCAGAGAACGTGAGATCTGCCTGGGAGCTTCCCTCAGTAGTCCAGGGGAAGATTGAGAAGGAACTAGCTCTAGGGAGGGTAGCGGGACCATTCCTGCCCCCCAGTTGGAGAACTTTGTGGTTTCACCCCTAGGCGTGGTCCACAAAAAGGAGGCAGGAAAATTCAGGTTCATCCATCACTTATCAAACCTTTAGGGCAACTCAGTAGACTACTGGTTGGACAGTCTGCTGTGTTCTGTCACGTTCAACTTCTTTGATGTGGCGGTCGACATTGTAAGGAGAGTGGGTGTAGGAAAGTAGGATCTGCTTCTTATGGTTACCCCAACTTTTTGCTGTCGTCTCACTGTTTTTGGACTAGTCTGACTGGGATCCAGCTATCCAGGACCCCAGTCTATCTGCTTTCTCCCTTAAATTGGTTGTGTATGTACTTTAGGTACACTCCAGATTGGATACTCGGGTACCCTTATAAGTCCCTAGTATATGGTACACCATGTACCCAGGGCATAGGTACCCCAGAGGCCTCCCATGGGCTGAAGCATGTATTATGCCACCCATGAGAGGCCATTCAAAATGACACAATAGGTCTGCTACAGCAGCCTGTGTAAACTGGTGCTTGCACCACTTACTTAGATATAGGTTCCCTATATCTATCTAAATCACTACACTTAAAAACCTATCAGTCACCCCTATGGCAAAATCCAAACCATTCTAGATTGGTTTGCTCCAACTACCCAGACTCAGGTCAGAGCTTTCTTGGTCCTGACTGGGTACTACAGGAGGCTTGTCAAAGGATATGGCTCCATAGTGACCCCTTTGAATGACTTAACTTCCAAAAGAATGCCTAAGAAAGTTCAGTGGACGGTTAGCTGTCAAAAGGCATTTGATGACCTGAAGCAGGCCATGTGCACTGCTCCCATTCTGCAAAGTCCTGATTATTCGAAGCAATTCATTGTTCAAACAGATGCATCTGAATTGAGGGTAGGGGCTGTGTTATCACAATTGAATGAGGAGGGTCAGGATCAGCCAGTAGCTTTCATAAGCAGAAGGCTGACCCCCAGAGAGAAACGTTGGTCAGCTATTGAGAGGGAAGCCTTTGCTGTGGTTTGGGCTCTGAAGAAGCTGAGGCCATACCTGTTTGGCACTCACTTCATTGTTCAGACAGACCATAAGCCCCTCTTATGGCTAAAAGAGATGAAGGGTGAAAAGCCCAAACTCTTGAGGGGGTCCATTTCCCTACAGGGGATGGACTATACAGCGGAACATAGACCTGGGAGTAACCATGCCAATGTAGATGGACTCTCCAGATATTTCCACTTAGAACATGAAGACTCAACTGGTCAAGGTTAGTTTAATGTCCTTGTGTTGGGGGGGTTGTGTAGGAAAGTAGGATCTGCTTCTTATGGTTACCCCCACTTTTTGCTAATGTCTCACTGTTTTTGGACTAGTCTGACTGGGATCCTGCTATAAAGGACCCCAGTCTATCTGCTTTCTCCCTTAAATAGGTTGTGCATGTACGTTAGGTACACTCCAGATTGGATACTGGGGTACCCTTATAAGTCCCTAGTATATGGTACACCATGTACCCAGGGCATAGGTACCCCAGAGGCCTCCCATGGGCTGAAGCATGTAGTATGCCACCCATGAGAGGCCATTCAAAATGACACAACAGGTCTGCTACAGCAGCCTGTGTAAGCTGGTGCTTGCACCACTTACTTAGATATAGGTTCCCTATATCTATCTAATTCACTACACTTAAAAACCTATCAGTCACCCCTATGGCAGGCCTTATCAATCCTGAAGGCAGGGTGCTGGGTTTTACGTGAGGGTGACCCTGCATGAGCAGAGCCCCTCTGCAGCCTTCGGAGACCATTCTCCGGGGTTGTCAGTGATGCAGCCAGACATATAGGTTAAGTTGCATTATAACCTCGCGGTAAATGCCAACTCTAAAACGGCTGCTTAGAAACATGTCGTGTTTGGTGTCAAACACCTTGGAATCATACCTCCAGGGAGGTATGATTCTACCCTTCTGAAACCACTACTGTGGGTCACCGGTCTACCCGGTACCAGCTTTCTCGACCCAGGCAGCACAAAATGGACGCTGCCAGCCACAGACACGATTCTGCTCTCCTGCTGCTGAGCCAAGCTCGAGCAGAGGAAGGCATGACAATAGGCATCCTGTCACAGGGAGGTGTGACCACCTCCCAGACAGGGTTTAGTGTATTGGGGCTGGGTGTGTGCACTCTGAGAGTGCCAGAAAGTCTGCAATGGGGGCACATTTGGTGTCCCTGTGCATAGTCCAGCACAAACCAGTTCTGGGAGCCATTGGCTCCTGCTCTGGCGCGAAACTGGACAAAGGACATGGGTGTAGCCACCCCTCTGTCCTGCCCCTCCCCTAGGAGGGTCCCCAGAATCTTTCCAACCCTTTCCCGTGGGTATAAAGTGGGATACCTGGCTACAGGACTTTAGATTTTACCTGGACAAGATTCTGCTAAGAAGAAACCAAGTACTTCGACTGTCTGCATGAAGCTGGACGACAGAAGAATCTCCCTTGGAGTAAAGGAGTTACTCCCCTGCAGTAGCAGGCACCTAAGCGCATCTGACCGGCTTGCATCTCCAGAGCTCCTGCGGACTCCGAAGATTTCAGCAATACAGGAGGTGGGTTCCCGAAGGTCCCTGAGGTAGTCTGACCTCTCAGTGATTCTGAGACCAGTATCCCTCGTGGGGACCGTGTAACCCGAACCCCTGTGCACCACGTACATTTGCATGAGCAAATGCTCGTTAGCGATCCCGGAGCTTGTGCTTTGGACTCCGTGTAGTCCTGACCCCGAGCAGCTTTTGCACTGAAGATATCTGTCCTCCACTCATCGAGTGCTCTGTGGGCTGGTGCTTTGTAAATTCGGTCGAGGTCTCCTCGCAATCCCTGGTCTGTTCGCCTGTGGGTCCTGGCGAGGGTCACCTTGTTTGTTCTTGGGCTTCCCTGGTTGCTCCAGATGTGCCCTGACTCCCCATTGCTTGGAGGGTCCCCTGGACCTTGCTGGTCTACACCGTAACCGGTTTGTCCTTCCTGCATGGGTTGCATTTGCCAAGGTTTGTTGGTAATCCAGCCGGACACCGACCCCTCAGCGCTCGACATCCTTCGTGGGACAGCTCACCCCCTTGGTCCTGGTTGTCCTCGTGGCTGCAGAGTCAAGCATCCTTTTATTCACACCTGAAGCACCAGACATCGGTGGGCATTCGTCTACCGAGCCCTTGGTCACCTGAAGTGCCCCAGACTCTGTCCCCTCTGCTTCCAGGTTCCTCTCACCTAGAATCCAGGCTTGGATTCCACCCGACACTCTTAGCCTTCCTGGCAGCAGTACCTCTTCGCAACTCTCCATTGAAAACGACGAAGGTTTCCGACACCACTTGACCCCTATGCACCCGGCTCCTCTGGGATAGGTAACACAGGTACCTCGGTACTCACTGGTGTGTTGGCTCTAGAACCGCTTATGTTCCAAAAAGTCCCCATAGAAGTGTCCTTAAACTGTAACTTTACAACCGCGACTTTCCCATAGAGTTGCACGGAGCACGCTGTCGTGTTTCCTCACTGCACCCGTCCTCCGTGGGCGCCCTGTGTCACTGCCTTGGGTGGTTCCTTGGGGTCCCAGCAATTCTACGTGCTCTAGGCCCTGTGTCTACTCAAGTCGTGATTGTTATACCATTTTTTTAGTATATGGTTCGGTCTCCCCCTGGAGCCCGCTGTGTATTGTGCTACTTACGAATGTTCTATTGATTCAGTATTGTGTGCTTTGTGTTCTAATCTCGTGTAGAGGTTAGTAGAGTGTTATATTAATAAATACATATTTTTATATCACTACTGTGTGGTTCTCCTTTCATTTAGTCATTCAGGAGGTGATACTCTGGTAAAACAAGCTGCTTTACATTCCTTCAAGATTAAGCCTGAAGGCTGCTCTCCATAGCTACCACTAGGATAGCTTTCTAAAGGTTATCTTTGACCTCATACATCATAAGGGTTGTGTGGACTGGTACAAGGTGCCCACTTTAATTAGTGGACAGCATATACCAGGCCACCTTCTCACAGTGGGAAGAGGGGCTTGGCTGGCAAAAGCGGACATTGAGGCCACCTTCCATCTGCTGCCTGTCCATGAAGACAGCCACCGTCTCTTGGGTTTTAAGTGGGCAGGCCAGTTCTACTATGATATGTGCATGCCAATGGGCTGCTCGGTGCCTTGCACCTACCTTGAGGCTTTTAGCTCCTTACTGCAATGGGCACTCCAGCGGGCAAACAGTGAAAGCAGGGTTACACACTACTTCGACAACTTCCTGTTCATAGGGGATGAGGGGACAAAGGACTGTGCAGCTGCACTACAAGAGTTACAATCCCGACTGCCCTGCTGGGTGTCCCTTCAGCTCCAGGGAAGACCGAGGGCCCAGCGCAGGTCTTGACATTCCTGGGCATTGAACTGGACACCTTGCACTGTGTATCCAGACTCCCATTAGAAAAGTTGAAGGCCTTGCTCCAGGCCATCCAGGCAGCACTGGCCAAAGGCAAGGCAACCCTGGGCATCACTCAGTCTATTGGGAAAACTAAAGTTTACGGCAAGGGTCATCTCTGCAGGCAGGGTGTTTTCCAGAAAATTGGCCAGGGCGACAGCCAGTGTGGCACGCAAACACCACCTAGTCACACTGAGCAAAGGGTTGAAGGAAGATCTCAAAATGCGTGCTGAATTTTTGACCATTTTTAATGGCACACCAATATGGAGATCACCTCTGGCTGGCAGCCCTGAACTGTGCCTTTTCACTGACGCTTCAGGCATGGAAGGTTTTGGTGCTAAAATACGGAGTGAGCAGTATGCATAGAAATGGCCCACTGCATGGTGCAAGAGAAAGATAACTGCAAACTTAACTGTCCTGAAACTGTTTCCAATAGTTGTGGCACTTCATTTATGGCCAGAGACATTGTCAGCAAAAAGGGTTCTATTCTGGTCTGACAACATGGCAGTGGTTCAAGCCATAAACTCTCAATCTACCCACTGCCCATTGGTAATGTGCTTGCTGAGGGAGCTGCTGAGGGCGTGCCTGCGCAACAAAGTTGAATTCCGGGCGCGACACATTGAGGGGGTTAAGAAAGTGGCAGCTGACTCTCTCCTTTTCAGTGTCTCCATTTCCGGAAGGCTTGGCTGCGAACGAGGGTGGAGATGACACCTTTCCCTCCACAACTTTGGCACCAATTACAGTGGGCCAACGCCTAATGAAACAAGGTGAGCTATTGCTTGCCCCTGGGACAAGGAGGCGGTAGCAAGAACTGCGTTTCCATATTGTGCAGGGTGTCTGGGGCCGGGGGGTGGGTGGGGCAGCAACCCTGGATTGTAAGGTGCAGTTCTTTGTTTTCTGGGCAAGGGACCAGAACAAGAGCCATTCGTCGGTCACATGGCATCTAGCAGTGGTGAGCCACCACACGAAGCTGAGAGGCCCCCAGGACCCAAACCAGGGTATTCCCTATAAGGGCAGTACTCACGGGCTGGACCAGAGGAGAGGTCCTTAGATGACAGGTCACCCATTGAGTTCCACATTTTACAAGGGATTAGATTGTGTTGACAGGGCCACATATTCCGACCACAAGGCCACCCTGTGCTCAGCAGCATTCAATTTGGCATTTTTTGGGGCCTTCCAAGCTGATGAGTTGGTAGCCAACTCAAGGAAAGATTAAACAAAATACACATTAGACATGCAGCACCTTAGTGTGCAAGAGGGCACCTCAGAAATAACGTTGCCAAGGTCCAAAACCGATCAGAAGGCCCTTGGCAAACCCATTGTACTGCACCCCCTGGGCAGCAAAACTTACTGCCCTGTCGCACTGGTCACAGCTTACCTCGCGCGATACGCCCCCATGGTTGGGTGATACCTACTAGTGCAAGCGGACGACTCCTCCTCCTCCTCCTCCTCCTCCTCCTCCTCCTCCTCCTCCTCCTCCTCCTCCTCCTCCTCCTCCTCCTCCTCCTCCTCCTCCTCCCCCCCCCTCCCTCACCAGATACCAGTTTGGGAAGGTGATGAAGTCATGTCTGGAATGGTCAGGCAAAACAGTCAAGCGTTCATTTTTGCATTCCTTCTGGATAGGGGCAGCCTCCAAAGCCTACAAGGTGGGGCTCCCCCAGATGGCATCAAGAAGCTGGGCAGGTGGGACTCAGACTTTTACATGCGCTATATTCGACCATGATGGGCTAGTTGGCACAAAGTGTAAGGCAGGGCAACGAAATAGCAATGATGTAAATATTGATCAAATGTCAGAAAAAAGTATATTTTGATTCTTCTCTTTGTGTGCGATTCATTCATCATTAAGGTTTGGTGATTATTGCAACTGGCAAGGCGCAATTTCCTAGTGTCATTGTTAATGGTGTGGTGCAACAAATTATAACTGTGTGTACAAATTAGCATTTCTTTTTTTTGCTAGGGTTCAAGGTGTTGGTGATGGGCCACTCATTTATTGCTATGGTGACGAGATGGGCAGAGACCAGGACATGGAGGCACGGTTTCACCCGCACGCAGATAGCATGGCTGAGTTTCCCCTGGCATGCATTGGCACAGTTTGATCATGAAGGTGCAGCAGAGACCAGCAGGGGGAGGGTGCCCCACCTCACATTTTGGTAATTCACCTTGGGGGCAATTACCTCACCTTCCTAGGGCACTGCACGCTAATGAAGTAAACCATGGGTGAGATCAGCAAATTAATGAGGCACTGTGAGTTATGGTAGTCTGCGATAATTCTGCACAAGGTATGGGATGGAGCCAGGTCTGGGGAGGCCATTGAACATTCCCGCAGAAGGATAAATAGCGCCATGGGCATGTTCACTGAGCAGAGAGGTTTTGGCTTCATAAGGCATGGCCTAATCAAAGCATGCACCACAGGGTACACCTGTCAGAGGTCGGTATAGACTTGTTCCTCTTGGACCTGCAAGAGGCAATGGTAACTGTGGGTTGCAATTAATAGGAGAGCCTGCCTTGGTGGGGAGCCCTGGATGTGATGGTTGCCACATCCAAGGCATTAGCAAACACAATAAGATGATGGACGGAGTGCTGAAACCTTTCAACCACTCACCCTCAGTCAAGAGATTTGGAATTAATCCATCATTCTTTTGCTCACTATGCCACCCCATTTTGGGCAAGGCATATGCAAATCAGTCTTGACCCTGCTCCTCGTGGGAACATTCTAGCTCAAACTGCCAAACCAGGTCCTCCCTGGACTGGAAACAAGCATCCTGGGACCAGTTTTGAGGTTTCACCCCTCATCACAGCCAGGCTAGCTTGAATCATTCAAGGCTTTGGAGTTACAGGGCGATCCGTAGGCAGTTTGGTACACAAGGGTACCATCTCAGGAAGCACAGCAGGGGTGCTCTATGCCAAATCCCCAGGATTCTTTACAGCAGAACTCAGATGTAAGCAACGGCACCCCATTAGTCCCTTGAGCAGTTGCAAGCCTGAGCCACTGGGGGCTTGCCTGGTGATGCTCCACCCCTAAAAAGGCGCAAGTAATAATCCTTGACTGGTGGCCCATGCTATTTAAGGCAAAAAACTCCCCAATTAAAATTGTAGCACTGAATGCGTTGGCCCATGGTGCCGTTTGGCTCGTCAGGCCGAGAGGCAGTTTAGGTTACTCATCACTGCCTGCCTCTGGATCGCCCATAAGTTAACCCACTAAGTTGGCATATTTCATTTATGAAATAAACCTGCAGCAGACTGTTTTCCGCCAAACCTTTGTGTTGTGTGTTTTATTTGATTCATTGTGTGCTAAGTAGCCATTTACCATTTTGCAGGGAGGCTTGCTGATATCAGCACTATGTGGCTGCCCGCGGCGCACTGTCAGGCCAGTCTGCAGCACCCCCGGGGGAGCTCTCACTTCTGGCGCTCACCCAGTGTCATGTCCAGCGTTCACCCCGTGTCAGGTCTGGAGCCTGGTACTCATACCTGCCCCACACTGCTGCCGCCTTCTTTGTTTCCCCGCTGGCCATGCTGTCACCCACCCTATCCCGTTCACAGTGTGCCGGCGTTGGAAGTGGCTTCAGTTCTGAGCATATTCATTGTTTATTTGTGTTGCAGGAAGAGTTACAGGGTGATCCGGAGGCAGTTTGCTACGCAAGGGTACCATTTCAGGAAGCACAGCAGGGGTGCTCTATACCAAACATCTAGGAGACTTTACGGCAGGACCCTGGGATGTAAGTGACTGCGCCCCATTAGTCCCTTGAGCAGTTGCAAGCCTGAGCCGCCGGGGGCTTGCCTGGTGACGCTCCACCCCTAAAAAGGCATGAGTAATAATCCTGGACTTGTGGTCCATGGTATTTAAGGGGAAAAACTCCCCAATTAACATTGTAGCACCGAATGGGTTGGCCCATGGTGTTGTTTGGCTCATGAGGCAGCATAGGTTACTCATTGCTGCCTGCCCTTGGATCGCCCATAAGTTAACACACCTTGTTGGCACATTGCATTTATGAAATAAACCTGCAGCAAACTGTTTTCCGCCAAACCATGTTTTGTGCGATTTATTTGATTCATTGTGGGCTAAGTAGCCATTTTGCAGGGGGGTGGGGTTGCCGATATCGGTACTAAGCACAAGAGCTTCAACAAGGTACTGCATGATGCCCTGACTCCATCACTGCAAACCCACATCTGAACCCACAAAATACTGCATTTATCCCCTTTCATGAAATTTGAAGACAAGGGTAATGCAATTCTACTGGATGATCTAAAGGTGGAAAGTTTCGCACCCTCTCTATCACATGAATTAAAATATATTGACTGTACTAAGTATTGCACACGGTCATTTACTCTTCATATACACAAAATCTGCGAAGATCTACATCCAAAAACCCTAACCCTGCAACTAATGAACACCAGCACATAACTTAATATTCTCACACCTTTACTGAGGGTGTGCCATTCCCTCAAGAATTCCAAGTGTCTTGCTTACTCCAGCTATATTCCATGTGACAGAAGAGCAACTTTACTGCAACCCACTGGGTCTTCTTAAAGGACCTGCATCAGTTACCTGTGGAAGACAGGATTAAATTCAAAATTCTCTGCTTTGAAAGCCATCCACCCAAACAAACCTTGTATCTAACCACTGGCAGTTCCCAGTCCAGTGAGAAGCCCAACACTGAGATATGGCCAGTAGGAGTGCCTGGAGGAAGTGCACAGGCAGAGGGAGCCCTACAGAGCCCATCTCACATTCATTCAGGGCTCACCACTTGTGAGGAGGGCTCACATTCACAGTCCACCACTGCCGAGGAGAGCGGGGATTCTTCCTCTTCGTCAAGGGTTCAGGACTGCAGCTCAAGAAGAGAGCCTGCTCGTTATATGGCTGGTTGCAGTTCAGTTATATGTGCCTCCAATCAATGCCTAGGGTGAAATATCTTCAAGAAGGGAGAGGATGTGGTGTAACAGCCAGAGCTGCTGCCTTTGGAACTGGGGAACCCGGTTCAAGTCTGGGCGTCGGCTCAACATCCTGTAATTCTGGGCAAATCACTTCATCTCCCAATGCCTACCATACAAAAAAATTGATGCGTCTTTGTGTAATGCTACTCGTGCTCATGTAAAGCGCTCCAATACCTCGGGGTTGAGTTTGTGCTATATAAAGCTGCAAACAAAACAAGCATTTGCAATTAAATCGGTCTCGCCTTTGGGACCTTTTATGTATTTAGCTATGCAGCACCTTAGCTTGGGTGCTGAAACATCTACTGTTCTTTAACATGGAGGATAAGTAAGCACCAAACTTTGTGACATGCCAGGTATGGGAACATATGGAGAGAAATATTGCCTTTCAGCGGGAAATGGTATAGTCCAAAGCTCTGCTTTTAATATAAATGAGGGCCTTCGTGGTCATATCACTGAAAATACAAGATTTGAAAAAAATATTATTGTCTACGGGTGCTCGTGGAAGATCATTTCTATGGACTGGAATCTAGAGAATGCTAAAGTGATTCTGGTATTTTACTGACCTATGCTGGTCGTTTTCTATCAAGAAAGTTAAATAGAGGCAGTTGAACAGAAAAAAAGTCCCTAAGCGGAAGCAGACAAGCCCTAGGGCTGATCTACAGAGCCCACAAAGTACACACACAAGTATATAATAAAGTATATACTAAAGTATATACAAGAGGCCTTGAATGCTTGACCAAAAAAAAAAAAAAACATGCCTACTGGTTTGCTTCCTCTCCTCCCCCATGAGACAGCATTCCTGTTTTTTATGGGCTGGCCCCGACAGCACAGCTGTCCCCAGACAATTATGTGAGACCCCCGAGAGGAGCTTTGGCTCTGCCCACATGTGGGGAGCCAGAAGTACTCGTTTTGCTTGGGCTGAAGTTGTGTGCTTCCAATACAGTACTTACCCTCCACACAGCTATGATCATTTGTTTATTTATCCAGCTACCTCAACTTGAGCCATCAGGGGCACACCATTGACATTGTAATGCTATTAAAGTGTTTTAGATAACTAGATTATGTATGATGTTTTTCTTTGGCAGTAGCACAGATGGGAGAAAGGCAGCCATTAACCAACATGATGTTTAGGTCTGGCTTGAAAGTGCACTGTCACTTGACCTTTTTCCCTACACCAATATTCTACACCTCTTTGCTTTCACACAGAAACATATCCGTTCCCATGCTGTTTACTTGTAAAGCTTCACATTACCATACAACATTCCTTTAAAGCCAGGCCTGCTGGCATTGTTAATGCTAGTTAAACTTTATGCATGGCCCTTTTAACCCCTTCATTTGGTTTTCTGCTCCTTTAATATTGGTAAGAAAGCGTTCCAAAGCGTGGGGTTGTTTTCTGTCTTCAAAGCTTTAGAAGTTAGAGGCATTCCAGTTAGAGTGCCCCATTTTGAAAAATAACTGGCACATTTCCCAAATGTACTGATTTTAGTGGCATCTGTCAGGACAGATTATGAAAACCCGCAACTGCCTGGTGATTAAGGATCAACTGGTCACCGCGATTCCATTCATTTACGATTTCAGTGTTTTACAGGTGGCATAATAGAACTTTTAATGCATTTTTCCTGCGTTTTAGTCCAAATGCTCTTAAAAAAAAGTTTGTCGTTTGCTCTATTATTTAATGATGTCCATCACCTGCATAAGTGTACACCCTCCGTGTGTCTGAGGCTTTAAGAGTGTCTTTGCATTAAATGTGCATCTATTTCAAGCCTTCTATTTTAAGGGTACTTTCTCTTTGACTGTCCATTTATAGCCATGCGAGTGGTTATTTCACGATGCCTTTAAATATTCTTTGCATTCCCTTCAGCATGCTTACCCCCTTCAAAAACTTGCCTTATATGAGTGGTTCTGTGCATCAAGAGGTCTATTTCACCATGAATGGATTAACTTCTCATAGCAGGTTTGGGGCAGTTCTTCCAAATGTCCTTTCGAGGCTGCTCCAGACCGTCCTTTATCTAGTGATGCCTCACAACAGGCTAGTCTGCCCTAGAACACCCAAAACTGAGGCACAAAGGTGTGAGGTTTTGTACTGGTTAATATAAAGCTAACAAAGTGTGATCAATGAAGACAAAGGCCTCACCTTAGGGCCCAGTCATCTTGCAGAAGAGAATCTGCAATTCCACCCCATCATCTACAAAAGCAGCGCTCCGGAAAGTCTAGTCAACAGCTGCTTCCTAACTGTTTGGATCTTCACCCTCCACCCACATAAATGCTGGCAATACAATTACACTGTGTAGGCAAGTTGTACATGCCCTCCATCTTGTGCAATGTCAAACCACAGGCATCCAAAAAGGATCCCACTTGGCTTTTCAATTAGTACTCTGAGCCAATCTGAAAGTCACCCGCTCTAGCATTTGCAGAATCTCATTCAAGCTTTGTGCCAGTCGTTTTAAGCTTCCAACCTCTGAACTGAGCTGTCCTTGCTGAAGCAGTGGTCTAGCAGTAATCTAGCATTGCAGACTGTTTATCGGATTCTAGTGAATATCAAATGTACTGCACACAGCATTATCTTCACACAGAACTAATGTTGCTTCTGTCCGAGTTTTGCATCCTCAAATTGCATCTAGTTTCAAAACGTGCCCTCTATATTCATTAAATCCAGCATGAAAAACAGATTCACTTAAAATCTAATTACAGCCTCCTTCTCCCTTTCAAAAGGCCTTTTCTTTCCCCCCATCCTCTGCATGTCTTCTCTTCATGGGCACAATCTTCTCTAAGTCACGTGCATGCATGCCTGAAGCTCTATTAAGGCATTTCTGCAATTTCCGCACAACTAATTTCAAAGATCACAAGCACGACCATCTTGAAAGCCATACCCTTCATATGCAACCTCTACTAGCCCCCCTACCAATCCCAAACATGAACTGCCATACAACCTCCACTCACTAGTGACGGCACCAAACTCCTGATAACTTATTCTACCACATTACTGGAGTGAATGCATGAAATGATTTGCTTGAGTGCCCAAGACTACTTACTATAACACTGTACTAAGCCCTAACCTTTGGATCTGAAGTAGTGCGCTGCCCATCATAAAGTGCTTCAACACCTTGCCAGGGGTAGTAAGAGCTATAGAAATGAATGACACTCCACAATATTGCAGGAACGCCACCGGGACATGCCTGATAAAACTCAGACAGCTGTACCACTCCCCAGAGTAAGGATTCTGGAAGCAGATTAGAATAAAAAAAAAAAAAGTCAATACCCACATTTAAAAAGTAAGGCAATCAACCCCGGCCATAGATCACCTGCAAGTGAACCTAAACTTGCAACATTTACATAGCAAGGAGTGCAAGCTTGCGAAACAGCCTTACCATAGCCTTCAGTGATGGGCCTTCGGAAGCAGCACTCTGCTCTCATCTGCATTCTTAACACTCACTAACCTGAGCCAATGATTCTTGAAAGCTACATTCCTACGCCCTTTCCATGAGTAGAACGCAATCTGGACAGATTTGTTTTTTAATAAACACTTTATAGGTTATATGGTTTACAATAACCAGAAACTACAAGGGTAGGCCATATTAAAGAT
The DNA here is from genome assembly GCA_963921515.1 of Calotriton arnoldi. Classification (NCBI taxonomy): domain Eukaryota; kingdom Metazoa; phylum Chordata; class Amphibia; order Caudata; family Salamandridae; genus Calotriton; species Calotriton arnoldi. Next base: position 96,306 of record CAWUFW010004108.1, read on the forward strand.
AAATCGTGGTGGTATGATACAAGTTGGCACAACGAGCTGCAAGTTATGACTTCTGTGCAAAAAGCCTCAGACGTCAAGGAGGTTTAGGCCATCCAAGTCAAAATGCTCCACCAAGGGCCCCAACTCTTCTGGTGTCTATTCAGACAACCCTTTGCCTGCATATATTCTTTTCCATATATGTAGGGCTTTAAGTGGGCCGGGTTCAGCCGGTGCTCAGCACCAGCAGTTTTAAAAAGCATGTGCCGAGTCAGGTTCCTATCGGGCTCTCCATTTTTACCCTCTCCTGCACCTTACCAAAAAATCTTAACTCAGCGGCTGTAGCACTCACTGTCATTATATGGAACTGTGAAGTGACTCCTTTGTTAAGCAGCAAGCTGCCACAATCTGAGCTATTCGGAAGGGAGGATCACCTGACCGTGATCTGTATCTGCAGTGGGGCAGGAGAGGTGAAGGGCAGCGATTAGGCTCTAAATGTAACAGGGCTACAGCGTTAGAGCCGCTGCATGGGCTCCTAATGACCAATATTAGCAGCTTCTAGACATTGTTGAAGCCCACAATAAATAAAAGTACATATTTTACAGAGTTTAATTCAACATCCTTAATTGAGCGTTAGTTATTTCACAGTTTCAGTACTGAAGCATTTACAATATTATTTACAACAGTCGTTATGCAGCTAACCACCATTGACAAAGCCAATAGTCCTAGGTTGTTTTAGGTATTAATGTTAGTTGTATTGTATCTGGATGCAATATTGTAATGAGGAAGCAATATACCAGTCAATCATTTTGGTAAGCACAAATTATTAGGTTTGTGTTAAAGCCACATCCTTGATTACATAGACCATGCCCCTCAGACCCGCCCCCAGTTTATTTATGCCACCTGAAGTCCTGCATATGTGTGCACGTGTCTATTCTGCGCATGCGGGGGCTTTGTTGCAATCCCAGTAGCTTTCAATTGCTTTTAGCCAAGTGGTATGCCATCACCAAGAGTGAGTGTGCCTTACGCCCTCAGTCTTCCATAACTCCCTAGAGTATTTCCAGGGGGAGCTCCAAGAGACCGCCTAGCGCATGTGCCAAGATCAAGGCTACTGACTGCCTTTTGCGAGCAACCTCTGGACTGCTCAATATTCCGTGAAAAATCTTATGCCTTTGTCTCCATCCGTCTCATGCCAGCTGCTTTTTGGGTCCACCCATGTTCATCCAGTGGGTTGGCGCGATAGAGGCCTACGCAGGTAGGCGAGCTGCGTGAGGTGGAGGTGTGCCCAAATGGAGAGCTCTGGAGGTTTGTACCCATCGCAGCATCACCGTCAATCGTCAGGCGTTCTCGAAGGTTCCTTTGCTTGGCGACCTCTGCTGGGGCCTTGAGACCTGTGACGTTCACCGGATGCCCCCATTAAAGCAAGGCAGGGGCTTTATTTAACCTCGGTGTAAGTGGGCGCCCCATGGCAGGTTCGGGCTTAGATCTGGCTCAGGGGCCCCGTTACAGAACGAGCCGCAGACTCCAGGCCACCGCCCTTTCTCCTCCTTCGGGCAGTGTTCTAAAAGACAACCAGGCACCACACAGCGACTAGGAGAGCTGCTGCAACGCCGTACAACAGCGAACAGTTTAAATGACTGCGTTTCTTTCTCCAATTCCCTTGCAAATGAAATTCAATGCAGAGCAAACGTTAAAATGTGCCATAGTCTGCACCAATCATACATGCCAACATTCCATATTTAGGCTGCAGATGCCCGGTTTTAAAGGCAGGATACATGTCATTTTTGGCTTCCTCAAATTTACAACTGCCTCTACTCCAAAGAAATTGGATAGAAATACAATTCCCATTTCTCGGCTTCGCCACCTTTCTAGAGGTTCCCAAATGTTGGTTAGCATTACCATAGTGTAACCTGAAAGATCTCTGCACCTTTTGACCAATTGGGCTGCTAAATTAGTTAAATACCTTTATTGGGGTGTAGGGATTCCCCGAAACAATTGTGCGCTAAACCGCAATTTAAACAAGTAAATGGGCACATCACTGCCATCCTCTGTACAAAGTTTAGAAGAGTTCTTTTGTGAATGACCACATGGTTTACCAGATGCTTTTGTTATAAACTTAGAACCGCTCACAAACTTAGCTCTCGAAAGCCTGTTCTTTTGGTGACAAATGTATACTGTGATTTGGGGTAAAACCCGAACTTCCACAGTAGGTAATGTTACCAGACAACTCCATGTCACCAGGGACATTACTATACTCCACTGCAAACTTACAGCGTCAGAGGAACGACTTCGCTTATAGTTAACCGACCCAACACGGAAAGCGAATTTAAGTAGAATAGGGTCTCTCCTCACATCTAATAACTATGGCGGGTCATCCGAGGGCTGGGCTGCTCTTTTTGTTTTCAGGGGCAGGAAGACTCCTGGCTCGACTAAGAAGGTGGTGGTTTGCCCACTTCTGAAGGAGCAGAGACAGCCCACCCATTCAACTAAAACCCTACATCGTACCGATGAGGACAGGTGCGGGAGGGGCCTGTTGTAGGAGCTGCGAGTCCCCGCTAATCTTCCCTCACCGGCAGGGGGCACACGGGCCTTTATGACGGAGGCTTACAATCAACGCAGCACAACACTGCATTAATTCGGGTGACCAGGCATCTAGGATTTGCTAAGGAACATAGAAATTGCTTATGTGGAAGGCCCCCCCGACGTCCAATAATGACTTAGTACGGCTGAGTGCACCTGCCTCCTACCCATGCTGAATTCCTGCGCGAAGGCCAGCGAGATAAGCAGGATCGGTAGCCCTACGGCCATGCAGCTGATGATCATGTCCAGGGCCAGCTCTTGCCACAGCCCCTTGAATTTGATCTCAGAGGCGGACTCCTTCAGCATGAAATCCGAGAACATACTGGCTGGCAATGGTTGCGATGGCCATGGCTGCGCCTGCCGGTCCCGGGGCGGAAGGGATACCTTTGAGTGGGCTGGTTCAGGTTGTCGCCGCCGGGGCACTGACAGAGCATGTGTCTGTCACACACACGCTCCGCGGCTCTTTAAGAGCTCACCGCTCTCCACCCCCGTACTTTCACTTACACCTCATCCTGGCAAGCATTGCCGCTTCCCTGTGTCCCTCCCTTCTCCCGGTCAGGAGCTGCCCTGGACTGCGTTGCCAAGCCTATTAACTAAAGCACAAAGCTTGTCAATAATGCCGAAGCTCCACCAAAACACGCCCCAAATAAGCTCCGCCCACCCGTCGAGGTAGATGTCAGAGACAAGAAAACATTACCTCTACTTAACCGTATTCCAAACAGTAGCGAATTCGAAAGTTTGCATAATTTACGTCCTCTTATCCCTAGTGCGTGGCACGTTCATATCAGACCTTCTTGGTTTTTTTGACGCCCAAGGCTCCTTTCACCATCCCTCGGACGGGCGGGACGCTCAGAGCCAAGTAGTGCCACCAAACAAGGATTTGCAATGCAATACGACTCGCATTTACGCGAGACCTATTGTATTGAAAAGGGGAGGGCGGGCATGCGAGAAGGCACGAACGGGAGTGGGGGGGTGGAGGGGGGCCCCTGAAGTCATGGACTGCGGGAGGGGGTGGGGGGGACGGGGAAGAAAATAGTGTTTGGGGTAAAGGGGCCAGTAGCCGTGGAAGGATACATGGCCCTCATGAGGCGGGACTAACAAGCCTAAAACCAATTGGAAGGCAGCATTTAGGACCTAAGCCAATGGGCGGAGAGTGGGCGGAGCTTCCACGCTAAAGTGTATACTGCATGCCTCGCAAAGCTATGGCAGCACATTCGCGCTGCAACGCTAGGCGAGACCTAAAAAGGGAGCCTGGTATCAGGCAGCTTCTTAAAACTTTCATCTCATCACCGGGAAAGCCAGCAGCTAGAGGAGGGAAGGCGGAGTGGCATGTTTTTGACAAACATGAGTCTGATGGCCCCAAGATTCCAAAAACGTAGTACAAGTGCAGAACATCCACAAGACGAGAATAAGGGATCGTGCAGCCAACCAGATCATGTACTACAGTGTAATTTGACTGCTCTGCTCTTCAGAGGCACACACTAAAAGTGCAGGATGTTCAACTGCACCATTCATCCACACTTCACCGGGCACCTTTGGGATAATTTGCAGGTGTCAGACTACAACCCGATTCTGGCTTATGAGTAGCTGTTTTAAAACCGATGGTTCACTCTCTTCAAGCATAGTCTGCCGTGTGAGACTAAACGGGTTGGGGATGAAAGTATGTCACAACCATAAATATAATCCGTAAATATAATGTAAAGATAAATAGGTGTGATTTGTTATACTTAAACATTTTGTAACAACTTTTAATAAAAAGTTTTTTACAATGTTTTTAACTTTACTAACTAAACAACTCTATATAAAATTATACAAGCGTGTTGATAGCAACACCAAATTATTTGGGAAATTAAGTACAGCAACTGCAACTGTTACAACCGCAACAAACAGAATAGGAGCTTCAAACCAACATTCTAGTGTTTGTAGATAACTTCCCATCCTGTTCTTTGGGGAACATGCATCAATCTGTGTCTGTTGTTATAAGGCTCATATGGAGCTCCTAAAAATGATAGCGATCTTAAGTACCAGGCTATATTTCTTTTTATTATGCTCTCGCAGTCTCCAATTGAAGCACATTTAGAAACAATTCAAATGTTTCACAGCAGGCCAGACTTCTTGGTGCAGCCTTCTCTCTTTTTTCGAACACAAGGTGTGAATACATTTGAAACAGATTGAACTGATATGGTACCCTAAAGGCAAGAAGACAGCGTGTTTTGCAATTTAAATACCTAATTTGGTCTAAAAGGGTATTATTTGTGTGCAAAAAAATCTGTGCAAATACATTTACACACTTTATATTTTGATGAAGCTACACAATGGTCTTACATGTCAGGTTTGAATATCGCTGGTATTCGTCTATTTATGTAATGTGTAGTATGGTCCCTTTGGTTACGGGGTGTTTACAGGAGTTGTAGATTCTTGTGAACTTTATGTAATACACATTTTACAAAGGAACATTCTGTATATGCAAAAATTATAAAACACGCCCAGCACCTACTTATATTCACTGAGTGCATATAATAGCCAAGTAGCAGTCAGAAATACTGGTATGCATCATGCTCTTGACCTAGTTTTCGTAACGTGTGTTGTGAAGTGCATCTGCGAATCAGGAGCAGTTCACTGACAACAGAGTACTGTTAGAGCTTTGCTGAGAGTACAAAGTACTATCACGCGTGCTTCTTTACTATGGAGTGTCTATGCATTAAAGGGCCAATGGGCTGGGTGTGCTGTACAGTTTGCAACTTGTCTTTAGTCACTGATTTTTTTTTATTGCAGTTTGAAGGAAGGGCATGGTGTAAAGGGTCCCTCGTACTGAGGGAAGAACTCAAGGAAGGAGCACTTCTTCCTGTCTCATCCCTGCAGAGTCAGCAGTGTCGACAAGAGTCAGCAGTTGTTCAGTGGCTCGAAGCTCCCACATCAAGCGATGGGTCACGCCAGAGGAACAGGCAGCTCTGAGATATCCTGCTAACGGCGAGTTTTAAGTGTGCTACAACCTACAAATGTTGCACAAGTGGGACTGCTGGAGTCAGTGCTGACCCGACACTTTGAGCCGGTCCCTGTGCCTAGTCATGGCCAACGCCCCCTGTGAAACGTGAATGCAGATTTCCCAACTCAGTCCTAGTGTAATACACATTTTACAAAGGAACATATTGTGCAAGCATTTCTCTGTATTAAAATTATAAAACATGTCCAGCACCTACTCATATTTGTGTACATAATAACTAAGTAGCAGTCCAAAATACACCTATAATTAAACACGCTGCTCCATTGTAGCGCACGTTCCCAAAAATAAATGAAAAATGCACAGTGATATAATTTACCTTTCCAGCAATAACATACTAGCTTGATAATAACATCTGCTGACTTTGGAGTTTGGGAATAGGGTTCAGGTTTTCTGACCACACCACGTGTATTACTTTTATTAAAAATACAACCTTCCTGCTTAAAAAAAAAACCATGTCCTTTAGAAAACACAAAAATTAGTTATCACTAAACTCTATTGCTGCTCCTGTGGGGTATTTGTAATATGCAGCGTATGGATCTGGGGCAAGTTGCATTTTGCTAAAAAATTGTCCTTTAAGCTAAACTAAGCATGCACTGAAAATGCACACATAGCCAACTACAGTTAAACGTGCTGCTACATTATAGCACACATTTATAAAAATAAATAAGTATGCACAGTTTGCAGTATAAATTAAATTATCTGCAATAACCTACTAGGTCGATAATATCTACTTACTTTGGAGATGGGGGAACCAGGTTTACGTTTTAGCATCCGCTGAACTTTCAGTGATTTTGGGAAAATAAGCAAGCCTTATTTTTGGTGAGCACATTTGGACACTTTTTTTAACGTTTTAGCAGTTAGTCAAAAACCAAAACGTAAGCTAAACATAGCGTTTAAAAGCTATATTTAAATACATAGTAAATAAAATATACTTGAAGTAGAACAAAGGCTTCCAGTCGAACTCCTAAAGCAAGTTCAATTAGTAAAACTAGCAGTGCCCTTAGAATTTAAAAATGTTTGCAACATAATTATGCAGAAATGTCTTGTTCATCTTTATTTCTCTTCTCTGATTTACTAGGCTGTATGGCGTTACATTCTACACCAAATATAAGTGGCGGCTGCTTTGTTAAATAGGGAATAGGAACTACATATCCCAGAATGCATTACAATTAAAAGTGTATTACTAATTCAGGACTTTACTTCAGGTTCATTAAATGCTTTGTTCCAAAATAGTGTTTGTTTCCTTTTCCCCCTTAACCCAAAAATATAACTATTCCTTCCCTAGCACACTTATAAACAGTCTGCTCTATTCTCCCTCTGAACCTTCCCTGTTCCTTCTCTCTGAATGGATTTCTCCATCACTGCTCCCATGGGACGTTTGAAACATATAGCCTTTGGCTCCAGGATGTGTTGTAATTTGCTATAAAACTGAGCATAAGTTAAAGCATGCTTTTCAACTACACACACTTTTTAAAAATGTATATTCTGTTGATTGCACGCAATGGCTAACTAGGCATCCAAAAGGCAACCATTATCCGACAGCCAAATATAATCAAACGTGCTGCAACGGTGTAGCGCATATTCAATAAAGTAAAAGAAACATACACTGTGTGCGATATAATTTAACTTGTCAACAATACCAGGTGAGCGCCCTTTCCATCCTAATTGCTTAAGTTTACCTGAAAACTCTTTCAGAAATCTGGGAGGCTGTGTGGGTTTTTATGCAAATAATTTATTAGAAAAATAAAATTGTTTTTTAACCATATTAATAGAGCATATTGGAGCAATAAGCAACCTCTCCATAGGTCCGATTCAGTTACCATGTAGTTTCTCATAAATATAATCCGTAAATAAAATGTAAATATAAATAGGTCTATTTGTTCTTGGTTTTTGTTTAAAAGTAAACATTTTTTAAATTTTTGATACTTAAACATTTAACACTTTTAAATAAAATGTGTCTTTTACAATGTTTTTACCCTTACCCAATAAACAAATTTATATATAAAAGGATACATGTGTGTTAATCGTAACACAAAATTGGCTGGCAAATTAAGAAGAAAGTTAGTGTCTGTGGAAGCTTCTCATCCTGTAGTTTAGGGCAAATCCATTTGTGTATTTACCATATGCCACAGTAACACTGATAATGATCTTAACTAAAAGGCTAAGTCCACTTTATGATATGCTTGCTTTTTCCGTTCACAACACATAGTGAAACCATTAAGAACTGCCAGACCTCTTCAAACTGTGTGGCACATACTGTTCTTTTTTGTGTTAAAAAGGGGTTAATGCAAAGTAATCATTTTGAAGTGCTTTACTGCCATATAGGAAACAGTATGCTTTTATTTTTCGTTTTCCTGAATGTTTATATGAATTAAAACAAACTATAATCTTATTTAAAAGGCAGCATGTTTTCTTATTTAAATCCCTAATTTGTTTGGAAAGGATTTTGTTTTTGTTTCGAAGAGACCATCTGTGCAAATGTATTTACACAATGTTTGTATTTCAATAAAACTACATATTGGTGCAAATGTCTGGTTTACGTAGCAGTTGCATTCCTTCATTTATTTAATGTGTAATATGCTGCCTTTGGTTATAGGGTGTGTACAGAAGTGGTATATTTCTGTCAACCCCATTTTATACACACTTTAAAAAGAACATAATGTAGAAGCATTTTCTCTATCAGCAAAACATACAAAACACGACCAGCACCTACATATATTTTGTAAATGCACACAATAACCAACCAGCTGTCCCAAATAAAACTATAATTAAATGCTCTGCTTCATTGTAGCGTGCATTCTAAAAAATTAAATAAAGATGCAGTTAGCGATAAAATGTAACTTCTTAGCATTAACATAGTGGCTTAATAATAACATATGTTAACTTTGGAGATGGGGCAACCAGGTTTAACTGTTGGCATCAGCTTAACGTTCGATCATATTGTGGAAAGTAGGCATGTCTTATATTTTGTTTAACAGCTATATTTCAATACTGCTAAAAAACACCACGTAAAAAGGTCAGGTCACAATTTGCACATGCATAACGTATTTTTATTAAAATCACTGCAACTATTACTAAAACTACTATGCTTGCAATAGTGATATACAGCAATAAAACCACATTAACCCACACATTAAGCACTTGTAAATTCTAGTGCACCAAATAAAACCAAAGGATTTTCTTATAGCGCACCCCTTATTATTTTTTAATGTACCTCATCACATTTAAAATATTTTGCAGTTGCATTTGAGCAAATTAAAGCGAACGTTTCTTATTAATTACATATTGTATACGCCATTATGCTTAATTTGCCGTTTACATTTTTTTACACAATATAAAAGTTGGAATATCTTCAACACAACAGCTTCAAATGTTACAGCAGCAAGAAGCCAATGAAAGCTTTATAAAACAAAACATTCAGAAACCATTCTAGTCTTTGTAGAAAGCTTCACATCCTGTTTACGGAACATCCATCAATTTGTGCCCGTTGTTAAAAGGCACATATGCAGCTCCTAAAAATGATAGCGATCGTAAGTACCAGGCTATAATTTCTTTTTATTACGCTGCTGCAGTCTCCAATGGAAACACATTTAGAAACAATTCAAACGTTTCACACCAAGCTAGACTTCTTGGTGCATCCTTCTCTCTTCTTTTGAACACAAGCTGTGAATACATTTCAAACAGACTGAACTGATAAGGTAGCCCAAATGAAACATTACACTTTAAGCCAATTACAACAGAGCTTTCCAAAAAAAGTTGCTTATTCGCTACCTTACCTGAGCTATTGTTAAATTTTCTTACCTCTGTCCTTATTTAACCAGGCCCACACACAACCAAACCAAAAAATGCTTCCTTGAAGACGATTGCAGAATGGAATCTTTGGCAGAAATTGTTCCTTTCTACTTTCAAACGTGGGTAAGTACCTCTTATTTGTTTTCTGTTGTACCATTTATTAGGGAAATGCTCTAACAGCCACATTTGGCAACTTTAAAAATAGGCAACCATGTTCATGTCTTGCGTCTGCTAAACTTCCTGTGATTCTGGGCAAACAACTTAAGCTCTCCGTGCCTAACAAAAAATATTTGCCATTTACAATTTAATAAACATGTATGCTACTTATGTAAGCTTTTTGCAATATAGCATACATCTCCTCCTTACAAGAAACATAAATGGAACTATTTGTCGCATTAACTTAAATGGCATAGTTTAAAGCATTAACCATTCAAAATATTACTTTGATTTTTAGGAGATTGCTTACATCTGTGCAGAAAAAAACTTTACAATGTAATTAATAATGTAAAGGTTGGACCAGTACTATGCATTGCATTAAACATATCTTTACAACTTAAAATAATGTGTTTTTTTCTGTTTGTACTTTAGATATTTACTACCCAGTTGCTGAACTTGTTTGTACAACACAATTTCTACAGTGCTACATTTATTACAACTTCAAAACAAAGGTAAGCCATAAACATTTACATGTAAAAATAAAACAAATTCAAAATTTGGAGAAGTACATCACTTTTCGTTTATTAAATTATAGTATTAATATATTTAGATAGGTTGGAGATAAGCAATATTAAAGAGTATTTAGCATAACAGCCACATCTGTCGACTTTATAGATGGGGGACCGTGTTCACGTCTCGGCATCGGCTCAATTTTCGGTGACTTTCTGGACAAAAAATATACCTTATTTTTTGTTCCCACAGTTATATTTTAGCTTTAATAAAAAAACAGTGTGTAAAAGTTCAGATTACATGATAGTTGCATTCTGTTATACACCTAGGGACAGGGAGTTCTTCTGGAGGTATTTTTTATATGGATTACAAAACAAACCGATCCATAATTTTCATCCACTTTATTGTATTAGCAGCACCTCACCTTCTTACATGCAAATGTTTTACCTTTGTTGGTTTAATTCATTTCAATTTATCCAAACACATCAAACATATCATTATACTAAACTGCAATTACTATGAATGATCACTGTAATAATTGCCTTATTTGGTTAACATATAACCTAAGCACGTCCTTATAAAGCTATATTTACATCCTCCCCCGCAATATTGCTAATATGCAGCCTTTGTTTCGGATTAAAACAGGACGCTCCTTCCCTTCCAGCTTACAGGCACCATACTCATGTTTCCTTCCAGCTTCTGAAAAACAGATAATTTTAAACACACAATTTTACTAGTAGCAAACACCATCACTGCTCCCCTGGGACATTTCTAGCATGCAGCCTTTGTTTTATTAGCATAAAAACCAGTTGCTGCTCCCACTGGATATTTTTAACATGCAGCCTTTGTTTTTCAACATTTTTTACAAACCGTGCCTTAAGCTACATTAAGTACAGTTTTGGAAATACACACTTTAATTAGCAAAGACTTTTTCTGTTAACAGCAAAACCCGTCAAAGGATTTGGTACATATTTAAACGAAACGTGTGTTTCCTTCCAGCCTGCGAAAAACAGATCATTTTGGAAATACACACTTCAAATAACAATTTTTTTTGTTGCTGCTCCGACAAGATATTTTTAAACTGCAGCATTTGTTTTTGAGTGTTTCTTACAAATTGTGCCTTAAGCTAAATTAAGTACGGTGTGAAAATACACACAGGCAATAAAAATTAAACACGTTACATTGTAGCGCATATTTATCTAAAATTCAAGAAGTATGCACAGTTTTCAATATAATTTATCTTTTCTGCAATAACATACTAGGTAACATCTGCTAACTTTAATGATGGGCGAACCAGGTTTAAGTTTTGGCATCGGATAAACTTTGGCAAGTTGAGTTAGTAAAGCTTCCATTGTAAACCACATATAAGGGACGGCTGCTTTGCTAAATGGGTATTAGGAACTAGAAATCCCAGAATGCATTACAATTAAAAGTTATGTCTTCATTGTTGACGGGATTTTAGGTTCTTTAAATGCTTTGTTCCCAAATACCATTGGTTCTTTTTTCCTGTTAACTGAATATATGTTACCATTCATCCCCCAGCATATTTATAAACAGTCTGCTCTCTTCTCCCTCTTAATCCTCCCTATTTCTTATAGCTCACATTGCAACGCAAATTCAACAAAGTAAAATATACACTGTGTGCTAGATAATTTAACATAGCAACAATACCATACTCGTGCCCGTTCCATCCTTATGGCTTAAAACAAAACAAAAACTGTTTAGATGGGGGAACAAGGTTCAGGTGTTGTGACCACACCACATGCATTAATTTTATTAAAAATATAATCTTCCTGCTCACATTTTTTTAAAATTTACATAACACAAAATGTATTTCTTAGCATTAGAACACGTTGCTGCTCCCTTAGTAGATTTGTAATATGCAGCCTTTGGTTCTGGGGTAAGATGTATTTTGCAAAAAAAAAAGTGTTTTAAACTACACCAAGTATGCTCTAAAAATGCACACAGCCAACTATAATTAAATGCGCTGCTATATTGTAGTGCATATAAGTATGCACAGTTTGCAATATGATTGAACTTATCTGCAAGAACATACTAGGTTGATAATAACATCTGCTTACTTTGGAGATTTGGGAACAGGGTTTATAATTTGGCATCCGCTGAACTTTTGGTGATTTGGGGGAAATGAGCATACCTTATTCTTGGTGGACACATATTTACTAGTAGCAAAAGCCGTTGCTACTCCTGTGGGACATTTGTAGCATGCAGCCTTTGTTTCTAGGGCATCCTGTATTTTGGTCTAAAATTATGCCTTAAGCTAAACCAAGTATGCTCTAGAAATACATACACAGGCCACTACAATAAAACATGCTTTATTGTAGCACACATTTATAAACATTAAATATATACGCATATTTTTTATTATAATTTAAATTCTCCAAAATAACGTAGTAGGTCAATAACAACAGCTGCTAACTTTAGTAATGGGGAACTACGTTTAAATTTCAGCATCAGATAAACAATTGGTGCTTTTGGACAAATTAGCTGCCACTGCACCTGCTGCATTATTGAAATCATGACCCTAGTGCTTTCTACATAACTGCACTTATAACTGCCTGTTTAGTTGTAAAATATAGCGATACCAAAGGGGACGATGGACGGAGCGTTTGAGCAAATCAAACACTCACCCCCAGTCAACTGATCTGGGTTTAATCCATCATCATTCTTTAGCTCACTCCACCACCCCAGTTCAGACATGGCCATATGCAAATCAGTCTGACCCTGTGCCTCATGGGAACAGTCCAGCCCGAACTGCCAAGCCATGTCTTCCCTGGACCGGAAACAAGCATCCTGGGACCGGTTTCTGGCCATTCAGCCGTCATCAGCCAGGCTAGCTTGAATCCAGTGGCAAAGTGAGCAAGGGACCCACGTCTGGGCATACCCTGCCAACTTAGGGCGAACAAAGCGATACCAAAGGGGACGATGGACGGAGCGTTTGAGCAAATCAAACACTCACCCCCAGTCAACTGATCTGGGTTTAATCCATCATCATTCTTTAGCTCACTCCACCACTGGATTCAAGCTAGCCTGGCTGATTAGCCAGAAACCGGTCCCAACATATCATTAAGCATCATTCTATATGCTCATAACATCATCTTTAAGTCATTATCCCAATGCTTTTCTCTTTTACTCACCAACTAAATTATTCCTTTAATAACGCTATTTACTCTTTCCACTACAAAAGTTCCTCTAACATAATACAAACCACAATTGTTTTGTTCTATACCACCTCTTTTCACTAAATTTTAAATTTCCTCAGACTTCAACTAAACACCATTATCTATCAATATAAACACTAGAAAACCTTCCCTAAACACTTTCTCCATAAATCTAATTAATACACTTGTGTTACTTTCATCAATCACTGTCCAATTCACAAACTCAACATATCCACCAAAGTTACTATAAGCTTACACATGCCATGACACCATACAACCAAACTGATAATATCTTATACTATTTTATCCCTCAGCATTTTAAAACATCACAATAACATAGGATTAGTCAATATTTTTTAAAACTTCTACTTTCACAATCAACACAACATACAAACCTCTTTCTTTCTAACTTCACTTTAAGCCACCACTACAATGTATAATACCAAAATATCCTTCATTCACAATTCATTTAATCTTCTGCCTAATGCCCACAAAAAAGAATACTTTTTCTCCTCTACACACAAACATCATCTACACTTAATTCATCTTACCTCCCAAAACGCTTTCAATTCTTCCTTTACCTTACTTTTACTTAATATAAAACATCCATTCACAACCTTCTCCCTTACCTCTTTCAGAACTTCATCCTTACTATACATATACCATCACCAACTTTATTTCGATCATAAAAGTAGACAGCACAGTTTGGATAAAATACAAAAGTACAAACATAGTTTAAAAAGAGCGCAGGGAGCACAGTTTTAGATACAATTCAAAAAGTATACATATACAACTACCATTCCTTTCAGTAAACATCCTTACAACACCACTCATTCCAGGGATCCTGGTCCAATTTTTAAATACTTAACATTGTAAATCCTTCTTCAGGTACAAAACAGTAGGACAAATACCTTTTTTACAGCCATATACTATCTAAGATACGGTTGGGTAAATATTCCTAATTAAAAAAGTATAATGGTCAAAGTAAATAAAAACAACCATTTTCGTGTATCAAAAAAAACTAAATGTGACTTTTATTCACCAAACAAAATCAAATTTTAAATACTTTTCTCTTATTTTTACAGGAAAAGGAAACCTTCAAAAAGTAAGTAGAAACATTACAAATGAAAGTGGGAAAAATTAATAGGGTACATAAACTACATTAACACACAAATTCATAGCATATAAAATTAAAACAATAGATTTAAATATATATAAATATATAACTGTGAATACATTTCTACAAGCTGCTTATCATCAGGGACATGAAAAATGTAATAAAAATGTAAGGGGTAAACAATGACTACCAAATAGTATGTTTGCAATTTTACATAACTACTATAAACCAGCAGAAACTTGGAATAAAAATGATTTAGAACACATCATGGACCTAGGTGATCAATTATATACTGAAATGCATTCCATTAATAATGAAAAGCAAATGCATCCAGATTACTTACCTAATTATATACAACACAGCAACAACATAAATTCACTTCAACTAGGAACACCCTATTATTGGGACACGCTATTTGTATCGATCCTTCATATCCTAATTTTTAAAGTGCATTAAATTTAACAGTAAATGTCCATTCAGGCATAATTCTTTGCATTAATACATATATGGTTTCTATTTTCACAAATGCACAAACATACTTCATTTTTGAGTCACATAGATGCGATAGTCATGCCTCATCCAAATGGCACATGTATTACTATTCAAATAATAAGCTTTGAAGGAGTAATACAATATATTTATCAGCTTGCAAACAATATTAAAGTTCCACATGAAGATTTGATTGCTTTGGAACTAACTCCCATATTTGTAAATACACTTCAAGCTGCACACCTAAGATACAAAGGAAAACCAAACAAACTGGTATTCAAAATTATTTACACATACATATACGGTTACTAATACAGTTTTTCATAAACACAAAGATAATGCCTTAAATATACATATTAACACTAACCTTAATACAAATTTAGTCTTAGAAACAATAGCAATCTCTACATCACAAACAATTCTACTAACAATTTACTAATTCTGAAACAACCACTATGGTACAAACACTAAAAAGAAAAAACAATATTTCCCCATCGAATGCACTCAATTCCCCCCCGAAAATATATGCACACAAAAAGCATAGACAACACACCAAATAATCATTCAACCATACACACAAACACACAACAGACAAATAACATAATAAGCAACTTCCATATTTTATGGCCCAGAATAGATTTGTACCATTTGTAATCAATTATGGCAAACAATATTTAAGAAACATCACCAACATTAGTACAAATTCCACATTCATACTATGTGGCATAACCCCAAATGCAACAAATTATATATGCAACACTTGCTATATACACATTATCAAAAATAAAATACCACCCTTTTCATTCATCAATGGGATGAAGTTTCCAAATCTCCCAATGCAAATGCATTTAGAAGTAAGATTAATTTCACAAGAAATTCCCTTCATACAAATTAGAACATTACCACATGACTTTCAGAAATTGTCAGTTGCTGTAGTTAATGTACCTGCAGATGTTATGACAGTTACACTATTACCAAGGCAAATTAATGATGAGATGACAATTCCTATAAAATTAAAAAGAAAGTAAGCCTATAAATATTATACACATTTCGAAAATGTAAGACCAAATAGAGTGAAACAAGTAGCATTATGGTTAGCATTAAACAGTGACATGTTTAAAGAATATGGAATCATTATTAATCCAGGATGGAAGTATATAAGAAAGCAAACAAACTATTGCAGTGAAACATTGGAAACAAATGATTCATCAGATACTACAGACAACATAGCAGCAGGAAATCTAGATACCATGTTAACAAATGAAACTATTACTGATAATACTGCTACTATCGTAAGTTTAGCACCTGCAGAACACAACTCACCCTGAGGTTTATATGAAGATAAAGATTCAGAATTTTTAGCTTTTCCTACAATATTTTATTGCAAACGAAGACCTAATAATAAAGATAGACACATACCTGTACATTACAATATGTCAATGGGAAATAAGAAGCTGTGACCGACGAGTAGCAAATCTATAACTAATATTTTCTTTAAGCTAAAAGAAATTACACATACAACAATTTTAGGGAAAAATGAACATATCACTGCAAAAACATTTTAGCAAGGGGGCATTTATTACTGGTATGGACATAAAAAATCATTTAGGAAACACCTTAGAGTACAATGAAGGATTCAAAATACTAAAAACTATTTGCAGTACTCCACCATATTGGGAACATTGAAAAAAGATAAAAAGATCTTTTTGATATGATACGACAACTTGGAATACCAACTTTTTTACTAACTTTATCTACAGCAGAAAAAAATGGCACCATTTAATAAATATACTATTAAGATTACAAAAATGTAATGCATACACAAAAATAATTCAAAACTATGCCTTGGGAAAAGAAAATATATATTAATACAAGATCCAATTACATGTGTAAGACATTTTGACTTTCAAGTTTGCAAATATTTTAATTGCATTTTAATGCATCAAAATAAATTAATAGAAAATGCTCCACAGTATGGAAAAACAAACCTACAAGCAGTAATTACATTAATTGGTAAATATATCACTTGTGCTGAATCACAACTAGAAACTTAAATACCACTACAAAGGCATTCACACCAAAAATTGCAGCACAAAAAAAAAAAAAAAAAAAGGACATGCAAATACCAATATCCTATTTATCCTATGCCACAAACTATAATTCTTGAACCTTTAACAATAGGCACAACAGATACATGTTGGCAAGAACATATTTAAAACATTCACTACAAAATAAATACACAAGAATTCAATACTTTAGAATTTGATAATTTTTTTGGAACATATTCATTTAAATACAGAACAATATATTGCATGTTTACAATCTATTATAAAAAGAAAACACATTTTTTTAAAAGAACATCAGCAGAATGCTTTATTAACTATAATTCAATTCTTTTACAATCTTGGAAAGCAAACATCGACTTACAATTTACATTGGATGCTTATGCTTGTTCTGCTTACATAATTTCATATATAAGTGAATCGCAAAGAGGAATGAGTAAAATAATTGCACAAACAGCAAAAGAAGTATATTACAATAATAATATAAAAGAACAAAATAGACACATAGGCAACAAAATTTCAAAACTGTACAGAAAAATGCTGAGGAAGCTGCTTACCTCCTTTAAATTCCATTACCCAAAAGTTCACGATCATTTGTATTTATTTATACAAACCCTCCAGAAAAAAGAACTTATTTAATGAGACCGAGATACTATTAAGTCATTACCAGATACGTCAACATACAATTTGACAATATAATATTAAAATATAGCAAGCGCCCACAAGCATTAGAACAATGCACATTAGCAGATTATACTTCTATGTATAATTATAATAGCATAAGTAAGCACACTAAAACTACAAATGACAATGAGAACTTAGTCGCTGAAACAAATTTTTACAGCTCAGATGAGGAAGAAATTGAAATGGACAACTTAAACAATGAAAAAGGCAATACAGACAAATACAATAAATACCTTAAGTGAACAGAAGTGTACTGCAGATTTGATAAAAATAATGACTCCGAAAATTATTACAGGGAACTGTTAATGCTATGCTATACATGGAAAGAAGAAAACAATCATTTTGCATAAAAAACATACTTTGAAAGATATATTCTAGTTAAAGACATTGTCAATAAACATCATGACAGGTATAATAAACATAATGAACTACTCTCTATATTAGATATTAACGTTGACAAACAAATAACATTGGCACCTTCACTTTCACCAAAAACTATAGCACAGACAACACAATAGCTTTTGATACAACCTCCTATGCACAACAATATACTGAGCAACAAAACCTATATGACTTATCATAAGATGTAGGAATTTGAGGCAATATTGAAGAAACCTTAACTAATTCACTATTACTAAACGAAACATACTATAATATCATGTAGAATTTAACAGCAGAACAATTCAACTTTGTTTACCATCATTTACATTGGATCAAAAATAAAAAAACACATTGCTATACATTCTGAACTTGTGGGGCAGGAGTTGGAAAAAGCTTTCTTATTACAGCACTTTATCAAACATTATTACATTTTTATAATTCTAAAGCACATGAAAATCCAGACAACATGTATATATTACTTACAGCGCCAACAGGTAAAGCAGCACATAATATTAATGGGAAACACTTCATATCACATTCAAAATTCCTCTGTCACAAACATTTACTTATAAACCATTAACACATGAAAACAGGACTGCTCTTCAAAGTCAACTAATGCATCTTAACCCTTTCGGTGCTCATGTGCTCATGACGGCTCCAGGCCATCATGGCACCCACCCACGGGGGAAGCACTGGCGCTCCCCCCGTGGGACGCCGATCTAGGTGTTTTCACCGGGGAAGGCAGGGGAAGCCCTTCCCCTGCCTCCCCCGCCCCCCCTCCACGTCATCAATGACGTCAACGCGCGAGGCGCGCTGACGACATTGGAGGTTTCCCTTTCTTCCCCGACGCGCTGGAAGCCATTTGCTTCCAGCGCGTCGGGAACACAGAGGTAAGTTTTTCCTCTGGGGAGAGGGGATTTTAGCAAAAGAGGCATCGGGGGAAAGGAAAGGGTTTTCCTTTCCCCTGATACTTCTTTTGTGCATTCCTGCTGCACGATCGTGCGATCGTGCAGCAGGAATGCCCACTAGAGCCAGGGATTTTTCTTTTTTTTAATAAATCGGCAATTGATTTACTGTTTGGGGGAGTGGCCCCTTAGGCAAGGGTCTCTCCCCTAATTGGGGCATACTTTATTGGCTTTGTCTGCCCCCCTGGGGGGGGGGGCAGATTCATGTATATTTTTTTAAAAATTGGCACACTGGACCACGAGTCCATTTTTTGTGGGGAGTGGCCCCTTGGGCAAGGGTCACTCCCTTTGGGGGTATGTTTATGGCTGTCTGCCCCCATGGGGGGCAGATCTTGCCTTTTTTTTGTTATCTAGGGCCCACTAGGCCACCAGGGTTTTTTTTTTGGGAGAGTGACCCCTTGGGCAAGGGTCGCTCTCCCTTGGGGGCTGTCTCTCCCCATATTTGGCCCACTAGACCACCAGGGATTTGTTTGTGGGGAGTGGCCCCTTGGGCAAGGGTCACTCCCCTTATGGGGGCAATGTTTTTTGGCTTTGTCTGCCCCTCTGGGGGGCATATTTCGCCTTTTTTTTTTATGTGGCCCACTGGACCACCAGGGAATACTTTGTGGGGAGTGGCCCCTTGGGCAAGGGTCACTCCCCTTCGGGGGCTATGTTTTTGGCTGTCTGCCCCCATGGGGGGGGCAGATCTTGCCTTTTTTTATCTAGGGCCCACTAGGCCACCAGGGAATTGTTTTTGGGAGAGTGACCCCTTGGGCAAGGGTCGCTCTCCTTTGGGGGCTGTGTCTCCCTATGTTTGGCCCACTAGACCACCAGGGATTTGTTTGTGGGGAGTGGCCCCTTGGGCAAGGGTCGCTCCCCTTTATGGGAGGATGATTGTGGCCATTTCTGTCCTCTCTGGGTGGCAGATCAGCAGTATGTTTTTAGGCCCATCCGCCCCCAAGGGGGGCAGAAGCCACTAGACAACAGGGGTTTTTAAATTTTTTAATTGGGGAGTGGCCTCAAGGGCAAAGGTTGCTCCCCTTTTACAGGGGTGAATATTTTATTTATACTCTTAGGCCCACCTACCCCTTAGCTTAGCTGGTGGATTGTGTGTGGACTGGTGCATTATTTGAATATGTGATTGTAATGGTTTATTTTCTCCTTTTTATTCTAGTGTAAAGCTTTTGATTCCTGTTTGCGGTTTTGGCAGTGGTTGTTCTGCAGTTTTGCGTAATTGCATTTATTTGGTAAGAAAAACATTTTTGTTGTGTTTACTCCAAATGAGTATTATTGTCATGCATGAATGAATTTTTTTGTAAGTGGTGTCATAATGGCAGCATATTTGTTAGTGTTCAGAGCATGAAATTCTTTGCAATGTGTTTTGCATTGTCATGTGTAATTTTTTTTTTCTTTTTCAGTGGGATATTGTTGATCCTTACTGTGTCTGTGCAGAGTAGGTGGTGGTGAGTCTAGCTGCTTCTGTCAAGTGAGTGGTATAGTGTTGGAGTATATAGGTCTTTGTGATAAAGCTACATTTTGTTTATTTCTTTTTTTTACAAAGGGTTTGTTGTTGTTGACTTGTTTGACAAGTTACCTTTATTAGTAAGCATTATGGCTAGCTGTAGAATGACTGCTCAGCAGGTGGTTGGTATGCTTCTTGAATCTTCCTCTGAGCAGGATTATGAGACTGACAGTGCGTCTGAGGGAGAGGAGGGAGGGGAAGATTCAGGCAGTGAGTTCTCTCCACATGGAATCATCGGATGATGAAGCTACTCTCGGTGCGGATGAAGCTACTCTCGGTGCGGATGAAGCTACTCTCGGTGCGGATGAAGCTACTCTCGGTGCGGATGAAGCTACTCTCGGTGCGGATGAAGCTACCTCGGTGCGGATGAAGCTACTCTCGGTGCGGATGAAGCTACTCTCGGTGCGGATGAAGCTACCTCGGTGCGGATGAAGCTACTCTCGGTGCGGATGAAGCTACTCGGTGCGGATGAAGCTACTCTCGGTGCGGATGAAGCTACTCTCAGTGCGGATGAAGCTACTCTCAGTGCGGATGAAGCTACTCTCAGTGCGGATGAAGCTACTCTCAGTGCGGATGAAGCTACTCTCAGTGCGGATGAAGCTACTCTCAGTGCGGATGAAGCTACTCTCAGTGCGGATGAAGCTACTCTCAGTGCGGATGAAGCTACTCTCAGTGCGGATGAAGCTACTCTCAGTGCGGATGAAGCTACTCTCAGTGCGGATGAAGCTACTCTCAGTGCGGATGAAGCTACTCTCAGTGCGGATGAAGCTACTCTCAGTGCGGATGAAGCTACTCTCAGTGCGGATGAAGCTACTCTCAGTGCGGATGAAGCTACTCTCAGTGCGGATGAAGCTACTCTCAGTGCGGATGAAGTGCCTGTTTTAGAGGAGGATACTGCTGTGCCGATGGTGCAAGAGGCATCTGGATTGCAGCCTGAGGCTGCTAGGCTTCCTACTGGAAGTGCTGGACTCTGGGTTGATCCAAACATTTTGCAGCCGGTGTTGTCTGCCTTTAGTGGTGATGCAGGGTGTAGAGTGGATTGTGAAAATTTTTTGCCTATACAGTTTTTTCAGTTGTTTATGGATGATGTATTTTTGGGTGAGATTGTTGAGCAGACTAATTTATATGCTGAACAGTTTTTGAGGGACAACAGTGACAAACTTAGGCCCCACTCTAGAGCTACCCGGTGGACTCCCACAAATCTGGAAGAGATGAAGTTTTTGGGTTTGACTTTGATGGGTTTGATAAGGAAGCCGTCCATGGCTTCATATTGGTCTACCAGTCCCTTGATGGCAACGGCCATATTTCCTGCAATTATGACTCGTGATCGGTATTTACTTTTGCTTCGGATGCTGCATTTTGTTGATAATACTTTGGCGTTGGCACGAGATCACCCTGACTGTGACCGTCTTTTTAAGATTTGGCCTGTTCTTGATCACTTTGTAGATCGATTTTCAGAGATCTATACTCCAGGGAAAGAAATATCTATTGATGAGTCTTTGGTCCTGTTCAAGGGCCGTTTGGTTTTTAGGCAGTACATTCCTAGCAAGAGGGCACGCTATGGAATTAAGCTGTATATGTTGTCTGAGAGTAGGACAGGATATGTTTTTAATTTCCGTGTGTACACTGGTAGGGATTCCACTATTGACCCCCCTGGTTGTCCGTCCACTTTTGGAGTTTCAGAGAAAATTGTGTGGGATCTTGCTAGAGGACTGTTTAACAGAGGCCACCATTTGTACCTTGATAACTTCTACACTGCTGTGCAATTGTTTAAGGAATTGTTCAAAGTGGACACTTTTGCTTGTGGCACAATCCGCTCTAACCGTAAAGGTTATCCAAAAGAGCTTGTTTACAAAAAACTTCAGAGGGGACAGTGCAGTTCCTTGCACAGTGATGAACTACTAGCTGTGAAATTTGTGGACAGGAGGGATGTGTACATGCTGACTACCAACCATGATGAGAGTACTTCAGCTGTTACTGTTTGGGGTCAGATTGCTGAAGTGCGCAAACCTGTGTGCATTTTAGATTACAATAAGCACATGGGTGGTGTTGATAGAGTAGATCAGAGGTTGGAACCTTACACTGCTATTCGTAAGGCTTACGTTTGGTATAAGAAGTTGGCCATCCATCTCTTCAATTTAGCAACTTTCAATGCTTTTGTTGTGTTCAAGGAGTGTTCTCCTGCATCAAAGTTGACTTTAGTTCAGTTTCAGCAGTCTGTGATAGGCAGCCTTGTTGTTGTGGAACAGGTAAGTGTTCCTAGAGTTGGAGTGGTGGAGGATGTGGCTCGATTGAAAGATCGCCACTTTCCTGATCACATTCCTCCCACACCTTCAAAAGACTTTCCCACTAGGAGATGTAGAGTCTGTTGGCGAAGAGGTACGCGGAAGGAGACTCGTATGTACTGCCCCGAGTGTCCTTCTAACCCTGGGCTGTGTGTGCCTGCTTGTTTTAGAACGTACCACACGCAAAAGAATTATTGGGAGCATCCATGAGTGGTAAAGTGAACTGCCTGGTCTGTATTGTTTAAAAAATTTTGTTCTGTTTGAAGGTTGGCATTAGTGCAATGTATTTAGTTTCAGATTGTGTTAGTAGATTTGTATCTATTTGCAATTTGTTTGTGTTTTCTTTTCTGTATAAAAAAATCCTAAAGGTGATGGCGGTGTGCGTGGAGTGGCGCTTGGCTGGCGGTGTGTGTAGGCTGGCGCTTGGCTGGCGGTGTGCGTGGACTGGCGCTTGGCTGGCGGTGTGGGAGACTGGCGCTTGGCTGGCGGTGTGGGAGACTGGCGCTTGGCTGGCGGTGTGGGAGACTGGCGCTTGGCTGGCGGTGTGGGAGACTGGCGCTTGGCTGGCGGTGTGCGTGGTCTGGTGCTTTGTTGGCGGTGTGCGTGGATTGGCGCTTGGCTGGCGGTGTGCGTGGATTGGCGCTTGGCTGGCGGTGTGCGTGGACTGGTGCTTGGCTGGCGGTGTGTGAGTAGTGACTTGCTTCTGGTCACTACACACACTGCTAGCTAAACGCCACTCCACGCAATCCTTGAGCTGGTGTGGTTGGTGTCAGGAATGTGGGCGTGTGAAAGTGATAGGCCCTTGAATGGCGCTGTCTGCTGGTGTTGTAATGTGCTGGGCCCGCGGCTGGCGGTGTGAATGGTTTTGTATTTGTCACACGTATGAAAGGTGTATGAATGGCCTGTAAAGCGGTTGGTGCCTTGTCGTGGCTTTACAGCTCACGAGCTGTGAGTCAATGGTTCAGTTTCTCGTCCTTTCAATTATTAACAGTGCATTTCATTTTTGTGAAATCTCTGGTTAATACAACTGTATATACTGAACCATCACTCACCCTCGTGCCAAATCCAACCAGTATGTCTGTGTGCTTGAAGAATAGGTGGCTGTGCAGAAATATTTGTCTTTTCTGTCTTTCTCAAGCAGGGTGTACCTTGTCCCTTTTTGTGAGTGTTGTAATGTGTTGGTTTCGTGCCTGGTGGTGTGAATGGTCTTGTGTGTATCACGTATGAAAGGTGTGTGAATGGTCTGTAAAGCGGTTGGTGCCTTGCCGTGGCTTTACAGCTCACGAGCTGCGAGTCACTGGTTCAGTTTTTTGTCCGTTTAATTATTGACAGTGCATTTCATTTTTGTGAAATCTCTTGTTAATACAATTTTATATACTGAACCATCACTCGCCCTCGTGCCAAATCCAACCAGTATGTGTGTGTGCTTGAGGAATAGATGGCTGTGCAGGAATCTTTGTCTTTTTAGTCTCTCTGCCAAGGTGTACATTCCATCTAAGAATAACCTACCAACTGTAGATATTGTCGTAAACTAAACACCCATGGGAGTACATGGTGATGTCTCTCTTGTGGATACCAACACGTTATCTTATCCACAATGTCCTGCAAACCACAAAATGTCTGTCACGTTTTCCTTGCATTGTGCCAAAATTTTCACGCTGCAGAAAGAAACAACAACTTTCCTATCCCCCGCCTTTCTCCAAGTATTCCAATAGAAATGGTCCCTCACTCGTGTGGGAGGCCCAAGTTCCCGCGACAGGCAAGGGCCCAAAACGTAGTGAGGCGACATCAAAATTGCCTATCGAATAAAAAAAAGCTTTATTTCGATAACAAAGTATCTTAAAAGCATTAACATTCTTATTTCCATCCATAAACAGTATACAGAATAAAAAACGGGACATAAAAACTTTAAAAGTCCATCAATTCTTGTGTTTCATGATAGCCCAGGGCTGGGAAGAACGGACTGCAAGATCTGGGAGCACAGTACAATAAAAAAAAAAATAAAAAAAACATTCTATACCAGCTCTCATCATTTAAAGTGACAGTGCAACTTGTGTAAATCGTTTTAGTTAAAAAAATAACATAAAAACGTAAGATTTATCAAAATGACCCTCGCAAGATACAGTATAAAATGACAATGGAATTTAAGATATACAAGCAATTTTCGTTAAAACTAACACAAAAACATAAAAATTCATCATGAACACCCCACTCAAAAATGTATGTCTTGTTATCCAGGCGCGGCCGAGATACTTAGCCACACCACAGGCAAAGAGGGTCTGTGCGTCTGATTTTAAAATGCGCAGGGCAATACAATGTTCTTGAGTTCCCAATTGTCTGCAGATGGGTTTAAGCCATCTCGACCTAGCATTTTTATAGAAAGGGCAAGAGAACATAAGATGCGCTACACTCTCAGCAGGCGCCTTACAGCAGGGACACTCCTTTGATGTTTGATGTGGCACACGCCACTTTGCAGTAAACTCTCGAACTGGAAGTGATCCTATCCTAAACTGTATATAGGAGTGTTCTGTCGCGCGGTGCCTGGATGAAACCTAGGTAGGGTTCAAATGAAATAACCTGTTTGTGAAAGTAAAATTCATCTGTAAGCCTACCTGCCCCAGCATAGTTAAGCTCTTGGTCATCTATCCAGGCCCAATAGCGTCTTTTAAGCTCCGCCCTACAGGGCGGAATTTGTGAGTCCCACAATTCCTTAAAGCCGAGCGCAGTTAGCATTTTCTTTAAGGTACACACCCAGTGAATTTTTTGACAGCCATCTAGGGTCATCACTTCTGCCAATGCTGAGGCGTAATTGGAAAGCTCAGGAGTCCGGCACAAACGTGCCCAGAATAATAGTGGCCGCAACCTGGCTACGTCTTTGAAAGAGTGTCTACCCATATCGCTCATCAAAGGTTTCAATGAGACGTTGGAAGGGAGCGACACTAAGCCTCTTAGGAACTTATGTTCAGATCTACAAATACAATCTACGTTCTCGAAGCCCCATAGCTCAGCACCATAGAGGGCTGAGCTTACTGCTTTGGCTGCATAGATGGTGAGTGCAGGGGCTACTGGTCTACTCGCTGAGGAGCGGTGTTCTCTAGGTAGTACTCCTGTCGTGCGCTTATGGTTTAAAAGCATTTTATCAACATGGTTTCTCCACTGCATATTCTCAGCGAGCCGAATTCCTAAATAGTCAAATGTTGTGACTCTTTCCAGACCAACTCCGTCAAGGGTAAAATTGCTTCTGTATGGCCTGTAAGGGTTAAATACCATGAGCTTGGTCTTGGAGGTGTTAACAATAAGCCCCCTGGATTCGCAGAAGAGATGAAATCTATCTAAAAGCTTTTGTAGCCCTGCTGGCGTCTTTGAGATGAGCAAAGTGTCATCCGCAAAGAGGAGGGTGGGGACCCTATCACCCAGCAGAGCTGGGGCATCAGCTGGACACTCTTGGAGAAAATCGACCACCCCATTCATGTACAAGGAAAACAGAGTAGGCGCCAGGACACAGCCCTGGCGGACTCCTCTGTTAACCGGGATTTTGTCTGTTTTCTGGCCTTGCGACCCCCACCTCACTTGCGCGAAAGTGCCCTCGTGTAGACGGATCAACAGGTTCAGCAACAACGGGGGAATCCCCATTTCACCCAAGATGTACCACAGCCGCTCGCGAGGGACCAGGTCAAAGGCAGTCTTTAAGTCAATAAATGCCAAATAAAGACTTCCCTTGCCAATGAGGACCACCTTCCAATAGATAAGGAGCAACCTAAATGCTTGGTCCACTGTCCCCATACAAGCCCTAAATCCCGCTTGGTATTGGGAAAGAATATTTTCTTCGTCCACCCAACAGTGAATTCTCTGTAATAACACCCTGCCAACTACTTTCTGCATAGCGTCAATCAAGCTGATTGGGCGGTAGTTGGCAGGATCATCCCTGGGGCCTTTCTTATAAATAGGAATCACCTCAGCCCCCTTCCATGACTCAGGTACTGGGCTGCCCTGTGCGAGGCAATTGATTAGAAGCGTAATATAACTAGCCCAGTTATGGGGGTCAGCCAAAAAGAGATCCCCAGGAATACCGTCAGGTCCCGGGGCTTTTGATGGAACAATTTTCTTAACAGCCGCCTCTACTTCATCTGATGTGAAGAGGTCGGTGGGGTCCGTTATGGGATAGAAGCTTATTTGATGGAGAGGCCCTGATTCGAGAGATAGATTGGGCCCAGAGTAGAGATTTCGAAAATGGCTATGCCAATCCTGACAGGTAATGTGGTTAGGGATAAGGTCAGGATCTTTATGACCGGACCACCTGACCATATTCCAGAAGAGTTTGGGATCTCTAGCTGTGCTAGCGTCTTTTAGGTTCTGCCAGTGGGACTCGTCCCACTCACGCTTCGCATGAGAGACAGAAATTTTATAATTCTTTCTAGATTCTCTAATTAAAAGACAATTTTTGCTCCTTATTGCTAAGACTAGGGCCTTTTTTCCCCGTCTACAATCCCCATTAAACCAGGTATGGTGCTTTTTATTACCTGTATTTAATTTGCCGGCTTTAAGAGTCATACTAAAAAAGGATCCTACCTGGGCTATCATTTTGTCATATACTTCTGGGATCTTTGTCAGGCCATCTATTTCACCAAGAGCCTCTCTTAATCTAAGAGTGTTTTCACACAAGACATTTCTGATGGCTGCCATTTTAGATTCGTCTGTAGCAACTTTTGACCATTTAAGTGACCTTCTGCAATTAGAGGGTATCAGTTCTTTAGTTATCATGAGAGGCCCTGGGGTCTGGTTCGCAGGAACCAGAGAAGCCCAAGGGATACCCATTATCAAGCTTAGTATGTTATGATCGCTATCCGACGATGGGACCACTTCCATGTCTATCAACAATCTCCAAATCCGCAAGTCTAATAGTATATAATCGATTCTGGAGGGACAGTTAACCCTATTAAACGTGTTGGCTCCTAAGGCGTCCGAAATAGATCTTCCATTTACAGCCCTAAGACCTGTTTCGACAGCCAGAGCATTTATTTGAATTGCTATCTGGGTCCATTTCTTAATGGGAGGAATATTTAACAATGGAACGCCCCATTTGGTGTCTTCTTCCTCTATCCCTAACAAATCCTCAGCCCCTAATGGTTCGAAAGTACAGTTAAAATCACCTGCAATCATGATATAAGAGTTTGGAGGGCAGTTAGATAGTTCTTGTTCTAAAGCCAGGACAATACTTGACTGTCTGCCCCCTGGTGTTCCCCTTATGTAGACATTAAACAGCTCTAGAATTTGTCCACCCCTACTCCCCTTAATCGAGAGCCACATAATGTCAGGGCTATTACAGAGATGTTCAGTAATTTGACAGTCCATGTCAATTTTGACCCAGACAGCAAGACCTCCAGAAGGGTGCCCCCTCCCAATGGTAGTAGCTGGTTTAAAGAAGCAAGTATAACCTGATTTATATTGTGGGCTTACGCTCCAAGTTTCTTGGAAAACGCATATGTGATGTTCCTCTACCTGCTCATTCCAATCGGGAAGCTGCATTTTGCTACAAAGGCCTGCAATATTCCAGGAGAGAATTTTGATCTGTGTTCCCAAAGTTCTATCGCTCGGTGAAATTCGTTTTGTCAAGTGAGGTGGAACAAGAGATAAAGTACAATCATTAGTTGATAATACAATACCATGGGCCCCCGAACTACAGCCCCGATCACCAACAGTACTAATGGGTTTCATCTGTGTTAGCAAACTATCTAAAGTTGTATTTGGACAGTCAGTGTTGGAAGAACAACAGATATTAGTGACCGTGGAAAGCTTTTGTTCCTGCAGAGGTTGGAAAGGTTGATGTGCCTGACATAGTCCAACAGATTCAAGTGAAGACCCCCTAGGTGCAGATGTAAATTTCTTGCTGTCATGAGCCCTAGACACTGAAGATGACGGAAAACGTCTAACCTGGATGGATGAAGAATCAGGAGAACAGGTCCTACATTCCAATGCTAAGAGATTTTCCGCCAGGTCAGGATTAGTCAGGGTAAGTGCGATGCAGTCCAAAGGTTCATAATTGGACGAGCATCTTCTTGCCCCGACTATATCCTCCCTAATTATGGAGTGGCAACACCTGACATGGCGTAGCCAATGTATGGACTTGTTTATCAAGGAATCATGAGTCTCGAGACTACTTCCTAATCCAAGTTTAGGAACGTTAACCATAAAAACTGTCCGGGCCTGTGCTGGGGGAAACATTGATTGTGTACTCTGTTGAAGAAAGGTGTTACTGGCCATAGATGAAGCCAGTGGAATACCAGTTGGCTTTCCACAATGTGCAGTCATGTTTGAGTAGAGTTGTTTTTGACTAATGTCGGGCTGAAAAGTTCCGGGGGGGCCTGCCAATTTTGCCGGTGGAGCCATAAAGGCTCCCCTGAAGGGGGCGATAAGATCTTTGTCAGGAGAGGCTCTAGGCACTACAACCGAGTGTGGATTAGATGGAACACACATAGATGGTACATTAGGTGGGTTAGTCGAAATTAAGAGTTTAACAGTAACTGTGAGCTCCCCAATGGTCACTTTCAAAAGTCCAAACTCCTCCCTCAATGTATTAACAGTCTGGATAAGAGCCTGAAGAGGGGAAGAAGGACTGACATCTAATTCAGACAGAGGCTTCGCTGTAGGTATAACTAGGGATGGAGATTGTACGTCATCGCAAGAATCAAAATCCTCAGCTAATGGTGCAAATCGATTAGTACATATAACTGTGGGCTCTATGTTACGTGTAACATCATAGTTAAGAGCTGTAGACAAGCAGGGGGCAATGTTAGTCGTCAAAGACGAATCAGAAGCTGGATGTATAAGCTCATGGCTAGACACTATATCCTTGCGACGGGATTTCTGGAACATTGGAGGGACACTAGGTAGGCGCAAGAGAGTAGGTTCACCTGCAGAAGCAGGGTCAACGCCAACAGGGGGGACTGTGGGGTCTGCTCTCAATAACCCTTCGCATTCTATAATAAGGTTATCGATCCAGTCCATAACGTGGTTATTAGCAGTGGATACAGTTTTGTTTGCCTTTCTGGCCTTCTTCCCCTTACCTGCCCCAGTTGTTAAAGTGTTTAACCCCCCTGACCCCCCTGTACCCTCCATAGATTTCCTTTTACCCATTAAGATGCACGAAGTAGGAGATTTTTTTGATGTTGCCGCACTACGTTTTGGGCCCTTGCCTGTCGCGGGTACTTGGGCCTCCCACACGAGTGAGGCACCATTTTATCGGGAGACCCTGGGGAACGCTGGGTGGTAGGTCATTTGTGTCAGCCCGGTGATGCCTCAACTTTCCCACACAAAAATGTGTGAAAAAAGTGATTTTTTCCAGCTAAAATTGAGGTTTGCAGGGGATTCTGGGTAAGGAAACGTTGGGGGATCAACGCAAGCCATACCTCCCTGGAATCCCCCGGGTGTCTACTTTTCAGAAATGTGTGGGTTTGGTAGGTTTCCCTAGATGGCTGCCGAGCACGGGGCCAAAAACCCAGGTGACCCCCCTTGCAAAACCAGGTTGTTTTGTGATGGGCAATTTTGATGTTGCCTCACTACGTTTTGGGCCCTTGCCTGTCGCGGGTACTTGGGCCTCCCACACGAGTGAGGCACCATTTTTAATCGGGAGACCCTGGGGAACGCTGGGTGGTAGGAAATTTGTGTCAGCCCGGTGATGCCACAACTTTCCTACACAAAAATGTGTGAAAAAGTGATTTTTTCAGCTAAAATTGAGGTTTGCAGGGGATTCTGGGTAAGGAAACGTTGGGGGATCCACACAAGCCATACCTCCCTGGAATCCCCCGGGTATTTTGTTTTCAGAAATGTATAGGTTTGCTAGGTTTCCCTAGGTGCCGGCAGAGCTAGGGTTCAAAAACTACAGCTTGGCACTTTGCCAAAAAAGGGTCATTTTTCACTGTGAAATTGGGGTGTGTCCACGTTGCGTTTTGCGCCGTTTCCGGTCACGGGCACTAGGCCTACCCACACAAGTGAGGTACCATTTTTCTCTGAAGACTTTGGGGAAGGCGGGGTGGGTGAAAATTTGTGGATCCACGCAGATTCCAGAACTTTTCACCACAGAAATGTGAAGAAAATGTGGTTTGTTTGGCAATTTTTTAGGTTTGCAAGGGATTCTGGGTAACAGAACCTGGTGGGAGGCAGTCGAGTCACCCCATCCTGGATTCCCCGGGGTGTCTAGTTTTAAAAAATGCATAGGTTTCCCTAGGTGCCGGCAGAGCTAGGGTTAAAAAACTACAGCTAGGCACTTTGCCAAAAAAGGGTCATTTTTCACTGTGAAATTGTGGTGTGTCCACGTTGCTTTTTGCGCCGTTTTCTGTTGCCGGCACTAGGCCTACCCACACAAGTGAGGTACCATTTTTCTCGGAAGACTTTGGGGAACGCGGAGTGGGTGGAAATTTGTGGATCCACGCAGATTCCAGAACTTTCTCCACAGAAATGTGAGGAAAATGTGGGTTTTTTGGCAATTTTTTAGATTTGCAAGGGATTCTGGTTAACAGAACCTGGTGAGAGGCAGTCGAGTCACACCATCCTGGATTCCCCTGGGTGTCTAGTTTTCAAAAATGTATAGGTTTGCTAGGTTTCCCTAGGTGCCGGCAGAGCTAGGGTTCAAAAACTACAGCTAGGCAGTTTGCCAAAAAAGGGTCATTTTTCACTGTGAAATTGTGGTGTGTCCACGTTGCGTTTCGCGCCGTTTCCTGTTGCGGGCACTAGGCCTACCCACACAAGTGAGGTACCATTTTTCTCTGAAGACTTTGGGGAAGGCGGGGTGGGTGGAAATTTGTGGATCCACGCAGATTCCAGAACTTTCCACCACAGAAATGTGAGGAAAATGTGGTTTTTTGGACTTTTTTTTAGATTTGCAAGGGATTCTGGGTAACAGAACCTGGTGAGAGCCA
This sequence comes from Calotriton arnoldi, assembly GCA_963921515.1. Taxonomy (NCBI): domain Eukaryota; kingdom Metazoa; phylum Chordata; class Amphibia; order Caudata; family Salamandridae; genus Calotriton; species Calotriton arnoldi. The sequence goes on from CAWUFW010004108.1 coordinate 127,903, forward strand.
GTCAAGTCACACCATCCTGTGTTCCCCTGGGTGTCTAGTTTTCAAAAATGTATAGGTTTGCTAGGTTTCCCTAGGTGCCGGCAGAGCTAGGATTAAAAAACTACAGCTAGGCACTTTGCCAAAAAAGGGTAATTTTTCATTGTGAAAATGTGGTGTGTTCACGTTGCGTTTTGAGCCGTTTCCTGTCGTGGGCACTAGGCCTACCCACACAAGTGAGGTACCATTTTTATCGGGAGACTTAGGGTAATTCAGATTTGTAAAGCAACTGTTATTACCAATTGACTTTCAATTCATTTCTGCCTTCCAAATGAAAGACAATGTGTAAAAAAGAAGTCATTTTGAAAAATGACCGATAATTCTCATGCTAGTATGAGTGTTCCCAATTTCGGAAATGTGCAAATATCTACTGTTTCTAAACTCTATATTTTGTTCCCATTTCAGAAATACATAGGTGTCTTTCATACCAATTTTTCCATGTATACACTTTCCCAGATTAATTGCTATATACCCGCTACATAATAAAAAACCATTGCAAGTCGCTGCTCAATTTTTGGCTCTGGGTTCATCGGGTTCTTGGTGAACCTACAAGTCCTATATATCTCCAAAACCAGTACGGTCCCACGGATGTAACGGTAAATTGCTTTCAAAGAGCTGTCATAATTAGAAGAAGTTACAGGTGAAAACGTTGACACAAAAGGCTGTTTTTTTCAACTAATTTTCAATTTTTCCTATATTTAACTGTTAATTTCTATAAAGAAACCTTGAAGGATCTCCACAAATGACCCCTTGCTGAATTCAGAATTTTGCCTACTTTTCAAAAATGTATAGCTTTCCAGGATCCATTATTGCTTTCATACCCATTTCTACCATTAACTGGAAGGAGGTTGAAAGCACAAAAAATAGCAAAAATAGGCTATGTCCCAGAAAAATGCCAAAACTGTGTAAAAAAATGTTGGTTTTCTGACAAAAGTCTGTCATTCCCTAAAATCTGGGAAAATGCTGATTTCAGCCCCACAAACCCTTTTTGATACCATTTGCAGGGAAAAACCCAGACACTTTCATTTGCAGCACTTTTTTCCCATTTTTCCCCAAAAAACAAAAATTTTGCTGTATTTTGGCTAATTTCTGGGTCCCCTCCAGGGGAATCCACAAACCCTGGGTACCTTTAGAATCCCCATGATGTTGGAAGAAAAGGACGCAAATTTGGCGTGGATACCTTATGTGGTCAAAAAGTTACAGGGGCCTAAGCGCGAACTACCCCAAATAGCCCAAAAAAGGCTTAGCACAGGGGGGGAAAAGGCCTAGCAGCGAAGGGGTTAAAGTACTAATAATTGATGAAATTACCATGGTTGGGACAAATGTTCAATTTTATACATAACAGATTACAAGAAATAAAAGCATCAAATCTGACATTTGGAGGCATCTCCATTTTAGCTATTGGAGGCTCTTATCAATTACTGCCAGTTTATGACACATACATTTTTGAGAATTCAAAATATGCATATGGACCACCAAGTACTAATTTATGGGTAACACTATATGAACTTACAAAAGTTATGAGAGAACAAAATGACCTACCATTTGCAGAATTGATAAACAGATTAAGAGAAGGAAATCATACAGAAAGAGATATTGTACACATTAAACACAAAATACAACCAGATGAAAGCATCATCAAAAATATACCATATATCATGTCAACAAAGAAGTAAATAATGTTAATAATAAAGTTTTGATGCAACACATACAACAATATCCAGTTTTCTTAGGAAAAGCTAATGATATAGTAAGTTCTGGTCTTTCAGTAGAAGTTAAGCAATCAATATTAAATATATTAATATATTAAAACAATTACCAACTGATCCCACAAAAACCATGGGACTTGCACACACATATATTGCAATAAAACTATGCCATAACCTAACATGTAATATAAATGTTAATGATGGATTAACTAATGGAGCATCAGGTATTGTAGAATTAGTAGAAACTATTAACAACACACCATTTATAGTTTGGCTACAATTTGATAAAGAAACAATTGGCAAACTTACAAGAAAAGAAAACAAACATCACACAATAATTTCAGCTAATTGGACACCTATGCATTCAATAACAATGCACTTCCAATACACACAAAAAAATGTATTACTATTATACGCAAACAATTTCCATTATGGCAAGCATCTGCACGAGCAATACACAGGACACAAGGTGAAACCATTGAGTCACTTAATATATACTTCAACAGTAGTAAATTACATCACTTGCAACTTGTAGCTTCAAGTAGAGCTAAATCGATATCAAACATACATTTAAAACTTTGATTAAAAAACTTATCACAAAGTTAAATAAGAAATGAAACGACTATGAACACAAATGCCATTTTATATATATATCTGTACCATAAATAAACACATACAACAAAAAACTCATTATCGTATAAAATATACAATCACTTCAAATGCATTTCAAATCAACAACATCAGATCAAAACATCATGAATGCATATATTTTCCTAACAGAAATAAACACAACTAAAAAAGCTACAACAGATACATTCTTAATTCAACAATATCATGCATTATTTGATAAATATCACAATCAAACACATTATGGAATTCCAATATATAAGAAATAAGAGTTTTGCATACTACCTATTTATAAATCATAAGGAATTGACATTATACATTTTACAATAAATATTAATGAAAACAACTACTTAATAGTGATATTGTATAAACCACCACATACCCCAATGCAAACACTATTGCAATCAATAACAAACATAATTAACTTCTACCCCCATTTTACATATATCATCCTGGGTGATTTTAACAGATTTAAAAAACAACAACCCTACAAGGTTCATTACTACAAGATTGTATGCACACATACTTTACATGCAAACGACTAATAAACAGTTATATCACAAACTACCAAACATTGGGGCTCATTACGATGGCGGGCGGACTTTGTCTGCCCGCCACCGTAACGGTAAACGGGACCGACCGCAAGAGGTGCAGCGGTCCCGCTGTGCCTATTAGGATGCAACCGCCACCATGGCGGTCGCATCCTGTATATTTAACATTGTGGCGGGCGGTGCTGTATTCAGCACCCGCCACAATGTTAAAAGGGCATGTTGTGCATTTGCATGCACGTGACAGGCACCGCACGGTGCCTGCCACCTTGTGCATGCAAATGTTGGGGGGTACCATGGGTACCCCCCAAGTGCAGCCACCCACCCCCCCAACCACCTGGGGGCCTGCAACAGGCCCCCAAAGGCATTCTCCGCATGCCTTTCCATGGCGGAGTCTCCGCCATGGAAAGGCATGAGACCGCCATCATCGTAATATGGATGGCGGTGCCTGCAAGGCACCGCCACCATATTGCAGGCCTTTTCCGCCCGGTAGGCAATCGGGCGGATTGCCTACCGGCGGAAAACTGGCAGACGGTCTTTCTGTCCGCCTGGGTCCCCACCGCCATTGTAATGTGGCGGGGGGGAAATGTTAGGTGGGCGGTGAAAAATAGCGGGCGGATTGCCACCGCCATACGGGCGGTGGCGATCCGCCCGCTATTGTAATGACCCCCATTGTTAGATCACATATATAGTAATGGACATATATATATGATTTTGGGACTATAGAAAGCTATTATAGTGACCACAATGCTTTGGGGTAGCAGTTTAAAAAATATATGTACTTCTTAACCATTTTTCCCACTTTACAGATGCTTTCCATTCAAGACATTCTTGGAAACTCAAATGATGACACCAAACCATATATCAAACCAATCAAAGCAATGATACTCAAATGTAGTACCAAAAAATATTACAAAACAGCTAAGCAAGAAAATAAAGTGCTTGATAATCTAGCATTGGCAGACACAAGTGGATCAATAAAAGAAACGTGTTATAATGAAGACTATTATATTCTAACTAAAGAAAATAATGGAATTCTAATTAGAAACTTTATGGTGAAAAACAATGTAATTTTGATCACAAAGCAAGCTAAAGTAACAAAAATCCCACCAATAACAATTCCAGACACCATTGTGCAAGAGGCTGGATATTTACTGCAACCACCAGCATCGCCAATTAAAGCTGTAAAGGAGGCAAAAATCAAAACACTAATGATAGTTTGTGGAACAGTAACAGAGGAAACACAAGTACAGCACTTGACTCCACCATATATGATTATTAAGCTTTTTTTGCTCAAATCTATAGCTGGCTAAGTAGTTGTACAATCTAAGTTACAGAAAGTCTTTTAAAGTGTTATAACTTGTTTATGTTCAAAAAGGCAATATATTGTGCTATATTGCTTCCAATACAAATTTTATTCTGCATATTGCATTTTTTTGGCTCACCGACTTTCCCATTCGGCACTTTACGATCAGCATTTCCCAGCTCCCCGGTCTGCAGCGGGTTTGCCGATTACAAAGATGGAGCTGGGATGCACCTTGTTGTTCCGGTGTGCCCTGACAGCCGCCATCCTGGACAACTTGCGGCGCAGCGGACGCGCCATTGTGGCACCTTCAGGGATTTAAGGGAAGTCTGGCGCTGATGCGCAGCGGACAAGGCAGCTCAGCTGTGACTCAGGTTGGAGGAATTTTTTAACTTTTAAAAACTGATTGCACTTCATTTAGAGGGGGGAATTTCTAATCTGTATGGAAATTGTTTTTAAAGGCTTTTAAACTCTATGTTTCCTAACTTTTTAACTCTATGTTTCCTGATCTCTCGTGATGGCAATATTGCGGGGGAAATCGCTATCTCTAGAACAACCAGGAGTTTGAATTGCTTACAATACAAGTTTTATTTTGCACATTGCATTTATTGGTTTACCGACTTCGTCATTCGGCACTTCTTGATCTCAATCAGCATTCCCCAGCTCTGCCACGGGTTTCCAGATTGCGCAAATGGACCTGGGACGTGCCTTGCTGTTCCGGTGTGGCCTGACAACAGCCATCTTGGATGGCTTGCAGTGCAACGTAAGCGGCACTGTGGTGCCTTCAGGGATTTGAGGGCAGTCTGGTGGCGACACGCCCGTCTGCGCCCGAACGGGACCAGGGGCCAGGTACCCGGCCCGTTCAAACATGGATAAAATAGTCTTTCTGCCAGATCAACTCAGAACCCCAAGACTGACCTGCCTAGAGGCATGCCAGTCATCGATTAGCCCTTCTGACTGCAGGGATAGCTGCAATCACTGCCATTACTCCTGCAGGTTTCCCAAACCCATGGCCACCACCATCAGCATTCAGGCTGGACCGCATCTAGAGGTCGTCCATGCACCGGTCCTGATAAAGAACTCGTACTCCAGCGAATTGCTTCACTTTTTAATATTAACAGGCAATATAGCAATAAGCTACACATCAGCAACCTGCTAGTAGATATGGCCCCAGATGCCATGTTTCTAACAGACCTGGAAAAACGAGGTTTCTTCACCATACGTTATCACTGCTCTTCCCCTCGACTATTACATCCTTAGAAGAGACCGTAAAGATAAGAAGGGAGGTGGAATAGCGATTATCTTTAAAGACATTTTTCAGTGTAAAATCGAGGAGCTACCTCTCCCAGCATGCGAAGCCCTGCTCTTCTCCCTCCAGCTCACACTCAAATTTACTATCTCTGGCACCCTAATCAACCGCCCTCCTGGATATGAGGGCCTTGGTGCGCCACTATTCTGGACGCAATCTCCCCCCATATACTGAAAAGTGCCAATTTTACTCTACTCAAAGACTTCAACATGCATCATGAGGATGCCACCTGTAACCTTAGTCAAAACCTCGTTGAGGACTTTGGCGCCATGAATCTCAATCTAATCAATCTGCCCCTGACTCATAAAGCAGGTCTCCTGTTAGACCCTACTTTTTCTAACATCCCTGGTCTTGCTACGGACTCCCCTCTTCCGCTATTGGGGTCTGATCACCTGGCTGTGCCCTTCCTCATACCCTCTTTCCCCTCACCTAGATGCCAGTCAGGCCCAAGGCCATGATTAGAAACTGGGCCAAACTGGACATCACCATGCTTAATGACTGCCTGCTAAGGACACTTCACCAACTAATTTACAATGCCAAATTAGATCAACCCATGATTGATAGCTGGCTTCGAGCCTCCTTAAACACTACACTGCCAGTCAAACTGAAATCTTCGTTCCGACATCCACCCGCCCCCTGGTTTAACTTGCCCCTACAAACAGAAAAAAGCTCTGCAACCGATTAGAGAGGGCTTGGAGGAAGCTATATGACTGACTCGAAAACGAAATACATGACCCAGTACCACTTGCACTGCAGGAAGGCACGTGCCTTGTTTTACTCTGAAAAAATCTCTCAAGCACAGCACTGCTCTAAAACACTCTTCAAAGTGGTCCAAGACCAATCTGATCCGAGTCTTATCTCCCCTCCCCCTTTACTGTCCCAAGTTCAATGCCAGGAGCTTGCTGACTATCAAAAAGGTAACAGATATTCAGGCCAGTCTTATCGCCACTAGAGCAGACAATATTAATCGAAAGCTCGAGAGACGCAGTCCTCTTCTGATTCCACCCTTCTCTAGGGACATGCAAGTCACCCGTAGGGCTGCAGTCCCTACTTCTGCTGGACCACCCCAGTCTGACAGACCTTCTGGCATCTATTAAGTCAGGGTCACCCCTAGATCCTCTTCCCCCAGCTAAACTTAGCACCCTTAGCCTGCAAGGTATGCAGCCAGTGCTAGAACTTCTAAACACCTCCCTACACGATGGGCAGCTGCCCCAGGCTTGGAAGCACTCTATGGCCCTCCCCTTGATTAACAAGCCTCATATGGACTCTGCCAATTTGTCCTATTTTAGGCCTATCTCACTACTACCTATCTTCTCTAAAATACTTGAGAAACAGATACATTCTCAGCTTACCTCATTTTGGAAACCCAGGACGCTCTCCACCCCTCCCAGTCCAGTTTCTGAGCAGGGCACAGTACTGAAACTACACTTCCGGGCGTCACTGAACATATAAGACGACTTGTGGATTCAGGCTTCACAGCCACACTGATCCTATTGGATCTCAGTGCGGCGTTCAACACTGTGTCCCATGCTATTCTTGTAGAAAGATTGATCCAATTGGGCATCCAGGGTTCCGCTTAGGCATGGCTTTCCTCTTTCCTGACAGACTACACATTCCATGTCTTCTCAACCAATATAGTGTCAAAATCTCTTCCTTTGTCCTCGGGCATTCCCCAGGGTTACACCCTCAACCCTTTGCATTTTAACATCTACATCTGCCCTTTGGTGGACCTGGTGGAAAGCTGTGGGTTGACTCTGTTCTCGTACGCAGACGACACCCAGATCTTTTCCTTGCCATCAGGACAGGCAGTCAACTCGGAAGATCTCAATTCCTGCCTCAGCTTGGTCGCCACCTGGATGAATACCAACTCCTTGACGTTAAATGGTGACAAAACCGAGGTGCTGGGCAAGAACCACTGGCTCTGGGGCCCCCAATACTAGCAGGCCATGCTGGGGACACCACCAACTCCCACCAATAAAGTAAAGAACCTCAGCTTCTTGCTGGACTCCACCCTGTCTATGAAGCCGCAAGCCACCAAAGTGGCTTCTAAGTGCTTTGCAACCATGAAATGGCTAAAGAAGATACTGTGGCTACTCCCATTCTCTATGCAAAGAATAGCATTCCAGGCCATGATACTTTCTAGGCTTGATTATGGCAATATTTTATACCTGGGGGCTCATAAGGCCACACTAAGGTACCTGCAGGTGGTTCAGAGCTCCGCCGCCAATCTTTTGTTCCACCTTCCAAAAAAACTCTTCAACATCTGGGCTTCTCCATCAACTCCACTGGCTCCCAGTGACCAAGCGTATCGAGTTCAAAGCACTATGTTTTATGCACAAGATCCATTCTTGCTCAGGACCACAGTACTTGCAAAAACTAGCGAATCCATACTATCTGGCACGCACTCTGTGCTTTAGCAGTGGTTTTATGTTTGCAGTTCCGAGAGTCAGGTACGCTCGCATAGGCGAGCCATCTTTTTCTTTGCTAGGTCTTAGGCTATGGAACGCTCTTCCAGAGTCATTAAGATGCTGTGCCTCCCTTTCCACCTTTTATAAGGTTGTTGTTTTAGCTCCCCCTAGGCTGATCTACCGGTTCTCCAAGCGCTGGGAAACTCTGGCAGGGTAGCCATGCACTATACAAGAACTCCATAACAATAATAATTGTGCTATGACTTGTAGTGTGGGTAAATAACAGCAATATTTTAAAAAATGAAAAGAAACGGGAAAAATAGAATTAATTAATGTAATAGCAATATTGTGTGTTTAGAGGAGTTCAGATAACATTTGGGCTCGGTGTCACTGCACCTGCTGCACCATCCAAAGCACAACCCTATTGCCTGTAAGGTAACTGCACTTGTGAATGCCTGTTGAGCAGTTAATTATTTAAATATTTGGTGTTTACAGGGGTTCCTAAAGCTTTGGACCCTGGTGTCATTGCACTTGTTGCACCATTTAAATCATGACCCCTAGTGCCTGCAAAGAAACTGCATGTGTCACTGCCTGTTTAGTAGTTAAATATAGCAAGATTTGGTCTTTAGAGCAGTTCTGACAACTATTGGATCCGGTGCCACTGCACCTGCAGCAATATTGAAATCATAATCTCAGCACCTGCTAGGTAACTGTACTTGTGACTGCCTGTTTAGTAGTAAAATTTAGCAGTGTTCTGAATTTAGTGGGGTCATTAGAGCTTCTTACAATGGTACCACTGCACCTGCTGCACCATTCAAATCAAGCCCCTTTTAACTGCAAGGTAACTCCAATTATAACTATACCTGTATAGTAAGAAGATATAGCATTCTGACAACTTTTGGGCCTGGTGCCACTGCACCTGCTGCACCATTCAAATAATAACTGTTGCATGCAAATTAACTGCACTTGAGACATCCTGTTAAGTTGTAAAATATTGCAATAGTCAGTATTTAGTGGTGGGCCTAAAGCTTTTGGTCCCAGTACCACTGAACTTGCTGCAGTATTAAAATCATGGCCCTAGTGCCTACTAGATAACTGCAATTATGAGGGCCTGTTCAGTATTAAAATATAGCAATATTTGGTGTTTAGTGGAGTTAAGACAACTTATGGCCCTGGTGCCACTGCACCTGCTGACCCACTCAAATCATAGACCTTCTGTTTACAAGGTAAGTACACTTGTATCTGCCTGTTTAGTAGTTAAATATAAGAATATTAGGTATTTAGTGAAGTAGCTAGAGCTTTTGAACCTGGTATTACTACATCTGCTGCACCACTGAAATTATAAACCTATTGCTTGCTACATAAATGCACTTGTGACTGCCTTGTGTAGTAGTAAAATTTAGCAACACCGTGTTTAGTGTGGTCCTTACAGCTTTTCCCCCCAGTGCCACTACACCTGCTGTACCATTCAAATTATGCCTCTTAAACGGCAAGTTAATTGTGACTGCATGTTTAGTAGTAAAATAGTTATATTAGGTGTTTAGAGGAGTTCAAAACTTTTCAGCCCAGTGCCACTGCATCCGCTGCACCATTCAAATCATAACCCTAGTGCCTTAAAGATTACTTTACTTCTGACTGGCTATTTACTACTAGAATGTAACAAAAATCGATGTTTAATGCCTTGCTTTACCTTTTTCTCCCGGTGCCACCAAACATGCTGCACTATTGAAATCATTATACTACTGCTTTCTATATAACTGCACTTATAACTGATTGTTTAGTTGTAAAATATAGCAATAATCTGTGTTTAGTCAAATGCCTGAAGCTTTTGGTCCCCGTGCCAATCCACCTGCTGCACTACTAAAATCCTGACCCTAATGCTACCTAAATAACTGCAATTACGGCTGCCTCTTTAGTTGTACAATATAGCAATATTAAGTGTTTAGAGGAGTTTGGACATTTTGGACCCAGAGCCACTGCACCTGCTGCAACATTCAGATAATTACCCTATTGCCTGCAAAATAACTGAAATTGTGACTGCCTGTTTAGTTGTAAAATATAGCAATATTTGGTCTTTAGCGGTTTGCCAAGAGCTCTTGGTCCCAGTGCCACTGCATGTGCTGCACTATTGAAATCATGGCTCTAGTACCTACAGGATAACTGAACTTGTGACTGCCTGTTTAGTAGTAAAATATAGCAATATTTGTTGTTTAGTGGAGTTATGACAACTTTTGGCCATGGTGCCGCTGCACCATTCAAATCATTAACCTGTTGTCTACAAAGTGCACTTGTGACTGGCTGTATAGTTGTAAAATATAGCAATACTCTGTGTTTAGTGGTGTGCCTATAGCTTTTGGTCCCAATGCCACTACACCTGCTGCACTAATAAAATCATGGCATTAGTACCTACTAGATAACTACACTTATATCTGCCTGTTTAGTAGTAACATAACAATATTTGGTGTTTAGTTTGGTGCCTAGAGCTTTTAGTCCTGTTGTCACTGCACAATTTAAATTACATCCCTATTACCTCCTAGAGACAGTTAACTGAATAGTAACTGTAGTTGTAACTGCCTATTTAGTAGTACAATATAGCAATATTATGTCTTTAGAGAAATTTAAACTACTTTTGGGCCTAGTACCACTGCACCTGCTGCACCATTCAAATTATAACCTAGTGCCTGTAAAATACCTGTACTTGTAACTGCCTGCTTTGTTGTACAATTTAGCAATAATACATGTTTAATAGGATGTCTAGAAATGTTGCTCCCAATGTCACTGCACTTGCAGCACTATTAAAATCATAGCCCTAGTGTCTGCTATAACTGCCGCTTTAGTAGTAAACTGGCACAATATTTATTATTTAATTGACATAACTACTCTTGCTCCATGCCACTGCACCTGCTACACAATTTAAATCAAGCCCCTTTTAAGTGAAATTTTCACTGCCTATATAGTACTACCATCAATTTGATAATGCCTACAAAGTGCAAATAAAGGTACTGATGCAGGCATAGGAAATATCACAAATGTTACAAAAATACAGCATCTGCTTTACACAACTAAATTTAAAAAAAATGCATAGTGTTAAAAGCTATCTACCTTTTCCCTGAGTTTTATATAGCGCAAACTTGACCCAAATCGGGTATCATAGCGCTTTACATAGCACCAGTTGGATTACATGAGGACACATTCATTTTTGTTAGGCACGGGGAGATTAAGTGATTTGCCCAGAATCACAGGATGTTCAGCGTCATTGCCGAGACTAGAACCCAGTTCCCCAGATTGAAGGTCGACCGCCCTAGCCGTTAGGCCAACTCTTCTCCCCAATATAGTTTAACAGTTTTCTGTATATTACTATACATTTAACCTCGAAAAATAACTTTGCCAAATTTATGTTTTACAGGAGGACACTATAAAAAAAGTATTTATTTGAGGTCAAGAAACAAAACTCAAATCAATAACAATCAATGATGCCACGGACTATGTCAAAATCACTTTATGGAGAGAAGCAAGCGAATTCCCCATAAAAATAGTATGATATATCAAGATAACTCATGTCACAGTACATGTATTTAATGAGGAAAAGATTTTGAATACAACAAAGCACAGCATATGGAAAAGTGTGTACTTTAAAGAAGCGTGGCATTAGGATATGGAACCCCGGGGTCGTGGCCACACCCCCGTGGCTCTCTGCGACTCGATTGGCCGTTTCGAGGGTCACCGAGTTACGTCCAGGGGACGAGCGACGTCACTTCCGCCGGCGCCGGTTGTTAGGGGGGCGGGGATGGTTGGGGGCCTATTTAGGGCACCTGGCCCTCTTCCTCTTTACCCTCAACAATGGCCCGTGAGCAAAGGAGGGACGCCGAATCTGGAGCAGCAGCCTTTCTTATTCTCTTTTGTTTTTTCTGCAGGCCAAAGGCTCCTTTCAGCGCTCCGTGGCTTTGGACAAGGGCCTGTGTGCGGACATCGAGGACACGCTTGCTGAGTTGGGACCGGGAACCGCACGGGCTTGAGAATACTCGCCCAGCCCAGGCTAGGTCCTGGTGGCGGTTCCGGTCTCCATTGGCGGCAGCGCGTGTAGCAAGCGGAGCGGTAGAGCTCCCCCCCCCTCGTTTGAGGAGTTAGCAGTGTGCTTTCGGCACGAGAGGTGAGGGGGGGCTTGAATTCTTGTTGTGTGCGGTCGCGGGGGGGTTTCATTGGGCGAGACCCATTTAAATTAAGAGAAAGCGGGGGTTGAATTACGGAACACCCCCCTCCCCCGGCTGAACCTTGCTAGCCATTCCAGGCCGCACAGCCGGCAGTGTGCGCGGGAAAAGCCTCCCGCCCCTTCACCACTCCGTTATCAGTGTATCGGGATGAATAAGCAGTAGCAGGGATTGATTTTTGGTCACCTGGATGCCCGGTAGGGTTCCTAGTATAGATTAGAGGTTCTCTACTGATCTCCTGGTTCTGGGGGCTAAAATTGCCTATTCTCGGTGCCTTCCCTTATTTATTTAATACAGTTAATTTGCAGACATGCCTGCAAAGGGGGGGGGGAGAGTAGGCAAGAGGAAGGACAGTGACCCTGAGTTGGCGCAACTTTTAAAACTGGTGTTGGCTAAATTGGGCAATGGGGATGATGCGGGCGACGCACAGGCAGGGCCTGAGCAAGACCCTGAGCCAGAGCCGGTGGGGGAGGATCACCCCCGCCGGACTAATGTGCCTCCTCAGGCAACGTTTCCACCAGTGGAAGAGGGCGAGGACTCGCCCCAAAAAAACAAAAGCTGGAATTCAGGGGAGCGAAGTGGTCGTTCTGGCTAGCAATGCAGGGCAGGCAGGCCAGTCTTCTTCAGGTGAGGGTATCCAGGGTCCATTCATTGCTACCGCCCCTCCTATGCTTCTGGCTATGACGCAACAGGTAGTGCCAGGGTCTGCTGAAGTGAGCTCCGTGTTGGCAGACATTCGTAATGCGGTGCAGGCACTTTCGTCCCAAAAGCAGGGCTCCTTAACTGGGGAGAATGGGGGTCAGGCATCTCTGCTTAATTCAGGTGGGGCAGGCCCCACGCCTTCCGAACTACGGGATACTGCGGTACAGACGCCAACAGCGAGTCTCCAGGTCATGGGTTTGGGGGGGGCCTGCGCAGGGTGCATCGCCAGGGCCGGTACCTGCGCTGACACCGGCTCTGCCCGGGGGGGCTGACCGGCATATCACAGGGCATAACAACGGGCATACTTACGTCAGTGGCATCTCTATTCTCAGTTGGCGGCTCCGGCAGGTGGGGGTCAGGGTAGTGCCGCATCAGTGGCGCCGTGGGCTCCCTCACCAAATTTGGGGAACAGTTACTGAATTTCAGAAGCAGGTAGAACTCATGGCCAGGGCCTAGGAGAAATATGGGGCAAGCGCAGATCCTCGGTCAGCGGGTCAGGAGGCCCTTGCACAATCTACGCAGCCACAGTTGCCCCATCAGGTAAAGTATCAGGGACTGTAGACAAGAACCCCGGTAGTAGGGGGTGGGCGCCAGGATACCTTGCTTTTCAAACCTGGGAAATTGGCTTCTCACGTCCCAGCTGATGTGAAAGAGAAGATATGGAAAGGCGAGTTCATTGACATATTTAAACTAATAAGGCCAAAAAGGAGGGAGATGGATGCCAAAGAGAAAGAGGGGAAAGACAGCTCTTCCAAAGACAAGAAGCCGAAAGTGGAGGAGTCTATCACCAATTAGCTGTTTGGTTTTAACGTATCCACAACTGTGATGTTGGAGAAGAGACCGAGTTAGCTGCACCAATGATATTTTATTCCAACAAGATTTTGAAAGCGCATGCTATGTGTGGCGGGATGGCCTGGTTAAATGACAGGGATTTTAGGTGGGCGAAAGTCGAGGACCCTGAGATCAGGTGGGATCAGATGGAGGTGAATGTATGGTTGGAAAGTGTGAACAACAAAACACCAATGAGGCAGTCCTTTCGCATACAATGGGGATCGAGTGAGAAAAAAGGGTCCTGCTGGGCATTAAATAGAAAAATCTGTACACGGCCTGCGGGATCGTGTAAATTTAAACACGCCTGTTCTTTCTGCAGCCACCCTTCCCATCCCGAATTCAAATATATTAAGAAATCCAAGGATAAAGGAAGGGACCCCAAGCCATCTTCTCAATAGGACTTTACCCACCCCGATAACTATTGAGAGACTGGTATTTTGGCTGAATCATTATCCCAATAAGAATGCAGCTCAATTGCTTTATCAAGGTTTTTCCATAGGCTTTTGCATACCTGGTCAAAGAGTACCCCCAGTTTTACATTGTGAAAACCTGCTGTCAGCACGCACTCACTCAACTGTAGTAGCTCAAAAATTGGAAAAAGAAGGCGCGCTAGGCAGGATAGCGGGCCCTTTCATGACACCTCCATGGCATGACTATGTTTGCTCACCACTAGGGGTGGTTCCTAAAAAGGACCCAGGGCAGTTCCGCATGATCCACAATTTATCTGCCCCAAGGGTGCCTCAGTCAATGATGCTATCGACCCTGCACTTTGCTCGGTGAGCTATTCCTCATTCGATGCAGCATTGGCGAAACTGCGCGATCTTGGCCCGAATGCCTTCATGGCAAAGACCGACATTGAGTCAGCTTTCCGGCTACTGCCTGTACACCCTGATGATTATCATTTGCTCGGTTTTCAATTCAGGGGCCAATATTTCTATGACAGGTGTATGCCGATGGGCTGTGCAGTGTCTTGCAGTTATTTCGAGCATTTTATTTCTATGCTCCATTGGTTGTTCACCTTCAGAACAGGTCACACTGATATTGTGCATTATTTGGAAGACTTCATGGTAATGGGTCCTTCGTCTTCGGGAGTCTGTGGGCGGGTCTTGGAAGATCTGGGATCAATGTTTGAGGAGTTTGGGGTATCCTTGGCACCAGGTAAGACAGTAGGCCCGGCTACGTGCATGGCATTCTTAGATATTGAGATTGACACGGTGGATGGTGAGTGTAGGTTGCCGCAGGACAAGGTGCAGGCATTCTCTCAGGCGATTGAATCTGTTCTGGCAAGGCCTAAGGTGACTCTGCATCAGCTGCAAGTGCTTGTAGGCCAGCTGTATTTTGCGTTGCGCATAATTCCCATGGGCCGCCCCATTTCCAGATCTATTGCAAGAGCAATGACCGGTCCGACGAAAAAACATCACCATACCAGGCTTTGAGCAGAGGTGAGGGATGATTTGAGGATATGGCAAGAATTTCTGCAGGACTTTAATGGGACAGTAGTTTGGCCAACTCCGCCAGTTACCAGTGAATCCTTGGGCTTGTTCACAGATGCCGCAGGTAGTATTGGCTTTGAGGCAATTCTAGGAACACACTGGTGCCGGGGCGAGTGGCCTGAAGCATAGCACGCAAGTGGGCTGACAAGAAATATTGCCTTTTTGGAACTGTTCCTTATTGTCGTTGCAGTCACAGTATGGTCTGATTTCGTTTGTAGCAAGTCAGTAGTCTTTTGGTCAGATAACATGCCTGTGTTGGAAGCCATTAATAGGCAGGCTGCTTCCTGTCGCCAGGTTCCAAGACTTCTGAAACATCTGGTTTTGTTGTGCCTAAAGTTGAATATAGTATTTAGAGCTGCACATATTCCAGGTGTTTCTAACCAGTCAGCTGATACTTTGTCTCGCTCCAAGTTGCAGGAGTTCCGAAAGTTCCATCCACAAACAGCGGACCAGATGACAGTGTTCCCGATATCTCTGTGGAAGATTGAAGTCCCGCCCTAGCTTACAGGGTCTTTGTGCAGCAGCAGGGGATTGTGAGCTTATTCTCGTCAGAATCTACATGTGGTTTTCTGAAGGCACTGAGGGCGCAGGGCAGGCCGGTGTCATATGCGAGGGCTCACTTGGCTGCAATCAGCTTTTATGTCAAACTCAAAGGGGCTATGGATGCTGGAAATTCATTCCTGGTCAGGAAGGCCTTGGTGGGGTGGGCCAGATTGGAGGGCGTAAAGAAGCACAGTAGAATGCCGCTCGATTTGCGGACTCTAAGGGAAATATTATCTTGCCTCCAGACGGTGTGCACATCCGCTTATGAGTTGACCTTGTTTGCGGCCGCTTTCTCACTTGCATTTTATGGTGCTTTCAGGGTGGATGAATTGGTGGGGTCATCGAAATTGGATACTGCCGGTGGATTGCAGTTCCAGGATGTAAAATTGCAGCAGGAAGGACTTTACATCAAATTGTGTAGATCTAAAACGGACCCCATGGGTAGGGGGACCACAATCTAGCTTAAGCCTGCCACAAGAGCTGTAGTGTGCCCAGTGGCCCGGATGGGGGCATATTTGGCTGTCCGCCTGCAAGGGCATGCCCACTCCCTTTTTATCCATGCGAATGGGGAGTGCCTATCAAAGTATCAGTTCACAGCTGTTTTCACGAGCGCCCTGCGAAGTCTGGGCTTAGACCACGCTGGCTATTCCTCCCACTCATTTAGGATTGGGGCAGCAACCTTGGCAGCAGGAGCGGGTCTATCAGTTGATGAGGTTAATCGCGTGGGTCAGTGGTCTTCCTCATGTTTCAAGCGCTATGTGCGTCCTGAGTTGTTGTACGTTCTGCTCAAATGTCTCCCTGCGTTGCAATTCTTAAATGTGTCTCTTCTTTCCTACAGTAGCATGCCCTTGAAGGTGATATGGGTGTTGGGATACTCTTTCGTATGGTGGGCCGCTTACCGTTTGCAGCAGCGTAAGTCGAAACCAGCGTGTATGGACAAGATGTCATTCCATTAGTGGGGCATTGGGGGCCTCTGAATTGGGCAGCTACGGCAGTTGGTGGACTTCAGTCCTCGGACTTGATTATCTTGCATTTGGGCAGGAACAACATGGTGAAGCTGGGTTGCAGGGCTGTCAGAGGCTTTGCTGACAGATTGGGTGGTTGGGGAGGAACTTTCCCTGGGCTCGGATCGCATGGTCCAACATGATCCCACGGTGCAATGGGGGCCCGGGGTGAGGTCAAGGGCCTTGAATGTTTCCGTAAGGCGCCTGAACGCGGAGATGGCTAAGTTATGTTCTGGGCAGGGCCGCCTTTGTCACATACCTCACAGGTTGCTCAGAGGAGATCGCATGTTTCACCGTGACGGCGTTCACTTGTCGGACTTTGGTATGGACTTGTGGATTGATGGAATTTGGTTGTTTGTTCAGAATTTGTTTTGTGGTGGGGAGGGCGAAGGTCCGGTTGGCCTTGGTCGCCCTTGTGGCCGTAAGGAGACCACATAGATTTTTTTCTTCATAAATACAGAAGTAGAAGATTTAACAGATGAATTAATAACTCATCTAACTTTCACATGTGAAGTGATTTTCTGTATTGGGTGTATAAAGGAAATTATTCACGAAATTACAGCAATATAACAAACTAAAGGATATATTGTACAATAAAAAAATGTAAGTATTTTAAATAATGCACATCTACGAAATGCATAAAAGGTTACCTTGTTAATAAAAAGATTTTTTTTTAATCTTACTCAATAAAAATTAAGTGGGTTTGTGTTCTTGGGCAAAATATGCACTTCATTTAGCAATTCTTTTTAATGAGGATTAGGCTTATTTTTACCTTTCAACACTATTCGATAAATACATTACCATTTACAATGCTAACAGCTCTAACTCAAACAATTGCGAGACCTATTGCATTTTTAATTATTGTTTTTTTGGTAATTGCTTTGCTAACTGTTGAATATAGAGCAGCTGGAGCAGAGAGTCAGTCTCTTTCTTTCGCTCTTCCTCTCTCACCCTTTCCCCCTCTCTCCCCTCCTTGAAGAAGAGAGAAAAGAAAGATGGGGACTGCATGAGGAGGAAATGCTGCATGCCAGCTACAGGCAGAACCTCGCTCCCGAAAATAGCCCGACATCTCCCGGTCCTCACAAAAATCACCCACACTCACACCCTCCAGTGACAGAAAGGACATTCTCACCAAAACTCGGTCATTTCGGGGATCCCTGTTCCTGTTGAAATGTGCGAACCAATTTAAATGGCATGTGTTTTTTTTTATTATTCAATTCAGTCACAATGCTTACTCAGCTCAATGGTTTATACTGCTTGTTATGAGTGGTCATGAGGTAAACCGCTCACCTTTTAAGATTTGTGTTCATAAATATTTATTTTGTTTAATTAGAAATGTAATATAGCCTTGAAAGGAAACCAAAATGCTATTTAAAAATTTAAAACAAAGCTAATCAAACGAAGGAAATAATAAATTGATCTGATTTTTGTCCCATACACAACATGGAGCTAATTTTGGGCTTATTGTTTCCTGTTATAAAGTTAGTTTTAGAATTTACTAAACAGGACTGTTCATTTTTAGGAAATAATTAAACTTGCATTATGTATTTTCTGGAAAATTAACCATAATATTTGGTTTAATTAATTAATTTAAATGCTTAACACGGTTGGATAATTTCCTTCCATTTTATGTCTTGACAATTCTCAATTCATTTAATTTGGAACAAACATTTAAAAGAGTTATGCATGTGAATGTGATGCACAGTGGTTATATTTAAGTGTTTATTTGTGTATGCTGTGTCCCCTCGCACTCCTCCCCCTAGCCCCCACACTGAAATAAATAGATGGCCTCGCTGGGACAAGCTAAGATAATGTGATTCTGAAAACAGACCATGGATCTTTTATATATTATGGTATGTTATGTCGTAATATTTGATTTCAAGTAAAAATGTGCCTTACTTACTGGACAGTGCATTGAGTTTAGGTATAAAGGATGGACGCTAGCATATGCTTTTATTTGCTACTGATATTGCTGCAGTCAGATTTTTTTTAGAGATGTTTTTGGAGCACAGGGGCAGTCTTGCTCATTGGCAGACCTCGAATAAGAGACACATTTTAATATGGTTTTCAATTAGGGATGTGCAGTTTAGGTTGCCAGTGCTCATAATTTCCTTATTTGTTTTATTATCATATGTGGAGCAAACTTGGATGAAGCATTCTATCCAGTAAAGCACCTCTAGCGCTTTACACAAACTATTAATGTAACACAAAACCACTGCTAACCTATCTGTTCATTCCACCAATTATTTGTATAAACTCAAATGACTACCACAAATGAGTACACCTAACTTCTATTAATTTTCCATGAAGAAACTAGAGTAAGCACAACTAATCCAAAAAACCACTAACCTTGGGTTCCCAACTAGGGTGCTCCTCGCCATAAATCACCTCAGTTCCTCATTGGGGTGATATACACAATGTAAATGTAATTAAAATCGAATCTGCAGATTGCATAAGTCTCGGCTTTGGATTTTTAGATCTTGCACGAGCTCACTCCTTCATGTTGATTGCCTGTGAGAAACTGGTCGAGTAACTTAATTCGATCATTTAAAATTGATTGACACTATTGGCCTATTTTTGCCTAAATTCTCGCATGAACCCTCAAAGAGAGACTATGGACACTGGCTGAATAGGTGTCAGTTTTCTGTGGTTTACACATGTGTGTGCTTTTTAGGGCACATTAAATACCTTATGAGATGTGTACTGTTTGCATTCTATCTACTGCTTAGGCTTTAGGTTTGTTCAGAAACTAGTAAAGTATTTTTAATGGTTTAATTGCATCCTACCACCCTTTTGAAGTCAGCCATCTTTAGGCAAGCCTGGCATCCTAGGTCCAGGTTCTGATATCCTTATTCATATCTGCCAATGTCTTGATGTTTCTCACATGGTGTCATTACTTCAATACCTATTAAAACCTTTTGTTTTTTTATTGCATCCCTTAGCCTCTTAGAAATGAGCCATCTTCAGTCAAGTGCGTTGCTGAGCTCTGTCCCGGGCCCACCAGCAATACTGACAATAATAGTTGGATCCGTGCTATTTCATTTCCCACACTCTAGGGGGGGTGACCTGGGACTGTGCCACAATCAGCTGTGGACCAACTGCTTTTCTTGCCTGGGTGGTGCAAGGCCATTGGAAGTTGCCAGAGTCTCGGCCCTGCCTTTGGCTGTGATCAAGGCTGAGAGAATGTGACCTCGCTGTCGGAGGTGTGTGGAGCTTTCACTAGCAGGGGGCATTGGAACATGTGTCTTGGTGGATGAGGGTATCCTAAGGGCCGCATGAGCCCGTACAACTAGCAGCAGTACTCTGAGGCACACAATTTGCTTTGGCCCGGCACCTAGGAGATCCTGTGACGGCTGCTGACATGCCTGGGCCTATACAAATGGCAGCGGTGCTCTGGGGTAGGCAGGTCACATCGGCCTGGACCCCGAGGGATCCTGTGCCTGCTGGTGGCATGCCTGGGCCCATACAACTGGCAGCAGTGCTCTGAGGCACATATTTTGCTGGGGCTTCTGGATAGTGGTACTCTTTTAGGCCATATTGGAGACGGATGTATGTGTCTGCATGCAGCCCCGTGCTAAGAAGCACTAATGGTGAGTGGGGATGCACACCTTGACAACAAATGGCCTCCTTCAAAGGGCACTGCTAGGGTGCCACTTTGCCCTCAGTGACCGATATTGGCTACTACTGGGTGGGCCTGAGCTGGTACACTAAATGGCACAGGTGCTTAGGAAGTCTGTTATCTCTCCTTGCATTGCACATATTGTGGTGATGCTGTGCCTTTCATTTATGCTTGGTCGCTGGAGACATTTGCAACTGCCTTGTCATGAGAGATTAGCTCAGAGCCTTGGATGTGGGCATATTGTATGGTAGGGGACTGTCAGTGCATGGATTCCTGGCCCTTTGATTGATACCAGAGCTGTACATTGGGGCCCCATGAGGGTTCTGAGGTCCCACAAGATGGTAGACTCTTGGGGGACTTTTGGCATTATTGCAGTCTTCCCTGGCTGTGCAACCTACTGCTGAGGGATGGCCATGGTAACATGCACCCTAGTTGCTGACGACCTATGCCCACTGAACCCTACCGCTGCACCCTGTGGCAGGGACTGGTGTTGGCATGTTGGAAGGCTTCATTTGGGGCATGTTTAAATTGCCGGATTCCCTGTCTGGTGCATCTGGCCTTTTACTGGGTGCGTCCTATCTGCTTTGCGTCTCATGGTGAGTGGGGGTGCTTGTGTGGGCAACTTTAGGTTGGATTGGAGGACTGCAGGGGCTGTTCCCTGCTTCAATGCTCAACTGCGACTGTGTGGGTGGTTGTGCCCTCTATGGACCTGTGACACCTGCTGGGTTGATACTCTCATGGTCTCCTGCCTGCTACATCATCCGGGCGCAATGATGGTGCAGCCCAGGTTTGTTAAGAGTCAGGTGCTTGCTGATGGCACACCTCCTGCGGCACCTCTGGATCTGAAAATGAATGCAATAGCCTACCTCAAAACCACTCTTTTTAGTCACTCTGCTCAGTTCGACAAGATCCTTCAAGCTATTTTGGACTCAAGGACCTCTCTGGAGCCCAAGAATGATACTGTCTCATTCAATGTTAATCTGCTCAGGGTGGATCACCGTAAGCTAGTAGAGAGGGTGGATTATACTGAATCTGCTTTGGCCTACCCTTCAGAGCCTCCAGTCCCAAATACAGGAGTTGCAGTCCGAGGTCGCTTCCCTTCACTGCTGGGCAGAAGATGCGGAGGGCTGTTCCCGTAGGAATAATGTTAGTTTTCTCGGCTTCCCTAAGGGTCCTAATGTGGAACTGTTTCTGGGGGACTGGCTGACGGCAACACTACTGGAGGGCAGGGAACCAAAGTTCTTTTCTGTGAAGCAGGCAGGGGGCTGCCTCCTGAGGACCATCCACAACCGGTGATAGCTTGTCTTCTTAACTATAGGGACCAAGACTTGATTCTACAGTTCTTCAAGGTCGCTTGGTGCTATGAAAATTTCTATCACACATAAAGAAGGGGAGAGAGGCTGATAACTCTACTCCGGCCCCCCCTAAACGCTAACTTATACACACAAAGAGGAGTAGAGAGTGTGAAAAAGGAAAAGGTCTTGTGGTGGCACATGCACAGTGTGAAAATACTGCCCTCACTCACAAGGTTGTGACATGCTTCATCATCGGGCTTTGCTGCAGTACACCCCGCACAGACCAACACCTGGGATGGAGCAAAAGGGAGGGGTAGACAATACAAACATGTAAAATATACAAATACTTAATGCCAAATTATAATGGGATCACCGAAAGAAAAGTGTAGTGGTGGTTAAAACTAGCTCGGAGGTGTCACTACTCAAGAATTTATTCCTGGACCCTCCGGCCAGGGCTAAAACGTGCAGGATGGTGGTGACAGGAAAGAGTAAGGAATTCCTACACCCCTCCTTACTGCCAGTTAGTCAACATGTTTCTGCCGCACTTTTGCCCGCAGTTATAGGACACAAGTATGTGTCACAACCTTCAATACTACCTCGCACTACATCAAACAACTTATATTAAAAAAATGGCGCATACTTAATTCAAATGGATTGGATGTGGAGAAGCCCCTATTCTCTTTCAGAAGAAATGCAAACCTGAGACATTCTGGTACATACCAGACCAAGGACCCACGCACTTGTAGCCTCGATTTTACCAAGAACCTTACCTCCACTCCAGGGACATTCGAGATGTGGCTCGTGCAATGTATGTCATCTTACAAAGAACACGAAAACGATTGACGTGGGTCTAGCATACCCATGGGAACAAAGAACACATACCAATTGCAACTCTGAATGTGTCATTTACCTGATCACGTGCCCTTGCAACAAGCAATATATAGGCATGACCACCAGAAAAGCCAAGACACGTATAATGGAACATAGGAGCACCATCAGGTGCCAGAAATCTAACACAAAATTGACAGCACATTACTTGGAGAAACATCACACAACAGACGACATAGCTTGGACTGTGCTTGAAAAGCTGAGACTTAATCCAAATACAGGCAATAAAACGAGGTCACTGTTTTTAAGGGAGCAGAAGTGGGTCTATAGACTCAAAAGCCACATGGTAGGTCGTAATGATGATATACCCTGGAACGCCCTGAACAGCTGATATCTTACAATTATGATGTCAACCTAAAGTGGCATATGTTGGGCACCTTGCAGATGGAGCGTGGCTTGGTTTATATTCGCGACCATTGACCACACTCCTGGGAGCATTGTAGCTGTTTTCACATACATATGTTTAGAGGAAAAAGGGTCATTACATAGACTGCTAACAGCGAAAAAATGATGGTGCCTCTTTTTGGTGTTCCTTGCGCATGTAATTGCCCATACATCTGAGTGTATCATAGCCCTTTGTTTAAAATGCACCATGGATGTCATTAAGTGGATAGCTCCCTTTATTTTAAATGCCCATGGATATATCATTAAGTGAACACAAATTATTATCAGAACGCGTTTCCGGCATTGCCCACAATGTAAAAAGATTAAGGGTACCTGGGTAAACTAGAGCGTCTGAAAAAGCAAGAGTTGGCCCGTTGGTGGGATGGCGTGACCCTCCAACAGTACATTTATAACAAGAAAACACCAAGGGAATTACGCATCCTGATTTTTCCGACGTTTGAGGATCTTAGTGATGACCACCTTAAGGAGCGGGAGAGGAATCTTGAGGGGGCATCACTAGTGATGATGCAGATCTTAATCAGACATTCCATTGAAAAAGGGGCTAAACTATCTGAAATTGAGATAGTAGAGAAGGAGATCGAGGCAATTGATAAAGACTTAATTGACAAGAACTATGATATACTTAAGAAAGTCATTGAAGGGCATCAGAATTATTTAAAAGAAAAAAAGATGCTTAAAATTAAATGCGTTGATGGGGATTACAGAGAGGAGCGGATATATACATTTGCGAAGAGATTTGATAACGTGACAGGTAATGAGGATAGAAAGAGGGTGAGGGAGGAAAGCGACGAGGCCAGATCAGCTAGCAGGGTCTCAATATCCTCGATAAGCAGTGCGGCTTCAAGCAACGCCACTGGTGACCACCCTTTAGGGGAAGGAACAACATCCTTCCAGTGGGAATTGGTGAAACTAAGAATCAGTGAAAAACAAAGAAAGAAAGACCCAAAAAAACAAGGAGAGGGGGCCGTAGGACAAAAGGGAGGTCCGGAGTAAAGTGCCGAGGACACTTTGAGGAGGTCAGCACGGTCCAAGAACAAGCAGAGATAATGTCTAGTCCAGATGAACATGCACTGCAGGCAGGAAGGGCTGGTAGCACTGATTTGAAGATTATTAATCTATCCAGGAGAATGCTTGACTAATGAAGAGTTTCCTTTGTAAGGGTTTGAGCTTTTGCCCTACCCAGGATGGTGAATTGGTCAATGTACATGAGGATCTCTTTAAATTTATTAGATCATTGAAATTAAAAGATTTTTTCAGTGACAAATTGCCGCCAATGAGTATGTCTAACAAAGATGTCAGGCCTATTGAGCACACTTTAGCAGTTGTTAGGAATATACAATGTCTGCTCTCGCTTGGGGATGGGGTGGACATGCAATCACTCATGGAGGAAATTAATTTAACTGAAAATCTGACAGTGAGTAGTGGTCTGCGACTAAAGTCTAAATTTACCCCCTTCACATACCACCGTAACATCGACCTGTTTACTGAAAGATTCAGTGAGCGATTGTATCAAATGGAAACATCGTGCAAATTCAAACATAAACCACAGCACAACCTCACACCGGGGGAAAAGAGAGCACTAACAAGACTTTGATGTGATAATGAAATTGTGATAAGGGAGGCTGACAAGGGCAGCAACGTCGTGGTAATGAATACATCTGACTATGTGGGGGAGATAGATCAACAGCTTAGTGATGACCAGTGCTATGAGAAAATTGGTGCCAATCCCATTTGGGAATTGGCGTCAGTAATTAATCTCAAACTAACAGAGTGGAAGGATGTATGTTTGCTGAATGACCAGGAATACAGGTACCTCAGGGTTGACAATCCAAGATTTCCCTGCATCTACATCCTCCCCAAGGTGCACAAGAAAGGGGATTTCTCACCGGGAAGACCGATTATATCAGGAGTGGGTTCACCAACAGAGAAACCTTCTGAGTTTATTGACCTTAAGCTGCAGTAATATTTACATAACTTACCATCATACATTCGAGATAGCAAAGACATACTATCCAAGTTCAAGGACCTGGTTTGGTCCGAGGAACTTATATTTGTGACACTAGACGTGACAAGAAGGGGCGGGTTGCTATGAGCATAACAACATGGTCCTAGAAATGATGGAGTTGGTCCTTACCAGAAACTACTTCCTCCACGATGGTACCTGGTACCTCGAGAAGAGAGGTACGGCCATGGGTTCTAGGTTTGCTCCTTCTTATGCATGCCTCTTTATGGGGTGGTATGAGAGGGAGCATGCCTGGAACAGATGTGCCTCCCCGTGGACTGAACATATAGTCTTTTGGGGGAGGTACATTGATGACATATGCCTGTGGTCGCGCTAGAGGACTCCCTTATGGAATACTTTTGGTACCTTAATGCCAAGCCCTATAATGTGAATCTCACCATTGAATATCACAGAGAATTAATTTTCTTGATCTGCATTTTTATGTAAGAGATGGCGTAGTGCAGAGTACGCTTTTCTGCAAGGAAACTGCCTGCAATGGGGTGCTACATGCCAGCAGTGCCACGCCAGTTCTGTTATTAAGAACATTCCATATGGGGAGATGGTCCGGATCAGACGTAATTGTAGTGAGGAAGAACGTTTTGCTAGCAATATCCGCAATGTGAAGGACAGATTTGTGGCTAGAGGATTTGTCAGAAGGACATTGGACTCAGCTGAGAGAAGAGTCCAGACACTTGAGAGAGAAACAACTTTGACAGACAGTAGAAGAGCACGTGACAAGGGGGACAACTCCGATGTTTGATTTGTGACACAATACACAACACACAGTGAAGAGATCTTTAGGCTACTCAAAAGGAACTGGCATTTATTGGAGGAGATCCCTAGCCTTCGGGCTCACTTAGGAAAAATCCCTCTGTAACATATAGAAGAGGTTCAACGCTCAGAAATGAACTCTGCCCCAGTTACGTCACCACTGTTAAAGAAGGGGCCACCTGGCTACCTGCTAAACCCAAAGGGTTCCATACATGCAGCACCTGCAATATTTGCAAGTTTGGGGTCAATAAAATCACGAACTTCAGTTACAATGGGTCGGCTGGCTATACCATCACCAAGTTTATCAACTGTAACACGACCTTTGTGGTGTATGTGATTGGCTGCCCGTGCGTAATGATTTATGTGGGTAGCACCAAAAGAAGCCTTAAACTGCGGATCCAAGAGCACAGAAGGGCTATCATCAATGGGGACATAAGATATCCAATGGCCGAACACTACGGCAGTAGCCACCCGGGAGATGCCAACTTTTGGTTCCATGGCATTGACCGTGTGGAAAGAGGAGCCAGGGGTGGCTACAGGGAATTACACCTGAGGCAGTGTGAATCAAAATGGATTTGTAAGCTTAGAAGCATTACTAAGGGGTTCAACACTGATAATGAGATGCATTTCTTTTTGGGGAGTGGTTAATCACTGTGATGTAGAACATTATGCTAATTCCGAATGGGGTCGCTAATTAATACACCACACTCTACTTGTTGTATGCTGTCTTCCTTCTGAGCTCATAATGTAAAGGTACCCGTTGATGAACTATACATAGCGTGTGTGCACACATTGTTGATATTTATCCTGCATAATATCATTTTGCGATGTATGATATGAATCGTAATTGAGGTGTGGCCTAAACTTGCCATACATGTACTTGTTGGCTATGACATCAATATCACCCCTCCATACTCTTGTCTGGTTTCATACTTCCATCTGCACTTATTAAGAACAAATAACATGATTGTGATGTTAAACATACCCTAACTGTGACTACTGCCATTTGCATGAATACATTTTTGGTATTGTTTGTGCCTACTTATGACCTGTGGCCATATTACTCGTACATGACCTATATATTTCTTTAAACTTTACACCGTCTACAAACTACCTGCTGATGATGTTTTTCCTTGGTGGCCACGTCAGTTTGTATTATACCTGTGACGTTGCACTGTTCTCCCTGAACCCCATTCTTTATCGCTACCCTTGTATTACCAGTGTGTGACCCTTTCCCAGATGTCCGTGTTGGATTTAAGATTGCCTATTGACCGCACTCGATATAAGTTGAACAGGCAGATATATTTTGTTTCCCCAGGTGACCAAGCTTATCTTTACATTACCTATGACTTCACTCGGTTATGCATGTCATTCATCCTTCACCCCTTTTTTTGTCATCTCCGTGTACCCTAAAGGAAGGGTTATTTATTGTGCCAGTGGGTGTCTCACTATCTGCCACACACTTAGCGTTATGGCGCTAGTATGGTTTATTATACAATGTACACATTCACATTATCAAAGACGGGCTACATAAGTACAATTGGATGGGGTTTTATGTATTACTGTGGACTCAGCGTTGAGAATTCAAAGATGGCGGCTACCAAAGCATTGGTTTGCCGTCAGGTTTCACAAGATAGGGGCGGGAACTTATTACCTTGGATCTCCAAACAAGGACCATACGAGTAAGGGGGCAGAGCGTAGGGTATTTGTACGCCCGGGACGGCGCGGATCACCACTTTGGAGTTTCTGACCAGACATACGCATGTGCGGTAAAGGCAATACGGGGGGGGGGGGGGTTTGCTTTAATTATATTGGGAATCCTTGACCCCGAGGTCTATTGATTTTTCATTGCACTGTAGCATATTTTTGACTATGGCGCCGCTTTTTCACCTCCCACTTTTGTACAGTAACATTGCGGATTATGGAGAATACGGGGACTTACGGTATTCATGTTGGGACTCCTTGCCTCGAGGGTGATTGCTCTTCACGTTACTATGTAGTGTTGGTGAATACGGCGACACGTTTTCGCCTCCGCCCCTTATGAAGAATGTTGTAGAGACAAGTGGCCAGCTGGTTGTTGGTCTTATGGGACTTGGTAACGGGAGCTAATGGGACTGCAGCTCCACATTGTGGTTAAAATCTTGGCGGTCGTGGCAGTGTGGTTATGTATGAATTTTTATGAGCCGTGTTGGGTTGTTATAAGATTGGACACCTTAGAATCCCTGCGCCTTCACAATGGGATGGAGATGGCAGAGACGAGTTGGCTATTTGATTGACGAATGCAGCAGGTTCCTTTCTGTCAGGGTCCCTTTATTTCTTATGTCATACATATACCTCTTGGTGTCATGCAGGTGCAATGGCTTTGAGTTAAACTATCTTACTTAGGACTGATTGTCATGAGCCGATCTTTGCTCTCTTAATAGAGTAGGAAAATGCAAATTAGATCATGCAACCACCTGATGGGGGGGCACGTAAGGGCATAGCGAATCACGTACTACGTAAACCAGAATGTGGAGGCCTCAAGCACTAGGTGTGAGATTAACAGCGTGCACACTACCTAGTATCCCAGCATGGGCGATGGCAGGTTTTGGGAAGTATATTGGCCCCACAACCATATAATTGTTATAGTGATGTGTGTTGGTCTGTGCGGCAGACGGAGGTGATGTGGCATTTGAACAGGCACGATCTATGTCTCATGCACTGGTCCTGAAAGGGCATGGGAGCCTGGGAAAATTGCGTGATTCAAGGTATGCGGTAAATTTAACTACCCTCTGTATATTATCCATATTTCACATTGGTTTTTATACTTATTAGGTTGCAACATGCAGGCTTTATTATGCCTGTAAGTACTCCGAGGGGTTCCAGCGCAATACACTGGAGAAAATTTCCTGCATTACAATTCTGTCATTTGAAATTTAACCGAATACTTCAAAGGTATGCACTTGCTATGCTTTACAGGAATATTCGAGGGTGGTTCTGCCCGATTTCACTGCCTGCATCCTAGTTAGGTCTTGGAGTCACAATACGTCACACGTAGCCCTTTGCAATAAGTTCACATTTTCGCTCAAGTTTAAAGTTTGAATATGCACGGCCTTTCTCCTCTTTAGCACCTATATTTCAATCAGAACCCTTAGATCATGTTACTTGGTACGCATATGCGATGGGTTGCCTAATATATGGGGCAATACCACTCGGCCTGTAAGCCTGGAGTGACATGATGTGCCTTACCGAGGGTACTTGTCCTTAGTACAAATGATGGCACGTACTTTCCTTGTATGCCCCTCACACATTGTATGCGACTTATATGCTTTACCTTTATCGTTTTCTATTTCAAATGTGAGCACGTTTTGATGTCACCCTGTCTTGATTGTATGGTTTTACTGTATGTTCTTTCTTCTCGCTTTTATTGTGTGTGATATATATATATATATATATATATATATATATATATATATAACTATAACAATGTGTTTTTAAAGTTTCAAGTGAGATGGTTATTACCGTCATAGTCTTTTAAATGTGTGTTATGTCATATGTCTGATCTTATTGTATGAGTATTTGTGGTTTTTCGTTCAGGTCTTATGCTTTTTTTGTAAACACTCATTGTGGTTGCTGTTTATATATGTGAGTTATTGTGGTCTTCTGTGTGGGTCTTGTGCTTCTTCATAACGCTTATTGTGGTTGCTGTTTATATTTGTTTTTTGTTGTGACTTATGTCATTTTTTTTATGTGTCATCTTTTCAGCCCTGATGAAGTTCCCCTAGAGGGATTGAAACGCTTTGGCTGAGCTTTGCTTACTATTGAAATTGCGTATGAAATTACATAAAGAACTTTTTTGACAATACCTACAGTCTATTTGGACTTCATTACCTAGCGCACCCCCATTTGTAGGTATCTGGGTTTGTCTATTAAGGCTGGAGTGCCCGCTAAACTCAGATAAATGAATGAGCGTAATAAAAGTCAGCTTTTTTGCAAGAGGAGAAATAGACGCAGCACAAGCCCCAGTAACCTAGGAAACGCTTGGACGCTCACGTGCCCATGCACGTCGACCACATAACAGGCAACGCCCCCACACATGACGGGAAGTGCAGGCATGATTAGGCAGCCGACCGCGATCCCCGGTCACCTACACAGCAGAATCGGGGAATCCTTGGGCAGAGCACCCACCTTGGCGAAGTAAGCAGCAGGGGGGAGGGGGCCAGGAATATCTGACGGACGCCTGGGTCCGGTAGGCCTTTACACGCAGCCAGCCTTTTTTACGCGCTATTGGTACCGAACAGCATAGCGTGTTGGCGTTCATTACGCGGGGTGTAACAAACAACTACACGAACGCTAGAGGCATGGGAAGCGACCAGATATTGCCAACTTTAAGGGTGACATGATGTGACTATAGACGTCAAGATCAATGTTCTTACGCTTTCCCATCAGTGCATTTACTTCACGGGGGTCCCGTTAGCGATCTGATCAACACTAAACGATCGGGTCCGATTCACAAGTGCAATGTGATGAACTACTGATTAACCATTGGATTTCTTGTTTTATACCTGTCTCCTTTAGTGTGTGACTACAGGGGGCTCTCCCTCGTTCTCGCCAATTTTAGCTTATTTGCTTGTGAAACTCAGTGAGTTGAGCGTTCTATTTTAGATTATGTAAGAGTGGAGCTGATATGAGATGGACACAAGTCCAGCGACGTATGACTACCCCCGTCTATATATTTATGAGGTAAACTTACCTAATGTATGATTGACATGCCTGTGTGGACAAGTATGGAGTGTATTGGAGAAACTATGGCCATGCATATTTTACTCGGTGGCACAAGCGAACTAATACTAGCACTGTGTGAAGAAAAGGATGTATTCCGCGTGCGAGTAATAAGTCTTTCTTGTTCTCATTCCTTACAGTACACCAAGAGCAAGTTATGTAGGGGTTCCCTTGTTTTAGGAACAACTGGTTCCTATGGAATACCATATCCTGGTATCTAGGGCGACATAACCAGTGGGATCAAGAAAGTTCCTGACGAATGCCGATGTGACCTATAACTGCGGGCAAAAATACGGCAGAAACATGCTGACGAACTGGCAGTAAGGAGGGGTGTAGGAATTCCTTACTCTTTCCTGTCACCACCATCCTTCACGTTTTAGCCCTGGCCGGAGGGTCCAGGAATAAATTCTTGAGTAGTGACACCTCCGAGCTAGGTTTAACCACCACTGCACTTTTCTTTCGGTGATCTCATAATTTGGCATTAAGTATTTGTATATTTTTCATGTTTGTATTGTCTACCCCTCCCTTTTGCTCCACCCCAGGCGTTGGTCTGCGCGGGGGTGTACTGCAGCAAAGCCCGATGATGAAGCATGCCACAACCTTGTGAGTGAGGGCAGTATTTTCACACTGTGCATGTGCCACCACCAAGACCATTTCCTTTTTCACACTCTACTCCTCCTTGTGTGTATAAGTTATGTAAATTTCACCATCACAGTATATCCAGACTTCACCGCGGAAGTATAATGGAAACAATTCCTATACCGCAGTTAAGCTAAAACTACGTGAACTATCATTGAAGTATGCCTTATTGTACCTGGTCAAGCTAAAAGTTGTGGAAGGTGACTCTACTCAGGTGTGTTCTTTTCCCAAAGACGTCTGGACCTGGCTGCATGCTGAAGGTTTAACTAATGACAGCCGCACAGAGCAGCTTTCGAGAGAGTGGCTAACAGGCAAGCCATATTGCAGAAGGTGCAAGTAAATGGCACATCATCTCTCTCTAGAACAGGTGTTATGTTCCAAATAGGTACCCTAATATAGTCTCAGGTAGTCACCTAACCTTTCACCTATATTCTCCCTACCATTACACTACATAATGATTCTTAGTACTGACATTTTACCTAGTTATGGTAATGTCCAAAGATGACATGGGGTTTTCTCTGAAGAGCTTAAGCCTCATTCATTATGCATGAGGATTCTTGGAATCACAGCAGGAGAGCAGGCCTACCATTCTCCTGCATAATAACTGTGTATAAGGGTCATTACTTCCGTCATCCCAGTCCGACATGACACAGCAAGGTATATCCCCAGAGGGTACCACTTTGGGTGTATATATACATCATCTCTTACTGAGATAAGCAGAGGAGAAAAGGACTTCCATGCCTACACACTGAGGTTCCTGCACTCAAACACTCCAGCTCGCAGTGGTATGACATCCCTTGCGGGGTGTCCATCTCGAGACCAAGACGGGTCCCATAGTTTCTAAAGTCAGGTAATGGGGTTGACTTTATCCTAGAGGGGTTCTTGGCTTTCACACCCACATACATGCTAGGTACACTTAGGTACATCTAGTTAGGGTCGCATCATAGGAGTACGCATTTATTACTGTCATGCATTTTATGTACCTGCCTGTATTCATTGTTTTAGCACAATGGTAGAAATCTACCATCCTTTTACTCTGTTAGTGCTTATAATCATTTATATCTGTTACTGTCTAATGGTTGTTTCAGCACACCTATTTTGCACTAGAATGACGCTGGTTCAATAAATGCTTATTGAAAAATGTCCCCACTGTTTATTCGGTGTATCTCTCCGAGACGAAGAGAGCACGAGTAACTGAGCGAAAAGTAGTACACTGTTTCCACGATCCCTGATGGGACAGGGTTGTCATGTTCGATAGTTGCCAAGAATATTCTCTCCTTGGTAAGAGGGGTTTCTAGTGGCACTGTGAGCTAGCTGGTATACAGGCTAACATACCCGGTAGACATGTCTAGAATCAGTCTGACACCAATCCTATAGCGCATGTTGTCTAAACGCGCAGATCCTATATAGGTTTATAGGAACTACACGACATGGCGCCGCCAACGTTGGTTTGGTACTTATTTAACAGTAAAGTCTGAGTAGTTCAGTCGTGCTATTCTCAGAGACCCCTACTCACATTTCCCCAGAGTCGTCTGGAGTGGGAAGGGAGCTATCCGCCACAGCTGAGTAGGCGTAGCCAATGTATTGGCTGTAGGTTTATCAAGCTTGAAGGACAAACAGTTCCTATTGTGCATAAAACCTTCTCAGTTTCCTTGAAACTCTTCCTTGAAATATGTTCAACAATGACTGAAGAGAACTCCGCTATGCGAGCACAGCCTGCTATAGTTAGGAAAGAAGAAGAAGGGGAAATAAACATTTCAGAAAATGTTAGGTATGCCCTTATTCAAAAGCTAACAGACTACGGAGTCACAGTTGGGGTGGGACAGTAACCTTCGTGATTGAGGCTCACGAATCATATAGAACCGAGGTATTCTATTCATTGGTTAAATTCCCACAAGCAGATGCACAATCAAATACATTTCATTCTTACACTGAAGATGAACCACCAAATGAATACTGTCCGTATGAGGACATTGAAATTCTGCTCACCTACCAGGAGCACAAAAACTGGTTTAAAAGCGCCCTTCCCCAAACAAAAAGACAAAGCAAGACTAGGTCCACTCGGAAGAGATGGAGCCACTTGGCCAGTCCTTGTGGCTTACACACCGCATCCTGAGATTGACACAATGCCAGTAGTAGACCTACGTCCACTTCACAAAAATAATAAAACTTTACAGAAACCTGGCAGTTCGTGATGAGAACACTCACACTACAGCCAACCAGAGCTACACAAGCAGTACAAATACAGGGTTCTACAGCTAAAATTGCACCACAAATGCTATACGCAGTCATGGGTAAAATGCCCACTAAACGTGAGCAAATGCCATTCTGGGTAGCTCAAAAAATAACACAGCTAGAGGCAGTATTTCCACAAATAAGCCCTCAAGAAAACCACAGAATGCTAACCATATGCTGCCAATGGTTATAGCTCCCCAAATGGAGGATTGTACCACTTGGGGTACAGTTTTCGCTGCCATATATACCAGAACACATGGTATCCCATCATTAGCAGTGATACCAGACGTATTAAGACAAATACAAACTGAGTATGGAGCAGAACCTGCTCTAAACTTAGGGATGAATTTATTAGGTAATTTTGCCCAGGTATCAGCTATATTAGCAAATATAAAAGGGGAGGCAGCAGCAGTGGCAATACACCAACGCCTGAGGTATTTCACTCCTTAACAGGAACGTGAATTACCTAAAATGATCACAGACACCTATGCTGAGTTAGGTAGAGATAGTTTGGGAGCTAGAGCTACAAAACCTCAACTCATGGGGTGGTCCTGAAAAAGAGAACACGAAGCAAGCACCTGATTCTTCCAAGAAGAAATGGGATAAAAACAATAAAAACCAAAAGATTAGCAAAAGTAGATCTCTCTCCCTCCCTCTCCTTCGAAAGGAGGTACAATGTTAGGAATAGAGATAACATTAAAAAACCTGACAGGTATCAGGATACTGATACATGTTCCTCTCAGGGGAGAGAGAGAGGGGGAGAGGGAGGGAGAGGGAGGGAGAGGGAGGGAGAGGGAGGGAGAGGGAGGGAGAGGGAGGGAGAGGGAGGGAGAGGGAGGGAGAGGGAGGGAGAGGGAGGGAGAGGGAGGGAGGGAGAGAGGAGGGAGGGAGAGAGAGGGAGGGAGAGAGAGAGAGGGAGAGAGAGAGAGAGGAGGGAGGGAGGGAGAGGGAGAGGAGAGGAGAGGGAGAGGGAGAGAGAGGGAGAGGAGGGAGAGAGGGAGAGGAGAGAGGGAGGGAGAGGGAGAGGAGAGGGAGAGGGAGAGGAGAGGGAGAGGGAGAGGGAGAGGGAGGGAGAGGGAGAGGGAGGAGAGAGGAGAGGGAGAGGGAGAGGAGAGGGAGGGAGAGGGAGAGGGAGGGAGGGAGAGGGAGAGGGAGGGAGAGGGAGAGGGAGGGAGAGGGAGAGGGAGAGGGGAGGGAGAGGGAGGGAGAGGGAGGGAGGGAGAGGGAGGGAGAGGGAGGGAGAGGGAGGGAGAGGGAGGGAGAGGGAGGGAGAGGGAGGGAGAGGGAGGGAGAGAGAGGGAGAGAGAGAGGGAGAGAGAGGGAGAGAGAGAGAGAGAGAGGGAGGGAGAGGGAGGGAGAGGGAGAGGGAGAGAGAGGGAGAGGGAGAGGGAGAGGGAGAGGGAGAGGGAGAGGGGAGGGAGAGGGAGAGGGAGGGAGAGGGAGGAGGGAGGGAGAGGGAGAGGGAGGGAGAGAACACAGACAAGAAGAGCGTACAAAGTCCAGAGACACGCCACACGCTTCAAGCCACACTTCGAAAAAAGAAGACAAGCACCAATCTAAACATCAATTTAAAAAGAAGAAAATAGCACATCTTAAAGTTAGACATGCCCAGAATTCTGAGGACTCAACTACTGAATGGGCTCCGACGATGCTAGACAGCGCAGCAGAAGTAACAATAGCTCGCCAGAACCTGAAGGAGTTGAATGAGCACATCACGGTGGAAACATCTGATACGAGGGTAAGTGTCCCACATAGATTGCATGAAATAACACTCCAAATGGAGGGAGACAAACCCAGTAAAGTTAAAAGGTCTCTTTTGGGAGAACTTGACTTTTGGCTAGGACATCCTTTTAGCTGAAAAAGATTGGCCGCCTGCAATTGTTATGGATTGCCCAAAGGGAGAAAATGTAATTTTACCAGCCTTTTCCGACCACTTTCCAATTTACTTAAAACATATATACGCTCTCCAGCACTTTATCGCAAGCATGTGGAGTGGGATGCCGAGTCACCACACCATGTAATCCCAGTTAAAACTACTCCATCTCCACAGAGACAATACCCAATAAAACAACATGCGAAAAAACAGGTCAGGGAGATCTTAGATCAATTTGAATACCAGGATGTAATAGAAAATTGCACCTCCCCAATGAATAATCCTTTGTTTCCCGTAATGAAACCCGATAATTCATATCGTCTAGTTTTAGACTACTGACATCTGAAGACATGCACTAAAACATTTGCAATACAGAATGCACACAGTGCCGCATTAATGAATAACATTGTGCGGAAAAAATTCAAAACAATGCTAGATATCTCAAATGGATTCTTCTTCCAAAACATAGCGCCTGAAAGCAGGTATCCAACAGCATTCTCAGCGCTAGGTTCCCAGCGTCAATTTTGTCGACTCCCCCAAGGGTATAAGAATAGCCCTGGGTTGTTCAGCGCAAGGGTAACAGAATTACTTTAGAATTTGGATGAAGAGGCATTGTCCTATGTAGATGATATTTATCTGACGGATGATGATGATTTACAGGATCACTTGACCAGGGTGAGCACCATAATTTTGGGGTTTGCCTCGGAGGGCTACAAATTCAACTTTAAATAATCTAAAATGTCCTATTTTTGGGATACGAGCTATCAAGTGAAGGAAGAAGCCTGGCAGCTAACTTTTTAGAAAAGTGTGCGCTGCTCCAACCTCCTAAATCTTTGAAAAACTTACAATCCATATTGGGATTTTTAAATTTTGGCAGAACACACATTTTGGATTACGCAGAAAGAGTAAAACCTTTCTACGACTTAATAAGACCTGATTTCTCTGTTAGGCATTGGACACAGGAACACACAGATATCCTTCGTTCCCTACAAGCTGACATGATAGCTTCAAAACACTTGCAGACATGCGTAAACGTACGCAATCTGGTGATCCGCGTTATAGTGGGCCAATCCGGGTACAAACCTAACCTTCAATGCAGGCGAAACGGTACCCATAGCTTACAAATCACATTTGTACACAAACGCTGAAATGCGCTTTGCTTCTACAGAAAAAATACTGACAGCAGTACAGACCGCTGTAGTAAGAGAAAGAGCACTGGCTCAGGGGAAACAAATAATTGTTGTAACTCCGGTACCAGCCTTAGAGGCTGCTACAAAGGCAAGCGTTCCTAATGCTAAAGCCTTACATCCAAGATGGATACAATGGGCTAATTCTCTCACTGCAACGGATGTAGAATACAGTAATTACCCAAGGCTAAAGACACAAGCATTTCTGCAATATGAACAAGAATATCCTCTCCCAAATGAAATAATGCCTCTAGATCAGAATGAATACATTATTTACACTGACCGATCTGCTCAGCCGGCCATAGGAAGTAAACAGCAATACAGTGCTGCTTGTGCGATTGTAAAAGGTCGTATGCGGGATGGCAAGTTCCATCCCAGCAATATGAAGACACAGTCTCTAGGAGACTGTACAGCTCAGCTGGCAGAACTAAAAGCCATATTACTGAAACGAATAAATACGGATCAAGAATTCCCCACACTTATAGTGTGCGATTCTTTTTACTGTGTCCAGTCATACAATCAATATCTTCACTACTGGGGTCAGAATGGGTTTAAGGACTCAAAAGGTGGCACAATTAAGCACAAAATGCTATGGGAACAGGTAGCTGAGTTGAAAAATGAACTAGAAAGAGCCCACTTGATACACACGATGAGTCATCAACGTGATGGCGTTCACATTGAAGGGAATTCATTGGCTGATGAAGCCGCAAATGGGGCAGTACGAACTGCTGCCGTAGCTGCAATCACTCGTTCAAAAACGAGAATAGATGGACAGATAATGGTAGCTGTCCTTGCTTCATGCAAAAACAGCTCAGCCTTACCGAAAGGTTTTCCACTCAAATACTCCTACAAGTTAGATGCAAACAACATTCTGTATGCTCAGATTCCAGGAGTGGGGGATAGAGTAATACCGATTGCAGATTAGGTTTAATACTAGCTGCACATGAGGGTCTAGGTTCTGCACAAACAGATTACCGCTACAGGTTTACTGAAACAACGCTATTGGTGGCCTGGTTTAACAAAACAGATGAAGAATTTGGTCTTAAAATGCGACATCTGTCAGCAGATGAAGGGTTCCACTGTAGCACGTCCAGCGCAGACACCTTTACTAATATCAGATAGACCGCTAAGGTGTGTCTATCTGGGCCACTGCGGCCCCCTACATTCGGATGGGGCCTACAAGTATATCTTGGTGGCGGTAGACTCATGCTCAAGATTCCTATGGGTATGGCCTCAGCTCTCGGCTGACGCTCGAACTGTTATAAAAGATTTGCGAGTCTTTATAGGGACAAACTCAGTTGGCACATTACATTCTGACCGTGGCCCTGCGTTTAGCTCTAGGGCTTACAAAGAAGCCATGGAAGGTTTGGGTGCAGCATTGCAGTACTCCTCTCCGTACCATCCCAAGGGAAATTTGGTTGTGGAGAGGAAAAACCGGGACTTAAAGCAATCTTTAACAGCAAGAGTATTAGGCCAGGGTGGTAGTTGGGTCAATCACCTATATAGGGTACAGCGTGCCCTCAATAACATGCCAAGAAGTTCTCTAGGGGGTGTCACTCCTTATGAAGTCCTATTTGGCACAAGAATGTGGGTACCTGATCTCGATTGTGAAGGCATGTAGCATGTAATGTTGGTGTAACTGGTAGGCTGATACTTGAATTGCTTACGCCTACACTGAGAACTGAACAAAGCTGTAATATTGTTTAACCGACTGATTCTACTGCTGAATTCACTGTTTTTATCTGCACCAAAACTTTTAAATTGTAGAATTGTACCTTGATTCGCCGCCGTGCCTCGCGCTGTTGAAACTGACCTGCGGTGCCCGTATGTAAGAGTGGACCCACTTCCACAAGGTCAGCGCTCTAGTTCTTTGGACATGTGGGGGATAAAAAACGTGCAGACGCGCCCGCACGCCGCCGGCGTGCCAAAGGTGCGCCACAGGCAAGCCCGTCTGCGCCAGTCAGCGCCCGGAATGCGCCAGGACCCCTGTTCATTTTCCCCCTCATGTCTACACAAGGGAGCAGCTGCTTGCATGCGACAAAGGTAAGGGCTGCCATGCCCCATTATGG
The DNA here is from genome assembly GCA_963921515.1 of Calotriton arnoldi. NCBI lineage: Eukaryota > Metazoa > Chordata > Amphibia > Caudata > Salamandridae > Calotriton > Calotriton arnoldi. The sequence goes on from CAWUFW010004108.1 coordinate 166,368, forward strand.
AACGGGCAGAAGGATAATGAACCCTATCACTGCAACGGTTGTGAATTCTCACTCTCTAGCAGGGTCTCAGCAGCATACCTTACGGAGGGTCAAGAGCCTAGACCCGCTAAAAGAGACACTAATCTCCTAGATAGTGCTGCTGCCGCCATTCCTACATCAGATCACCCACTCTATCCTGGTCTGAGGGAAAATAAAACACAGGAGATTGGGGGTAATACATTAAATTGCTTGTTGCTGAACACCACATTTGTATAAAAACACAAATATGAGTTTGGCAGCTGATGCAGACCTCTAACCCCGACCTGGTTTTCCTAACAGAAACCTGGGCCACGGAAACCTCGGAGCCGGATTGGAATGAGGCGTTGCCAACTGGCTACGAACTGGTTAGCATTGATAGGGAAAGTAATAGAGGAGGCGGCATAGCAATCATCTACCGCTCTTGCTTCAAGGTCACTTATGACCCCATTCAGCTATCAGGAGCAGAAGCAATGATGTTTAACATTAAAATTGATAACACCCTGGCCTTCCCCGGTCTACTCCTCTACCGGCCACTGGGGCCTAGAGACCCTTTTATACAAGCACTGCAAACACTCCTGGAATCCTGTTTAGATTCCCCGACACTTACGGCACTCAGTGACTTTAATTTTCACCTGGAGTGTGGGAACAGTGCAGACATGTCCACCCTGTTAGACAACATGGAAGGATTTGGGCTGACTCAGATTGTCACTGGGCCCACTCACAATGTCGGCCATACATTAGATGGCATCTTTACGACCAACCCCAATGTTGGTTTGGATAAAATTGTACCATTAACATGGACAGATCATAAGGCGGTTTTCTTTACACTCCTTTGTCCAGAGAGGAAAGTGACCTCCCAAAGCAGATTGCCATCGATTAAGACTCGACCCTGGGATAAAATCAACAAAGATAATCTGGAGGAAGCTCTTCATAGATACCCCCCTAGCCTAGCTCTAGACAACAATAAGGCTGCTGATAATTTTGATAATTGTATCAGGTCAGCAGGTAACCTACTGGCCCCAGAAAAAACTAGTAAACAACGAAGAACTCAACCTTTGGTACCGTGGTACAGTACAGAACTCAAAACCATTAAATCCAAATGTATGCGCTTAGAACGCATCTGGAGATCGGATTACAACGAGCAGGGTAAATTAAACTACAAGCGAGCCCTAACAGAATATAAAGAAGCAATCATTGATGCCAAAAATAATTATTTTACCTCTAAAATAGAGGCGGCAAACAGCTCATCGAGAGAACTGTTTAAAACCATTACCACTCTGTCCAAACTGCAGCGGGCTAATCAATTCTCTCCAAATCAAGCCTTCTGCAATAAGACGGCTAACTTCTTCCAGGCTAAAGTTCAAAGTGTCTATAGCGAGCTTGCAGTAAACACCCCGACTCAAATAACAGGAGGCTAACAGACTACAAGCCAGGATAATCCCTCCTCCTGCCAGTTGTCAGGTTTCCCACCACTAACTCAGGAGATAGTAAACTGGTACAAGCTACTAAATCTGGCTCCCCGATGGAGCCCTGTCCCCCCAGCATACTTCATATGGCTTCGGACAGGGTGAGCACCTACCTGGCCCCTCTCCTAAACAACGTTTGTATGGCACGTACTTTCCCCTCTTAGTGGAAGAAAGCCTGTATCAGACCCATATTGAAGAAACCCTCACTGGACCTCACTGAAGTAAAAAACTACCGACCTATATCCGGTCTACGTCTGGCTGCTGAAATTCTGGAAAAATCCATCAATCAGGACTTAACTGGATACTTAGAATCCAACGACCTCCTAGTTTCCACCCAACATGGTTTCAAACCACGTCACTCAACTGAGTCAGCTTTAGCCGTGGCCACCGAGGAGATTCGTAAACAGCTGGACAGCGTGGGAGAGCTATCCTCATCCTATTGGACCTCTCAGCAGCGTTTGATACTGTGAACCATCAAGTGTAATAACAGAGACTGAAGGAAATAGGAATCAATGGGATGGCTCTAACCCTACTCACCTCGTTTCTGACTTCCAGGGAACAGAGGTTGTGCTGGGGTAACCCGACATCTGAGGCGTTCTCCCTCCCTTGTGGAGTCCTGCAAGGATCAGCTTTATCACCGACCCTGTTCAACATTTACGTCACTCCGCTGGCTAGACTGATCAAAGCACACAGTTTCTCGGTGATCTCGTACGCCGATGACTCAGATAGTAATATCTATATCTTCGAGTGTAGAAACAGTGGCAGGAAGGTTTCACAACTGTCTGAAACACATTATTGAATGGATGCACCTGAATTTTCTCAAACTAAACACCGATAAAACAGAGGTGGTAGAGTTCAGAAAGGGTCCATAAATCTGGAATCAGTCATGGTGGCCAGCGGAAGCTGGGCAGTGCCCTGAAACTAACAGGAAGACTAGGGACCTAGGAGTCATGTTTGACGATCAGTTGAATTTTGCAGGTCAGTGCAATCTCTTGACCTCCTCGTGTTTCTTCCTCCTAAAGGTCCTACGCAAAATTCTCCCACTCACTCCAAGATCTTTGCAAACCTGTGCTAGTAGCATTGATTCTTTCAAGAATCGACTACTGCAATGTGCTTATTCTAGGAATTAACAAACGCCAATTATTAAAACTCCAATCCCTGCAAAGTGCAGCAGCTCGGGTCCTACTAAACATCCTGAAATACCATCCTATTTCCAACAGTATAAGCAAGCTTCATTGGCTTCCAGTCCAAAAACACATTGAATTTAAAGCTCTGTGTTTGGTGCACAAGGCACTATATGGAGGGGGCGCATTGGACCAACAACAACTTTTTCACTGGCACATCCCGCGCCATGTCCTCAGATCAGCTAATAAAGGACTAGTCCAGGTCCCAAAAATCCGGAGAGCCAGATGGGGGGGGAAGGGGGAAGGGGGAAGAACCCTCTCTTATGGGGCAGCGAAACTATGGAACTCGTTGCTGAGCGCAATTAGGCTACAAGGAAACAGACCCCTGTCTAGGAGAATGCTTAAAACATGGCTGTTTTCGACTAAGCAAATTTAATCATGTTCACTCTGCAAAGTCACCATGATTCATTACAGCTCAGCACCAAGACACCTCTGCATTCGTAGCGCTCTATAAATGCTTTTACTTACTTAGGCACAGTGGCGGATGAAAAACAATTTGACATCAATAAATGTTTGGCTGTTTCACAGAATCTGAATGAATCCAGAGTACTACTAATCAACGTGCAAGTAAAACGGACTGCCACTGGGGAAGTCAAATCAGTCATGGCAAGACCTGTTTGGGTCCCAAAAGTCGGGGATCGGGTCAGAGAAAAGATAGAGGACAAAAAAGAATTTGGGCCCTCCTAAAGAAAGCCTGCACCTGTCCTGGCTGTCGAAGGAACAAGAACAGTACTTTTTCCGCCTCTTGCCGGCAAAAAAAAAAAAAAAAAAGATTCGTCTCCATTGATCTGATCAGACCACACTATGTGGCCAATACTGAATAGTAGGCCTCGTGGGCTCCTGGGTAGCCGACACTCTCCTCTTGCTACCATACAGGAAGTTCAGACAGAAAGACTCCGAACACTCAAAGAGTCACCAATTCGAAGTGACAGAATTTCCAACAATGAAATGGAACTCGTTCCCCTGGAAACAGAACTTCAAACAACGAATGAAAGACAAATTTCAATTCGGCCTAACACCGATGTCTACATCAATATGCCTCAACAAGTCACTAACAAGTTCAACACAACCTGCTGAGTTGCCAAAGATTTATCGAACTGCATCTGGCTACTTCATCGATTTTGATACCTTCTTTCTTGATCACAGTGAACCTGAGATAACGCTAGCTCCAGTTTCCCGTAAGCAATGAATTCGTAAATTCTACATTTTTCTAAAAAAGACTTACTTAGTATCACCTTGGCTCCAGCTCTGGATAATATCTGGAAAATAAGTTTTTTCTGGTCTGGATTGGCCTAGTGACTGTCTTTTGCTTACTCATAAATGGAAAATATCTCCCAGAACGCTCTGCAGTATCCAATGTGAACTTGGTCCTGAAACCTCAAACATCATCTCATCGTGAAGACACCTGTTTTCCATGAACATTACAGCTGTTCCAATTCCTGATGGTATAGTTTGGGACAAAGTTGATTATGATGTATTTGGCCCCACTGAACTTTTGAAAATACCACATTTGTTCAAAATTTCTCTAAATGATATCATTACCTCCAGTACATTTTCCGATGATTGGGATTTTGAAAATGTAAATAATATGTTGTCTGATTTAGAGCAATCCACTGCATTTTCAAACACTGAAATGTTTGAGGACACATCTGACTTTGATCGTATGTACTGTTACCATCATTATGGTCATCACTTTTTACACAAATCGAGTATCCTCGTAATGTTTTCACATACCAACAATGGGAACATTGTCCAACACCACCAAAAGGTAGTTCGAAGACATTTGCACAGAAATGTTAGTATTTTTCAAGGTTTAACACTTCTGACCCAACCTCATATTACTATAAGGTTGCACCTACACATGCACCTGCAGTGAAAAATACGCTGACTAACACCAAACAGATATATTCTGCATCCTTTATTTCCCAACTGTCTGAACAGTGTTTCAACTTATGGAACAACACTTTAGACACAAAATCTGTCCTGGGTTCTAAGGCATGACAAGTTCAGGGAACAGATGCACTATTTAGAGCATGCCTCATTCCGCAACAGATAATATTTCTGAATGAAACTGTGCAACAGACTTTCTGTCTTGGACTAGCCAAAAACAAGGATTTGAACATACCACAGTTTCCCACACCTTCACACATCAATTTTACATCACGTGGAGGGGATACAACAGATGACATCATGCAGTACAATACTTCAGACCCCAATTGGAAGGGATGGTTAGTTTGGCCCACAGACACAAATAGATGTCAATCAAGATTTAGGGGTACAACCGAAGGGTTTAGTATCCATAGGACAGACCCACGATATGTACAAAGAGAACATCCGGGGGTAGTGACATCATACAGTGTTGGGAAATTGTGCCTCGATTGGCTAAAAACCTCAAGACTTTCCCAGGTGAAACAGAACTTATCCTTACTCTCAGATGAGGTGGATCTAAAGGATTTTTTTACTAGGTCCTCAAAAGCCACGTCAGAAACGTTTCTATTACGCTGTCCATAATGAAATATGGAAAATCTCCCAACAACAAGCCGCAGAGAGACTCCGTGAGATAGATAGAATTAACCTAGAAAAGGCGTTAGCTGTAGTTAACAATGGTATGACTACATTAACATCCAGGATTTATTCACTGGGCAAAATTGTATCTTCTGCTATTGATAACTAGAGCAAAACTTGTCCATACTACAACACGGACAATCTCAACTACATTCTATTATGTTATTAAGCTGGACGCTGCAATCATTGCATGCTGGTTATGTGCCTTGGCGATTTATCAACAGCAAGTCTCTATTTTCAGCGTACAATCTAACTGAAAAACAGATTACAATGGCACAAAGAGGAGCAAAAGATACAATGCTGCGTATTGAAAAACTTGACAATTTACCTTTTACTGTGGCAGAGACACCATCCACAGAATGGTTAATTCATGGCCATTTAACACTACCGGTTACAACTTTCCAGTTTCAGTATTGCCTAGAGCAACACCAGGCAGGTAGATATGAAGCAATGGGTAAGGAATTCATCAAGGAATCTTGGGAATTTCCGTACAGGTTTCGATGTAGGAATGGGGACATGGAAGTGTTCCTTAGCTGTATCAACTACGAGAATTCCTTAAGTGGATCTCTCAAATGCCAGGATATTATGCTTCAAGGGGCCTGTAATCGTTCAGTTGCTAACTTATCCTGCCACTTGAAAGGTTCCCCAGCTGCCGTGATTAATCCGGTATTCGAGTTACTTTCCAATGGGAGTTACTTGATGCTGAATGATCAAGTTTGTTGTGGGATGCTCCCGGGCATCGCATATCTTGTCACTGTAAGCTCCAGGATTACTTGCTGCATGCAAGTATTGTTTCCACCAACCTACAAAATCAAGTGCCATTATGGCCTTCATTAAATGTTTCCTTTATACGGTTTGATACTCTGAGCCGAATGAAAGCAATGATTCTACAGCAAACCTTGCCCTTAACCTCCGCCCGAGAAACGTATGATCGCCAGATTGCAAGGTCCTCGGCTGAGATGCAGGCACTGATACGAACAAACTGCCCTTTCCATTTCACAGAAATGGTACAATATATCTTTAACATGTCTGATACGACGGGTATTGCCCACCTATTTAAGACCATAGGTTCTGGACTGTTAAGCACCTTTCGGACAATCCTCGGAGTTGTTCCCAACTTTATACCCTCCGTATTCTAAAGGATTTTTGGAGGGTTTCCGCTGATTCCGTTTCTAATAGCAGGTATCCTGATTGTCCTTTTTCTGCTACACAATGGACGTCCCAGTCACCAGGAGATGGAACGCACGCTCTTGGACCGCTGATACCGTGATCGCATGGTAATCCATCTGGGCGCACCTAGTCTTCGAGAACTGAGCGAGTCTTGGTTCTTGTCATTTAGACCAGTCTGGATCGACTGTATTCTGCCTGTCCTCTGATGCCTGTTCTGCGGACAAGAATGCGTGTTGGACCTCTGTCTAACACTTCCAACAATTGCGCCACCGGACGTTGATGCTTTACTGGACCCGGTAACGGCCCATGTTCTGCAGTGTACTCAGCGTATTCCAATGTTGATGTCTGCATTCTTAGAGCCACCACAGGATGCTTCAGCTCCTGTTGGGAAGGATACCGGCTCCTCAACAAATACTCAGGCCTTGGATGACACTAGTACATCCCCAGCAGCGGCTGTGGTGAATATGGAGGAACATCTGTGCTCGATTGACCTGATCTGTGAGGTGTTGCAGGGACCGTCATCTGCGATTGCAGGCAACAGTGATGTACCAACTCCCAGCCAGAACACAAACATTTGGCTCATCGTGTGCTGGGAATATTCGTTTTTTTTCAAAAACAATCAAATTTGGAATTTTAAACAACACACTTTGTCTGAAATGCATGGCTTTCAGTCTCTCATTGTTCGGACTATATATACAAACATATTTAGTACAGACTTCTATCGCATGCAATATTTTTATTTTTTAGCATTTTTTAGAAATTTCTTTTTTAAGTATTATTTTTAATAGACTTGCATACCACGTTTAGCAGTACGTAGAATTTTTAGTATGTCGTCCAGTCGGATGATGAGTGGGTGTTATGTTCCATATAGGTTCCCCAATATAGGCTCAGATAGTCACCTAACCTTTCACCTATATTCTCCCTAATTCTCTAATTACACTACATAACGATTCTTAATACTGACCTTTTACCTAGTTACGGTAATGTCCAAAGATGACATGGGGTTTTCTCTGAAGAGCTTAAGCCTCATTCATTATGCATGAGGATTCTTGAAATCACAGCAGGACAGCAGGCCTACCATCTCCTGAATAACAACTATGTATAAGGGTCATTCCTTCGGTCATCCCAGTCCGACATGACACAGCAAGGTATAACCCCAGGTGGTACCACTTTGGGTATATATACATCATCTCTTGCTGAGATAAGCAGGAGGAGAAAAGGACTTCCATGCCGACACACTGACGCTGAGGTTCCTGCATGCAGACACTCCAGCTCGCAGTGGTCTGACATTCCTTTCGGGGTGTCCATCTCGAGACCAAGACGGGGTCCCATAGTCTCTCACTTCAGGTAATGGGGTTGACTTTATCCTAGAGGATTCTTGGCTTTTACACCCACATACATGCTAGGTACACTTTGGTACATCTAGTTAGGGGCGCATCGTAGGAGTACGCATTTATTACTGTCACGTATTTTATATACTTGCCTGTATTCATTGTTTTAGCACAATGGTAGAAATCTACCATCCTTTTACTCTGTTAGTGCTTATAATCATTTATATCTGTTACTGTCTAATGGTTGTTTCAGCACACCTATTTTACACTAGAATGACGCTGGTTCAATAAATGCTTATTGAGAAACGTCCCCACTGTTTATTCTGTGTATCTCTGAGATGAAGAGAGCACGAGTAACTGAGCGAACAGTAGTACACTGTTTCCACAATCCCTGATGGGACAGTGTTGTCATGTTGAATAGTTGCCAAGAACTATTCGCTCCTTGGTGAGAGGGGGTTCTAGTGGTACTGTGAGTTAGCTGGTATACAGGCTAACATACCCGGTAGGGGTGTCTAGAATCAGTCTGACACCAATCGTATAGTGTATGTTGTCTAAACGAGCAGATCCTATATAGGTTTATAGGAACTACACGACAGTGTCAAGAGAATGGGCACTAGCAGTAGAAGAGGGTTTGCATCTTAGGACGAACCCATTTGCAGTGTTACATCAACAGCACCCCTCGGATACCAGCTTGGTGGCAAACAGTTCAGGACCTCATCTGAGTCAACGAGTCAGGGACCGATTATGACGCCTAGGATGGAAGATGATCCATTTGATGTTCATATACCCTTTTGTTCCTGTATTTAGCTTTGTATCAGCTAATTATCTCCTAGGTCGCCCAGTAGAGCAGACTACATTTGTCAGATCTAGCTCGGCTACCATGAGCATAATGGTGGGCATCATGACCGGAACTCTGCTCTTATAACTGAGTCATGACCTGTAGAGCTTCCGTTATGAAACAGGGTTTGCTGGTTTAATTTTTCCCCATTTATATTGTTAATGTTAATGTGAGTGTTATAGGCCAGAGACAAGTAGTCTTACTGGCAAGGGTAGGGTTGACACTGTTCTGTTTTTCCTCTTTTCTTCTTTCATTCTTTTTCTCAGTGGATTATGATGCTTATATTTGCTGTAATCAGCGGTGTGACTTTGCAGGGGTGGACATTGACCAGGGAAGACTACCATTGGCCTCTGGCCTACTGTGGATTGGGATGGCAATCATATTTTTGCTGTACAGGGGATCAGAGGGACGCTGTATCCGCATACACCTACATATGGGCGATACCATGCATGGCACTATCCCGGTTATAGAATGCTGACAAGGAATGTGCGCGGCATGGCCACACCCTCCCAACATTGTAAAATACATGCATACCTTAAGCACCGACATGTACATGTTGTGATTTTTCAGGAAACACACCTCATGCTTGGCAAGTTAGGTAAGGTGAGGTTGAAATGGAGGGGAGAGATCTATGGAACTACATTGACAGCCTATGTGAGAGGAGTGCTAGTATGGCTAGCCCAAGGTGTCCCCTTTAAGGTAGATTCCCAAAAGATTGATGAGGGGGTTGGGGTCAGTTTGTGATCCCAGAGAGTTATTTCGATGGTTTGCCTTGTACGGTGGCTGGTCTTTACGCTCTGAATTTTGGTCAGTCAACCTTCTTCGATGCTCTTACTCAGCATTATTGCGAGACCCTCGGGCACCCTGGCTGTGGGGTGGAAATGATGTGTGCCAGATGTGACCAGGGACCGCTCTGTTCCTCCCATTCCAGGGGTCAATGAGTGTACGGATGAAACAATATTTCAGAAAATAGATGGCTCGCAACCGTCTGCACGACGTATGGTACTTGCTTCATCCTGCATATGATGAATACTCCTCCTATCCTCTGGTCCATGTTTTCATTTAAGGCTAGACATGTTTCTTTGTCGTGAACCCACGGGAGGGTGTATTAAAGGAGTATTTGGTGCGCACACTGTCCACTACTGGTTAGGGTCAGCTGGGGTAGGCTACGGTCCAAGATCCCAACCTGTAGGTTCAAGACAGAGGCCCTCCCAGACCCGTCCTTTAAAGAGGCCCTCTCTATGCAGGTTCTCACCTACTTTGAGCTCAATAAGGAGCCAGCAACATCTCGAGCACTAGAATAGGATGCCCACAATGTAGTGGTGCAAGGTCATTGAATGGGAGTGACGTGAAGGATAGGTAAGGTCCGAACCACGGAAATCCTCAACATGCAACAAGAGATTAGGACACTGAAGAATGAAATGGCTTGCTGACCTGGTGAGCTGGAACGGCTGCATTCCCTTTGTAAAGAACACAAAGAATCGGAAGCGAGACTAGGGAAGCATAATTATAGGTGATGCTTGGCCACCTGGCACGCAGAGGAAGACTGATCTGGCAGGCTATTGGTTTGATTGGTAAAGGAGGACGAGCAGAGGCCGCCGATTGGCGCCATTCAGTTACCTGTTGGCATAGTGGTTAATACACAGGCAGCCATCAACACTGTCTTTATTGAGTACTATCGCACATTGTATTCTGTGGGGAGCGCCTCCTCTAATGCGTGCATACAATATTATTTCCGTGCATTGCCGTTACCCCTGCTATCTTTGATACACAGGCAGGAGTTGGAGGCCCCCCCTCCAACTGGAAGATATTCAGCTGGCTATTAAACAGATTGCTCATAATGAAACCCCTGGCACAAACGGACCTCCAATAGAGTATTATGCAGCGTATGTGTCGACCCTGGTGTGGAAGCTTCAAGGTCTTTAATTAGGCTAGACAGCTAAGGCAGTTGTCATTACATCTCAGGGAGGCATTAATCATGGTCCTCCTTAAGCCAGGATGTGCCCCTTTGGATGTCCGGTCCTACATGCCGCTGTCCCTTTTAAACCTTGACTGTAAAGTGTTAGGGAAGGTGTTGGCCAATATATTGCTCCCTGTGATGGATATTTTGGTGCATGTGGATCAATCCGGGTTATACCGGGCCGTGACTCCTTAAATAGCTGTAGGTTGCTACCGTTGATGGATTTCACCCGGACTGAGGATAGGGAACGGAGTGCAGTGTCACTGGATATAGAGAAAGCCTTTGACACCCTGGGGTGGGACTACTTGATTGATGACCTGTCTTGGGCACATGAGTTTTGGTCTCATTTATATGGGCTGGATCCATGCCTTATATAGGAATTAGACTGCCAGGGTGCGCACAGGTGTTACAATTTCAGACAGCTTTAATATCCAGAGGGCCGCCCATTGTCTCCTTTGATATTCACCTTGGCCATGAAGACTTTGGCATGTAAACTGTGACTGCAAGCACAACAATGGGGGAAACTAGGCCGGGATGAGTACCATGTTATCTCTTTTTATGCTGACAATTCATTGGTGTACCTGTGTGATACTTCTACACTCCCGGCCCTGATGACACTGCTAGAAGTAATTGGTGTGGGGTCTGGTCTCAAAGTGAATTGGGCCAAATCTTGAATTTACCCGCTGACACCGGTTCCGGAACCAGAGCGGAGGATCCCCCTAGACTGCCTCCTATCTCGGTGCTACTTTACGTTTAGATAATTGGGTGTGCAGATTTATCTTGACCTCCGGACGGAAACATCAATAAGGCGAACGCTGGAATCCACAGGTCCCTCCCATTCTGGTCATGTCTACCGTTTTGTCTAGCAGGGTGGGTGGTGAAAGCTAAGATGCTGATACTACCTCAGCTTTTACACTTTTTCACTGCTCTTCCAATATATCTCTCCAATATAGTTTTCAGGTAATAGCATGGGGTCTGGACTAGGCTCCTTTGGGGGGTGGGGAGACGCAGGATGTCCTCGGTACTACAGAGACCCTTAGTTGAGGGCAGAATGGGTGCACTCAACTATGAGTGGTACTCTGCAGTGGCGCAATTGCAATGGCCGTTACAGTGTCTGAGCACAGGGCCAGTTCGGAGAGGGCAGCAGTCGTGGGGATCCTGGGAGGACCACCAATATACACATGGTTGTCATTTCCTGGAGCCCATCAGAGGAGTTTCAGCAGATGAAGGTGGCCCGTTTATGTTGGTGTTACAATGAGGTGGGTTGGGCAACCATTTACCTTATTCCCCCCTCATCCCAATCTTAGAAAGTAATCAACAAGAAAAGTGTTTTATATAGTGGCCTTCTGAGGTATTTGGGCAGGATACGCACTTAAGCCTAAGTTTTTTGAGATCAGTCATATGATACAACAATTTTAGCTAGTTTTTTTTAACTGTATTTAATGTTGTGTACATTTTTTTGTCTTATGATATGAACTGTATATATGATATGAACTGTATATATGTTTGTTCTGTGTGTTGCTTTTATGGATGTTTTTATACTTCCGAATAAAGGTATTAAAGAAAGAAAGAAAGACTGTCCACCAAATCTTTTCCAGTAATGCTTTTAACTTCTACTTACTGCTACAGGGGCTGTACTGTCACAGTGTTTGCACAAGATAGTGAGGCTGATTCCATTGGATGGGTCTTCATTGTTTTATTCTTGTTTTTCTTTTTGCTTTATCAGTACATTTCTCCCAGCAAACCCCTCCCCTGCCTGCCCCTCCTAGATATGGGGATGATATACATGTATTGCCTACGTGTTTTGTACTGCTCTTTTTTTGTTCCCACTGTAAACCAATAAAACAAATGAAAAAAAAAATTAAAAAAGAGTTGTGTTTCACATGGTTTCAATCAACTTTCAAGATAGTAAACTGATGGACTACATGAGCCTTGTAGCTTTATGGACTAATGCATTCACTGTATGGAGCTGTGTTTGCCCCAATGGTCACAGGTTTGAATCCTTGAAATTAATGAAAATGAGTGCCATGTGAGTAATAATAAACAGCTATTATCTGTAAATAACGTTCTTGGGTGTCAACTTTGAGCTCTTAAAATGCATTAGAGGCAGCAGTGACTGCTTGGTTTCAGCTACAGATAGGGCTGTCCATAACTGTGACTTTAGGTGTCCCATATGCCCCACCCCCCTAAAATCTGGCAGAGAATCCTGGCGGATTGCAGGGCCACATGAAAGCTGATGCTGCACTCATTATGAAGCAACTGGTCTAGGTGATCATGGCAGAACACTTGACAGACTAAGCATCAAGCACATTCACTCACTTACCCCCTGTTTACAAGCCACTGACCTTTAAGTGGTGAACTGCCAAGCACCTGGTTCTGTACAGTGTTTATACTGTTTGTAGATACCAGTTAGCTGTCATGCATTCACATATTTCTTGCTATTTGCAATCACTTTTCAATTGCAAAACTCGTGCATGTCTCCAATTTTGACAGCTATCAGCCGTCAATTTTCAGCTGCCTACTAAACTCTTCACTGTATCAGCTGTTTGATTGTCATCAACTCTTGGTATGTTGATTCTTTTAGGGGTATTTTTCCTTTGTATTAGAATCAAAAGATTGCTCTGTTGACTGAAGTTGGAGCCTATCTGACTGGTTTCACTATATCTAGGCATAAAACAAAGTGGCCACTTGCTTTACCTTGTTTTGTTGTTGTAATACTGGGGGCATCAACAGCTGCTCACCTAAGTGGTTAATTAGCTGGGAATACCAGACAGTTTGTGCTTCAGAGCATATTGTTTCTCTCTTATGATGGCATGCATGCATTGTTTACAAGAGGAATCCTTATCAGCTAAGTTTAAAAAGGCAGCTGTTTAAAGTCAAGTTTTACTAGTTATCCTCCTCACTAATTAGGTTCCATTTCTGGCTTCCTGCTATTTGCATCTAGCACAGATGTGAAATTTCAAGCCTTATGAGGGTGTGAAGCAACAGCTGTTGTCAAGCTCTTTTGATGTGCAGGGGCTGCAGGCAGGCACGAATTTCAAGGCAATACAGATATTTGTGTGAGAATTGTAAACAGTGAGCAAACACATGGTAAAAATGTCAGACACCTGCTGCCAGTGTACTAATCTGATGAATGCTCCAAAGTTAAGTCATCATCCACCAGCATGTTCTGTTTTCATATTTAACATGTATTTGATTTGCGTGCATCTGATGTAAGAATAGGGCTAACTGTTTAATGTGTAATGTGTAATTTTCAGTATTTAAACAAATCTTTAAAGTGCTGCCTGGCATATTTGAGACACCTTAGAAATAAGTTCCTGCATTCAGCCACAGTACATGCCTGGATGATATATTTTCAATTTTGCAATGTCACACCAGTTTGTTTTTTGCACTATCTAGTCTGAAACTTACATTTAATTTTTATGTATTGACAGGGTCCATTGATGATCCAGTAACTGGCAGGAAGGCAAGCCACACTACAGGTTTTAAAGCATTGTGCTGCTCATACTACTTAAATACCTAGCTTGACTGTTAAGTTTAAAATGAATACAGTTAACCAGTTACTCGTAACCCCTTTTTTGAGACTGGAAGAAGGAGAGGATGCAGATCAAAGGTTTAGGGCCTGATCCGCCCAAAATCAAGCTTGAACAGTATGCAAAAGATTGGGGCAAAGATTACACAAGAAAATGTAATCCTGCTTGATATACAAAGAAAACTTGGATTACTGATGGCACTACTAAATATTTCATGTGCTGCTTTCCAATCCTGCTGTGTGGTGGTGAAGAACCATGGAGAAAACCAGGAGTTACAGATTTAAAACACCTCTCTGAAAAAAATAAAGAAGTCAAGGCATGTAAATCTCATCTGGATAACTCAATAAAGCTTGCCATGTTTGGAAGATTTAATATTGCTGCACAGTTGGATGACCGCTATCGCATGGGAATAAGAAACCATAACTTGGAAATTAATAAAAACAGGTGCATTTAGTCTAAATTAATGGATTGTGTGCTTTTTGTGTGGTGCTTCTGAACTGGCATTACGTGGACACGATGAGCAGGAAGGTTCTTAAAATAACGGAATCTTTAGAGGTCTACTGGATTTTGTTGCCAGCTTAGGCAGTGCAATGGACACTCATTTGAAATATGCAACAGTTTCCAAAGGCACTTCCAAAACCATCCAGAATGAGCTACTGGACTGTATGCTGGAAGTAACAAAGAAGCTAAGAAGCACTGACTTTGTGGCTATCCAGGCTGATGATGCTAATGATGTGTCCACACAAACTCAGTCTGTAGTAGTTCTCCAGGACATAGTTGCTAGAAAGCTCCCAAGAGGGCCCCCACACTCATTAGAACTTCCATATTTGCACTGTCAACATGATCTACGACTACTTGATAAAGTGTTTTAAGAGTATTGAAAGTAGGAGTCATTTTAAATCTGTTGCTGTACGTGAGGCCCTTGGTTTCATTAGATCATTGGAAGACCGGGAGTTTTTCGTCCTTTTGTTATTTCACAACATAATGCCCAATGTGGACACATTGTACAACTAGCTACAAAAAAGTGATATAGATGCATTGTATGCACAAAAAGTCACAATTTATTTTGTCAGCTGCATCAACCATGTCAGGACTTCCATTGACCATCCAGATGCTAGACTTCTAGAGGAATCTAAGTTTGCAAGCCACAGCACTGCAATGAAGGGTTTGTTCCAAGTTGCCAAAGAAGTTTCGATACTGTCATTATACATGCCAAAGAACGCTTTTCATTTACCAAACATCTTCTAAGTGCTCCTTTGCTCCAAAGTGACCACTTTGAAAGACATGACAGATCATTTTCTGGTGAAATACTGAAGTAAGCATTAAAGGCATATCCCGTGCGGAACAAGGAAAAATTGAATGCCGAGTTGTCCATCATATATGGGAGGCCTGAATTCAGACGAGCTGGTGGTGCCATTCCTTTATTCGGTTTACTTATTGAAAACAGTCTATATGAACCATTTTCAGAAACTATGAATCTATTGAGGATTATGATTCCCACACCCATGACAAGGGCAGACTCCGAGCAGTGTTGTTTTCAACTCTGAAGAGAATAAAAACATTCTTAAGGAACATCATGATCGCGACTCATCTAAATCCACTGGAGATGTTGTTTATTGAAAAGGAACTTTCAGATATATTGCAGACTTTAATAAGTGTACCATAGAGAAGTTTGTTACTCTTAAACATAAGCATGACAAATTTCTGAACAAAAAAATAACCAAATCGACACCGCACAGACTTTTTTGTTTTGGCACATTTTCAATGTACTTTATCAAGGGCTTTAGAAACCACATTCATGTTCCATAATATGCTTTTTGTTTATTCACTAAAGGTGTTTGCACTTTCCGTTTTCCTTAATCTGGTTTTGTGTAGTAATCCTTTGGCTGTGTTTGTATTTTTTTAGTTATTTATGCTGTTTATAAGTTTATATTTTTAAATGACTGTTCCTTGTTTTATTTTATTGTTTTAATTTAAAGATCAGCTAGTCCTGTAGAAACCAAGTTCTGCCACTGTAACATTTTTATTTAGCAATTTTTTTCTTGCCGTGTTGTCCATTGGCTGTGTTTTTGTTTCTTTGTGCGGGATAAAAGCTTATTTATTTTCACTCCTTTGTTACATAGATGTGCAGAATTGTCTTCCCTGTATCTGTTTTTGTTTGAATATTTGCATAGTTATCAAAACCACAAAAGAACCCCAGGGTCTACAAGGTGCAGATGAGTGCTAACGAAGTGTCCCTTTTAAAGGACGGTTTCCCTCACCCACCAAAAAGTGGCATGCTTCATCAAAGGTATCTGCTAAATAGCTGGGGGGCCTAGGTTTTGACTTAGACCGCGAGTCTAATTAACTGCAGTGGTCTCCTTGACACACCTGTTTATGACTGCGGTGGCTAGCAATCCATCACAGCTCTTTTAGGATGCAGCACAAGAGCCTTTAAATGGGTACTGCAGCACCCCCCAGGGGACCTATTGGCTGGGGTTACCTGTACCGCGAGTTTAACTAACTGCGGGCACCTTGCATTCAGCTTGCTTCGGCGGCCACATGCGGTGGTTAACAATCCACCCCAGCGGTTTTATCAGGCAGTATTAAAGTTTTAAATGGGTACTTTAAAACCCCTGTGGGACTATTGGCACTTTTTTAAATTAGATACTCGGCAACCCCGCATGGCGGATGCCCTAGCAGTCTGTCCAAACAAAGGACGGGGTGAACTCGGGGTTGCAATTAACCCACTTTCTCTCTACCATGGGATCACGAGATGTACTTTCAGTACTAGGTATCTTTGTTATGGGGCCATGAGTTCTGGGATATGTGACTTCTCTCAATATGGTGACTTAAGCATGCACCCTTTTTTGCATTGCCACCGCATTATAGGATACAAGTTCTCTCATATCACATGCTCAGAACCATGATCTACAAACTATTGACACATTAGAGTACTGTATGTGATCTTCAATTGAGTCTTTTGTTTTTCTTCACTAGTTTGTTCTCAGAGTAATTGATTTGCACTGATCCTCTTAATTTTGTAGAACCAGATGCTACCTCGAGTTTTGTGCGCCAAGGTAAATTTGGGGTATATTACCTCACATCAGCAGGTAAGCTAATACATCTCAGTTGGCAGCTGACAGCAAATGGATGTATTGGTTTCCCACAATAATTGCTAATTGTTATGGGTTCCAAGATTTTCCTGTGAACTAGAAATTGCAGTTTTGAGTGCTATGATTTATCCAGTGAGGTAACTGCAATTCATATTGAAATATGTTGTGTCTTTCAGGCAATACCCACCAGTGGACATCTGATTGAGTGGATTACCACTCAAACCTCTGGTTTTGTATATTGACAAATTTCTTATATTTGGTTACAAACACTCTTAGGGTACAAAGCCAAAACATGTTGACATACTTTTCATTGTATGACAGGTTCAATCCCCTTCTGTTATAGCTTGGTTTTAATCCTGGTCTAGGGACACCCTAATATAGTCGGTTGCGTAGCCTGGAAATAGTTTTATTTCACACTGATTTTTGTTTTGCACCCCTCACCACACTCCGCTCACGTAAGGTATTTAGCATACCTCTCTTCACCAAAGAAAACACCCCTGAGCTCCTTCCTCTCAGAGAGGGGGTTGTAGCGAGCATTATGACTAGGTTCATAATGCGTGGAGGTTACCCTCTAATGAAGCATGCCACCTTCGGATGGGTGAGGGTAACCGTTCTTTAAAAGGGACACTCCGTTAGCACCTTGTAGACTCAGGGGTTCTTTTGAGGCTTTGGTTTCAAAGTTCGGGAGCCAACTCCTGCAGGTGTATAAACCTCCTCCGGCCTACTTTGTGTTTTGAGGTCTTGAACAGCCATGGCTGTGGGCTTTGATACCTCTCCCTTGATTCAATTAACTCTTGCTCAACCTCTACATAGTCATGGCTGATTTCACTGCACTAGCCTTTGATGAGTCTGTCATTCAAGACATTCTCACTGCCCCTAGCTTGTTGGACACCCCTATGACACAGAATCTGATACAGTCAGATGATTGGACTAAACCTGCTAACCCTCAAACGGACACACACTCGGACTTTGACCCCTGGAGCTATAATAACAGAATATTTCCAGGGCAATTTTGCCCCCACAGGTCCGATTATCACAAATGCTTCAAGACTATTCCTTGAAGACAAAGCTTTCAGGAAAGATTGGTCTCTGATTGCCTGGCACTGTACCAGGGATTGGGTGATCCTTATCAGCACCGCAAAGCGAATTGCTGATGTCCTACTGATTGAAATCCAAATTCTTGAGAACCAGCTAAAAACTACTATTTAAGCTACTCTCTTCAAAAAACATACTGAAGAGACAACCAATATCAACAAGGACTATAAGGAAACTTTATTGCCATCTAAAATTAAGAAGTTCCAGAAAGATATGGCACGATTTATCCTTGAGAAGATTTATCCATATACCACTGATGACTACAAACCCCCAGAATTTAACCACCAGGGGTGTGCTTATGGTTCAGGATACTCAACTGCAGACCACTGGTGTCGCGATTCGGACTCCAGTACTAGCAGATCACAACATTCAACGTTTCAGAAGAGAGGCCAAGGGAGATGGCAAGGCAAGAACTACAAACAGCCGCAACAACAGTGGTGGCCGCCGGCACCATGAAACTATCCGATGCCCCCGTATCAGCTACCTATGCAACATTTTCAACTACTTCCTTTCTTCAACCCCACTTTTTTAGAAGAGGGTCAGGACAGATTAAGAGGAAGGAGGTACCAAGTGCACATACATTGGAGTCCACCATCGTCCCCGCATCACACGCAGAGCATGACAAATTCTAATGCCCAACCGAGCACCAGCAGCGAGATGACCTGGTTGTGAACCTGACTAAATGCATCCTGGCTACTGAATCAAGGTTACTCAATAAAGGTTTAGGATTTGCCCCTACCTATAAAGGGTATCAACTTCCAAATCCATTAGGAACTATCACAATTCTTTAGGAAGATTCAACTGAAATTTCATTTTGCAAAAAAAGGTGAGACCGTGAAGATTGGTCAACCAACCAACAATAACCTTTGCAAAAAATATACCTTCAACCCTCCGCCACATATGATACATCTGAAGGTTGCTACATTTGAAAAAACAGTTTTGAAGGACCTCAAATCAAGTACCATACTCAACAAACAACCATTTCATAATTTGTCCTAAAATGAACAATGGGCTCTACAGACTTTAAGCATGGATGACTTCATAACTATGAACCTAGCAGACAAAGGAGGCGTCATTGTGTTCCTGGACACCACCACCTACAGGGAAGAATGCCTAAGACAGTTAGGTGTACGAAGTGCTTACCCACCAATTGAAAATGGATCCCACCAAGACGTCGAACGGAAATCGCTGCTGTGGTTGAGGACGTAAAGTAGAACGCCTGGTTGGCGTCCAAAGAGTATAAGTTTCTGGTCAACAAAGATCCGTACTTCCATGACCTACCCAAGATTCTCAAACCCCAAAGACCACCATCTGGTCGCACAATTATCTCTGAAGTTGGCTCCTAATTGGAGCCAATCTCGCAAATCATAGATTTCTTCTTGAGACTAATAGTACAAGAGATGCACACGTTTCTATGTCTCAGTTTTTAGGTGCCCTCAATAGCCTGCATTTACCTCCGGACTGTACCCCATATACGATGGTTTTAGTGGGAGTTCCCTCCCTAGCAGAAGGCATACAAGAGTCTTGCCAAAGTCTTATAAATAAAGCTGCTCACTGGTCTAGGAGATATCAAGATTGTTATCCAGCTGTTATCAACAAAATCATGGCTCTTAAATTAAAATGATTTGGCCCTACAGCAAAATCTATCGAGGGGTACTGTGTAGTCTTAAACTTTAAAGACCCAGATTATGTTCATTTTTTACTGCCCAACTTGAATGTTGTCAGCCTAAATCTTAGTACAATAAAGGGCCTATGCATTCGGTTTTTTGATCCTCCTCCACCAGGTTATATTTCCAATGTGCAGTATAACCAAATGCAAAGAATTCTACAAAGACTGACTTCCTCAGTATCCTTTGCCCTTTCCAATCAATTTGAACCATTATCAGGGCTCACAGAAAATAATTGATGCTCGAACCTGACTGGTACAAGTGAAGTAACTGACCAATTGGAGATTGCCATTAATTCTCCCCTTTCAGCTCAATCTGTGTGTATCCCAAACAGAGAAATGAATAATTCGGATTGTGGGCGAGGTATGCAGTTCCTTTCGTGGAATATTGCAGGGGTTCGGGGCAAACTCATAAATGAAGATTGGGTGGCATACCTCCAAAAATGTGATATTTTCTGCTGTCAGGAAACATTGTCTGTGGGTCCTATTGCCTCAAATGGGTATAGATCTTACTGCTCCCATGCAATTCCATCTCCTGCTGGAAGAGGAAAGAGGGGGTTGCTATTTTTGTTTCATGTGCCATCAAAAATCTGACGATCAAAGTAATAGCATCAAGCCCATGTTATCAAACTGTAAATTTACAAGTGAAAAACCTGTTAAATGTGGTTTTAATAAACCTGTATCTTAATTTCTTCACAATACAACCAGTAGAGATTATACAAGAATTAGGGATGATACTTCCAGATTTTATGGACAGACAGGGGAACATTGATACCTCAATTATATGGGCGGGGATTTCAATATTACCAAATGCACATAGAGTGGGAGTCGTACTTGTGGATTCTCGAACGTTCAGGGGGTTTATATAATTCACTTTATACACTCATCCTATGGTGAATCCCTAAATGAGAATTTTAAACCATAATTTGATTTTTACTGCGGATTATTGCCCTCAGGGTAACTCATGCCATCCAAAGTTCTTAGGCAGAGGTAAGGGGATCAATATAGATGTTTTGCTTTTGACAGCTCACCTCGCATGAAACCTCTTGCAGTATTAGGTGTATCCTCTCCCCTTTAGTGATCATAATCCTATTCTTTTATGTTTTGCATTTGCTCTTTCAGCAGGAACACCAGTAATTTATAAGATACCCATCAGTCACTCTGCAAATTAAGGGTTTAGAATAAATTGAAGGAAGATTGAACCAGACAAGTTCTTTAGTAATTTGATTACTGTGGCCATTAATGATATTACCTGCTGTCTCTCATCAGATATGGCTCCAGATAGTATCATGGAGAGTTTTATTAAAATTAGGAGAAGTGTGACCTCTGAGCTCCATATAAACAAACCACAGAGAGAGCGTCCCACCAAGTCATGGTTTAGTCCGAAATGTACAGCAGTGCTCAAAGTTTTAAAATAAACCAACAATAAATTCCCACGAAATATAGATGACATCAGGACAGCAAGAAAAAACTACAGGCAAGCTCAAGAACAGAGGATTTTTGAAATTAGAACTAAGGCCTGGGAGGATTTAGTAATAGCGGCTTATTGAAGAGACTCCAGGCTTTTTTGGGAAATTGTAAATCGGCCCTTTTTTTACAGATAAATCGTCTAATGGTAGTGAGTGCCATATTCTTGAACAGGATTGGATTGATCATTTTTCCATAATTTTCAACCCAGATCAAGAGGGGGCCGATTATGAAGAGGATGTAAGGTCCAGTCCCCTACCGATACAGGAGGATTGGTTAGCAGACCTCATAACTGTAGCTTCTGTAACCACAGCTATTCAGGTTGCAGCTAGTGGTAAGGCCCCAGGCCCTGATGGGGTTCCAATGGATCTTTTTAAACACAATGTGGATTTTTGGGGCCCTCTTTTAACGGATGTCCTAAGAGCAGCTTTTATGGGCAAGATAATCAAATCCTGGAGAGAGGCTACAATAATACCAATTCATGAAAAGGGTGACTGGTATTCACCGGCTTGCCATCGCTCAATCTCATTCATAGATTGTACAGCTAAGATTCTTGGGTGGGTCATATTGGAACAATTGGAGGATTGGGCAGAGACTACCTCCTTTTTCTCACCATTTGAATATGGTTTTCAATCAAGTCTAGGGACTGTAGAGCAGGCTCTTAATCTAAGCCTCATCTGGGGGAAGTACGTCAAGGGCAGGAGAGGTGCCATTCACACGGACCTCTCCTGTGCCTTTGGCCTAGTAGATAGGAAGAAATGATGGGATTTAACAGAACAGGGGGGCTGGAACCCACGTTGTGGAACTTGTTAGGTGCCTGCATTGGGATATAACTACAAAAGTGTGCTATACTCCATCAGGGGACTGCACAAAACCAATAAGGGTCAGTAGAGAAGTGAGGCAGGGGGTGTATTTTGGCTCCTTTCCTATTTTTACTGTATAATAACTCCCTTGTTGCCATTTTAGGGGCCTGCTGTAAAATTATCCCTGTGAATTGGTACTCGTGCAGTCCCGGTTCTTTTGTACGCGGACGATGCAGTTCTTTTCGTATTAACAGCAAATGGCCTTCAAAGTCTTTTAAATGGTTTTAATGATTTTATGATTAAATTAAATCTTAAGGTGAATCACCAAACATAGTTTATAATGACCTGTGGCCCCAAACGTACCAAGTCTAAGAGTTTTGACATCACAAGGACACCAATAGAAAAAGTATTTTCCCTTAATTACCTAGGCCGCCTGCTTGATGCTAATGGGTCTTGGGAGAGACTAATTACCCAGAGAACGCAAAAGATGGGGACATCCTTTGAAATGATATTCAGGTTTGCTAAAAAGCTAGGGCATAAACCAATCAAGGAGAGGATTTAGTTGTATAGAAGCAAGTACTTATCTCTTGGTGTTTATGCGGCAGGAGTATGGGGGATACGCTGCCGTAGTGAAGTTACAGGAAGCATAAAACAAGTTTTTATGTAGAATCTTAGCGCAACCCAAATCTATCCCACATTTTATTACACAAGCGGAATTGGGACAGGGATTTCTAGAGTATAGGTATAGCTCCATCACTACGTTGGGTGAAGTTATGTAGCATTTATAGGTGCCCCAATATAGGCCCAGGTAACGTCACAACCTTTCACCTATATTCGCCCCTGCATTACATACATAACGGCTGCTAGGACCGACCCTTTACCTAGTACCAGTACTCCTTACAGAACGTGGGATTTTCCCTGAACAATAGGCCCAATAT
This sequence comes from Calotriton arnoldi, assembly GCA_963921515.1. NCBI lineage: Eukaryota > Metazoa > Chordata > Amphibia > Caudata > Salamandridae > Calotriton > Calotriton arnoldi. The sequence goes on from CAWUFW010004108.1 coordinate 189,497, forward strand.
TATGCATGAGGATTCAGGATTCTCGGAAAATCAGCAGGACTATCATCTCCTGAATAATAACTATGTACAAGGTTCACTCCCAACGTCATCCTTAGCCCGACAGTGGCACAGCAAAGTAGAACCCCTGGGGATACCTTCGGGTATATAAACATCACATCTTGCTGAGATAGTCAGAGGAGATCACGACTTCCATGCCGACACACTGACGCAAGACGCTGAGATTCTTGCATGCAGACACTCCAGCTCGCAGCGGTCTGAACATCCCTTGCGGGGTGTCCAACTCATGACCAAGACGGGGTCCCACAGTATCACTTCAGGTAATGGGGTGGACTTGATCCTAGAGGGATTCTTGGCTTTGACACCTACACACATGCTAGGTACACTTAGGTACATCTAGTTAGGATTGCATAGTAGGAGTACGCATTTTATTGTCATGTATTTTATATACCTGCCTGTATTCATGATTATAACAAAATGGTAGAGATTTACCATCCTTTCACTTTTCTAGTGCTTCTAATCATTTATATCTGTCACTGTCTGATGATTGTTTCAGCACATCTATTTTACACTAGAATGACGAATGTTCAATAAATGCTTATTGAAAATGTCCATACCGTTTATTCTGTGTACATCTCTGAGACTAAGTGAGCACGAGTGACTGAGCGAAAAGTATTGCACTGTTTCCACGATTGAGGGATCAGGGTTGTCATGTTCGAAAGTTGCCAGGAACTATTGTCTCCTTGATAAGAGGAGTTTCTACTGGCACTGTGAGCTAGCTGGCATACAGGACAACATACCCGGTGGGGGTGTCTGGAATCAGTTCAGACACCAAGCCCGCAGTATATGTTGTCTAAACACGCAGATCCTGTATAGGTTTTATAGGAACTACACGACACTACCCCAGAAATAGTATGCGTTGTAAAGCTTTTAAATTGTAAATGTGGTGCTTTGTTTGACATGTTTTTCATTTTAAGATCTTAATGACTGTATTTTTCCCGTTTTATTGCTGCTATTACTATGAACTCTGCATTTATTATGTGTTCTTTTATGACCATTAATCTGGTCGAATAAAGATCATTGATTGATACTACAAGATACTAAGGATGTTCTTTGCCTTTTCTCTGACATTCAGTTACTCTACACCTGCATTCCGCAGGACCAGACCTTGTCAACCATAGAAACTCTGTTGAGGTCCAGGGATCTGGATACCTTGACCCCAATATCCTTTATAATGCAGTGTGCCACACTAGCAACAAAAGAGAACTTCTTTCAATTTGAGGATGGTCTATACATGCAAATCACTGGGACTTCAATGGGCAGTACCTTTGCTCAGTCTAGCAAATCTCTACATGAACTACTTTGAGACAGGAGAAGTCTTGACACTCAATAACCCTACCACTCTAACATTAGACAATGGAAGCGCTATATTGATGACATTTGTGGCATCTGCAGAGGCAATGCTGACTCCATCACGGCCTTCCATCGCTGGTTAAATTTGCGTAACCCTTTCTTGAATTTCACTTGAGAATATAGCCAGGAGTGCTTTGCATTTTTAGACTTAAGGATATAGTCCTCCTCAGGAACTCTACAGACTTTGTTATTTAAGAAATCAATGGCCAGGAATGACCTGCTTGCATACTCAAGTTACCACCTTAAGTCCTTAAGGGACAATCTCCCCCCTTTTGGGCAGTTCCTCAGTCTACGGCGAAATTGCTCAGATGTTCAGAGATATAAAATCCATGTGGCTAACTTATCTTAACATTTGGATCCCCAATATCCATCATCCTTGATACACAGATCAGCTAAAAGAGTGAGAAACCATAACCGTGAGGCTCTCATAGAGACACGACTACCAAAAGAACCTTCATAACAATTGGCATTCATCAACACTTTCTGTAGCACATCAGGTCTGATTCAGAAATCCATCAATTGGAATTGGTACATCCTAAACAAAGGGACTCAGTCCCACCAGCAACTACCCTTTGCATTTAAAAGAAGTGCCAACTTGAAAGACAAATTGGTGCACACAAGGCCTAGAACCTCTAATATGACCAAACAAAACACCCTCTGGGCTTTCCCAGCTGTAAAATGTAGTTTTCCATGTGGCTCCTGCAGAGTATGGGCCCTGACATCCTATACCACACATATTGATATTGGCACTACCATACCCTGGGAGCAGAGACAACATACAAATTGTAATAGTGAACAGTTAATATACCTGATTTCCTGTCCCTGTGGTCTTAAGTACGTCGGAATGACGACACACAAGGTCAAGATGCAAATAATGAAGTGCAAGAGTACCAATAGGTGCAACAAGCAAGCCACAAAATCGGCTACAGACTTCTTAGAGAAGGGTCACCAGGCGGATGATTTGTCATGGACAGTGCTGGACAAGCCCACTATTCCCCAGTTTGTCCCCAATGTCTGTTTAAGAGTGAACAAACATGGGTCTTTAGATTACGCAGGGACAAACAAGGCCTTAATGATATCCCCTGGTCCATATTGTCACAGGCCTGAAATCACAAAGTGACCTTAGGGGTGTTGACAATTTGGAACATGCAGATCCTTTGACGGTTTTCAGTCAAACATTACAGTGATGTAACCATACACCTTTACACACTCTTTTGATACTTTTATGCATATACCATGAAGAGTGGTTCACACTTACGTTCTACACACATGGTCCTTCTAGCTTAATTAATCATAACTGGGTTAAGTTATTTAAATTCAGCAATTATCAATACTTATAGATGCCCTAACATTGCTTAGGACCATGTTTCCCAGCACGCTAGAAGCCCTGTGAGCATAGTAAGTTAACCCACTTTCTTTTTAACATGGGCTTATACTACGTTCCTTGAATTTCAACATTCTATGCTGGGTTAACAAAGAAGGACTACAATTCCCATCATTCTTGTAGTTCTCTAAATGTTGCAGCTGACTTGGAAGTGAGCGGCAGGGCATGCTATGCGACGCCCTCCTGACGTTACCCCCGAAGGCGGCATAAGGGACTCTGCTTAAAGCAGCGAGTTACTACCTTCCTTGACACAATCCGCACCGGCCACCGCCCAGTCTCAAATGTATGTGCTAAATAGCTGGGGGACCTGGGTTTTGACTTGGACCGCAAGTCTATTTAACTGCGATCGTTTCCTTGACACGCCTGTTTATGGCCACGGTGGCTAGCAATCCATTGCAGCTCTTTTAGGATGCAGCATAAGAACCTTTAAATGGGCACTGCAGCCCCTCCCTCCACCCGGGGACCTATTGGCTGGAGTTATCTGGACTGCGATTTTAACTAACAGCGGGTGCCTTGCATGCACCTTTTTTCGGCAGCCACATGCGGTGGTTAACAATTCACCCAGGGTAGTTCGGTAGTTCACAGGCAGCATGAAAGTTTTAACGTTTTAAATTGGTACTTAAAAATCCCTGTGAGACCGATTGGCACATATTTAAGTCAGTCACTCGGGAACCCCACATGGTGGATGACCTAGCGGTCTGTCCTAACATAGGATGGTGTGAACTTGGAGTTGCAATTGACCCGCTTTCTCTTTAACATGGGGTCACGAGATGTACTCTGAGAACTCGGTGTCTTTGTTATGGGGCCATGAGGTCTGGGATATATAGCTCACATTGTTTTCACCATATGAGTTTTGATGCTACATCCAACTTGCATCATCCCAAGTCTCGAGAAATTGGATGCAGATTACATACCATTTTTTACTATATGAGATTGAGCACTGCATTCTACATGCAGTTATTTACCGCTTTGGGGTCTTGTCTCAATATGACGACTTTAGCACACACCATTTTACCTTGCCACCACATTAGAGGATATAGGTTCTCCAAGTACATTCTCAGAACCATGATCTACAATGCATTGACAAATTGGGGTACTGTATGTGGTCCGCAAATCTTTTGTTTTACTTACATAGTTTGTTCCAGGAGTAAATGATTTGTGCTTGTCCTCTTAAGTTTGTAGGACCAGATGCCACCCAGAGTTTTTTGCGCCAAGGTAAAGTTGGGGTTTGTTACCTCACATCAGCAGGTAAGCTAATACATCTCAGTTGGCAGCTGACAGCGTAGGGATGTGTTGGTTTTCCACAATAATTGCTAATTGTTATGGGTTCCAGGATTTTCCTGTGAACTAGAAATTGCAGTTTTGAGTGCTATGATTTTGCTTATATTTGGTTACACATACTTTTTAATGTAGCACAATGGAGGTCCTAAAGAAGGCTGCCATACCTATTATGAGGGCACAAGGCCGAAACATGCCGACCTCCTTTTCACTCTATGTCCGGTTCAATCCCCTCCTGTTATAGCCTGGTTTTAATCCTGGTCTAGGGATGCCCTAATAAAGTTTGTTGCGTACCCTGGAACTAGTTTTATTTCACACCGATTTTTGTTTTTCACCCTTTCCACACCCAGCACACGTAAGGAATTTAGTATACCCCTCTTCACCAAAGAAAACATCCCTGAGCTCTTTCCTCTCAGAGAGGGGGTTTGTAGCCCCCATTATGACTAGGTTCATAATGCAAGGAGATTACCCTATTATGAACCATGCCACCTGCAGGTGGGTGAGGGAAACAATCTTTTAAACGGGACGCTCCATTCACACTCCAACTCATCTGCACCTTTTAGACCCAGGGGTTGTTTTGGATTCAAAGTTTGAGCTAACTCCTGCAGTTCTATAAACCTCCTCTGGCACTCGCACTCATGTGCACCTTGTAGACCCAGGGGTTGTTGTGGATTAAAAGTTTGGCTAACTCCTGCAGTTCTATAAACCTCCTTTGTGCTTTGATAATTGATCTCCAAATAGTTTATACACCATATCAGTCACCTGTATAAAATCTGTTTCCTCCAGAATGTTGGTGTAGGAAAGTACCCCTTTTTTGCATGGTTGCCCCCCACTTTTTGCCTGTTTGATGCTTCTTGACTAAGTGTGACCTGGGTTCCTGCTAATCAGGTTCCCAGGGCCTGTGTTCCTTCCCCAAAATTGTACCTCTGCTCCCACATTGTAACTCCTCTGGCCTACATATATGTCCCATGTAAAAGGTGCCAGGGGCACCAAGGGCCTTGTAGCCAGAGAAAGTCCCTGAAAGCTGAAGCATATATTCTGCCACCATCAGAAAGTCCTCCCCCGACCCATACACACTGCCTGTGCAGTCTGTGTGCCAGGGGGAGGCCCTAAAATTACAAGTTGACATGGCACACATTCGTGTGCCATCCCCACCAAAACATTGCCTGTGGCATAGGTCAGGCACCCCTCTAGCAGGCTTTACATCCCAAAGGCAGGATGCACTATACCACAGGTAAGGGAACAGTGGCATGAGCCCTGGGCCCATACAGTACCTGTGTCATTCACAGGTATTGTAAGTACAGTAAAGCTATTTTAAACCATGGGCTGGAAGTTTGGCAAACTTCGCCCTCCATGATGGTTTTACTGAAGACTGAGAAGTTTGGCATCAAACTTAGCAGCCCATTAAACCCACACTGATGCCAGTGTTGGATTTAATATCAAATGCACTCAGAGGCCATCTTAGAGATGCCCCCTGAAAAACAACCCAACTAGTATCCTGGCTGAGTGGCTGCTCACCAGCTGCTACCTCCAGACATGTTTCTCGACCCCTGGGTTGAGAGCTTCCTGATCTCGGGGTCCTAAAACAAAGCACATCCTGGGTAGAAGTGCCAAGCCTCCTCCCCAGGATGGGCAAGGTCCACGAAGGGGAAGCTTCAAAGGCCTGCTGCCTTTGTTAGCTGACCCTGCCTTTTGCTGTTCCCAGCAACCGACCCTCACCAGTTCTGACCCCCAATTTGGGAGGGAGAATCAGCAGGAAAACCAAGATCGGAGGAGAGGTGTGCCCACCTTTGCCAACTCCACCCCTCAGGCGAAGAAGGCGGACCAAGCCAACCAGAGAGAGGCTTATGCCCCCCCACTACAAGACCGAGATCTACTCCCAATTGAGGGATGGGGTTAGTTACGCACGGCTTAATGCTGACCCTACCAAAGAAATCAGCAAATTGATTCTACGCATTACTGATGAAGGAAGAGAACTTGGTTTTCTGTCCGACCTAGTGTTCAATTACCTCAACCAGAAGCAACCTCGCCTACCCACCATTTACACCCTACCCAAGGTGCACAAAAACCTGGAGCACCCCCCCCCGGACGACCCATTGTGTCCGGTTGGGGATCCTTGCTTGAACCTCTCTGCAAATTTGTAGATTTCTTTTTAAAGCCTTTGACAGAATCAACCAGATCGTATCTCCGTGACACAATGGAAGTCATCAACCTGGTTGATAATATGCCATTCGACCCAGAGTCCCAGTTACTGGTTACCATAGACATTGTCTCGCTGTACACCAGCATCCTGCAACGGCCTGCTCTGGAAGTCATCAGGAGAGCACTGGATAGGAGACCTTTCCCAGCACAAATTCCAACTGAATTTATTATCCAACTCTTAGAAATAGCAATGATGAAAAACCTTTTCTTCTTTCAAGGCGAGTACCATCTGCAGACCAAGGGAGTGGCCATGGGCGCCAGCTTTGCCCCAGATCTGGCCATCCTTTACATGGACAACTTTGATGATAAGTTTATCTACAACCAGACCAACCCATTCAAGGACAACGTGACGTACTGGAAACGGTACATAGACGATGTGCTACTCATCTGGACAGGCAGCACAATGGAGTTACAAACGTTCTTTGATTGGATCAATGAGAAATCCAATTACATCAAGTTCACTATTCATTGGAACAAATACACAATCGACTTTCTGGACATATCTACCAGAGTTGAGAATAAGCTTCAGTATACGAAATTGTACAGAAAACCTATTGAGAGGAACACGTTGCTGAGATATGCGAGCCGCCACCACCCGAGGGGCCTGCGGGACAACCCACCCTTCGGCCAGTTCCTGAGGATCCGGAGGAACTGCTCCCACAAGGAAGATTACTTTAGAGAATCTGATGATCCCATCAACCGACTTGTGGAAAGTGGTTATCCCAGAAGGATGGTTAAACGTGCTAGGAAGAGAGCATGGGTCAACCCGAGAGAATCCCTGCTGACGCCCAATGGATGCCTTTGACAGGATGATATGCGTTACAACATAGGGCACTCACAGCAATGAGATAAAACAAATCATCAACAGACATTGGAAACTCATCTCCGATGATCTGGAGATAACTAACCCGCCGATGCATTCCTTCAAAAAGGGAAAGAATGTTAGAGACTATGTAGTACGATCACTCCTGGAAGTACCTCCCCAACCCACAATTCAAACAATGTGGCACCTGCCGGAGATTGTTGGCCATTACAAGTGTGGCCAGTGCAAAGCCTGTAAATGGACTATTGAAACAAAACAGTTCTGTTATAAACACACGGTTGACTTACAGGTACACACCAACTGTAACACTACAGACGTGATTTACACTATCCTATGCCCGTGTGAAAAAATCTACATAGGCCACACGACAGAAGGTAAAGGCACGGATCTTGCAGCATTGTAGTAGGATCAGGTGTGGCACTGTTGTTGAACCCCTGGTAGATCACTTTCAGGCACTAGGACACCAACCCGAATCGATCAAGTGGGTGGTACTAGAAAAGGTTGCCCTGGGTGTCAGGGGTGGCGATTTGAATTCTGTCCTTAATGTGCGGGAGTGCAAATGGATGCACACCATGGACACTGTCCATAGTGGCCTGAATGAACTAGACGCTACAAATGCACAACTACATGTCTGGGCAGTGAATAACTCCTGTTTACATTACTTGCTCTGTTAGTTTGTACCACCAGGAAATGTAACGGTGACGCAGAAACCCTGTAATAATACCATGCCCAACACAATTGCCTTTATATACCAACATGTATTAGGCCTGCTTTCAAAATTACATCGAGCTAACATGTAAACTGTCTCTTCATGAAGTATTTTGTATATACTATGGTTCTACTCTCCAGCTGTCACTATGAATGCATTTTCACCAGCATTACATGCAAAGAATGCCTTTATATACCAACTTGTATTAGGCCTGCTTTCAACATGACATTGAACTAACATGTAAATTGTCTCTTCAGAAAGTATTTTGTATATACTATGGTTCTACTCTCCAGCTGTCAGTGGGAATGCATTTTCACCAGCATTACATGCAAAGAATGTAACCAAGAGATTGAGCCCACTTTATACCTAAAACGAGTGGCTCACCTCGCCCCCGTTTACAATTCAACAACAATCATTAAAAATGTATCACCCGTGTACATATTGTGCGCTGGCATGTAAACGCTGCTGGACAGTCTTGTTATTGCATCCATGCACATCTGAGTCATTGCTGTCGCTCTGTTGCTTTTGAATGTTGTCATGACTGATGTATTCTCTGCACGTGATGTTTTCTTTCTTCATCCATTACGATTCTTTTTAAACACCACTATGCCAACCTCATCTCTTAGCCCCCAAACGTCATTTCATGTATCAGGACTATTCTCGAATTCCAGGTGGCATTTTTTACAATTAAAATTGCTGTAACATGTCTGCCACCTTATAGGTTACAAGGATCTGTGGCATATTCACGCCGTTTTCGGCAATCTACTTCTCGTCCTAAAATGGAGATCTCCCTAATCACACCGAGCGAGACTCCGTTACATAAGTGGTTGGCATCTAGCGACTTTTCACGTTGCGTGCACGCAAATGAGTGCGTCCTTATTTTTGCCACGTTACCGGGCCCAGCTGTCATTCTTCCCAAGTCAGACAGCGGGAACAGGTATGTCCTGCCTATGATGCGCTTTTGGTTAGCGGATGGAGTCTATGAGACCTTTTGCTTAGTACCAGCATTGGCAACCTACCCCACCCCTCCAACGTAACATGCATGCTCATAAATAAACACACAACACATTTCTTGTTTGGGTAAAATTGCTGCAGGTTTATTACATACACCGTTATGTAATATGGTGGGTTATCTTACGGGCGATCCAAGGGCAGGCAACCGTCTGGGCCGCCTGCCCGCCTGATGAGCCAAGCAGCACTGGGGCGAACCCCATCTGTGCTGCCACTTCTGGTGATCCTCTTCCCGGATCACGTGACACATGGTTCCTTATTACTCACGCCCCTTTCAGGGCGGAGCGTAGCATAGCAAACCCCCGGTTGTTCAGGCCCACAACCGCCCGAAGGACTAACGGGGCGCCGACACGGTTTTCTAGGAACCTTCCATGAGGCTCCTAGGATTTGGCTCTGGCACCCACCATGGTGCCGCGCAGAGGTACCCTTCTGTACCCCTCTGCTTCCAGATCGCCCTGTAACTCCGCCACAGCTCTGGAGGTGGCCACCGTCGCCGCCAGAGCCCCCACCAAAAGCTCCTTTCTTACCTGAAACCTCTCATTTCCAGGCCTCCTGCAAAGCTAGGGAAGAGATCCCTCCCACTGGTGCTAGATGAACCCCGTCTGTATCACAATAGCCCTTGCCGATAGCCTGGATCAGCTAGTGTCTAATGCAACACAAAGGCCCTTCTGCCCTGTGAATTTGTGCCAAAAACTATCCACCCTCCTGTGGGAAAGTTCCACTACTTCACATACATAACTCAGCCCCGTGCCAACTCTGGGCGGGGCAGATCAGATTCCCTGGCTCACATTGCCCCATGATTTTGCTGAGCTCACCTAGCTGCCGTCCTACTAGGATGGTGTGTCTAGCGCACCTGTGTCCCCACTTAAGGGACAGCTGCCCGCTTGTTGGGAGACCGCTCCCACATCCACCTGCCTACTTCTGGCTATTCGGGCGAGAAGGATTATACTTTAACCTTTGCACCGTCCATTTGCTTTCTAACTCATGACGCACAGGAATGTCCATAACTAGACGTGTGTGACGATGAGCCAGGGTGCCCTCCTACCCTTGCCGTGCATCCCTTATTTCTTATGGGAATTTCGCCAGCTCAGCTCCCTTCGTGGTGAACCCCCTAGGGATACCAGCTAGAGAATCCGTGTGATTAATGCAGTGCGCACTGGCTGCCATATGGTGCCTAACTTTAAGGATTGGCTGAGTCCTACTTTGCCCTTCATCCCAGAATATTCCCGAATAGGAGGGGGGTTCACGCTGCTCGCCTTGCCTTTTGTGCTTGGCACCTTGTTCCCCCTTTCTTGGGGACGCAGCACAATGTGTTAGCTGACAGCACCCCCGCCCAGTGAGGCTACTATAGCTAACCGGGCAGGGCATTTGACCTTAACTGCAGGAAAAGTCGACAGGCTAGAACACTCCCTGCGAGAGCCCCCGGATAGGGGGCAGGGGTGTTCGCACTGCCCACCCCAGGGCAACCCCAGCGGTGGAAAATTACCTGCTCAGTTGACCCGCTCACACACTAGACCCGCTGGTAGCAAGTTCAGCATAACCTGTACATGGAATTTAAATTCTTCTAACAACTGCACTGTGGGCAGACCACACTCACTGCTACTGGTTTAGGTAGGGGGTGGAGGGTTGTGCCTTCTTAAATTGTGTTTAGTAGACGGAATAATTTCCAATATTTCTTTGGTAGGTTTCAAATGCCTGGTGTTTATTCTTATTCACATGCATAAGACAAAAACAGGCATAAGACAAAAACAGTCGACACGTGTTTCGCCCGGGTGGCCCATCGGCCGAGGGCTTTCTCAAGGCAAAGATTCAAGTTATGCTGGTCGTGTTCCTGTGATTGAGGCGACTGGTGTCTGACTATTCAGCCCTTGGAGGCCGTAGCCATCTGCCCGGTCAGCAAGTATGCCCACTGTACGGTTGTAATTTAGTAACTCATGGCCTGACAACCGCAGGTGCCTAGTACCGGGCTGTGAGTATGCGGCCCAGGACCTGGGCAATAGGCTTGGTGTGGATGGGTTGTGAATGCCAGGCATAAGTGTAATACCTTTGACAAACCTCTCCTGACCCGCATCTATATCATGCTTAAACATTATTTACTGGTTTTGCCGCCTGGCACCCTTCTGGTAGGTGATACGGAACCTCCTACCCAGCATCGCTGACAGTCTCGCTTTGCCGTCACACCACCTGTGTCCCTTTAATCACCCTCCCAAACAGGAGCCCTCCACAAACCTTGTGCCCTAAAGCATTCGCCCTGTGGGGCGGATGCGAATGGACTGCAAACAACTCCTATGCATTCTCTACCATGTAGTAAATAGAGTTTCTGGTTGGCTAGGGTATGCACCTAAGCATGTCCGAGCCCACCTCTCTAGTCAGGAGAAGGGAGTACATACTTAAGCGGACACCTGCCCACCCCTTGGTGGCCAGGCAGGGACTTTGGCTTATCCCAGAGGCAGTGTGAATTTAATGTGCCAACCGCACTCCCATGGTGGCACATTACAGGAGGGACTCCATACCAGGTTATTTTTATTACCCTTTGTGTCGACCATACGGGAGAAACTTAGTTTCATCTGCCACTATTACCCTGTGCTACCAAACCTCATCATGACCTCACAGGGATTACATAACTCACTGGGTCAATCGGGCCACTGTCCTACAGCTCAGTTAGCACAACCCCATTGGCTGCCGGTAGGAACTGCACTTAGCGTAACACAGCAGAGTAAATGTAAGATTGAATCTCCCACCATTTTGGCTGGTAACTGACGGCCAAAAAAGGCAGCACCTGGGCACGAGATCCCAGTTACCTAGAGAAAACAATAATTATCCAGCACCATTAACAAATGTGCCGCATGCACCCATGCCCTATCCACCTGTTGCTGTGTACATATCGTCCAATTCAATGACATAACCAACATGTTAACCAGTTCTCTCCTTTGTGGTCAACCAAATCCCATATGCCGGGATTTCACCACTAGTACCTATGCTGAAACTGGATTTGTAAGGCCCATGTGAGGTTCGGCGATCGTGCCAATGCTAGTCGCCATGTTTCCAACTTCTCTATAGCGTCCGACTTGGTGGGAGCACTACTAGGACTCGTGGGATGGAATGGAGGTCTGAAGCATTGGTGCCAATTAAGGCACTGGCAGTAACCTCCCTCACAGGGGCATGCAGGAATTGAGCTGTGTCAAGGGGCGGAGACATGATGGCGCTGAATAACCGGTGAATGTTACCCCACTCGCTGGTAATTCTGTACAGATAGCTGCCCTTACTAAAATGGGGGAATGCTAAAAGCTTCCCAATGCCTGTAGTCTTACTGCTCCACCCATTTTGACCCCAAAACTTTGGGACGGCTTTAGTAGTAACATGCCCTTACCGGTACGTTACATTCTACCAGCACCGCGCAGGAATCCCCCTTTGACCTGCACTAGACTGTTGCCCTTCTGCTGAAAGCCCAGGGGGAGGGGAGTGCTACCAAACCTCAAGTCCTAGGCACTCAGGAAGCATCCCTCACTGCTGCAGGTGCCCCAAAGCATATATTATAAAACATTTATGGGTAACAACCCGGTTTGCGTCCCTTGATGTGCCATGCTGTGAGCGATTAGGTACCCTGCATGTCTCTTCCCTATGAAAAGATTAAACAAACCGGCCAGAGCATAATGCACGGGCAATGCGTGTGCCCACATACGCCCCCAGCTCTGGGTGGCACGAACCCCAACGCACGGCGTGCCAGTTTGTACATATCATTCATGGGTGACTAAGCACTAATGTGCCCTTTTCCCTGGGTGATCCCCAGTACGAGGGTACGGACTGATGACCAGGTGCTGCGCCAGCCAATAAACATGTCGGCATGTGTGTAGAACCCAGCTGTAGCCAGACGAAACCACTAGAAGCAGTTTATCAGGGAACTGTAGAGACCACCGGAGTCCCTCCGCACTTCCGCAACAAAGCAGCAGCCCTATTGCAAACGGACTGGCGGCGCACAATCCCGCATAGGAGACAAACTTGACCTCGTTATACTGCGAAAGAGGCAAGTGCGGCACTCGAATGAGACAAAGTACTATTCTTTGCAAAACAGAGCCTGTCCGCAATAGGGACAAAAGATGAACCATGAGATTATCACTGATCAAGTCTGTGAGGTCACATTTGCTACCTCTGGCAAATACTCATAAATCGCCATATATGACTGACCCCTCACTCTCATCCTATGCTGTGTGTGATCTTGGCCCACATCAGTGTGAGCAGAGCCCCGTGAAGTAAACTTGGCTTATGGTTGAAAGTGCAAAAGTAAAGTACCCCCTCCCCTCAAGTTGGGTTACACAGTACATTGTAAGGGGGCAGTGGGCTGGTTACTCTCATGAGGCCCCCATGCCCCTGCACTTGCGGCGTTAATGAAAACTAAGTTGTTTGGCTGTGACAACATAGTTGCCTGCGCCACCCTACAGCCCCATGGAAAAGTGCTGGGCTCTTGCTTACTACCCTGCGGAGTGAGCCCACTGTATTCACCAGATTCGCCACGATCTGTTCTGCAGGCCTGTGCTAAATATCCCAGGGCCGACATCTGGCACTTGAACCCATGCTTGGACAGGCCCGAACTAGGAACCCCGATCTAGACTGCCTGCCAGCCGGCTAACCCTTCCAACACCAGAGTGTCACGCAGCCACTCCGTGGCCTGGATCCTAAACCATGTATAATGTATCGGAAGACCCCTCCCTGTTGCAGTTGTTGCGTGACCCTAAGTCCACCAACATGCCAACACAGGTTAGCCCAAAATGTCAGTACAAATCACGATGAAAACATGAAACTGGTGAAACGAGAAAGAACGCCACGTTACCCCGAACACTTACTTCCATGTAATGCCCACCGCAATGCGGAGCACCAAAACCCCTGTTGCCCCAGCAATGCAAAACAAGGAGGGACCCACATCCCGCCGTTCTTCTAACAGTACCGCCCCTGTGCCATGGAGAGCACGCGGCAACCCTGCCCATGGGCCAAATTGAGCCAAGATCCCCTGCCCACTCAAAGGCGCGGAATGGCCATAAACAAGAATACACCAGAGGTCCTCTGTCAACACTGACAGCAAAAGCGCCCAGCGAAGTTAGCGATTGCTAACAATCCTACGTGCTCGTATTATACAGGTGGATTTCCATGTATGTTGGCCCCTCCATCAACAATCGTGTAAAAGCAAACAATTTGCAAAATGCGAATCAAAAATAGAAATTATGATCAAATTGCGATCGTATTTCCTTGACTTACTAAACAGGTTGAGGCTAAGCACTGCTCTACTAGACAGAGCCATACTTACAGTACAACAATTAGCTGCATGCACTCACCACGCTGCTCAATTGTTCCCCGGGTTGAGACCACACGAATTTGACCAATGAACCTGCGGGGTCAGTACTCACCACCGGCCCCCGCTAGACTGCCCGAAAGCGGACGCCATGCACACAAAAGAGGGAATGCAGATGCCATACACGAACCAGCCAGCTGGGATCATGGGCCACGAGGCACAGCTCCATAGTGCAGTCGCAACTGCCTCCAATGATCGAACTACACAAAGGCGACTCAACAAACCATAGCATGGGCTCTGTGCTGGAGACCCACTTGTTGTATATACTGCCACTAGTTCGAGACGCGGCCTGGAAAATTTAACATCAGTTAGATAAGTTTGTGGCCACCCTGCAAATACCTCATCCCCCATGACACATGATATTTAGTGCAAGTAACAGGCACAACGAATTCTTTCAGTTCAGTTGGCGCACTGCGCAAACGGCGGAGGGCACCACAGCCCAAGGGCTCCCAAAACATCCTGGGCGCCCCTCCCCCTCTTGCATCGCCGTGACAAAATGTTTGGCTCGCTTATATGAGCGCTCGTTACCTTACAACAGGGGACGACTTGCTCTTGTGCCCTTTCAGCTAAACACCGTAAAATATTTATGCTACCGTAAGTTTTTATGATACCGTAAGCAAACACAATAGGTCAGCATAACCCATGACTATAGGGCCTCCCCACAGGATCACGCCAGCCCTTAACGCGTAGAGAAAGTACACCTCCGTTCATGGCTGAAGCCATTGACGAAAGGCACACCCAAATAGACCTCGCTCTCTGCGACTAACTAGAATCCATGGCGTGTATTTGCACGCACCAGCACTACTACAAGAGGCAGAGCACTCCCCGGTGTGCCGGTGCCAAGCCTAGGCCACAAACCAGCTGCAATGCAGACAGCCAACAGACGTACGAACCCTGGGGCACTGACCACCCGGGCGTCACAAAAGTGCGACCCCTCTGCCACGTGTCTCCCGCACCACCCAGTGTAAAAACATTACCGACACCTCCAGGCACCACCAAAACGAAACCAAATCAGGCCCAGCGCGTCGGGCCTCCCGTGCTGAAACTGGAGAAACACCCCCCAGCACCGTGTTTACGACCTCGGTGCCCGCCCCCACCAACACCGTCAACACCACACTAGCGGAACACTTGATGGCTGGCTGCGGGGGAGTGAGGACTCTCCTACCTCGCTACTCCTGCAGCTGTTGCCCGGGCAGCATCCTCCAACCGTCAGCAAGAAATAGCCACCCCTGTTTCCATGATTCCCGCACAGCGCCCGAAGCGGAGACATCAGAGAGCCTGTTTCCCGCTCTCCCCAGACCAAGCTACGCCAAATACTGGGCAAATCACCATATATACATATGGTAGAAAACGAGCGAACCTGAGCGACCACGCATGCAATCACCCTGGAAAAAGTGGGCATAACGGGGCGCAAACTCGCTTGATTAAACAAACCTTCCCCCAGAGCTACGGCACCTGGCGGACAACGTGCTGCACACCGGCGCCCAAATTATTGAATGCCGCAATGACCAATATGCTTGGAGCCAATGCGCTCAGTCCGGGCAGAGCCTGCACAATGCCCAATTTAATGAAAACGATTGCATCACCAGTGAGTCAAATCTCCCGTGGTCCTCTAATACAACTGCCCGTACCGGTAGAGCCCTTGACCCAGGCGGTAAGCAAATATGATTTCACTGGCCAAAGGGACTAGCCAGGCTCACCTGCCATATCCCAAATACATATATAGACATTGCTCAATGTGGGCGGGCGCCTGGATCCCCATCAGGGCTGGGCAGTAATGCCTTGGTGATTACCATCGACCTGGATGCAGGGAGTGCGCTCGGGGATATTATTTAAACTAGAGCCCCCGCAGCAGCACCACAGCACCCGGCACTAGAGGGCAGGAGCGCCCGGTCCGATCTGCTTCGTGCCCGAAGCTCCCAACTTCCTGGCGCTGCCCCAACCCAAGGTCCCTTAACGCCCGCAGCCCGGCTAGGAAACTCACAGCCAGGGGAGCGAGCAGAGCCCTTTCATGCAGGGTCCCCTAGCAAGCTGAAATAACAAATGCTGTGCAGGCACTACCTAGTTGGCCACGAACAAGAAGGCCTGACGCTGGCTCGGCTCCTCAACCTCGCTTTGGATGCTTGAAAGCGTGTTCAGCAGATGCCTCGGCATCGACGCATCGACCATCTGGCCCGCTCCAAAACAAAGGGAGCGCGTGTCCCGACCCCCACGCTACCGCGCAGCCCACTCGCAGACCACCGCTTTGTGCTCACCACCGGGGTCTCTCGCGCCACGCCACCAGCGGTCAATACATGGTGCAGCCTAAAGCCACAACCCTGGAGATACCCGCCAGACCGGGGGCATGCCAGCGTGTCCTGCGGACAATGGCACCCACAAAGGGGAGGGGGGAACTCGCCGCCAAACGCGCCGAAGGCAACCACTGACCCGACGCGTGAGCGGTACTAGAAGGCCTGACCAGATGGCGCCGAACCTCGATGCCCACTCCACGCGCCGCCAGACCGAGGGCCGAGCAACCGGCCCTTCGCATCACCTCAAACCCCCTTCTCAGCCAACCCAAGCCCAATCCAAGCCTGACTCGCCCCTGGCCAAAATGCTCAGCGGCGAAAGAAGGCCCAAAAGGTACTCCCTGCCCCCCAAACTCACCGCGCGTGACGACCACCACTTGGTCCCGGGTACACAACACCCGAGGCGCGCTGCAGACACAGCGTGTCCAGCGGGGGCAAGGAGACCGCAACCACGCCGACCACCACAAGACCAGACGGCGTGTCCGGGCGCGCGAAAGAGGACGACAAGATGGTGGGGGGAGGAATATATACCCCTCCCCCTGTCCTCGCGCCCCGGAAGTGATGCTCGCCTAGCGCGCTGCGCCAAGGCTTGGGGGACTCCTCCCTGAGTCCCTGCGGGGGTGTGGGGTGCCCAGCTGGCACTAGAGGGCTGCCCTCGTTAGTGGCCCCCTGCGGGGGCCTCGGACAGCCGCATTTAGATTGGTAATTGTAGCCTTTCTTATTCTTTTTAGATTCTATCGTTTTACTTGTACTAGGATTTTCTTGTACACCTGATATTCTCGAAGGTATGTAGTCCTGGGACTACGTGATTTCCACCGGTGGCCGGGTATCAACATCTGTTTACATAACGGGGCTAATTGTTGATGCGTGAGAGTAGGATATCTGGTCCCCTCGTTTCCCCAGTAAACGCGGGGGCATTGTCACACTTACCTCCATTGTTTAACCCCACGGTATGCCGCACAGAATTCAATGTACCATTACTTTATTATACATGGGGCCTCTCTAGCCTTGTACATGAGGTGTTAATATACAAACGTGCAGTCGTAACAAAACGAGTCAAGTTACACACAGGCACATATGTGCGGGGAGTATCAGTGCACCTGCCCTGTTAATCTAATTCTAGGACATGCCTTGCACAATTTTACGTATCACAACTCTCTTAATCCTTTACTCCCTTCCCACCGCTCTTTGGCCACTTCTACGGATGACTATTTTACAAAATGCAGTCGTAAAATTGGGTCTTCAAGACCAGTCATGTTACGCATAGGCACGTGCTAGCATTCAGCCCTCTACTTGACATAGGGTCTGGCTGCAAGGCACACAGGTACCTTTAGTGTTACGGACTTCCAGGCCCGCCTAGGACGTTTCATTGCACACTGCATACCTATGTGATTTGAAGGTTTGCCCAATGACAGTCTCATTGTGAGTTATGAGTTCTGCGTAAACCACTCAGGCTCGATTCATCATTCAATTGTTGTCCCTGGAGCACCAGTTTATTTGGACTGTTTGTGTTCTTAGGAGGTTACTGACCAACCTTGATCGGATGTGTCGAAGTCAAGACCCTCTTATCCCCACACCATGAGGCCCCAGAGCCCACCATTATCCTAAGTATGCTTGCGATCAAACTGCGCATTTTCAAGTAAGTGCTTTTAGCACCTTTGAGGGTTGTAATTCTTTCCCCTTACCCACCTTAGACTTCCTGCTAACTATTTTAGTTACAAAAACAATCTCTATTTACAAACCACGGGGACATCTATGGGCGCACCTTTTGTGCCCAGCCTGGCCTGCATCTATGTAGGCCAGTTTGAGGAGAATTGTATTTACCATCAGTCTAATTCCTTCCAGAGAAATCTTCGCCTCTGGAAGCGGTATATAGACGACGTGCTATGTATCTGGTCTGGCACGGAGGAAGACTTACTTGATTTCCTGAATTGGATAAACAGTCAAGACAACAGCTTACGGTTTACTTGGCCGTATAGTAGCCAGAAGGCTGTTTATCTTGATATTTTTGTGGAGAACAACACACTATGCACCGCGGTCCACCAGAAGTTGACTGAAAGGAATTCCCTCCTACATTATCAGTCGTATCACCCCAGGGCGTTGCGAGATAACCTCCCGGTCGGGCAGTTCTTGCGATACCGCAGGAACTGCTCCACCACGGCGTTATACATCGAACAATCTGAAGGGCTCTGTGAAAAATTGACACAGAGGAATTATCCCCGAAAGATAGTAAACCAGGCCAGAAAGAGAGCACTGAATACCCCCCGAAGTGCACTTTTAGAGAAAAATCTAAGAACCAGAAATGATTGTCTGCCGGTCGTGATGACTTGCGACCCATTAGCCACCAAAATTCGACAGGCCATACGTAAGCATTGGGCCTTGCTATCCACTACTGATTTTAAAATGCCACCTCCAAGATTTGCCTTTAAACGGGCTAGTAACCTTAAGGACAAACTGGTACATACTCGGGCTAGACCGAATCAGAAGGAGATTACCATCCCACCTGGACATTACCCTTGTGGTATTTGTTCAGTGTGCAACCTTACAAAGAAAACCAATAGTGTTTGCTTAAGGTCGGGGAGAATATGGCACTTGACACAATTCAGTAATTGCAACACGACGAATGTTGTTTATCGTTTGACATGTCAATGT
This sequence comes from Calotriton arnoldi, assembly GCA_963921515.1. NCBI lineage: Eukaryota > Metazoa > Chordata > Amphibia > Caudata > Salamandridae > Calotriton > Calotriton arnoldi. Next base: position 208,598 of record CAWUFW010004108.1, read on the forward strand.
GGATTGCATTATATACGGCTCACTACACGAAAAATCAAAGTTAGAGTGCAGGAACATCCGAGTACTATCAAAGCAGGAAAACTGACCACCAAATTGGTACAACATTTCAAAGAACACAACCAGGTACTCCATATATTTACATGGGTGGTATTGAAAAAAGTGGTAGGGAACGCACACAGTATAGACAGAGTTTTGGCCGCAAGAGAGGCACGTTGGATTTTCCAAGAGAAGACTGATCAGATCGGATTGAACGATCTTATAGAATGGAACAAGATCAATGGTTGATACACTGTATATGGAAGCATTTATGAGTGTGCAGAATTGTCCTTTGGTATCCGTGAGGTGTGTTTCCTGTTACTTAACCATTGCCACTGAGATGCTGTTCATGCCTACTGAGCTCGCATGGATACAAGTACTGCATCAATTTGGCTAGCCAGTAATGGCGATGTATTCTTTATTGAAATATGGTAACAGGCATTAGTAGTACTTAGGATTTGTGATCATATTAAGATACAAGTATTAGGACCATCAGTGTGTTCAAGAATATTTTGTTGTGCATGGGAACGGTCTCATTAAAATTTGGTATACGTGTGTTACTGTTGGTATCAGAATGCGGGCATTTTGCACCTCTACGTCAATATTAAGATCGTTTGACAGCAGTGAAAATTGTGTCTAACAATGTCCTTTTAAAGAAGTTTTGCGGATGGATTACGCTAGGGCGGTACTACTTATGACCTATTCCAATATGGCCACCCTGGTTTTTGAAAAATCACGCGACTTGAGGATCGCGACTGCGTGCATTAATAACGAGAGGCTGAAACGCCAGGAGCGAGGGGATGAGAGGACGCGCAGGCGGTAAGGCTGTTAGGGAAATGCCCGTAGCGTAGGTGAGTAACTTGTGAATGTCACGGATTGGATAATTGGACCTGTGGCCACTCGATGTAGCGTAACTATTGTATCTGCATAGTATCCCGGGGGAATCCATTGAGACCACCGTGTGTACACACAGAAATGACAGTGTCAGTCCAAAGCTGTGGGTGTAGGTTCATAAATGGTGAGCATTCACGTGAACTGTGGGTATGTTGTAACTGCCGGAATGGAGGCTAGTTGACACACAGGGGTAGACCAGCACCCTGTAAGTTGCCAAGACTCGACATGCCTGAACAAAGTTGACAGCTGAATAAGCATAGAATCTGTCTAGTTGTGAATATTAGATGCATCCGATTTGTGCAAATAGCCGATTTTGCGCATAAACAAGATTGAAGTTGGCGCAGGTGGGGCTGTGAGGCACTGCGGATGACAAACTGTCTTTTAATCACTTTTTAGATTCCATACAACAGTAGGTGTATGCGCCTAGAAGAGGGACTCACGATTGGAGTATCCCTCAAGTGACCAAGTGGAGAGCTGGTACGAGGGACTTTGGCTTCCACATGGTAATGAGTGCTTTTGGAAGGCGTAATGATGTGTGTTCCATTTAAAGATGGAGGTTTCTGGTTGAGTAACATGATTTCCTTTTCCTTTGCATTTGACAGTCATTGTGCATAACACTATAAGTGTCCAGTAAGGTGATTGACGACCTCACTGCCCTGACGAAATTGCCAAGAAATTGAATAGGCAATGAAACATGTCGGCCCATCATCAAGTGGTTTGCACACATGCAGGTTGTTTTTAATTTGAATAAGTGCACAAGTTGAAAATAAAACGGTCATCGGGAATCGTGCATCCTATTTCAATCTTAACCTCACGGGGTCGTACTCGTGGTATTGGTGATACATACACCACACGTTCTTTTTCTTTCACCACTATTTGTTTTGGACACCATTTTCATTTTTTGAGGCAAGATGGCTACCAATGATGAGAAACGTGGGCATAGCTGGTGAGAACCAACCAGCCAGCTCCATTGGTGTTGCGCACGTGAGGTGCCTTCTTGTCCTTTCACACTTTTTTGGTTTATACACATGTATATGTGACTTGTGTTGATAATATTATTGGTGGCACACTTCTGTATAAACGGAGGGAGCGGATTTACAGTGACTGTCGTTTGTAAGGGTTCAGGATCAAAAATCAGGCAATAAAGTGGGAGGACATTACCTCAGTTGAAAGTGAGGATTGTTGATGAGAGAAATAGTTACGAAACCCCACCCTTCCTCCACTTATATTTTTCCTCAATAGGAGGTGCCTTTGATGATCAGGTCTTATTGTTGTTATCCCATCCTTCTAAGACAAAGCTTCAGGAGCTCTTAGCTGAGTATACTAAGGACCACCCATCTGAACAAGGTGAGGACCTCTCAGATGGAGAAGAAAGTGGAGGGGAGGGGATGAAGCTACCTTCCAACCTCCCTCAATCCCTAGGAAGGACAGGGTCCTTGTGCCCCCTGACTCCAAGAATACTACTCACAGCACCTAGATCCCACACAGGTGGGTCAGGTACTTCTGAGACCATTGAGGACAACCTCAATGAAGAGACCAACCTTTTAACAAGGTTGGCCAAAAGATTAGAGCTAGAGACTAGACTTCTGGCTCTAGAAAAAGAAAGAGCAGAGATGGGCTGAGCTTCCATCAATGGTAGCAGGAACTTAATAAATAGGGACAGAAAACAATCTTATGATCCCAAAATCCCTAAAGGGATCGTCCCCAAATTTGAGGAAGTTGAGGACATCACCAAATGGTTCACAGCCTTTGAGAGAGCCTGTTAAATGAGAAAAGTGAAGTCACACTGGGCGGCACTCCTTTGGGAACTGTTCACTGGTAACTGCAGGGACAGACTTCTGACCCTTACTGGGGAGGATGCTGCGTCTTATGACCTCATAAGGAACACTCTGAGCGCTATGGACTCACAACTGAGGAATGTAGGATTAGATTCAGGGGGGCTCACAAAACCCAAAGCCAGTTTTGGGTTGATATCGTAGTCTACTCAGTTAAGACACTGGATGGATGGTTAACTGGAAACAATGTGCATGATTTTGATGGACTTTATAATCTTTTTATGAAGGAACGCATTTTAAGTAATTGCACTAATGAAAAGTTGCATCAACATCTGGTAGACCTAGGTCTGATTTCTCCATAAGAATCAGGAAAGAAGGCAGACAACTGGGTCAAAACTAGGGCAACAAAAAGAACCACTGGGGGTGACCAAAGGAAAGGGGTTACCAAACCTCCGCAGGGGAAAGGGGGGTGAGAACCCCAAAGATAAAAACCAAGAGTCTTCTAAAGGGCCCCAAAAACCTGTTCAGGTGGGTGGGTTCCAGAACTCTTCCCAACCCACTGGTATGTGCAAAGCAAAATACTTTGATCCCCAAAAGGCCTGGTGTTACAACTGTAAGTTGGGACACTTAACTGCAGATGCTACTTGTCCTAACTGTAAACCCCCTAGTCCTCCTCCGGTTAGTACTGGTGTAGCCCATCTCCAGATGGGATCAACAGTGTGCCCAGAGCAAATCCGGGTTCACACTGAAGCGGTTTTCAGTCACAGAAGGGGGGAGTTGAGTTTTTCACTTTAGCTGTGTGGCCTCCCAACTTGAAAAAGTATTTGCAGTACCCCTGGATTAATGAGACTAGAATAGAAGCCCTGAGGGATACAGGTGCCAGTGTCATCGGGGTGAGAGATACACTGGTTTCCCCAGAGCAATACCCGATTGAAAAAACGTATCCATTCACCAACACTGACAGTGTTACCACAGACCATGCCATGGCTATGGTAACATTAAACTGGGGGAGAGGGTTACTGGCCTGAAAAAGGTAGTGGTCTCTCCAAGACTTCCAGCTGTCTGTCTGCTTGGAAGCGACCTGGAGACCTCGGCATGGGCTGAGGTAGAATTGAAAATGCATGCAGTAATGCTGGACATCCCTGAGATTGTGTGTGTGTCAAGACTAGAGCAAAGAGCTGAACACAGGATGAAAAAGAAGTGTTGGAGCCTGGAAGAATGGCCCAACCTTCAAAGAGAAAAGGCAAGAAGACTAGGGAACCAGCTTCTGGACAGCTAAAAATTCAGGACCCCTTTCCTCAGGGAGAGGACTTGTCTTCCCCAGGGAGAACTGAGCCCATGGAACTTGACCCTCACCTGGTTGAGCTCCTGGGCCTAGGGGGACCCGCTAGGGAACAGCTGTGCCTTGGACAGCAGTCCTGTCCAACTCCTGAAGGCCTGAGATAGCAAGTTGATGCACAGGAAGTGGGAGATGTTAGTTCAACCCACATGGTCTATTGGGAGGAGGTACTCCTGTATACTGAGGCCACAAACCCCAACCCTGGTGCCACTAGGAGAGTGGTAGTGCCTCAGATGTACAGAGAGCTCTTACTCACATTGGCCCATGACATCCCCCTAGCTGGACATCTTAGCCAGACCAAAACTTGGGACTGGGTTGTCGGCCATTTCTACCTGCCCCAGATGTCCCAGAAAGTAAAGGAGTTTGTCAGCTCCTGTGTCACCTGCCAAGCCAGTGGAAAAACAGGTGGACACGCAAAGTCCCACTTAATTCCACTACCAGTGGTTGGGGTTCACTTTGAAAGGGTAGGTGTGGATATAGTGGATCCACTTGAACCTCCCACAGCCTCAGGAAATAAGTTTATATTGGTGGTAGTGGATCATGCCACCAGGTATCCTGAAGCAATTCCCCTTACGACTACTACAGCTCCTGCAGTAGCGAAGGCCCTCTTTGGTGTCTTCACCAAGGTAAGGTTTCCTAAGGAGGTGGTGTCAGACAGAGGCTCCAACTTCATGTCTGCATACCTGAAACATGTGGAATGAGTGTGGAGTGCAGTACAAGTTTACTACACCCTATCATCTACAAACCAATGGTCTTGTTGAAAGGTTCAACAAGACATTGAAAGGCATGATCATGGGACTCCCTGAAAAACTCAAAAGGAGATGGGATGTCCTTTTGCCATGCTTGCTTTTCACCTACAGAGAGGTGCCTCAGAAGGGAGTAGGGTTTCCCCCCTTTAAATTTCTGTTTGGCCATCCTGTTAGGGAACCACTCTGTCTTGTTAAGGAAGGTTGGGAGAAGCCTCTCCAGGTACCAAAAGAAGATTTTTTGGACTATGTACTGGGCCGAAGGTCCAGCTTGGCAGAGTACATGGAAAAAGCTTCCAAAACTCTTGAGGCCAACCAGGAGCTCCAGAAGCACTGGTATGACCAAAAAGCTGCACTGGTAGAATTCCAACCAGGGCAAAAGGTGTGGGTTTTACAGCCTGTGGCACAAACTGCCCTCCAGTCCACTCCATGTGCCCCTTACCCCATCTTAGTGAAGAAGAGTGAGGTCACCTACTTGGTAGACCTGGGCACAAGCAGGACACCCAAAAGGGTGATCCGTGTGAACAGCCTGAAACGTTTCCATGACAGGGCTAACATAACCATGCTGATGGTTACTGATGATGATTGCGAGACAGAGTGAACCTCTCCCTGCCCTCCTCTCTTGCCACCCCAAAGATGGGTCAGTGGATGGAGGCGTCTACTCAGACACCCTCACTGCCCAACAGCAGGCTGACTGTAGGCAAGTCTTACAGCAGTATGCTGGGCTCTTCTCCTTAACCTCTGGTCAGACACACTGGTGTACCCATGATGTGGACATTGGAGACAGTGTACCTGTCAAAAACAAAATCTATCAGCAATCTGACTAAGTTAAGGAGAGCATCAAAGCTGAAGTCAGCAAGATGCTGTAGTTAGGGGTTATTGAACCCTCAGAGTCCCTGGGCCAGCCCAGTGGTCTTAGTCCCCAAACCCCATCCCCAGGGTGGAAAGAGAGAGATGAGGTTTTGTGTCGCTACAGAGGTCTCAACTCCGTCAATAAGACAGATGCTCACCCCATTCCCAGGGCCGACGAGCCTATAGATAAATAAATTGAATGCAGCCAAATTCCTTAGTACCTTTGACTTAACTGCAGAGTACTGGCAAATAGGCATGGCACGAGGAGCCAAAGAAAAAAACTGCATTCTCAACACTTGATGGGCATTATCAGTTTACTGTTTTGCCCTTTAGTTTAAAGAATGCCCCTGCCACTTTCCAAAAGTTGGTGAATCAAATCCTTGCTGGGCTTTAGATCTTTAGTGCAGCATATCTTGATGATATTGCTGTCTTAAGCTCCACTTGGCAGGATCACCTGGTCCACCTGTCAAGGTTTACAGGCCCTGCAAACGGCAGGACTAACTATCAAGGCATCCAAATTCCAGATAGGACAAGTCACAGTTGTTTACTTGGGCCACCTTGTTGGTAGAAGCCAAGTGCAACCCTTACAACCCAAGATCCAGGCTATTCTGGACTGGAAGGCTCCAAAAACCCAGACTCAAGTCAGGGCATTCCTTGGCTTGACTGGGTATTATAGGAGGTTTGTGAAGGGGTATGGATCCATTGTGACACCCCTCACAGAACTTACCTCCAAGAAAATGCCCAAGAAAGTAAATTGGACAGTTAGCTGTCAAAAGGCTTTTGACACCCTGAAAGAGGCAATGTGCTCAGCACTTATTCTCAAAGCTCCAGATTACACCAAGCAGTTCATTGTGAAGACTGATGCCTCTGAGCTAGGGATAGGAGCAGTCCTATCCAAGACCAATGATGACCACCCTGTTGCTTTTATAAGCAGGAGGTTACTCCCCAGGGAGCAGCATTGGAGTGCCATTGAGAGGGAAGCCTTTGCTGTGGTTTGGTCCCTGAAGAAGTTGAGACCATACCTGTTCCGTAATCACTTCACAGTTCAAACTGACCACAGACCTCTCAAGTGGCTAATGCAAATGAAAGGTGAAAATCCTAAACTTTTGAGGTGGTCCATCCCCCTACAGTGAATGGACTTTACAGTGGAACACAGACCTGAGACTGCCCATGCCAATACAGATGGACTTTCCAGGTTCTTCCACTTAGACAATGAAGACTCTCTTGGGAAAGGTTAGTCTCGTCCTCTTTCATTTGGGGATGATATTTGATTCTTCTTGACTAAGTGTGCCCTGGGTTCCTGCTAATCAGGTACCCGGGGCCTGTGTTCTTTCCCCAAAACTGTACCTGTGCTCCCACATTGGCACTCCTCTGGCCTACATACGAGTCCCATGTAAAAGGTACCAAGGGCCTTGTAGCCAGAGAACGTCAGAGGGCTGAAGCATATAATTTGCCACCTTCAGAGACTCCTCCCCTGACCCATACACACTGCCAGTGCAGTGTGTGCCAGGGGGAGACCCTAAAACTACAAGTCGACATGGCACACATCACTGTGTCACTAATTAATAGGTCCATGCACACCAATTCCTCAGTCTCCACATAATTAAGAATACTCAAAGGCAAGAGTTATGCGTGCAAGATTGAAGTGTGCTCTGTCCCGGTAGCACATTTATGAAGTTGCCAAAACAAGCTGGTGCTTCATTGCGCTCCAGTCACAAGCTACACTGCCACAGACGCAAGTTGCTGAAGCTCAAACCAAATTTCCAATTCTCTTCCTTATAAACCAATTTAATTCCTTATTTTTCTTAACTTTTTTGCAGAATGGAGGTAGAAAAATTCCAAGCTTCAAATGTCACAGACATGCCCATCCAGGTTTTATACTGCAGCACGACAATTGACAATACATCCTGGTTCACCATGTACATCTTAACCCAATGCATTTCGGGCTTACAAGCCCTTCTTCAAGGGTAATGTGCCACGGATGCATCATTCAAGTTTTTCATTTCTCCACGCCGGAACCGGCTGCTTGACTCATTCGGTTAGCGTTCATGTGACCGACTATTTTCAACGGCTGTGCAGCAGGTGCACCGCTGGCGTGCCTGGCTGCACCTGGACCCTGTCCAGCAACACGGACCCTGGTCCCCGCGGCCTCCATCGCTATGATGCCAGCACCCTCCAAGCACGCAATGCCGGTCGTTCCACCACCTGCCACCTGGCTTCACCGAAGGACACCCAAGGCTCACTCACCTGCCACAACTGCACCTTCTCCTGTCTCTACACAACAGACCCACTGACCACATGAACCACAAGAACAGGACCCGACCACCTCGGCTGCATCCTACTCAACACTCCTCCCTCAACAGACACGCCGTGGAGATCTGGGACCTGCTCAACTCCATCTCCCCGACGTCGCATTCTTCACGGAAACCTAGATGAACCCCACCTCAGCCCCAGACATCTCAACCTCCATCCCAGACAGCTACAAAATCATCCACAAGGACCACGCCAGGGAGGAGGCATCGCCATCGTACACAAAAAGAATCCTCAGATGACCACTCACCCAACATGGAGCACCTCCACTTTCAGATCCAGACCAACCCGAATGTCACCCTCTGTGGAATCCTCGTCTACAGACCTCCTGGACCCGTCCCCCCCTTCAGAAAAGCCATAGCCGACTTCATCGCTCACCATGCTCTCACCTCAACAGACTACATCCTCCTTGGTGGCCTCAGTTTTCACCTGGAGAACCTCGATGGCTGCAACACAGCATCCATACTAGAAAATGTCACCACCATCGGAATAAAACAACTAGTCTCCTCCCCAACCCACTCAGCAAGACACATGCTCAGCCCCATCTTCTCAACAGGCAACAACATCTCTGCCAGCCACAACTCCGAACTACATTGGACAGACCACTACTGGGTCCACTTCTCCTTCATCAAACACCACAGTGCCTATTGCGACCTGTGTAATAGCTGGAACAAGATCTCCAAAGAACTCGCCACTTCCCTCAGCAAAGCCCCACCGCCGACGCCCACGGACTCCAACGCCTCAGCACGCAAACTCCACCGATGGATCTCCAACTGCGCTGACACTTTGGGCCCCCCCTTAGGAAACTCTCTGGCAAACAGCCCTCTGGGAAAGCCAGCTGGTTCTACCCCTTTCCCTCCAAAGGTCCTGGTACACCTGCAGATGGCTCGTAAGAAGATGGAGGAGCAGCAAGACCTCGGTGGACCACACAGCCCTCAAGACCACCGTCACCTCACATCACCACCTCATCAGAACCACCAAGAAAACTGCCATACAGGAAGGCATCAATGCCAACCCACACAACAGCAATGAACTCTTCACCATGATCAAAGAATTCACCAAACCCTGCATGGACACTACAGACCTCCCCCTACCAAGATCTCTGCAACAACATCACCACCATTTTCCACCACAAGATTTTAGACATCTACGACAGCTTCGCAATCCAGGACCCACCCCAACCACAACCACCATACCCCCTAAGGCTTCAGATCCTAGCCTACACTGCTAAACTGGACCACCATCACCGCTGACGACACCTTAAGGATCATGAAAACCATCCACTCTAAGGCCCATGTCTCCACCATATTTTCAACAGAGCAGGCGCAGTCATCCTCCTGCTTCCACACGTCTGCCTGCTCCAAAAGATCTTCAAATGGATCCCCACCAAGTACAGGAGAACTGTCACCCAGGCGCTGGTCAGCAGCAAGCTTTACTACGGCAAAGCACTCTATGCGGCACGACCCAAAAACAGCGCTTCCAGAACATCTCTGCCAGAATTATCCTGGACATCTCCTGCCAAAACCACATCTCCTGAGAGACCTCCACTGGCTCCTGATCAGAAAAAAGAATCACCTTCGAGCTCCTCACGCACACCTACAAAGCCTTGTTCAACACCAGACCTGAATACCTCAACTACCACCTCTCTTTCTACACACCAATCAGACTCCTCCGTTCTGCCCATCTGGACCTCACTGCGAAGTCCTAGAACTCCCTATCTCTGCACCTCAGGCAATCACTGCTCAATTCAGGAAGGACCTCAAAACCTGGCTCTTGGACTGAACTGCAGAACCCACCTCCCACAGCACCTTGAGACCCTTACGGGTGAGTAGTTGCGCGCCATAAGAATCCTGATTAATTGAAGCAGAGATATGTTTCCGGTAAGAAACACCTGGGGTGTCCATGTACATGGGTGGGCATGTGTGCTTGGCTTGGGGGTGGTTGGACATTTTGCAAACAGACCAATTAGGTATCATGTCTGGAGTCTTTTCTGCCTTGCTTCTAATGTTCCTTCACACTTGAGTGGTCAAATGTCTCATTTAGATCTCCTTTTTTCAAAAATTAGTTGCAAAAGTATGATGTAAAATCCGCCATTTGAATCTTTTATTTTAAAATTTTCTTGCAGGCGGGAGATACCCCCCACACTTCTGTTTTTACTTCTGACTCGCTTGCACATTAAAGCTGTATCTAAACCTGCACAGGCTGGTCACGAGGCTATATGCAGTAATGCAGGGGACTGCACTGGTACGAGAGCCCAGCGCCCGGCATGTGTGGGCTGCGGACCTTGCAGTCCCCCTTACTGAAGAGCAGTTGACATATTGCTGTACTCAATCCAGAACCCTTTCCCCAAACTATAGGCTGTGCTTACTTCATTTCAAATACCTGCATAGGCTCTACCGCATACCAAAGAGGATGTACAGGAAGGTCTGGTTGTCCCCCAGTTTTACTGGCCCTGTATGAAAGTTTCTTAAGATGCATTCTGTAGGACTTGCTTGACTTGCCAGGCCAGTGGGAAGACAGGGTAGGAGCTGAAGACTCCCCTAAATCCCTTGCCTGTCTTTGAAAGGATGGGCATCAAAATTATTATTAAGGTGCCTTACGCTTTGCTGCGTCACCTATAAATAGCCAAGAACATAGATCTCCATTTAAAAAATGCGGGGGTTCTGGATTTAACCATCTTGCAGCAATACACATTTGTGCGACTGCCATGGCAATGAAAGCCATATTACCCTCCTTTTTAGCTAACCGATTATCCATTGAGTCCTCTACCACTCCTAATACTACCAATGTAGAATTAATTTTAATCTGACTCCCGGTAACCTGTTCTAAGAATTTACCAATCTTTTGAGAAAAAGATCCTCATACCGGACACAAATAAAACATGAACTATTTCAGCACACACGGCACAACATTGAGCAGCAGCCATTATCTCTCCTACACCACTTTAATAATGTCTTTGGGGTACAATACAGATGAAATATAGTTTTAAAATGTTGACTGTTTAATCCGGCTGTTAATAATAGTTTGCTACCTATATCCACTGATTCTTGCACTATCAACCCCTCCACGCCTCCTCTCCCATTTAGCATTTTGAGACTGCAAATCATCCGGAACTTTTTGTACCAGTAAGTCATAAAAGGCGCCAATCTTAACCCTCTTATCAATTGCCTCTACAATAGGAATTTCAGCCACCAACCCAAAAATCCTAAGCGATTATTATAGTCCCAGATCTGGAGGTATTTAAAAAAGTGTTGTTTAGTAAGCCCATATTTCTCCTGAAGGTCCCCGAATGGGCATTGTTCTCCATCAAACAGATCCCCCATCTTTTAAATACCTCTGTCTCCTAACAATCGGGTCCTGAAGTATCAATGGTAGAGTTGGTGCCCCCCACAGAGATTTATTATAATTATATTTGACAATTTTCATTTTCTTTTTAAGCTGCTGCCACAATCGACATGCCCCTTGCGAAACCTTAAATTTCGTTTTTTTGTGATAACTGGGTTCAATATTCTTCAGCAAATAACCTTTAGCCTCCTCCCCCATTATCAGCTCATATTGACAGGGATTCAGCTGGGCTGAGCATGGCTGTTCTTCGCATAATCCCATATTTTGCAACATACATACCCAGTAATACAAAAGTATATTCGGTATACCCCATCCTCCATGATCCTTGGGAAGAGTCATATTTTTTTTAAATCCCCCAAAAAAGCCATAACAAGCTCTCAATTTTCATTAGCCACCTACAATTAACTTCCAATGGGATTCGCCTAAACAGATATAATAATTTGGGTAGAATAGTCATTTTTTATCATTCCCCCTTCCCACCAGTGATAGATTGAGATGATTCAGTCTACAGAGGTCCTGTTCAATTGAACGTATCAGGGGAGTCATGTTTAACTCTACTATATGCTCCACAACTGACTTAATACAAACCCCCAGATAGGTTGCCTCTTCAACTACCAGAGTATCAAACTTCCCAATATTACTAGTACATACCACTTGAGTTTTCCCAACCACCCCCGACTCAATTTATAACCTGACGAAGCCCCAAATTCCTTTGCCGTTTCCTCTCTCTCCCAAAGCCTGCTGAGGGTCTGTTGTAATAATTGCTACATCATCTGCATATGCTAGTACCTTATATTCTGCTTGCACTACAGATATCGGATTGATCTGCTGATTCGTTTCCAGCATTATAATCAAAGGGTCGATATACAAGGCAAAATGAAGTGGTGAACATGGTCTGCCTTGTTTTGTTCCCCTGGAGATGCAGACCTCTTTAGATTCTATCCCCATAATCCATAATTTGGCCCTGGGGGCAGAATATAGCAATTTTATACCTCTAATAAACCCTGGGCCAAATCCATATCTCCCTAACACACCCGGTCAAATGCCTTTTCGGCATCTAATAGGATCAAACCCATTTTCCCTCTGGTGGTTTCAGCAATGTCGAATAAAGTAATCACTTTATATGATCAACTGTCCCATGTCCAGGAATAAACCTGTGTCGTCTAGAGGATACTAGCATAGAGATTATGATACCTAGCCGATTAGCCAACATTTAATACATTTTGGTGTCGCAGTTAATGAATGTGATCGGTCGATAGTACCCTAGATTCAATGGGGGCTTATTTGTTTTCCTAAATACAATTATATGTGTTGACCCCCATGAAGCTGGTGTTCCCCTACTTGTGCTTTTTTTTTTTTTTTTTTTTTTTTTTTTTTTAATCAACAGCATATCTTCTGCCAGCTCTTTATACAATACCTTATATAGTGCCCCGTCGCCTTCCCAGCGGCAGAAATTAGTTGCTTTAAGGTGATCAAATCCTCCTGGCTGAGTTTAGCCTTGACAATTAACTAACCACTCATTACAACCTCCCACCAGAAGCCCACCCTCCTCTGTACACAGTTTCTCATAGAAATCTTTAAAACCTTCGTGATTTCACTAGGTGAAACATATTTAGATCCCTGCTCATCTTCAATTGCCTCTATCCCTATAGCCACCTTCCTTTGCCTGGTCCGTAGAGCCAGGAGACGTCCACATTCTCCCCATATCCATAACACTCCAAATTCAATGTGTGAAATTTGGCAGCAACCTCCTTACTAAAAAAAACTGCATGATTTTAGATCTTACAGCTGCTATTTTCTGCTGGATCTCATTATTACTCAATCTGTAAGAGATCCCTTGAGTCTGAAATCCCTCAAGAGTTGAAATATTAAACAAAGTCTGGATCTCCCTGCGTTTCCTCTTTTTCTGATATAGTGGATAACTTGGAGTTTCTCCCTGGATCCCAGCATTTAATGTATCCCAGACCACCAATCCTTTGGCAGATGCCCGATTGATCTCCAAAACCTGGACAATCCATTTTCGCATATGAGCTAAATACTCCTCGTTACATAAAAGCTTTTTATCGAACGTCCACTTAGCTCTCGGTTTACAGACCCCAACAATTGGGACCCCTATATACCCAAAGGGTAATGAGCCAACATGACCCTAGGATCTCTCTCAATTATAGTTTAATTACTAAGTGCCTTGGAGATTAAAAAAACTAATCCAAACGGACTGGTTTATTGTATGGGCATGAGTAAAAACTGTAGACTGTGTCTGGAGCCATACATTTCCCCCAAATATCATCGAGAACATGATTGTTCACCAAACAGGAGAGCCTTAAAAGCAGAGGCTTCCTCCCTTCATATGTCTGAAAAGCATCCAGTCTATTATCAACCTCTAAATGTATATTAAAATCTACACAGATTATCAGTGGGGTTGGCCAGTTTGACAATTCTATATTAAAAAAATCCAAAGTATCGGCCTCATCCGTATTTGCTCCATAGATTGAACACAGCGTAAACCGCCCTCCCCCAATCCTGCAGTCTAGAATAACCCACATACCCATCTTATCAGAGTTTCCAGCGTACTATACAGCAGGACCTTCTAGCTTAGTATAGCAACCCCTCTAGATGTTAGCCCTTATTGTGTACAGCCCAAAACATTCAATCCAAGGTCAGAGAAAACACTCCTCTTACACCAGGGAATATGAGTCTTTTGAAGAGAAATGATATCAAATTTCCACATCCAAAAAACTGACGCCACCCTACATCTCTTGGCTCTATCATTTAAACCGCAGATATTAAGTGTAGCAATATGCAACCTGCTATCCCCCACATCGCCCTAGTAAATCTGTGCACCTCAAATTTGCCTAAAGAATTATACAGAGCTTGCTGCTTTCCCACTCTGCCAACCCGATATCTGTAACCTGTAGTTGCCATATTATTTGACCAAGTTCCACCAGTTTCCATCTTCCCTGCACCCATAAAAGTGGAATTTACTAAGCAACCAATCAGTACATCAATGTAAAAAAAGTAACCCAAAAACCTCCACATTGGTGCTCCTTCTACTCCCTCTCCCACCTCCCTCATCTGCCCCCCACTCCACCACCCAATCAAGGCAGTTGAAACAACTTGGTCCATTAATAATGAACAGCACTTACCCCCACCCACCCAAACCTCGCCAGTGTCTATTTGATCAATCAAACAAAAAGGTTCCCATCCCAAAAACAACAAAACAAAGCCACCGTAATAGTATTCCATCTGGCAAACATGTCATCCTGTATAAATCACCTGCCCCAATAAGAGAAGAAAACCCACCCAGATTAAGCAGGTTATCCATTTCGCTGATTCACTTGCCTTGATCAGAACCCACTATTATCCCAATCATTTAAAAGTCCCAAGAAATTCATTAGCCTGGATTTCTGATGAAATAAATTGTGGATTTTTTCCTGAATTACCTTCAATTTAGTAGGAGTCAGTAAAAAGCCTGTACCCCCCTTGCCCTGGAAGGGCTGAATCATCTGTCTCATCTGCCATCTTCTTTCCACCGTAGTGTGGCAAAAAATCAGGTCTTACAAAACAGGAGCAGTTATTGAAGGTGCATTTCTGATCTGGGCGTGCAGCTTTAAATATTGCTTGGCGGAGGAGGAAATTCCCGAAAAACAGCAATACGGCTCTTGGTTTACCCCCCTCCTATAGATGTCACAAATGTTGCTTAAAGAGGAATCTATGAGCTCTTTGAATTTCATTCTCCCAAATCCAAATAGTCAGTTCTGGGGAAAGCCCCCTTAAATATATCAATAACATATTTCCGTGGATCAGTCACCTCCATCCCTTCAGGGATCCACAGCACTCTGAGATTGTTCCTTCTCAGCCTGTCCTTCAGATCTTCAGGTTTCCACTGGGTGTCCATCATCTGGGATTCCAAGGACTCTGTTGTAGGAGAGTAGGATCTGCTTCACATGGGTACCCCCACTTTTTGCTGATGCTTCACTGTTTTTCGACTTTAGTCTGGCTGGGGCCCTGCTAATCAGAACCCCAGCCTAGCTGCTTCCTCTCTAAAATGGTTTCCATGTGCCCTAGGCACATCTCTGATTGGAATCTGGAGTGCCCTTATAAGTCCCTAGTATATGGTGTACTATGTACCCAGGGCATAGGTACCTCAGAGGCCTACCAGGGGATGCAACATGTATTGTGCCACCCCTGGAAGGCCATCCAAAATGACACCACAGGTCTGCTACTGCAGCCTGGGTAAGGTGGTGCATGCACCCCTTACAGTGGTATAGGCTACCTATATCACTACCATTGCACACACATATAAACCTATAAGTCACTCCTATGGCAGGCCTTACCAATCCTGAAGGCAGAGTGCTTGGTTCTTATGTGAGGGTGCCCCTGCATGAGCAGAGCCCCTCTACAGTATTCTGAGTCCCTCCTCTGATGCGGTTTGTGGTACAGCCTGACCATATACTCTTAAGTGCATTATATCCTCGCGGTACAATGCTAACTTTGGACTGGCTGCACCAAAACATGTCGTGTTTGGTGTCAAACATCTTGGAATACTACCCCCTGCCAGTCCTGGCGGCGGGGGTAGCATTCCACCCTTCTAGAGGAGAGACATGTACACACCGGGCTACCCGGTAACTTCTTTCCAGAGCCCTGGCATCACAAAATGGATGCCGCTGCCACAGACACGGGTCTGGCCTCCTGCTGCTGACTGAAACTCCGGCAGGGGAGGCCTGGACAATAGGTTTCCTGTCGCAGGGAGGTGTAACCACCTCCCCAGACAGGATAATGTGTATTGGGGCTGGGCGGGAGCACTCTCTGGTGCTCAGAAGTCCTGCACTGGGGGCACACTTGGTGTCCCTGTGCATATGCCAGTTCAAACCGGTTGCAGGTGCTACCTGCCCCTGCTCTGGCGCAAAACTGGACAAAGGGAATGGGTGTAACTACCCCTCTTCCCTGACCCTCCCATAGGTGGGTCCCCAGAGTATGTCCAACCCCCTAACTTAGTATAAGTATGGGACCCCAGTCCTTAGGACTTTAGATTACCCTGGATGAAACTCTGACACTGAATCCTGGACCTTCGACGCTCTACCTGAAGATTGGAGGACTGAAGAATCTCCCTTGGGGTCAAGGAGTGACTCCCCTGCTTGGCAGGCACCTAAGAAGCAATTGTCCGGTCTGCATCGCTGAAGCTCCTGCTGGACGCTGAAGTCTTTGCATCACCAGAGGTGGATTTCCAGACTTCTCCGAGGCTGCCCTGAGCCCCCAGCAAAGATGAGGCCCGTAGCGGTCGTGGGTAACGTGGAACCGTGACCCCTGGACACCGAGTAATTTTGCAAGTGCATCCTCTTCTTGCTCTCCCATGAAGTTGTGCTTTGGGCTCCGAGTAGCCCCCGCCTCCAGCACCGACTGCACCGAAGATCACTGGCCTCCACTCCACGAGTGTCCTATGAGCCAGCTCCAAGTGCGTCCACTCGAGGCTCCTTCGCGGTCGCTAGTCCGTAGGCTAGTGGGCCGTCCCGAAGGCAACTCTTCTTCTGCTTGGGCTTTCCTGGTTGCTCCAGACGTGCCCTGACTTACCCTCGCTGGGTGAGTCCCCCAGACCTTGCTGGTCTGCATCAACGTCCTTTCTGTTTCTACGAGACTTGCCGTTGCCAAGGCTTGTTGGGTCCAATCCGGTCGCCGACATCCCTGCAATCGACAGACGTCGTGGGACAGCTCGAATCCAGCTCCTGGTTGTCATCGACGCCTCCTGGACCTCGTGGCTGAAGAGTCAAGACGACCGTCAACCTACCTGAAGCACCCATCGGTGGGCATCTGCTCATCGCCTTCCTGGTCACTGGCTAGTGACCCAGACTCTGTCCCCTCTGCTTTCAGGTTCTCCAGATCTTCGATCCACCCTTGGATCCACCCGAACACTTTCGACTTGGTCGCCAGCAGCACTTTGCAGCAGATCGCCATTGAAAACGACGACGAAACCCGACCCCGAAAGACACCTATGCACCCGGCTTCCCTGGGTGAGGTAACTCGAGTACTCCGGTGCTCCCGTGGGTATAGACTCTAGAACAACCTAGTTCTAAAGGGGTTTGCTCCAAGTCCTCCTCTAAGTGTCCTTTTTCTTTAAAACTCCAACCGCGACATTCCCCATAGAAGTCAACGGCGGCTCGCGGCTGTGTTCTCACACTGCACGCGTCCCCCGTGGGTCCCCTGTGTCACTACCTTGGGTGGTTCCTTGAGGGCCAAGCACTTCTACAGGCTCTAGGCCTTGTGTCTAGCTTAGTCGTGGTTCTTATACCACTTTATTGGTATATGGTTTGGTACGCCCCTAGGGCTCAAACGTGTATTTGTGCTATTACTGTTGATAACTGACTTGTAACTTATGTACTTCAAACTCTAGCCTCATAAAGAGACTAGAGGGGTGTGTTTAAGACTAAATACATATATTTTATATATATACCTGGTGTGGTCCTCTCTCATTTGGTCACTCAAGAGATTATAGACTGGTAAAACAAGCTGCTTTACATTCCTTCAAGACTTAGCCTGAAGGCTGCTCTCCATAGCTACCACTAGGATAGCTTTCAATAAAGGTTGTCTTTAACCTATCTCCAATAAGGGGTTGTTTGGACTGGTGCAAGGTGCCCACTATAATTAGTGGACAGCATATACCAGGCCAACTTCTCACATCTGTCGCTTTTTTGCTGCTTGCCGCTCTTCAGGTTTATCACCTTGTTTTCCATCTCAGCCATTCGCTCCATAAATTCCGAGCAGGTTTTTCCACCCTCCATATAGCTGCTTGTATCTTCCTATTTGATGTTTGAGCTTTCCAGCTCTCCAAGCATGTATCCTCCCTGTGAGCCATGGTACTCTGATAATTTATTTCTAGTGTTGGGGTATCTGGAAGCGTTGATCCCTCCAATCCCTCTGAATCTCGACTAGCTTGGATTCTACCTCCTGAGCTCAAGTTGCCTGTGTAGATCTATTGTAAATCACAGGGTACCTTTTTTTCCCACAGTCACAAGTTCCCCTTTGTTGAGCTCCTATGGGACATAAGGATTCTTCTGTCTAGAGGAGAGCATTTGTCGCTGGAGACACTATCTTGAGAATATCTCCTGCGAGAGAAATCTCCAAGTGAATCAAACTCATCCTCAAGCCCATCTGAGTGATCAGAGAGAAAGAAAAAAAAAAGAGCTCTCCTACATCCACGTCAGCCTCTGCACCAGATTGAATGAGTCCCTCCTTACTCAGCATTTGCTGACCCCCATCATTTGTCTCAGTGGGTTTAACAGATTCCTTAAAGGTACTCTGTTTTTGGTTGCTAGGGTCGGATTCCCCGGAGTTGACATGATTGCCCCCCTGCATGCTTCCATCTTGTACCATAGTCAGTTTTTTCCCCACCAGCATTAATACTCCCCTCTGTACTCACAGTTATGCGCCCAATTCCTCCAGAGTGAACTCCCTAATCAGAGATTTCGGCCTGTATTTGCCGGGCACTTCCAATGTCTGAACTTCAGCACCAGTTGTTCCCCCATGCCTCTAAGGTTTTGTTGCACCTGCTCAGTTTGGGGAGATTTATTGCTTCACAAATCCTTTTCGTTAGCCGCCAGCTCGGTCATATTTAAAGTAAAAATTAAAAAAAAAAAAAAATCCGACAGTGCTACCGCCATCTTCTTTGATCCTCCAGATCCTCTGGGTTCCATTGATGTTGTCATGTTTACCACTCAAGTCAAGATAACTTTATTCGGTTTCGAGAGGAAAACCATAAAAGTACATAAAATAGTTGATACAGTTTATAATGACCATGACCTATTTACAAACAGCATGGAATGCAATTTGTACAATTCAATTTGATTAAAAAAAGGATAAGAATAAGAAAAAAAGATACAATCCTTAAAATTTCAATCTTAAATAAGGCACTTAAAAAATTCAGTAATGATTCTAGTTAAGCTGGATGAGTTACAACTACTAATACCGTTTTCTAATAGCAATTGCCACTTTAATAAAATTGGAAACCCCAGTGCATATTTTAGATGTGGCCTGAGAATGCAAATAGTTAAAACCATCAATATAAAAACATGGTCTAGTTTCTGTTAAGATCGGAACTAAAAAAATGTCCTAGGCTCCTTGTATAGAGTGCAAAATAGCATAAGGTGCAATGTACTTCGGACTGCCAAATTGTCGCAAGGGCAGGACACCAAGTTGTCCGTCCACCCTGCTTGTTTTGGAAAGGCTACTAAAAAATGCAGGGTCAATAAACGGAATCTTGTAAGATAAAAACGTATCTGGGTATTTGTTGTATATGTTAAATAAAATTGCTGTTGAGCAGGGAATAAACAAGGAGGGCCTGCTACCTCTGGTTGAGAGCGGCGAGTGTTTGCCCTAGCAGAGTGCACCTCTTTTATGATTCTTTTTGCATTGTCAGGGATAGACTGGGCAATCAAAATATTGTCCCAGGCCTAACTTATGAGAATTATCCCTGACAAATCATAGCCAGGGAATAGCTAATGCACCATCAAGGTTAAGGCAATCTGTAATCTCTCTAGTAAATGCCAGCTCTTCCGATAACCAGATCTTGACCCATAAAAGTAGGGGGGCAATGTTTATACAATCTTCAACAAAATCAAGCCCCACCTCATGATGACAAAAGCTTGTGGGGGCACCATTTGGAACCATCAGTAGCCTTTTAATGAATTTATTTTCCATAATTTGCAACTGGCTACCGTTGTGGTACCCCCCCAACTGGCTACCGTTGTGGTACCCCTCCACTAACAGATGTTTTCTTCGGCACCTCATTCCATCTTGGCACCGCCTTAGGGTTGGGCGCATTATTCCCAACTCGAGATTTGACACCCGTGCAGCCTTAGGTGCCATATCCCCCCATTGTCGGCATAGGAAGATCCAGCACAGGCTGTGCTTCTGCCTTCTAGGCTGGAATGCACTGCACAAATAGCGTCTGCGCTGGTTGAACCTGCCTTGCCACACCTCCACAACTTCTGTTGCTGTCCCGACTCATGATTGGAACAGAGTAAACATGTCCACATCCAAATGCCTTCACCTTACAGCCGTAGCGTGAAGCCAGCCGAGACCACCAAAGCCGCCAACAATTCAGCAACAGCTGCGTCAGCATTATGCGAGCTAAGGGGAGCAGCCGCACCAGCCGCTCGCACAGCAGCCATCTTCCTGCCCTTGTTGTCTAAATAGGAGAT
Source organism: Calotriton arnoldi (assembly GCA_963921515.1). Taxonomy (NCBI): domain Eukaryota; kingdom Metazoa; phylum Chordata; class Amphibia; order Caudata; family Salamandridae; genus Calotriton; species Calotriton arnoldi. The sequence continues at coordinate 229,086 of CAWUFW010004108.1, forward strand.
TACTAGTGCAAGGCTCCTATAATAGGAAAATGTGGGACTCATGGCAGGCTTGCCTTACTAGAAGGTGTTGCCTATCTTCTGTGCTTCATATTCCATTAATTTCATGGAGCTGAAGCAGATACAAGGTTGCAATTTTATACTGCTTTTTGAATAACTTTGTAGTGTTTAATATCAATTGCTGAACTATGTGTATGGGTAATCTCAATACAGCACCATCGCCAAGCTGAGGCTTTACCAGAGTTGTGTTCTGTCCACACTTTTGTACGGATCAGAATGCTGGTGGATGACGAAAAGTGATATCAAGCCTCTCACAACAGTAACATGAGAAAAATCTTCCTCTTTCTGGCCGCGAGCCATCTCCAACCAAGAACAGCTCACTAGATGCAAGCAATACTGCATAGACACCATCATTATGAGAAAAAGATAGAGATGGATAGGACACTCCATCAGAAGAGAGCAAGACTCCATCACAAGAACAGCTGTCCACTGAATGCCAGAAGGCAAATAGAAGAGAGGCTGGCCAAAGAACACCTGGAGCCAAACTGGAAATTGAAGCTAAGACCCTGAACCACTGCTGGGGCACCATACAGGAACTTGCCTAATATAGAAAAAGATCCTTTGTTGCTGTCCTACATGCCATTCAGCTTAATTGGCTCCAAGTAATATGCTCTTCTACAAATGTTTTCCTTGTAGGAACAATATTATGAATCTTCATCATTCAAAGAGTTTTTTTAAGACACCAACAGTCTGTTACATATTCATCCACACTCTGTTCTGTACCTACACCCCAGATAGTCTGCTAAGTTGTGGCATTGTTGTGAATAATGGCAAAGAACAGCATCAAGGTGGTCTTAGCAGCAGTGTCGCCGATTTGAGCAACAATAAACCCCTGACCTTGACTGGTAGGTCGCTCCCCCACCACACAGCTCCGTCTGTGTGCCCTGCTGCTGCCCCTGATTGTGCTCGTTTTTTTCCTTTCTGTGCCCCCTTGCTGCCCCTGATTGTGCTCGTTTTTATCTTTCTGTGCCCCCTTGCTGCCCCTGATTGTGCTCGTTTTTTCCTTTCTGTGCCCCCTTGCTGCCCCTGATTGTGATCGTTTTTTCCTTTCTGTGCCCCCTTGCTGCCCCTGATTGTGCTCGTTTTTCCTTTCTGTGCCCCCTTGCTGCCCCTGATTGTGCTCGTTTTTCCTTTCTGTGCCCCCTTGCTGCCCCTGATTGTGATCGTTTTTCCTTTCTGTGCCCCCTTGCTGCCCCTGATTGTGATCGTTTTTCCTTTCTGTGCCCCCTTGCTGCCCCTGATTGTGATCGTTTTTCCTTTCTGTGCCCCCTTGCTGCCCCTGATTGTGCTCGTTTTTCCTTTCTGTGCCCCCTTGCTGCCCCTGATTGTGCTCGTTTTTCCTTTCTGTGCCCCCTTGCTGCCCCTGATTGTGCTCGTTTTTTCCTTTCTGTGCCCCCTTGCTGCCCCTGATTGTGCTCGTTTTTCCTTTCTGTGCCCCCTTGCTGCCCCTGATTGTGCTCGTTTTTCCTTTCTGTGCCCCCTTGCTGCCCCTGATTGTGCTCGTTTTTCCTTTCTGTGCCCCCTTGCTGCCCCCGATTGTGATCGTTTTTCCTTTCTGTGCCCCCTTGCTGCCCCCGATTGTGCTCGTTTTTCCTTTCTGTGCCCCCTTGCTGCCCCCGATTGTGATCGTTTTTTCCTTTCTGTGCCCCCTTGCTGCCCCCGATTGTGATCGTTTTTTCCTTTCTGTGCCCCCTTGCTGCCCCTGATTGTGATCGTTTTTCCTTTCTGTGCCCCCTTGCTGCCCCTGATTGTGATCGTTTTTCCTTTCTGTGCCTGTTTCCCGCCGCTGCGCCTGCGGCCCCGCCCCTCACTGCCCATTCGCTGCCCCATTCCCTGCTCCTCCCTCCCACCTCCCCATTTATGGCGGCCGCTGCGTGGTGAAGAGAGCGACCCCTGACCTTGACTGGTAGGTCGCTCCCCACCACACAGCTCCGTCTGTGTGCCCTGCTGCTGCCCCTGATTGTGCTCGTTTTTTTCCTTTCTGTGCCCCCTTGCTGCCCCTGATTGTGCTCGTTTTTCCTTTCTGTGCCCCCTTGCTGCCCCTGATTGTGCTCGTTTTTCCTTTCTGTGCCCCCTTGCTGCCCCTGATTGTGCTCGTTTTTCCTTTGTGCCCCCTTGCTGCCCCTGATTGTGCTCGTTTTTCCTTTCTGTGCCCCCTTGCTGCCCCTGATTGTGCTAGTTTTTCCTTTCTGTGCCCCCTTGCTGCCCCTGATTGTGCTCGTTTTTCCTTTCTGTGCCCCCTTGCTGCCCCTGATTGTGATCGTTTTTCCTTTCTGTGCCTGTTTCCCGCCGCTGCGCCTGCGGCCCGCCCCCTCACTGCCCATTCGCTGCCCCATTCCCTGCTCCTCCCTCCCACCTCATTACAAAAAGAGTATGCTGTTCCCCAGGGCGGACAATGTCATGAGAGGGGAATTCCCCTAGTCGGAACTAGAGTCCTCACACACCCAGCAAGCTAGGTGTCATGCTTCATCATCTGGACTTGCTCCTCGTCGGGTCGCGCTGCAATACCCAACGGGCACCCGTAAAGGGGCTCTTTCGCGGAGATCTTTTGTTCCAGCCGTATGGTGCATGGGTGTGAGGGCCCTAGAAAAATATATATAGTGTAGATGTGATGTGGGTGGGTGATTTAAAAAAGGTTGGATAATCCAAATGAAAATTCCTTTTTATTATTGAGGTGGTTATCCACCTTATTAAAAAACAGAGTGGCCGCTCTCTGGCTCTATGGTCCAGTGGAGCTAGCTCATCTCTCACAGTGTGGTCGACATGTTTCATGCATTTTGGTCACTATTGATCCATTGCATTTCATCAGGACCTATTATTAATGCTATCTACACGTGGTGATGGGAAAGGAAACTCCTACCTGCCACACTTCATGGGTGCGAGCGCAAGGTCCCGCCAATCATAGTGGTAACCTACACAAGGGAAATAACAAAAAAAGCAGTATGTAGTCACTAAATACTTCCATCTTGTAAACAGGCCAGACCACCCCGACATTTCTCAAGACAGTTGTCCATCTAGTGAGCAAACTAAGATTAAAGTCTGGCCCCTAGGTAAAGGCATAGTAAAAATGATTAATAAAAAGGGAGAAAAGGGGGGTAGGGGGGGGACTGGACTTACAATCACGGCTAGAAAAGAGACTGGTGAGAAAATAAGGTCAAAGTAAAAAAAGGGGGGGGTGGGGGGGGGGGGGGGTCAAAGAAGATGACTCACCTAACTGGAGGGTAAAACTCACTCCATTCGGTATTATTGGCTCCAGACACCAATATCGTGGTGTCCTGCAGAGTTTGGAGGCAAGGTAAACAATCAAGGGTTAAACACTGGTTGACAAGTCCAGCTAAGAGATGGAACACGGCTGAAACTGGTGTCCAAGTATGGGAGAGGAGCTGAGAGTAAACTGCCCACCGCTCCCCTGTCACTGCGGCCATACGTAGCGGTCACCTCCCATGAAGCGTTAACAGTCAGTGACATCGAGGACTGGATTCCCTGCAACCCCGAAAGGAGGGAGAAAGGCAGCCCTCCCTGCCATTCGCCGCAAGTGCGACCCGGGAGCCACAAAGGCAGTGAGTCACACACATGTGGCCGCGGCAGGAGGATTGGTATAAACAGAACGTCCCAGTCCCCCTACCGTAGTGGACCCACTCGGTCCGTACGCCCATGTAGATAAAAGTGCGGTCACCCCCAAAGCGGCACCCTCGCTCACCTGTCCACGCTGGACGTGCGCCGGTAAACCTCCCGCGCGTCGAGCCGCAGATGCCGGATCATGCCCGTACTCCCATCAAAGTGGTGATTTATAGGCATTCCTAGCTTCCCGCGGCCCGTCACAAAGGGGTGGATTGTGATTCGGCGTCACGCTGCGTAATCACGTGGTGCAATGGGTGTCTCCACTACCTCGAGTGTACCGGCCCCGAAAATGCAGCGGCCATCTTGGAGTGTGAAAAAGAGAAAGTATGCAATCATAGGTCTATACACTAGTTGTTAACCGTGTACTACCAGGTCATTGTGAGCATACAGTAAGAAGTAAATAAAATCAAGTGAATATGGGAAACTCGTGTGTTAAAGCTGTCATGTTTCGAGTAAACACCCATCCAGTTGTAAAAATTAAATAAAACTAATATGGGAAGCTTGTGTGTTACAGCTGTCATGTATCGTGTATGCACCCATCTAGTAGTCCACTGGTAGAGGCCCTTAATTCCAGGGGATCCTGTGAAGAGTAGAGCTGCACCTATCTCCTCGCCAAAGTGGCCCAGGGAATGTCATCATTGAGACCATATGAGTTGGTAGAGAGCGGTGCACCCATCTCTGTTCTATTTTGAAAAGGGCCTTTTGTGTGATCTTGGGGTGTGCCTCAAGGACCACCCACTGGAGGGATTCTGCTGAGTGGTTAAGCTCTTTGCAGTGTGTGTACAATTTGGTGGTTACTTTCATGCACCTAACATTGCTTTTGTGTTCAGTGATGCGTACCTTAACAGCCCTCATCGTCATTCCTATATATTTCTTGTCACAGGGACAAATCAACATATATATGCACTTAGATGTATTACAGTTGGTATGCCGCTTCAGCCTCCATGTGAATGTGTCAGTCAGTGCGATCTCTTTAACAGATCTAGTTTGTTCACACACTGAGCACGTGCCACAGGGATAATGCCCTGTTACAGGCTGGAGGTCCAATAAAGTCCTCTGGGTCATTGGTTCCTTAGCCTTGGGTCTAGTGTGTATTAAGATGTCTTTGAGATTTTGTGTGCGTTTGTAAGCAAACCTGGGTCTCGGGAGGTTCAGATCTCCTGTGTTCACTATTCCCCAGTGTTTGTTAATAATCCTCTTGATTAGTGTGGAATGGGATGTGAACGATGTGACGCACGTTAAGACTTCAGTCTGCTCTCTAATAGTACCTCCCCATTTATGGCGGACGTGCGCAGCAGGCGCGCCGCTGGCGCGCAGCGGGCGCGCCAAAGGCGCGCCTAAGGCAAGCCTGTCCGCGCCCGTCCGCACCGTGGCCGCGCCCAGCGCCAGACCCCCTGGTCCGGGCATCCCCCGCGCCCGCCACATCAACAGACGCCGATACGACGCCAGCACCCTCCACGCACTCAACCCCGGAAAAGATCACGCCTGCTACCAGGCCACCCCGAAGTGCACCCAAGGGCCCTTCACCTGCCGGAACTGCAGCTTCGCCAGCACCCGCCCAACCACCGCCCAGGAAAGAACCCAACTACCTCAGATGCATCCTCCTCAACACCCGTTCCGCCCGCAAACACGCCATCGAACTCTGGGACCTTCTCGACTCAACCTCCCCAGACGTCGCATTCCTGACGGAGACCTGGCTGAATCCCGCTTCAGCCCCCGACATCGCCATTGCCATCCCGGACGGATACAAGATCACCCGCAGGGACCGCACCAACGGAGTCGGAGGAGGCATCGCCATCGTCCACAGGAACACCCTCAGAGTCTCAACCAACACCGACGACACCCTCAGCACCGCCGAACACATGCACTTCCAGATCCACACCGATCCCAACACCACCCTCAGAGGAACCCTCATCTACAGACCCCCGGACCCCGACCACAGTTCAAGCGATTCCATCGCTGACTTAGTCAGCACACACGCCATCGCCTCCACGGACTACATCCTCCTCGGGGACCTGAACTTCCACCTCGAGAACAACAAGGACACCAACTCCACCACCCTGATCGACAACCTCGCCACCCTCGGACTCAGACAGCTCGTGACTACACCCACCCACGCCGCCGGCCACACGCTAGACTCCATCTTTTCCGCAAGCCCACACGTCTCCTTCAACCACACCTCCGAACCCCACTGGACTGACCACCACTGCATCCACTTCACCTACAGGAAGCCCACCACGCACACCGCACCGAACAAATGCCTCACCGCTGCTGGAGCAGAGTCACGGAAGACCAGCTAACCACAACCCTCGCCCTGAGCCCACCCGCCGAACCCTCCGACCCCGACACCGCCGCCCGCAACCTCAGACAGTGGATCGACGACTGCGCCAACACCCTCGCCCCGCTCAAGAATCCGCCCAACAGCCACACCAGCAAGAAAGCCACCTGGTTCACCGAAGACCTCCAGGCCTCCAAACGAACATGCCGAAAACTGGAGAAGATCTGGCTCCACGAACGGACAGCGGACAGCTACGCCGCCCACAAGAGCGCCACCCGCAATCACCATCACCTCATCAGATCCGCCAAAGGGCCTCACTCAAAGACCGCCTGAGACAACAACGCACACAACAGCAAAGAGCTCTTCAACATCGTGAAGGAACTCTCCAACCCCAGCTCCAACACCAACGACATCCAGCCGTCGCAAGACCTATGCGACTCACTGGCCACCTCCTTCCACCGCAAAATCGCCGACATCCACGACAGCTTCAACACCACGACCGCCCCGGCAACCACCGAGACCACTGCCCCCACAACCACCAACCGCCTGCTCTCCTGGACCAACATCAGCGACGAGGACACCAGCGAGATCATGAGACACCATCCACTCCGGTTCACCGCTAGACCCGTGCCCTCACCACATCTTCAACAAAGCCAGTACAGCCATCGCGCCCCATCTCCGGAAAATAATCAACATCTCCTTCGAGACAGCAACCTTCCCGGAAAGCTGGAAGCACGCCGAGATCACCGCCTTACTCAAGAAACCCAAGGCAGACCCCAAGAACTTCCGACCCATCTCTCTGCTCCCGTTCCCCGCGAAGGTCACCGAGAAAATAGTCAACAAACAACTGACCCGCTACCTCGAGGAGAACAACATCCTGGACCCTTCCCAGTCCGGCTTCCGCAGCAACCACAGCACCGAAACCGCCCTCATCGCCGCCACCGATGACATCAGGACCCTGCTAGACAACGGAGAAACAGCAGCCCTCATCCTCCTGGACCTATCAGCCGCCTTCGACACGGTCTGCCACCACACACTACGAACACGCCTTCACGACGCCGGGATCCAAGAGAAGGCCCTGGACTGGACCACATCCTTCCTTTCCAGCAGAACACAAAGCGTCCGCCTCGCCCCCTTCCGATCCAAGGCCACCAAGATCATCTGCGGCGTACCCCAAGGCTCCTCCCTCAGCCCAACGCTGTTCAACATCTACATGGCACCCCTCGCCCACGTCGCCCGACAGCACTAGCCTCAACATCATCTCCTACGCCTACGACACCCAGCTGATCCTCTCCCTCACCAAAGACCCTCACACTGCCAAAGCCCACCTCCACGAAGGAATGAAGGCCGTCGCCGAATGGATGAGGACCAGCCGCCTGAAGCTGAACTCGGACAAGACGGAGGTCCTCATCCTTGGTTCCAACCCTTCAGCCTGGGACGACTCCTGGTGGCCAACATCACTGGGAACAGCCCCGCCACCCACCGACCACGTACGCAACCTAGGGGTCATCCTCGACCCCACCCTCTCCATGGCTAAGCAGGTCAACGCCCGTTTCCTCATCTTGCTTCAACATCCTCCGAATGCTCCGCAGGATCTTCAAGTGGATCCCCACCGAAACAAGAAAAACAGTCACCCAGGCCCTCGTCACCAGCAGGCTGGACTACGGAAACGCCCTCTACGCAGGAACGACGGCTAAGCTCCTGAGACGGCTGCAACGCATCCAGAACGCCTCTGCACGTCTTATCCTCGACATCCCCCGACGCAGCCACATCACACCCCACCTGAGAGACCTGCACTGGCTCCCTGTCAACAAGAGGATAACCTTCAAGCTCCTCACCCACGCACACAAAGCACTCCACAACTCCGGACCAGCCTACCTCAACAGACGACTCAGCTTCTACACCCCCACCCGCCAGCTCCGCTCGACCAGCCTCGCCACAGTCCCCCACATCCGGAAAACGACCGCCGGCGGCAGATCCTTCTCCCACCTCGCCGCCAAGACCTGGAACACCCTCCCCACCAACCTCCGACAGACCCAAGACCTACTGGCCTTCAGAAGACTCCTCAAGACCTGGCTCTTCGATCAGTAGCAGCACCACCCCCTCTTCCCCCAGCGCCTTGAGACCCTCGCGGGTATGTAGTGCGCTTTATAAGTGACATGATTGATTGCTTGATTGATTAACCATCATTCTTTTTTAAATTTTTATCTATAAAGTAAGTTTGGTAGCCATGTGACAGCATTCACATCAGAATGGTACAAAGTTAATCCTTGGCTGGAGTACAACTAGTTTCTGTAACTGGAAAAATGCCCTGACATCTGGTACAAGTTTCACCCAATATGTGTTCAGTCAAACCACATCTATGTTGTACTAGCTCCACAAAAGGCATCAAAGAGTAAAAAAAAGGACAATAGAATTGCTTTTGTATTAGATTCATAAGTAATCGAAAATAATCAGTATTATTTAAAGAGTGTCATAGAAGTTATCTAATTTCTTGTTGCAAATTATCTCCCGGTACATAGTGACACAGCAGACGTATTTGATTCAAAAAGTGGATTTTTAAAGCATTTTCAAGAGACATTGGAAAAAAAAAGATAAAATGCTATCAGAAATTATACAATATTCCCCAAATTGCCAATTATACATCAAAATGTATCCAAAACAAAGTTATAGATATAAAGCTTCATACCAAGTGGCGTACCACATGGCCAAAAACAAAAAACCTTTTACAGATAGAGAAAAAGTTATTCTGCCAGGAATTCTTGATGTGGCTAAGACAATCAAGAAGTTAGAAACTATACCCATCTCAGACGCAATATATGCAGTCATATCTCTGACATGTCCGAAGATATCCATGGACAACTCATAGCCTGGTTGAAATTGAGTTGGTTTGCTTTGCAGTTTGATGAAGCGAATGACGTGTCAAAGAAAGCCCATTTAATTGCTTATGTCCAATATTGTTATAAAACTGCAATATTGGAAGATCTTCTATTCTGCAAACCAATCAAGGGGTGAACAACAGCATCGACCTGTTAATATTGAAAATGATTTCCTTGGTCTCCATGGCTTAAAGTAGGAAAACTGTGTCGGGATCAGCATAGATAGTGCTCCTTCCATGTGTGGTGCTAGGGCTGGCCTAAAAGCTAAAGTTTTGAAAATGGTTGCACATATTCTGTGGACCCACTGTATGATACCGGAAAGCCCTTGCTGTTCGGGAATATGGACAGTGAACTTGAGGATGTGCTGAATTCTGGTGTAAAAATAGTTGATTTCATTAAGATCCACCTACAAGAGTGCGCCTGCTTGCAATTTTATGTGCGGAAATGGGAGATGAACATTATGGCTTGCTTCTTCACACAGAAGTCCAGCGGTTATCCTGGGGGAAAGTACTGAACTGCATTTTTGAATTACGGAATGAAGTTAGGTAATTTCTTCTGGATTTAGACCCCTGCAAAGCAAAACAACTACGTAATCTCTGGGCTTGTGATTTTAGCATACCCTGCTGACATCTTTGAGAAAGTAAATTATCTGAATCAGTCTTTGCAAAGACCTGAAATCACATCTTTTACGATGAATAAAAAAAATCTGCTTTCAAGAAGAAACTGGAGTTATTGAGAAGAGTAACTGAAGCTGGCCTCTTTGAGCTATTCCCACATCTAGCAGATGCTCTTGAGAAAACAGAATATGACATTTCAAGTGCTGCTGAGCTAATAAAAAAAATCAGATGACATCTCTCAGGGACAGTTTACAAAAGTATTTTCCCCGAGAACAATGATCACATGAATGATTGGGTCTTTCAACCATTTTAGCAGAGGTGGGGACTCATGTCCCGATTCACATGCAGGAAGAACTAATTGAGCTCCAAAGTGACCATACACTGCAGATGCAATTCACCAAACTCTCACTGTGGGAGTTTTGGCTGAAAATGCCTGAAGAACATTCAGATTTGACAGAAATTGTTGTCAAAAAACTCTTCTGCCTTTCAGCTCATCACATTTATGCAAGACTGGGTTCTCAACTCTTGCGGTATTGAAACAAAGTATTTTTCAAGACTGGAAGTCGAGTAAAACCTGAGAGTGGCAGTAGCAAGAATATATCCGCAGATTGACCGTCTTTGTGGGGAATAACATGCACTCCCATCACATTCGTTTTGAAAGTGTTTGAAAGGGATGGCTGTCGATGATGCAGAGAATAAGCTTCCTGAACTTTCTCAGGTGGGGGCCCAACCCCTAACAAATTTTTGCTGGAGGGGCTTGGCCTAAAAAAAAAAAAGTATGAAGTCCACTGGTGTTAAGTAACATTGTAGCCATGTAAGGCTGGGAAATGTTTAGCTTCGATAGAATACAAGAAATACACCATTAGACATGTTAGGCATACCCCAGTAGTGCATTATGGCATATTTAGCACTCCATTATGAACTGCAGCACAAACCAAACCCATCATACTGTAAATTATACAAACAAAAGTGTATATAACTTTTTTACAAATATTTACACTTGTATCCCTATACAGATGTTCCTGCAAAAACAGAACATGAGTCCGAAGGAGAAGGCCAGGAAGATGCACAGATGTGCAGTCAAGAACACAATGAGTCTATAAAGCCACATACACCACCCCAGAGGCAAAGTAGCAGTCCTGAACATGGCAGTCAGACACTGCTCATTGAGGAACTAGATGATGCAGGGAGTCCAAATGTCTCATAAGAATCTGCAGTGAGGCGCAGACAACAGCACAGAGGTACTCGTGTCCGATATCACAGTGTAATCAGGCAGCCTACAACACGAGCAAATCGGCATTATTACAAAACAAATAAATAAATACCTGTCCTAGAAAGAAGCATTACAACTGGCTTCCAACATGTAGCAACAATCATTGAAGATTCCCATAAGTCTTTGGAGGCACAAGCAGACTAACAGAGGCTATGAACAATCTATGTGGCCAAATGGAACAGGACAATACAATGCACAGATGTACTCAACATAATTTATTCTCCCAAATGGATATGTTGAATCAGTGAATAAACTGCCTTGCACAGGCTACATCAACCTTCTCAGGCCGCACTGTAGGGCTGCAGGTTGAAATGGGCCACTATAATGGCAATGTCGCACAACCTACCTACCACGTTTTAATAGGTGAAGTACCTAAACAAGGTTGAGGGTAATCCTAAGATTCTAATAGTCACGCCTCAACAGTGTCCGGTGGGGCTGTGACACCTCAAGGTGTAGTGTCCTTTAGCTCAGCGTCACTGCGCCGGATGACCTACCCCTGCCGCCGGAATTACCACCCGGGTCCGGCGGCAGGGGTAGGTCATCCGGCTCAGTGACGCTGAGCTAAAGGACACTACACTTAGTGTCACAGCCCCACGGGCACTGTTGAGCGTGACTATAGAATCTTAGGATTACCCTCAACCTTGTTTAGGTACTTCACCTATTAAACGTGGTAAGTAGATTGTTCCAGTACTACCACGGTGTGTAGATAGTTTGTACTTGGTCCTGATGAATTGCCGTCTGATCACAGACTTTTAGGCAAGAAACATGTTGACCGTTGTAGAGTAGAGCGCGAGGATCTTGAACCATTTTTTCAGATAAAAGTCGCCACTCTTTCATTTTAATCAGGTGGGAGCTATTTCATTAAAATAGTTTATTGGACTACCCAACCTGTTTTAATTTTCACTTTCCTTACATTACATCTACACACTATCCTAGGCCCCTCACCCACACCTCACCAAACGTTAAAGAACAAAAGATCTCCGCTAAAGATCCCCTCATTGGGTGCCCGTCGGGTATTGCAGCGCCGACCCGACGAGGAGCAGACCCAATGATGAAGCATGACACCTAGCTGGCTGGGTGTGTGAGGGTCCTAGTTCCGAAAGGAGGTATTCCCCTCCCTCCAACTCACTTTAGGACTATGTTGTCCTTAAAGTAGTCTCACACTGCCCAGCTCTCTGCACTTACCTTTATGGTGACCCACTGAGGAACTGCATACTCAGTGGGTCAGCGACCCCTGACCTTGACTGGTAGGTCGCTCCCCCACCACACAGCTCCGTCTGTGTGCCCTGCTGCTGCCCCTGATTGTGCTCGTTTTTCCTTTCTGTGCCCCCCTTGCTGCCCCTGATTGTGCTCGTTTTTCCTTTCTGTGCCACCTTGCTGCCCCTGATTGTGCTCGTTTTTCCTTTCTGTGCCCCCCCTTGCTGCCCCTGATTGTGCTCGTTTTTCCTTTCTGTGCCCCCCCTTGCTGCCCCTGATTGTGCTCGTTTTTCCTTTCTGTGCCCCCCTTGCTGCCCCTGATTGTGCTCATTTTTTCCTTTCTGTGCCCCCCTTGCTGCCCCTGATTGTGCTCGTTTTCCTTTCTGTGCCCCCTTGCTGCCCCTGATTGTGCTCGTTTTTCCTTTCTGTGCCCCCTTGCTGCCCCTGATTGTGCTCGTTTTTTTCCTTTCTGTGCCCCCTTGATGCCCTGATTGTGCTCGTTTTCCCTTCTGTGCCTGTTTCCCGCCCCTGCGGCCCCGCCCCCTCACTGCCCATTCGCTGCCCCATTCCCTGCTCCTCCCTCCCACCTCCCCATTTATGGCGGCCGCGCAGCGGACATGCGCAGCGGGCGCGCCGTGACCGCGCCCAGCGCCAGACCCCCTGGTCCGGGCATCCCCGCGCCCGCCACATCAACAGACGCCGATACGACGCCCAGCACCCTCACGCACTCAACCCCGGAAAAGATCACGCCTGCTACCAGGCCACCCCGAAAGTGCACCCAAGGGCCCTTCACCTGCCGGAACTGCAGCTTCGCCAGCACCCGCCCCGCCAAACCACCGCCCAGGAAAGAACCCAACTACCTCAGATGCATCCTCCTCAACACCCGCTCCGCCCGCAAACACGCCATCGAACTCTGGGACCTTCTCGACTCAACCTCCCCAGACGTCGCATTCCTGACGGAGACCTGGCTGAATCCCGCTTCAGCCCCCGACATCGCCATTGCCATCCCGGATGGATACAAGATCACCCGCAGGGACCGCACCAACGGAGTCGGAGGAGGCATCGCCATCGTCCACAGGAACACCCTCAGAGTCTCAACCAACACCGACGACACCCTCAGCACCGCCGAACACATGCACTTCCAGATCCACACCGATCCCAACACCACCCTCAGAGGAACCCTCATCTACAGACCCCGCGGACCCAGACCACAGTTCAGCGATTCCATCGCTGACTTCGTCAGCACACATGCCATCGCCTCCACGGACTACATCCTCCTCGGGGACCTGAACTTCCACCTCGAGAACAACAAGGACACCAACTCCACCACCCTGATCGACAACCTCGCCACCCTCGGACTCAGACAGCTCGTGACTACACCCACCCACGCCGCCGGCCACACGCTAGACTCCATCTTTTCCGCAAGCCCACACGTCTCCTTCAACCACACCTCCGAACCCCACTGGACTGACCACCACTGCATCCACTTCACCTACAGGAAGCCCACCACGCACCACCGCACCGAACAAATGCCTCGCCGCTGCTGGAGCAGAGTCACGGAAGACCAGCTAACCACAACCCTCACCCTGAGTCCACCCGCCGAACCCTCCGACCCCGACACCGCCGCCCGCAACCTCAGACAGTGGATCGACGACTGCGCCAACACCCTCGCCCCGCTCAAGAATCCGCCCAACAGCCACACCAGCAAGAAAGCCACCTGGTTCACCGAAGACCTCCAGGCCTCCAAACGAACATGCCGAAAACTGGAGAAGATCTGGCTCCACGAACGGACAGCGGACAGCTACGCCGCCCACAAGAGCGCCACCACGCAATCACCATCACCTCATCAGATCCACCAAAGGGCCTCACTCAAAGACCGCCTAGACAACAACGCACACAACAGCAAAGAGCTCTTCAACATCGTGAAGGAACTCTCCAACCCCAGCTCCAACACCAACGACATCCAGCCGTCGCAAGACCTGTGCGACTCACTGGCCACCTCCTTCCACCGCAAAATCGCCGACATCCACGACAGCTTCAACACCACGACCGCCCCGGCAACCACCGAGACCACTGCCCCCACAACCACCAACCGCCTGCTCTCCTGGACCAACATCAACGACGAGGACACCAGCGAGATCATGAACACCATCCACTCCGGTTCACCGCTAGACCCGTGCCCTCACCACATCTTCAACAAAGCCAGTACAGCCATCGCGCCCCATCTCCGGAAAATAATCAACATCTCCTTCGAGACAGCAACCTTCCCGGAAAGCTGGAAGCACGCCGAGATCACCGCCTTACTCAAGAAACCCAAGGCAGACCCCAAGGACCTCAAGAACTTCCGACCCATCTCTCTGCTCCCGTTCCCCGCGAAGGTCACCGAGAAAATCGTCAACAAACAACTGACCCGCTACCTCGAGGAGAACAACATCCTGGACCCTTCCCAGTCCGGCTTCCGCAGCAACCACAGCACCGAAACCGCCCTCATCGCCGCCACCGATGACATCAGGACCCTGCTAGACAACGGAGAAACAGCAGCCCTCATCCTCCTGGACCTATCAGCCGCCTTCGACACGGTCTGCCACCACACACTACGAACACGCCTTCACGACGCCGGGATCCAAGAGAAGGCCCTGGACTGGACCACATCCTTCCTTTCCGGCAGAACACAAAGCGTCCGCCTCGCCCCTTCCGATCCAAGGCCACCAAGATCATCTGCGGCGTACCCCAAGGCTCCTCCCTCAGCCCAACGCTGTTCAACATCTACATGGCACCCCTCGCCCACGTCGCCCGACAGCACCAACCTTAACATCATCTCCTACGCCGACGACACCCAGCTGATCCTCTCCCTCACCAAAGACCCTCACACCGCCAAAGCCCACCTCCACGAAGGCCGTCGCCGAATGGATGAGGACCAGCCGCCTGAAGCTGAACTCGGACAAGACGGAGGTCCTCATCCTTGGTTCCAACCCTTCAGCCTGGGACGACTCCTGGTGGCCAACATCACTGGGAACAGCCCCGCCACCCACCGACCACGTACGCAACCTAGGGGTCATCCTCGACCCCACCCTCTCCATGACTAAGCAGGTCAACGCCGTTTCCTCATCCTGCTTCAACATCCTCCGAATGCTCCGCAGGGATCTTCAAGTGGATCCCCACCGAAACAAGAAAAACAGTCACCCAGGCCCTCGTCACCAGCAGGCTGGACTACGGAAACGCCCTCTACGCAGGAACGACGGCTAAGCTCCTGGAGACGGCTGCAACGCATCCAGAACGCCTCTGCACGTCTTATCCTCGACATCCCCCGACGCAGCCACATCACACCCCACCTGAGAGACCTGCACTGGCTCCCTGTCAACAAGAGGATAACCTTCAAGCTCCTCACCCACGCACACAAAGCACTCCACAACTCCGGACCAGCCTACCTCAACAGACGACTCAGCTTCTACACCCCCACCCGCCAGCTCCGCTCGACCAGCCTCGCCCTCGCCACAGTCCCCCGCATCCGGAAAACGACCGCCGGCGGCAGATCCTTCTCCCACCTCGCCGCCAAGACCTGGAACACCCTCCCCACCAACCTCCGACAGACCCAAGACCGACTGGCCTTCAGAAGACTCCTCAAGACCTGGCTCTTCGATCAGTAGCAGCACCACCCCCCTCTTCCCCCAGCGCCTTGAGACCCTCGCGGGTATGTAGTGCGCTTTATGATTGATTGATTGATTGATTCTCCTTTCGCGTCTGATCTATTCGGGCACGTATGCTGGACCTCACCAAAAGCCCTAGCTAGTCCCCTCTTTTTGATTATTAGTACTTTCATTGGAACATTATGATTAGTGATAAGGATTTTACAACTCCTTTAACAACCTGAGAAATACAGGTTAATTTGTTTAACACTGCACTTGTGTTTAGCGATGTGCAAAATGTTACAGGGCATCATTCACATAGCTTAAAAGTACTTGTTTGCAATAGCCGTACATCTGGCTCTCTCTCCTGCTGCCAGTGTACCTTCCTGTGTTGCCTGTGGTGGGTTTTGTAGTTTGTCTTCATCTGATTCAGACATTATTTCTGGCAAGCCTCTCTGCATTGCAACGTTGTGGAGAATCCCACAAGTAGCAAATATCTTACAACTTGTATCCGAGGTATATTGTTTGGCACCCCCACTTTTGTGTAGACAGCAAAATCTAACTTCAGTAGACCAAATGTCCTTTCAATTACAGACTGGGTTAGTCTGTGTGCTGCATTGTTGCGTACCTCACTTTGGTTTGAGGGATGTAGATATGGTGTTAATATTCATGCCCTCGGGGCATATGCACGGTCACCTACAAAACATTTGGGGAATCTGGATAAAATATATACAATTTACACATTTAGGACATTTATGTCATATATAGGCCATATTTACAAAGTAGATAACCATCTTCAAACTCCCCTCTAAGAAGACCTGAATAAATGCTGCTATGCCTGAACAGGAGTCATGTGTACTGCCAGGGTACTTTGCTACTAGATCTGTGATGATGTTTAGCATCCCACACCACTTGTACATTTAGTGAATGTCTGTTATTTCTGTTTCTAAATATGTACTCCTTGTAAGAGGACATATGAGAACATATGAGAACATGGGTGCAATCAATACAGCCAATGATATACAGAAAATGGGCAATGCGGTAAAAATTAAATTTTGCTGACTGCAACTCCTGTGTATGCTGGGAAAAGTAATATGATGATATTTTCTATACCATCGATCTAGGAAACGGTTACAAAAAAAAAAAAAAAGGCACTCTGATACCCCACGTGCAGCAGCAATGACAAAACTCCCAGAGGCTAAAAGATGGAGTGAACATAGTCCCTGCACATGGTTGGTTTGGGATTGTTTCTGAGAGCGTTTCTCTCAAGCTGAAGCCTTATTTCTGCAATTAGGTCTAAAATAACTGCACTACCTAGTCTGTACTTATCGAAATATCCTCCTCTGTTTATTGGATGACTGACAACCTCACTGTGAATATCCTTTCCTGTCTCCTCCTTCTCTGCAGGGCATTGAGAACCCGCATCATCCTCACAATCACGTACAGCACTGCCATTGTGGAACATCCTGATGCATTTTAGGCCTTTTTATATATTTTGCACCTGGTTGCACACCTGATCAGACTTGGTGGTAATTTGCACATGCTAAATCCACGTTTTGCGACAATTCAGTATTTGCAAATGGGTGACATACTATTTACGAATCGATATTTGGGAATCTGTAACAGCGACTTCCAACTCTGGTCGCTAAAATACTAATTCAGCAACTTGTCGGTTCTGAAAAATAGCACAACCAATGCTTTTGGTACATTCGAAAATGCCATTTTTGCAGACAGTAACCAGTTTGCGACCGGTTACTAATTCAGCAATGCTTCGTACATTTAGCCCAAAATGTGGTTAGCACATACAGAGCTCACTGTAAGCCTATGTATGGATGAGTTTGTCACAAACAGAAAGTTTACATTTGACTGCATTCACCATGTTCACAATTGCCAAGAATGTAAACAAAAGTTCAGGTGTCAAGAATACTTTTTTTATTCCAAATGTGGGGTTTTCTTTTTTTTACAATTTAAAGAAATGAGTACACTGTGAAAGAATAACATTAAAATAAACAATTTTAAAGTTAACATTGTGCAAAGAAATAAGTGTTGGACTAAGAAAATAGCCATCCTTCCTAGTCTAGTTTGAAGATGGCAAGACTTGGGTATTGCAATAGTGACCTACTTAAGCAAGTATACAGGTGCTTGGTATACAGGTGCTTTTTTCTAAGCCAATCATGCGGCTTTGGGCTAATGAGTACAGACTTAAACGTTATCTCTCAAATAATTCTACATGCTCTTATTATACTACTGATTTGGGAACAGATATGTAAATCTAGGGCTTGTAGACCATCCCTTGGACCAACCAAATGCAGCCATAGCCGGCTTCCAGACCATATCAATCAGGACTGCATTGACTCAAGTGTGGTGAAGAAAGACTGGAGTAACAGCGGCGCTACCTTGTCTACTATGTATGGAGATAAATGTATTCATCTCTACATCAGGAGAAGAATAAGTATCAAATTTCACTTAACATTAGCGTTTAATAAATTAGACATCCGCATATCTGGGTAGCATTAGCCTAGCTGTCTTGTGGAGATGGGAATTAAATTCCGACAGTCTACAGGCCAATGACTCCAATGTGATGACAAACAAGAGTGGTGAAGGGACTACACTGCAACATGCATCTGCAGTTCAGTTGTACAATATAGCTGTTTCCACTGACTCTGTTATTGGAATATAGTAGGTGAATGAGTTTTAACATTAGTTACTCATACCCAGCACAGTGTGTAAAACGGATTCCAGAGAGTCAAACACATTCTCTATAGCAAGAAACACCAAGACTGCAGTGAGGTCAGGGGTAGATTTCATGCATAAGGGCACAGAGTGAGCATATGTAACAAGATAGCGATCTGCAACATATAAAGCATGACTGATATAGGAACACCGGATCATGCACTAAAGGGTTAAATCAGTGATCATCCACACCATTATTTCACTACTGTCAATTTTGAGGCACAGGGCCTGTGTGAATGACGTTTTACTTATGATCAAGTCAAGGACAAAAGAATGGGAGCATCTTGTGAACCTAGTGTGGTGAATATCTATATAGGCCTTTTTGAAGAAAAGTTAATTTATAATGAAATAGCACCATTCTATGAGAGCGTAAGAAATTGGTTAGGATACATAGATGCTATTTTCTTTGTTTGGCATGGGAAGGAAGCACAATCAAAGAAATTGAGTGGATTAATCTATGTGATAGCAACAGCAACTTAAAGTTTACACCCAAGGTAGGCCAACAAAGAGTTGATTTCCTGGATTCAACACAAGGACAGTGTACTGGAAGTGGACTTTTTCACCAAGCGGACAGCAAGAAACACTTTGCTGAACTTACAAAGTTTTCATCCCCAGAGTCAGAAACAAGGGATTCCTTTCAGTCAATTTCTCAGTATAAGAAAGAATTGTTACATTCTTTATGATTTTATGAAGAAAGCTCATGTACTCGGAGGAAAACTACTGAAGAGTGTGTAGCTGAGTAGATCTGTCTGTTCTGGGGCAATCCAAGCTATTGCATTCTCCTCTAGGTATGAAACAATAAGAAAGTTACGTAAGGGTAGCTCACAATCTATTCTCAAATAAATGGGGTTGTACTTAACTGCCTTAAAGCTGCACATGTAAAACCCTACTTACAAAACCTAACCTGGATGTCTTTAAAGTTGAAAACTACCATCCGATCTCAACTCCCACATTTTTGGCCAAAGCTATTAAGAATTGTCATCCTTCGAACAGATTAAACATATCCAATAAAATAACTTGTAGGGTATGGTCCAATCCAGTTTGAGAAGATGACAGAACTGATTCTGCAATGCTTATGACTATTTATTATATCTGTGGTACTTTTGATTATTACCACCCTATCTACCTCATCCTCCTGGATTCAACCACTGCTTTTGATGCACTTCACCATCAAATTATCCTTGACACTCAGAAAATGTGAATGGGACTTGCGCAAACAGTCCTTCAGTAATTTTGCTCAAACCTTTCAAGGGGCTCTCAAATTATCAAAATTGGCTGCACTTTCTCTGATCCCTCCCCCATTCTGTGGTTTTTCCCTTAGGTCTCCAAATTTGCACCCACTCTTTTCAATCTCTCATCAATCCGGGCCTACAGTTAAAATGACTAGATTGCCTGCATGGGATGGGTTCAGAACCTTTTCAATTATTTTTCTTCAGACAGCCTCTTCTAACCTATACCAAGGTATAAAGACACAGGGCTCAGGTAGATATATACTACAAATAAACAGATTTGCTGTATTTAAAGTAAGAACAAGATATGGCGAGGGCATGGGTTCAGCAAACCAATCAGACTGTTTCTTGTAGGCTCTGTTAACAGTTTTACCAACAATGTCTTTGTCCAAAAACTAAAGGTGCTTGAATTATCAAATTGGTTACCTGCCACACTAGACACTTGTAACGAAGTTTCTTTTAAATTGATTCAAACCAAATTATTTTTAGATGGTTCTCTTCAATATTGTGTCCATGGAGGGTACTTTCATTGACCAAACCCATCAGTTTCTTCATTTCCAACTGTCACATTTAGTCTCCCCCAGGTAGTCAGAGCCAGTTAAATATAACTCGGTCAATGTCTTAAATTAATTTGGCATGTTTTTTATTCACACATTTATACTTTGAACCAGGTGAAGACTAAACAAATCAATGTAGACAGTTTAAGCAAGTGACCAACAATATTTTATGTTGTACTGCACAGAGGACAGCTTTGTTAACTGCCATCAACTTCTCTGTTTCAAGGTCCACTATCACAACAATTTGGCTGGGCACAGCACATTTTGTCACACTCTGAATATAAATTACAGTATCATCCCATCTCCTTAGACACAGGGAAAGAACATTCATCTACATAAATCGTTGCCATCACCCTTGACAAATCTTCACTATAAGTAGTGTGTGGAATGAAAGTACACAGTGTGATAATCCATTGTACGCCATTTGAACAATACACTGGAGTACCACTGAGCAGATTGGCTAACTCTAAGGCCTTTGAATTGTTCTTGGATTGCCGTACATGGTAAAGTACTGCATGGCCATAAGTCAGCAAGTGATAGTGCAGTTGGAAAGATAACCAAGCCGAGTTATATCACCTTATAATGATTGAAGTGGTTAAAGGCCAACCTATAACAGTTTCTACTTGGATGACCCTGTAATGTTTTTACTTTCGCTACAGAAAACAGACAAATGGTGAGATGCAAGTTTAGAGTGTTGGCTCCCCTTCCAATATCGAAATTAAACAAACAAGAGACCACCCTTTCTCTAGGTTCTCAATGTCTCCGTCCTTAGACTAAAAACAATATTAAAGATGTTTTAAAAGGACTCTCACCTGCTAGGAACACCTAGTGGCATGCTTCATTTTTGAGTCCTCACCAAGTTACCCTGCATATCTTGGCTGGGTCTAACTCAACCCTAAAAGGAGCATTTGTAGAGAGGGATATAAAATTAAAATTGCCTAAGGGACACCTCTATTTAAGTTTTATTCAGAGGCCCTCTGGCAAGATTAAGAACAAATGCAATGTTATATGGAGGGTTAATTGCTCAAGCATCTGTGGGTCTACATGTTTCAGCCACGTTGTATGCCTATACAGGTTGTGAGGCTTTCCTCAGGACCAGCTTTATATTCCTATTTTCTCAGTCTTGTGGTTGTATAACCTCCAGTTCATGGTCTGGTTAATCGTGAAATTCACACATTAATGCCTAGCCATACACAGACCAGTGAAATATATTTTCTTCTTTAAAGAATGGCCTACTTCCTGTGTCCCACAGGGTGCTAGAATTAGCTGGGCCTTTTAGTCACACATTAAAAGATTGTTGGCCTCGTAACACCTACTTCTGGACTACAGCTCCTGATTCTTCCTTTTAAAATCTTTTTAGTGCTCCTTTTGGTCTGAGGACTAAGACATTTAGGGCCATATGTATGAAGCAATTTTGCGACCGCAAACGCCGAAATTCGCAGAATTTCGGCATTTGCGATCGCAAAATTGCAGTGTCCAATGTATGACACAAAACACCCCTCGCAAAATAAGGAATCGCAAAGTTTGCGATTCCCTATTTTGCGATTGCATTTAAGGAATCGCAAATTGCGATTCCTTAAATGCAATGTAAGAAGCACAGAAAAAGTGCAATTTGGACTTAAGGAATCGCAAATTACCACCAACTTCAAGTTGGTGGTAATTTGCGATTTCTTTGAAAAATGCACTTTTTTGCATTTTTCAAAGTGCCATGTGACTCACATACATGCCCTTAGGGCATGTATGTGCGCCACATCTGCACCCATGCTCATTTCAGGGGTGCAACAGGGTGTCCTTTTGACACCCTGGCACCCTTGAAATTGCATTCGCAATTTGCGATTCTCTAATTGAGAATCGCAAATTGAGAATGTCTTCCCATTCATTCCTATGGGCCTCTAGGCCCATAGGAATGAATGGGGAGGTATTCCTTAATTGCGAATCACAATTTGCGATTCGCAATTAAGGAATATGTAGGATTCGCAAAATTTATTGCAAATCCTACATACATAGCGTTTTGCGATTCTCAAATAGCGATTTGAGAATCGCTAATGTATCCTTTGATACATATGGCCCTTAGAGCCTAGAAAAAGGGTTGACTTGTTTGATAACATTTGACACAATCACTACTAAGGCCTCATATCAAAGGGTTACAATGTTACTCAACAGTTAAGATGTTATAAACAGAGAAGAAAAGGGTGTTGGTTTTCTTGTATGGAATTATTTTTATGTAATTACCAGAGTGCCCTTTTTCCAAAACGAACACCAAGTTTAACTCCAGATCTAACCAAAAATGAGTTTCGGATAGATTCTTTTAATAACCTCACCGCATTTCAGTGGGGTTGTCACCATTCCAATTTTAGCTCCTTCCATAGAAGCTTAGTTAATGGGTGTTTTGATTTCTGAATAAGTTTATTTGGACGTTTGATTACAATTCACAGGACCAAGTGAAGTCCAAAGTGCTGTCAAGGTAAAAGGGACTTGTGACTTGAAGAAATAATCTACTTTCATTGTTTAGGGGATGGAACGCTTAGATGCGATTGGTTATCCCAAGAAGCAGACCTTCTTACATCTTTGCACTTTTTGTAAACATAATTTAGACAGCCTCATGCTTCTATTGATTTGACCTTTTACCAGGGGGTCACACCCATCTCCAGAATCAAAACTAGAGGTGAAAACTCTCTATCCATTCATCTTTGCCAAACATTGGTCAATGTATCTCAGTAGCCATGTATATGTGGACACTTTGACACTATGTCTGGGGCTGGAAAAAAAGAAAATCAGCCATTTATAATCAACATGGTCAGTTGAGGATTCATTGTAGCTATTGTGAATAGGACAATTGTCCTTCCTTATAGATTGTTTGATATCTGTCTTTGAGCTAGGATACTATTATTCACACAACTTAGTGTATCACTTTCAGTTGTTGTTTGTCTAATAGAAATAAGGAAAGTATGAATTCTAACTATTTCAGCTACACTGATTTACCTATGTATCCACACTTCAACAGCATACGGGAACAATTGTGGTTCTTAAAAAGCCAAATTCCTGCCATCTCACAAATGTTATCACCTCTCAGAAAAAAGGATGATGCAATATTCTTATACGGACCATGCCGATTATCTCTAAAAGTAAGTTTTTTTTAATGGTAAGGACTAATTAGATTCCAGACAGACTTCACATATTTGGAATTGTGCAACACTTGAGAATTCCATTGAGGATTTGCAAATTTATGCAAAATTATGTGAATTATGGGTAATTACATGGAATGCAAACACGCTGTATTTTAGCATGACCCATGTAATAAAAGCACCTCAAACAGCTTCTCACATTCTATTGTTCCCATACGTTTTCTGTAAAATTCTTATCACAATGGCACATTTATGGTTCATTTTTTCTCTTAAACAGGGCATAATTATGGAAAGTGGAGTATTGTCATAATTTCTGGAATTTTTAACATGCAACATGAAATTCCTGAAATTATGTGAGCTATGCCAGCGTAATTAAAATTTCACCAAGGCCTAAATCCTCTGCTTCCTTCTCTGTACAGCATTCCTTAACTCACCATCAGTACTGAATTTAAAGTGCTCCTCATACTCTGTCTACCAAACCAACTTTGCTCATTGCAGGCACTACTCCTTCATGGAACTGCAATTCCTCTGGTTTCTCCTCGTTCTCTCTGGTGAATAAGTAGGCAAATACAGAGAGTGACAGTGGCCTACTGCTTAAATGAAAATAAACATTTAACTTTAGTTTCAGTGCCATCCATTTAATGAGGTGAATTAATAGTTCAGTTTTTTAATACAGGGATGTGAAAGAGATGCACTCTTAAAAAAATGCTGCATTTAACATGCAGAAATACACTAGGATTCTTAAAGTACTAATTGGGAAAAAGATGCGTTTTTGTCTCAAAATAAGGTTTAAGTGGGTTAAACTATGACATGCACCTTTTTTGCATTAGCGAAATAGCTGAGACGTTCCTTTGAGAGTCAGTTGTCCAATTGCTTAATGGACATTGAGCAAAGAGAACTGTGCTAAGCAGACCAGAGAGCTCAAAGGACTTCCCTGCAAGATGATGGCCAGTGGAACCTGTTGGGGAAAATATATATCCATATGTTTGTACTACATAGATAACATAGTTAGTTTAAATTCTCACCTGCACTGTCTCAACCTACTGAGCTATCCCACTTCTCCCTGCACGAGCTGCCAGGAGCTGCCAGCCAGGACATCCATGGTGCACCAGCCCCTCCTTCTCAGAGGAGTGTGGAGTGCCACACCAGTATAGAGCAGCGCTTTGCCACTGTGGCCCTTCAACATTTAGACTAGAGCTAGGTTTTGCATCAAAAAGATCAGCACTCACTGCTAGTTGTTCTATCAGAATGTTATCTTTTACCAACCAACACAGGATTGATCAATTACAATTTTCAAGTTTAGTAAATTACAATATATTTCCTAAATTAATTAAAAAATCTTCAGGCTTGTGTTGATTAATTCTTTTTATTGAAAAATGTACAAAATATTCCCATCAGCGTAGCCGACTCGTTCCGTCCCTTCTCCTGGGACTTCTTCAGGGCTTAATCCAATCCTATTGATGTTTCACAATGATCCATTCACATTGGTTAGTCCAAAAGGTTCCGTAGTTTAAAAAGATTAATTGTCTTTGAATTAATTACAGAACAGGATTGTTCAAATTCAGCAATTTTCTAGTTTTGGCCATTGTCGGCAGATGCACCTAGTCAGTGATTCACTTAGCGTGTTCGCCGTCTCAGGGTTAATCGCTCAAAAAAGAGCTAGGTTTTCCCTCCTCTCTGGTGGCGTAACAGGGGACTGGGGGCATTAACTACGCGTTGCTCCGTGCCAGTAAGATTAGCTGACAATGGCAGATTTCTATGGGGATTCATAACCTCCACACAGAAGATCCTGTGCCGGGGGGGATTTTGGTGACCTCAGGGTCACACTTCTGGAGCATGGCGGAGGGACCATCTGATTATCAGCTTGCACCAGAACACAGGGAAATGATTTTGAAATGTGCACAAAGGCAATTGACCATTGAACAATAATTTTATTTAAACTATATGCTGACTGATGTAAATGTTCAAATGTGTTTTCCTTGCATTTTCGCATACAATGGTGTTACTGTGAATTATATGTGAAGTGGTGTATTACTGCATTAGATATAGAACTGTTTAATGCATTGTTAATTTTGCTTTCTCTCTCTGTCTGTCTACTACCTAACATTTTTCTTGTAGAATACATGTTGTGTTCATCTTTCAGGGTGCATGTGTACATTGTGACCGTAAGGCACATTTCACGGGAGTAAGAGGCAACAAAAATTCTAAAGGAAACAGGAAAGTGGTTAGCCCCCAGTATGCACAACAATACTAGAAAGTTGTTTAAACAGCTGGCAGGAAAGAAAGCTTTTCAAATTACCACCAGATAGTAGTAGTCTAAAGGGATACCATTCCTCAAACTAAAAGTGACAGGTCCCACGCCCTTAAAACGGCACCGAAATGATGTGGAAATGACGTGTGTGTATGAGTGACAGCCCTCCCCTGAACTGGGCTGCTGTGGGGGTGTGTCACAGGGGCTGTGCCATAGTGTGAGCATGTGTTGATGCATGTGTTAGGGTATTAACAGTGCATTTAGGGTTATGTAAAAAATGTGTGCGCAAAAGTGTCTTCTTGTAAGAGGGAAATGCATGGGCCTGTTTAAAACTGTGCCTGTAGAGCTGTGACAGATGGGGTCTCAGCAAGATGAGCTGTGAATAAGCAGGCAGCCCAAGTTCTCCCACCCCCATGGCTTCGTGGCTGCCCAACACTGGTGTTTGCTGCGCAGAGGTGTTTTTTTTAAAAAAAAGTAGTGTTTTTCTTTAGAAGCAGCGAGGTCAATTTGAAATGCCTCCCTGACTAAGGTGGTGGCATCAAACTATCCACGACAGGCCTCAAAAGGGGTTGAGCTGTTAAAATGTTAGAGTGGGAAACCCATGAAAGGATCACAAGTCGTGAAGTGAAAACACAAGGACAAATGGTTCTGGCATGTAGATGTCAAATTGATAAAGTGACAGTCGTGAGCAGAGAAAGGCTGAGAAGAGAAAAAAAACTAACATGGGGCCAGTCCCAAACTTCCCAGGGCAATTCTCAAAACAGGATGATAAAAGCCCTGTAATAAAATAACAAACCACAGCACCCAGAAGGGTGGTGAGAAGTGAAAAAAACAAGGCCTAATGCAGAGCCCAAACTTCCCAGGAGAACCTGAAACAGGATAACATATGGCCGGTTATAAATCAGGCATCCCCTTACACACAGGCCGATGCTGAGAAGTCAAAAAAACGTAAAACCTAGAAATTGCTTCACAGATTCCCACGCAGGGGCTTGGTACGATTAGCAGATGTCAAATGCTAAAGGGACACATGGCCTGAGCAGAACAAGGCTGAGAAATGAAAAACTAAACATCAGCACAGTCCCAAAACTTCCCATGAGACTCAAATGGTATAGCACATTGGATGTTATAAAAATGTCACCCCTCGGCAAGCAGGGTACTGGCGATCCATCAAGTCCTACAAACATCAGCCGGAGCCAGCCTTCCCAGGAGAAGGGGTCAAGAAGCTTTAACACCTTCCCCGCTATAAAGTGACAAAACGTGGGCGCAGGTCCTGCAGCAGGGTCGTTGTCCAGGGCACGGTGTTCCAGCCCCAGAGCCCAACACTGCCATGCTTGGCTCTGGGGCCTATTGCAGTGCTCTGAGGTTTGTGGCCCGAGTAGTCAATGCGCCACGGTGGGTCCAAGGCCCAAAGCCGGTCTTTTCGACCCCCAGAGCCCCCTTCCAGTGTGTGGGGCTCTGGGGGGGGTAGTGGGGCCACGTGGTCAATGGTCCTGGGGTGGGCCCAAGACCCAAAGTCGCTGTTTATGCCCCCAGAGCCCTCTGAGGTCCGGACAAGGCTCTGGGGACGGCTGCAGCATGGTCCGATGTGTGGGGATAGTCGGCCCCCAACGGATTTTTAAATAAAAGCCCCAGAGCATGCGGTGATCCGCGGTTGTGGAGACGTGTGCGGCGTGGTCCTGGGGTGTGTGCGGCGTGGTCCTGGGGTGGGGCCGGCGTCCCCGAGGTTTAAAATAATGCCCCCTTAGAAGCCCGGACAGGCTGCGGGGTCGGGTTAGGCATGGAAACCGTGTGCGCGAGTCCCCTGACTATTTTAAAGGAGGCCCCAGAGCACTCTGGGTTCCGGGTGGTGCTCTGGAGCCTGCGCAGATATGTGGGGATTGATGTCCCCATGGATTTTTTAAATGAAGCCCCCAGAGGCTGATGCGTTCTATGCGGCGCTCTGGGGGCGTGTGGAAGTGTCCGATCTCCCCTCCCGGCCCAAAGCTGATGCGTCTGACCCCAGAGCCCTCTGCCATAGTGCTGGGACTCTGGGGGAGTGTCCCGGCATGCCTGTGGTAGGGTGCGCGGTGGGCCCAGCTGTGAAAAAATGCCGAGTCCATCCACAGAGCCTGCCTACCCATGACGGGGCTCTGGGACCAGTCGGGCATGTGGTGGGGGCAGTGCTGGATCCAGCGGCCCGAAACGGGTGGTTCCGACCCCGAGCCCACTTCCTTAGTGCGGGGCTCTGGGTCCGATGCAGGAAGGATCACGGTGCCCCATCGGGGGTCAAGATGGAGGCCGTAGGGTTTCAGGCAGGTCTGCAGATTCTTCTGCGAAGGACGGCCACACCCACCGTGACATCAAGGGAATGCCCATTGACATTACGGTGGGCGTGGCCGGCCTTCGCCATGGAATCGGAAGGCCTGCATAGTTTAAAATGGTAATGTCTTCAATGTACCGCAACAAGAGGGAAATCCCTGCATGGGGATTCCTCTTTGCTGCAGGCCGTTTTACAAACGGGGGGGTTGTGTGTGGGAGTGAGAGAGTGAGAGTGAGTGAGAGAGTTCTTGGATTCACTGCGGGCGCACTGGGGAGCCCCCTGGCCTGGGATTCCCCAACGCTTAACTGACTGATTCTGTTACAAGCAGGGGCCATGTCAGAGCCCCTGACTATTTTAAATGTGGGGAGGGCCAGCGCACAGTCCAACAGGGAGAGGTAGAGCGCTTCTCACACTTTAGCTCTACCCCTCCATGCCCTGATAAACCGGATGCGGTCTTTCAAGGGGCTCAGGGTTGCTTATTTATTTTTAAAGCACAGGAATACAGCGTTCATTGTCTCCCACAATTTCCAGCCCCACCAAATGGAAAAAGAAAGAAAGAATAAAGAAAGAAAGAAATAAAAAAATAAAAAAATGTCAAGATAACGCCTGTGGTTAATGTTCTTTCTGGAGAGAGACAGGTGCTTTTTGTTGCTAGAGGTTTTGACTGGTCATAAAAGTGCATAGAGGATTAATATGTCTGATACATAGAAATGTGTACCCTGTAGACTACAAAGTGCATACACTATAAAAAAATAGGTCCCTGAGTTAGTGTTTTTTCCTAAGAAGGGGGCTTTTGTTACATGGCGTGTATAAGTTAAAATCCAAATATAGAGCACTGAATTATTAAATGGTGTCTGCGAGCAGCATGCCCACTGTATAGTATAGATATGCGCCTAGATTAATGTTGCACATGAGGTGGGGCATGTGAGTAGAAATCAAAATTAATTAAAAAGTAAACGTAAATACAGGGGGCGTTTTTCAATTGTGACTATATGCTTCTCCAAACTTTAACTAGGTTGTGTACCAGTAGGTCTGACATTTTGTTCCAACAAATTGTACTCCTCTGGCTTATGTAACATTTTCCTATATGATGATTTACAGATGCCATATGTAAGGATTAGTGTCCCTATGTAATATGTATTAGGGGTTTTTAAGGTGAATGTAACAAGTGGTAATGCTATGTTTATTAGAGCTAGTTTTAAAACAGACATGTTTGATCTACACCCCACAGGACCTCCAAGAAATAACTATCAACGACGAAGACCTACTGACCTTTCAGCAAGATTCAGGTATTTAGAGTTCTATAGTTCTGAGTAGTTTTTTTGTACACTGGTGTCTCAGAAACTCTGCTTTTCTAATGGGGTTGCCGTGTATGTATGATTTTACAGGTTATGACGCCCAAGTACAACTAGCTGTTGACGCTCTACAACAGTTCCTGGAGTGTCAAGACGCGTCGTTCAGTGTGCAGGACAAGCCGGCTCTTACAGGTAAATAAAAAAGGCCCAGGTTCTTTAAACTGTCTAAGACTTACGCTGTGCTAGACCCAAAAACCACAGCTGTGAACTTTAGGCGGGATCCTCAGAAGGGACTGCTAAGGAATAGTTTATACTGCAAATGTGACTTATTTCTTTCTTTACGGGGCCCATGGAGTCATGCACGGACGGCACGGTTGTGCAAGAGCCAGCTAAAAAGGAAGGCTTCAGCATCTAAAGAGGGACCTGTGACGAAGAAAGGAGCTGGGAAAAGACCTCTAATAGGTGTGTTTTTTTTTCAAAAGGGTTTCAAAAGAACCCTCAGGTTTTATTCTCTCAAACAGAAAGGACCACCAACATGTAGTAGTGGGTGTATAAAAGATTGTGTAGAAGTTATAGGCCCGTAGGGTGTCTGTGGCTAGTGTAAGCAGTTTATACAGGCTCCTTATTTATTTTTATTTTACATTCTATGAGCAGCTCAAAAGCCCACTGGAGAAGAGCTGTGCATGGCTAAGAGGATGACTTCCCCGTTAAGCGACATCACAAAGACAGTACAGAACATCATGCCTACAGCAAAATGTGTGAGTAGGCATGTACGCCAGGACAAACTATGCTCTTACTATGCACATATCCAGCAGAGACCCAGCACAGACATGAAATGTCAAGTCAAGCCACCCTCCAGCCTGTTGAACAATCCTACAGGAATGCCTATTCTGCACAGGGTGGGAGACTCCAGAGGAGGACCAGCCCTTAAGAAGCAGCGGGTGGTCCCAGAGCCCCAATCTGTTCCTTTAAACCTTAAAAAGAAGCGGGTGGTCCCTGAGCCCCAAACAGCTCTTTTAAACCTCAAGAAGAAGAAACAGATGGTCCCAGAGTGCCAAACAATTCCTTTAAACCTCAAGGTTACGGTGAAAGTTCTTTATCACAACGGTTCTTGGAAGTACTTTACAACCGGGGAACGTGTGAAAAACAAGACTGTATGTCCTTCACCACGAAAATCACTTTTACGGGATCTTGAACCTTAAGCGTTTTCTAGGAGCCAAGTACGTGTGCACCCACTGCGATCACATCTACAACACTAAGGCAAATCATCAGTGTGAAATGCATTGTAAGATGTGTCAAAGGGACGGTTGCGTCGCAGACACTCCCCTGAAGGTGAGGTGCTGCACCTGTAATCTGTTTTGTTGCTCGCAAGAATGCTTGAGCATACACAACAACGCTGTTAAATGCATCCCTAAAATGGATTGCCGCGAGTGTGGCCGGTATGTAGCAGAAGATCGCAAAGGCATCAAATGCCCAAGGTGTCAGACTCCTTTTAGGGCAGGAACTGTACACAGGTGCTAGATGGTTAAAGGGAGGCCCCAGACCAAAACCGGACTACATAGTGTTTGATATAGAGTGTACACAGGAGACGGGGGTACACCAACCTAACTATATTTACGCACACCATCTAACTTCTGATGACAGCTGGGAGTTTGAAGGGCGAACGTGCGTTGGTGATTTCCTTAACACTTTCATTCAAACCAAATTCAAAGGGTATATCATGCTGGCCCATAACTCAAAAGCATAGGACTCATTCTTCAAAATATGATTCGTGAAAAGGTACCAGTAGAACTCATCACCCAGGGTTCCAA
This sequence comes from Calotriton arnoldi, assembly GCA_963921515.1. Classification (NCBI taxonomy): domain Eukaryota; kingdom Metazoa; phylum Chordata; class Amphibia; order Caudata; family Salamandridae; genus Calotriton; species Calotriton arnoldi. The sequence continues at coordinate 259,934 of CAWUFW010004108.1, forward strand.
GCTGCTGATGTTAACGGTTGGCCTGTTACCAATAAGGTTCGAAGACACCCTGAATTTCCTACCCATGAAATTGAGCAAGCTGCCAAAAGCCTTTGGTTCTCCAGGATGTAAAGGTTATTTTCCACACTTTTTTAACACCTGGGCGAACCAGAATTATGTGCGGCCCATGCCGCCTCCTGAAAGCTATGGGGCTAAGTATATGATGCCTGGTGAGAAAGAGAGCTTTCTACAATGGTACGATGAAAAGGAGTTTAATTTTCAAACAGAGTTGAAAGCTTGTCAGGCTGATGTTATGATCCTACGAAAAGCCTGCAACCTCTACAGAGATGTTGTGGGGTCTATGACTAAGAAAGTAATGGTTTTGAAACCCAAGACCCCTCAAATGACAAAGACAGTCGAATACATAGACCCTTTTCAAAGCATCACTTTGGCTTCCATGTGTATGTCCATCTACAAACACATGTTTTTAAGACCTAAAAGTATTGCTCTAGTTCCGCCAGACCTCTATAAGGGTAAACAGAAACGTTATTCAACCCCCTCTATCCAATGGTTCATGTACGTCTCTGAGAAGGAAGACATACATATTCAACACGCCTTACAGAGTGGTGAATACCGCCTGGGTCCCTATTACCTGGATGGGTACGCTGTAATTAAGGGAGTGCCAACGGCCTTTGAATACAATGGCTGCATTTACCACGGCTGCCCTCAGTGTTACAAACCCCAGAAGTTTAACAGACTGATGGGTACCAAATTTGAACACTTACACAGACGTACTCTGTTGAAGGCCCAGTATGTTGAAAAATGTGGCTTTGCTATGAGGTCCCTTTGGGAGCATGATTGGTTAGATATGCTAACATCCGATACGGAACTCTGCTCTTTCCTTAAGAGGTGTGATTTACCAGAGCCTCTGGAGCCCTGTGATGCCTTATTTGGGGGGACGTACAAATGCTATACAGCCGTATAGGGCCACTGGTAAGGGTCAGAAAATACACTACTACGATTTCACTAGTCTGTACCCGTTTGTAAACAAGATGAAGGTATACCCCTTAGGTCACCCCACCATCATATATAGAGATTTTAAACCCATATCCGAATACTTTGGGTTAGTTAAATGCCAAATCTACCCTCCAAGGAATCTTTACTTTCCGGTGCTACCATACAGAGTCGACGGTAAGCTAATGTTTCAGCTCTGTCGAACATGTGCTGTGAGTAAAGAGGTCAGTGTGTGTAGACACACTGAAGAACAAAGGATGCTCACAGGGACATGGTGTAGCATAGAGGACCAGGCGGCCTTGGAGAAAGGCTACATGCTCGGCAGAGTACATGAAGTGTGGCATTTTAAGAGGACCACAACACGCCTCTTCTCTCGTATAGTAATTTTTTTCTCAGACACAAACAGGAGGCCTCAGGATATCCCGAATGGTGTACTAGCCAGGATGCAAAGCAAAAATACATAGATGAATACTACACTCACGAGGGCATATGCTTACGACCCCATCTGATAGAGGTCAACCCTGCCAGAACAGTTAGCCAAGCTCTGTCTAAACTCCTTATGGGAAAATTAGCACAGCGTACAAACATGTCAAATACGACCATCATAACAGATCCTGATGAGCTGTTTAAGTACCTTTTTTGCCCCTTGCTACGAGGTGTCAAGCTGCGAGTTTATCGATGACGAGTCCGCAGCTTTGTGCTGGAAATACACAAAAGAGTACCCCACAACGTCTAACAAACATCTTCATAGCGTGCTTCACGTGCGTTTAGAGCTTTAGGGGGGTTATGGATAAACTCCAGGACCGGTGCTTGTATCAGGATACCGACTCAGTTATTTTTGTGAGTAAACCAGGGGATGAAGACCCTCCTCTTGGTGATTATCTAGGTAATTTGACCAGTGAATTTGATAAAGATGAGTATTTAGTCGAATTCACCTCATCCGGAACCAAGACCTATTCTTACAAAACAAACAACAACAAAGTATGTATGAAGGTCAAAGGTATAACATTAAATGTCAACAACACCCTAGAAATCAATTTTGACAGTCTGAAGGATCTGGTGCACGAATACTCTGCATCGGACGACCGTGAAAATGATAAAACCATAGTTGTTAATCAACCCTGCATAGTCAGATCCAAAAAGAATTACAACTCAGCTCCTACATAAAACAGTACACGTTGTTTTTGATAAAAGGGTCCTGACTGAGGACTTTAAAACACTGCCGTACGGTTATTAGATGCATTAGAGCAACTGACTCGTACACTATGGACACACGATTACAGCATCTGTTCTCCTGCATTTTAGCAGGTCCCTCAAACTGTGGTAAAAGCTACTTTATAAAAAAGCTCTTAGAAAATACTGCAGGGGCTTTATCCCAAACACCCAACAACATTGTGTGGCTTTATTCTTGGGGGCAAGATCTTTATACCGAACTATCCAAAAGTTTCCCACATATCAGGTTTATAGAAGGTATACCTGATAATCTCAACGATGAGCTGCTGCCGCCGAACCTTGTAATTGTAGACGACGTTATGCGCAAAGGTGGGGATCATCCTGAGCTAGAGAAAGCTTTTACTCAATATTCATACCATCGCAATCTAAGCATATGCTACATCATGCAGAACCTGTTTTACAAGGGTAAGAACAGTCGTTTTATAGCTCTCAATGCCTCATATCTGATTTTATTTAAAACCCCCCGTGACAAACAACAAATAGCCATCATAGCTAAACAGATGTACCCTGGAAAAACACACTTTTTCATGGAGGCCTTTAACGACGCTACTGCAAAACCTCAAGGTTACTTGCTGGTTGACTTAAAAAATAATACTCTAGAAGACTACAGGCTCAGGGCTGATGTTTTCCCCCCTGAACTCCCCGTCGCTTACACACCTAAGAACAAGCCCAGAGCCTCTAAAAAGACGTGTTGAAGGCACTTTAGTGACATTTACAATCTAGATCTCATAATATAAGGTGGTGACTATGTCTGTCCGCTTGCGTCGTAATTTAGCTCTCCTAAAAATGCTGGTTACAGCCAGCCCCCAACACAGAAAGGCCATCCTGTGAGCGGCTTCGATGATTTAGTGGCTGCCATTTCTGAAATAGCTTTAAACACCCTAAAAGGTAACGTCCCTATATCAAATCGCCAGTTACAGGTGCTGAAGAAGCGACACCTTATCAAGAAGCTCAGTAATAAAAGTGCGTCCCTCATTTCCAAGAAGAAACTGGTAAAACAGTCTGGTGGGTTTATAGGTTGGTTGTTGGGCATAGCTATACCTCTAATTACAAGTATCCTCTCGAGGCAGTGATGGAGCATGCGTCAAAGATGTATTTGGTGCCTAGACAGCAGCTGGAACAATTGGGACCATCTAGGGACAATGCCTGGGATATAAGGAAAAATGAGACTGAGGCTGGATGCTGAAATTAAAGAAATTTTTAACTGGACTGATCTAAATCCGTACGACAAAGCAAACCTTTACTCCAGCACCCTAAAACATTTTTTGAATTATTACAAGCAGTGGAATACAGAAAAAAATAAGCTAACTCTATTGCTCCAGACTCTGAACAACAACCAGCAAACCCTGCAGCCCCGCAGCAACCACCTCAAGGCCCCGCACCACCCTCAGATATCTTTGTTGATGATATCTGCGCAAATGTTGATGAGTAAGCTTGCAGCTTCTAAAGAGCTAACAGCGTGAAATGAGCGGGGCGAATTCCTCTACAGGGGGAAGCAGATTGTTGGATCACACATGTACGATCTAGTCAAAGGTCTCACGCATGCCAGACCCTTAACAAACCAGAATGCTCCTAGAGGTCAGGAACAATTTCTGCGAGCCTCTGCTGAACTCAATATCCCTTCGACGCTCGTAGGGTATTGGCGACCACAGGCACCTGCTTGAAAGTCTGAAGGGACCCATGCTGATGTCACCACCATCCTCAGGCATTCCGCAGCTATCCCCCTCTTGGACCACACAGGTTACGACATCTGTACCTCGAAAATAGACACTAGCCAAACCCCCCACGTGGATTACAGACTAGTGCTTGTCCAGACTTTTTTAACAATTGTACCCTGTACAGGTGTGTGTATAGTTATACACCTGCTAACAGAATGGGTCTGATTTTTTTCTTCTTATAATTCTTTAGTAAGTTTGTCACTGTAATACCTTGCAAAAATATTTGTAATAAAAATATTTAACTTTTCATACTGTCTCGGTCATCTTTTAAAGTACTGTAATTATGTTGTATGTGTCAGAATAAAAATATGCAGTCCGTATTCAGGTTTTATAATTCCTTTATTTTAGACAATAATCATTAAACAGGCAGTCGCTTCACGACCTTACAATATTGACATACGGCGTATTCCGTTTTAACAGGACGGACCATAGCACCTGTGTTTTCTTTTACATATTTCACAACTATACGGTCATTGTTAACAAGATCATTTGAATATCGATTTAAGAAATTTCTAAACGTCATACCCTCTGACATTTTACTAATAAAATATATACAATGTTCACCGCTTGTGATGGCTAACGAATACTGGACCCTCATCTTGTTATACTCCACCCTCGCTGCAGTTTTTTTCACATACTTGAATATGGGTTTTGTATATATGCTGTGTTCGGGGAACTCTGCGGTACTGTCAAACACTAATCTTGTCACTATCCATAAACAGGTCAGCCCAATGTGTTCCATCCTTGGAATGCAGATCTGTGTTAAAGACAAGGGTTCGAGGTCTTTCTGCCCCTATTTCAGCTGGTAACCCATCGCTAGGGAAAACACCTAAAAAGTATTTCCTAGTGTGTTCATGCCTGCTTAAGAACTCCCGTATCTGCACAGTGTCCATTTGCACAATGTTTTAAAGATAGTCAAACAGAATCTGTCTGGTGTGGTTGACCTGAATGACGCGGTCGAATACAGAGAATACAACCATGTTCACATTCACAGGCAGGGGATTACTAAAATGTATTTCAGCTTTTAGATTTCCGTTTTTGACCAAGTTATAATGATCGCCGTCTTCCATGTCAGGGGTCAGATCGAATGCGAACAGTGTGTATCCGGCCCCATAGCCTTCTCTTGACACGATTACCCCGCAGTCCCTTAGATGCTTCCCTGTTATCGAAACCAGCCCCAGATATTCCCTGATAAAGTTGGAGGTTCCAAAACTGGGTGTGTAGGGTTTTGCAGGAATCACAGAGCCCTCATGGACCAGCGCAGCATAGTTGATGTTGTAGTGCTTGAAATTGAAGGGGTTTGAGGTATAGACGCCGCTAAGCTGTTTTGTCCCCAAACCCAAGGATAATAAGTTTAGGTAGTTGTCCCAGAAATAAATTCTGCTGCTGGGTTAGTCGGGTACCTGCAGGGATGCTGAATACCTTCAGAGCTACTCTTTCCACTGCGTACTTGGCGTTTGATAGTTGCAGCGCGTCGGCGTGAGCTAGTCTGACGCTCAGGGACACTTTCACTCTCTTTACAAACACAGATAGTATGTCCAGCTTGTACTGTTCCGCATCCCCGCTGATGAGACAGAATGAGTCCTTGTTGCGGGAAAGCCTGATCTTAAGATCAATTCCATTGACGAGCAGCTTATCTTGCAAGAAGGGGTCTGAATGTCTGCGCCCCAGGAGGTCAAAGTGGCGACTGCCTCCGGCAAACCCTGCTCTTTTTACAAAACCCTGATTGTCACCGTCCAGCGCCTTATCTTCAAAGTGGGCGTACGTGTCCTTGTAGAAGAGCCCCGCTGAAAGCTGCGTGTCAAGGGCTTCGCTACTGTAATTTAGAATGCTCTCGAGGTAGGCTCTGTAGGCGTACATGTTATCGCTCTGTGTGATGAGACGATCGCCCAGGGTGATGTCCACCTGATTAAACATGGTTGCTATGGGGTAAGCGATCATTGCCACTTTAGCGTCTGCTGCTATGTTGGAACCATCCGATTTTACACATAAGATGCAGCATCGTGTTGTTGAGATCCAGATACATATTTGTGGACCCCGACACAAAAAACTCTATAGGGTCCAACGGCGTCAAAGTGGCTAAAGGCATACCTCCATGAAAAAGCCGTTTTCAATGCTGGTCTGCGTAGGTTTTAGAGTAAACAAGTCTAACTCAGATTTGGCACACTCGCCCGATGCACAATGTACAAAGGCCATGCTTTAGTTTGCGTTGCTTTAGAAAATATTTACTTTAGAGAAGTTTCTCTTCTTCTTCGAAGCTCTCTTCCGTCTTGGGGTTCTTCTTTTGTGAGCGCCTTTTGAAGAATTCCTCCTTTTTTTATAGGGGGTTGGTGGTCCCCTACGCCGCGAAGCGGTATGTTTCCTTTTAACACTTGTGCAGGGTCTGTATACCATCCCAGCGCCTTCTTGTGGCTGCTTGTTCATGCGCTCTGCGACAGACCCAATCACCTCTTTGGCTATGTTCGTAGCCTCAGCTTTAACATGGGGCTTTGCAATTTCATAACCTCTTCTCAAGATTGGCATAGCTCTTCTAAACAAACTACAGAAGAAACCTCCCAAGCCGGCCCCGTACATTACGGGAGACCCTTGAAAGTACGTTGGACCTCCATAGCCAGCCTGATTTCTGTAATAGTCCCTGTACATAGACAGATCCCCGTATGTTTTCACGACCACCATGCTGTCTTCTTAATAGTCCCTGTCACGTCTCAGCCTTAAATGAAGCTTAGCAATAACTTTCCCATATTTAAAGGCCACTGGGGCAGACTGGTCGTCAAAGATCTTAATTGAAATAGTGTCAAAATGGTTTTTAGAAACTGTGACGTAGTCAGGCTTGTTAAATTGAATATTGACCATCGTATTATTTTCGCCCTGCACATGGACCCATCTTAACAGCGGTGAATAACTATCCCCAATCCGCTGCGCCTTTATAATAACTATTCATCTACAATTGCTTCACTATTGGGGAAAATAATATATATATATATATATATATATATATATATATATATATATATATATATATATATATATATATATATATATATATATATATATATATATATATATATATATATATATAAATAAAAACAAATACATTTGCTTAAAGTACAGCAACACTTGAAAATCTGAGTTTATTTAGAACAACTTAAAACTAGATATATTCCCTTACTTAAACATAAATACCCTTCATGTACTTATGTATCTTCATGCGTATTACTTTACTCCTAATTCAGCATCTCCAATGCACTACCCTATATCTCACCCAATTCCTCTCTCAATATATCCTCCCATACACCTCAATCTACACCTCTCTCCAATGTCCTATGCTATTTCTCACTCGATACCTCTCAATATATCCTTTACCTCCACTCTGACTACTGATTCCCAAAATAACTTTAGATCCTTCCCTACTCCACCCTTACTATGATCACCAAAATAACCCTTTCTAGCCTCTTCCCTCCTCTACCCCTCCCTTGCATCATCTCAAACTTTTCACTATTCAGATCTCCCAAACAAAGCTCTCTATACCCTTCCCTCCGACTCCCCCCACTCATCCCAAACCTGCTCCTGCTGCTATAATCTCCATATAAACACTTTCTAGACCCTTCTCTCTTCTATCCCTCCACTATCCTTTTCAAACCAGCTAACAGACTCCCATGTCCACCGCTAAAATTAATTTCATTTTTCCCTATACTAATTCACCACTAATCCTGTTTGGGCTCTGGATTAGTGTGCTAAACCTCGAAAAGCGCTTTGATGAGGGGTACCAAGTGCTATATAAATGCAAAACCCTCCCTCTATCCCTCCACTATCCTTTTCAACCCAAATAAACAGACTCATATGTACACCGTTAAATTTCATATTTCCCTATACTAACTCACCAATAATACTTTTTGGGTTCGGAGTAGCGTGCTACTCGCCAAAAAGCGATTTGACGCCTCACCAGGGGTAGTAACCAGCGTTATCAGCACGCTTGAAATTGTTCTAACCAGCTACCCTGACTCCTGGTGAGTACGGGAAGCCTTGTCCTTCCTGTCAGCAATGAGTACACACCTTAATGGTGATATTTATTGACCGGTACCTTCCGGATGTCAGCCATAATTTTGTAGGAACGTACCCGGCTGATCTATTGACAGAGTCCAGCGAGTGCTATTACACAACGATAGGGTAAGAAACTTAAGCTGTGTGGCAGAATTATTCCCACAGGTTGATAGAAGTGTATCTTAATGTGTTCCCTTGTACAACCAGGTTACTAGCCGCCTGGCTACCACAACTGTAGGAGGATTGACTCCACAACACATTCGGCCAATACAGAGTGCCTAGGGTAAGCCCACATTAGGTTTTTCCTACTCACCGCTCACACCATTTCCTTCTTGTATGTTAACAAAAAGTCCTATCCCATTCCCCAGACCCCCCCGTCCTGAAGAGACCCCGTAACACAAGAGGGTCGAAACGTTGTCGACAACAAAGGAAGGGAGAGTCGCAGAACACTAGAAATAATTTCTAAAAATGGATAAAAACCATATCTTCTAAGGGACCTCCTTTATTATTCCAATAACCAACTGTTTCTTTTTACTGTCACTGTATAAATACTTCACTGTTGGTTATGGTCACAACACTGGGGCACATCAGTCACTTTTATCTTGTATATAGTGTGATTACACAGTAGATTTCTTACTCTTTTTCTAATGATTGTTTCTGCAAATAAAATTACGCCCATTTTCGGCTGAAGTGGGCACGACAGAATTTCTGTTGTATGTGGGCTTTATTCCATTTTCTCAGTTTTTCTAACTTTTGATTGATTCCTTACCATAACCTATGAAATAGTGTTAGAATGTTATATTTTTCCGCTCTAACTGCAATTCTAATTTAGATGCAAGAAACGAATACTCCTTGCTTAATTTAATTTTTGTTGAAATGAGTTCCTTGTGAACAAATGTATTTTTGGCTGATTAGCTATACCCAGTTCACAGGCACATATGGGTCGCTCTTGTTTTTGCTATAATTGATTGCGCAGTATTACTGCAAGAGCTTTTTTTCAAATTGCTCATACCCATCAGTGGGTGTTGTAAATTGTCTTGTGTTTATATATGTTGTTCAAACTGTGTGCAAATTTGATCATGAGAAAAGAAACGTTTTTTGTCTAACTATTGTGCTAAAAAAAAAAAAATTGTGTCAAATTCTAGAGAGAATTTTTCGTACACATACTTGAGTCCTACACTATACTACTATGTCAGACAGAAGCTCCACTATATACAGAGGAATACATTGCTAAAGTAATTAGTGGTCCATCCTTGTTTTCCACTACCAATCAGGTAGTCAGTACCAACCCCAGATTAGTGCTTCTAGAACGAGCTAAGAAAAAGCACGTTCGTACTGAGTTGCAAGCGCGTATGTTAACCGAATACCTAAGAGCCAACGTTATATCACAGGGATTAATAGTACGCAACGTCCCTGGTATTTTCAGAGAGGACAAAAAATTTAAAGGGAGCTTCTCGCATCTCTACAACGTACTCTAGGCACTGGATGGTGCTCGGAATAGAGACAGCACTTGAGCACAGCAAACAGGAGTTAGTAGAGATTGAGAATTTGGAGAAAGAGCTGTTTGGGTGTGATAACTTGGAGGAATCCAAACTGGCTTTAGAAAAATTCAACAAAACAATCCAAGAGTTTAACACCTTCGAGTTAAAGAAGAAGGCAGACAAAGTCCAAAAGGACATCAACGCATACAGTAAAGAAAAAGCATTCCCCTACTTACAAGACAACTATTATTCTCAACCACAGCCTGCAAGAAAGAAGGTTACCTGGGGCAGATATAAGAACAACACCCTAATAGGGTTTTCAGATTCTTCTGCAGGATCTGAATCCTCAGACGACGCAGGTGAGGGTCCGAGCGGTGGTCAACGGAACCAACAACAAAATCCTTTGGCCAGGCCCAGAGAGGGAGAGGGACCAATCAGAACCAGAAGAGGACCTGGAACCAATATCCAGCAGAGCTACAAACACGCCGACAGTATTACACATGGGTACCAGGAGGGCAGTAACGGTCATGGATCAAAGAAATCTCTCCTCCCTGAATACTGACTCAGGTGAGACCGACCACATTATGACAACTACACCTGATAATGACACATTGAATCAGGAAAATACTATTCCTATTTTTAACCTTTCTTCCCATCAGCTGAATAGTAGTGAACTTTCACTCTTAAACCGAGGTCTGTTATATGTCATGACAGAAAAAACAGATTTCTTTAAATTGCAAATGTAACTTCATAAATTCTTTAGATTACCAAGATTAAAAGTTTTCTTCAATAACAAAGAAGCAGTTCCATCAACCCAAACTTCCGTTCTGAGGCCCAAATCCACATTTATCCCTGCCAATGACTTGATGCCACCAGAGATTCTGGCTTTCGAAAAAGCTGTCCTTGAGGACATTCGTAAATTGAAAACCAAAAAAAAATCATTTACCCCGTACAATATCTCACTGTTGGAGCCACAATCGCTATTGAAACTGAAGAAAGAGGATTTAATCATTATAAGGCCAGCTGATAAAGGTGGTGGCATTGTCATCCAGGACAGAACAAACTACGAGGCAGAAATATTAAGACAACTAGGTGATGCCAGACATTACAAAGAACTCACCCATAATCCCCTAATGGATATCAAACAACTGATACTGAAAGTCACCAGGAATGGTCTGTGTTAGACCTGGTACCATTTTCGTGAGTCTCCCTTCCACTTTTTTCTGATTGCCTCCTCTGTTTTTCATCTGTTTGCTGGTTTTAGATGCTTTGGGCACTGTGCCACTGCTATTCAGTGCCACAGTGCAAGTGCTCCCTATGTTAAATTGATGTATTGATTAGTGACTCCATGATTGGGTTATTTGAGTTACTTGTCAGACCCTAGTACAGTGCCCCATGTGGGCCCAGGGCTTGTAAATCAAATGCTGCTGGTGGGCTTGCAGCACTGGTTGTGCCACCCATAAAAGCAGCTTGTAAAGTGTGTCTCAGGCCTGCCATTGCAGAGCCTGTGTGCAGTCTGGGGCTGCCATGTCGACTTGGCAAGTGCACCCACTTGCCAGTCCCTAAACCTTCCCTTATCTTCATATCAGACACCCCTAAGGTAGTCCCAAGGGCAGGGTGCATTGTAAGTATAAGGTAGGACATGCCCTGGTGTGTGTGGCATGTCGTAATAGTGAATTACAGCCACTTTCGTTTTTCACTATTGCAAGGCTACCTGTTCCCCATAGGCCAGAATGGGCAGTTAGATTATAACATTTTATAATCCTAACTGACTCAGGGAACTAGGTAGAAATTCGAGTTTAGTATGCCTGAACTCAGAATGATAAAATACATCTTTTAATAAAGTTGGTTTTAACATTCTGTGTTTGAAAATACCACTTTTAGAAAGTAGGTATTTTCTTGCCCAACTGTTCAAGCCTGCCTCTGCTAGGTTGTGTATTCCATGTCTGGTTTGTGAGTGACAGGGGCTGGGGGGGGATTCCAGGAGACAGGGTGAGTCAGCACAGGGCTGAATAGACCTATATGCATGTAGAGTGGTGGGAGGAGTTGCACCTGGGTCTGAATAGGGCTGTGCCTGCCTTCCACAATGCTTGTTCCACCTCCTGTGGTGCGTCTGATGTCCCTGGCCCACACTGTCAAAGGAAAGAAGGAGTCCTGTAAACAAAGTGCTCCAGGACTGCACAGAACTGGTTTGGACCAGGTAAAGGCCCCTCTGCCTTCAGAGGACAAAGGATTTAGTAGTATAAATATGGGGACCCAGACCCCAAGACTTTAGATCACTTCTGGAACAACAAGACAAACCTCTGCCAAGGAGAAGAACCAAAGGAAGCTGTAGGAGTTGGACTGCCCCCCTGCCAGTGTGCTGTGTTGCTGGGTTGGCCTACAGTGGTATCTTCAGTGCCAAGGAGAGGAGAAGGAACTTTTAAAGAACTTTCACCATCTTGCAGAATATTACTCCAAGGGCTTGAACTTGTGCTTGCCTCCTGCTGAAGTCTCAGGGACAAAAGACTTCACCACCAGCTCCCTTCTGAATTCCCTTGCTGGGAATTCAGTCTGCAGAAGCCTGCGTGTCGCTGGGAGCTGGAAGCGCGACTCAACGAGAAGAAGCGTGTCACAGTCGTAGCTGTTGCCGTTGCATCGCCGGAGAAGCGTATCGCCGCCGCATCACCAGAGAAGCGAGCCTTCATCAAAGCTGTTATCCGACGCATCACCGGAGAAGCGCGTCACGGCCGCAGAGGTCGCCGGCGCATGACCAGAGAAGCGTGTCGCAGGGCCTGTCGCGGCTCCAAAGTTACAGAGTCGCCGCACGCGCATAGTCTTCACGTAGTCGCATCTAGGGCGCCATCTTATCGCATCGCACCGAATCGTCGCATCGCGGCGCCATCTTGTCACATCGCAACCGGAACGCAGTACGAAAATCTACGCATCACCTCCTCTCCAGTAAGGACCAAGACGCATCCCCTACTCTGCGCAAGCATTGAGGTGCGACGCATCGTCTCCCCCGAAGCAAGGAACCGACGCATCTCCATCCCTGCGAACCTTGTTTGTTTTGCGTTACGCATCCAGGTACTTTTGTGAGAACTTTGTCGCATTTACCATCAACTTGAACTAAGTTACTTCTACCATCTTTAAGTCTATTTTGAGTACAGTATTGTGGATTTTTGTCGTTTGGGGTCTTGTGTTAAGTCTATATACAGAATACTTATTTTTATAAAACCTGTGTGGTGTCCATCTGTAGTGTTTTCACTGTATTACTGTATGTGTTCACAAATGCTTAACACACTGCCTTTGAGATAAGCCTGTCTGCTCGTGCCAAGCTACCAAGGGGGTGAGCAGGGGTTATCCAGTAGTGTAATCCCCTTTCCCTGACGTATAAGCAAGGGTCCCTATTTGGTCAAAGGTACCTACCTCTGCCAACTAGAGACCCCCAGTTCTAACAATGGTGGTCAGCGGTGAGGATTTGGACCTGCATTTGTGACTCATACAGTAATTGATGTACACTACTAGTGAGTACAGACCAAACGCGACCACATACTTTTTGGTAGAATTGTTTTTCCTTGGACTGTTATTTTTCCTGAGAACTGCCAATTCTTACTGCCATGAGTAGACCAGCATCTGTTGCATCTATGGATCTAGATTTTGAGGAAGAGAGGTTGGAAACCTACACTTTGAAACAGCTCAAGCATCTCTGCAAGAAATTGAAAGTTGCTACACCAGGCATTTCCAAAAGGATGACTACCAAAAGGCGCTGAGGGCCTTGGTAGAAGCAAGAAATGCCCCTGAGTTGGTGGTGGAGCCAGCTGGGGATGCAGATGGGCAACTGGATAGGCCAGAGTTTCCAGCCAGGGGAGGGGTACCGTCCCCACCTGGCAGTAGCATCTCTTCCAAAGACCTGTCCCCCAGAGAGTTGGAAGACAGGGAGAGAAATAGGGCGCACAAGCTGGAGATGGCCAAGCTTAAGATGGAGGGTCAGAGGGAAATAGAGAATAACAAGTTGTCCTTGGAGAGAGAGAGAGAATGAGAATGGAGCATGAGAGGATGTTGAGGGAGTTAGAGATCAAGGCAAAGGGTCTAGAGATCAATCCCTCTGGTGGCAGCGCACCATCTGTGCCTTCAGAAGGCAGGGTATATATAACCAAGGATGCCATCAAAGATTTCCATAAGCATGAAGATATTGGGCAGTGGTTTGCATCCTATGAGATAGCAATGTTGGCCCACCGGGTCCCTGAGAAGGATTGGGGAGCTGGGTTGTGGGGCCGCTTTGTGAGTGAGGGGAGGAATGCTTTGTTAGACCTACCCAGTGAGAATAGGATGTCTTATGCACACATGAAGGAAGCCCTGTTGACAAGGTATGGTTTGACCCCAGAACTTTATAGACAGAGGTTCAGGAGTTGCAAGAAGCTGGAGGCAACCACTTGGGTAGAATATGTATCTTTCTTTTGCAGAGCCATGGATGGTTGGGTGAAGAGTAGCAAAGTGGATACTTTTGAAGCGCTCTATGATTTGTTTGCATGGGAGCACTTGTCTGCTAATTGTTTTCCAGAGCTACGCCAGCACCTTATTGATAGCAAGTTAACTAACCCTAGGAAGCTTGCTGAGGAGATTCCGCCAAAGGTGGGCAGGGTCCCCAGCAGAAGAGTGGGGGGGACAAGGGTAAACAGAGGGAGTTCCAGAAAGGGCCCCAAAGTAATTCCCAAGGGAACCAAGGGAAGGGTTCCCAGCCTCCCCCTGAGAAGAAGCAAGAGGCCCGACAGGTAAACCTGTTCAGAGGGGCCCCTACAAGTGCTTTACGTGTGGTCAAGTGGGCCACCGTTGGTATGATGCACAATGTCCCATGAAGGATTCCAAAGCACCCCCACGTGCACCACCCCGTCAGATGGCGAGTGTAGCCCTGGGAGGGGAGGAGACGGGTGCCCAAGGTGGGTGGGGTCCCGCAGAAATGTCCCTTGTCTCGCTAGGAGATTTTGAGATGGTCCCTGAGACCCAGCTGCCTGATAACACTAAGAAGTACAGGCAGTGGGTGACCATCAATGGCCATAGGGTGGAAGCTCTCAGGGACACTGGGGCTAGTGTGACAGCTGTCAATTGCCGGCTGGTGTCCAGAGAGTAGGTTATCCCCCATGCATTCTTCCCTGTAGTTGCCGCAGACAACTCGCAGAGCCAGTGTGAGGTGGCTCAAGTTCCCTTTGAGTGGGGGGGGGGGGTCTCAGGTACTCTTCAAGTAGCTGTGAGGCCAGCCATACCTGTTGATTGTCTGTTGGGCAATGATTTAGAGAGCTCCCCTTGGGCTAAGGTGGAGAGGAAGTCTCATTTGGATATGTTGGGTCTGCCTGAGTGGGCGTGTGTAACCACTCGGTCTATGGCAGCCAGTAAGGGTGTTCAAGAGATCCTGGAGCCTGAAAGTATGACCCAGGAACCTGCCTTAAAGAGAAGGGGTAGGGGCGTGGGAAACCAGCCCCCGTTGTTCCCATGGTCCAGTAGGAGGCAGACCTTGAGGGGGATGCCCTGGAACCTACAGGGGAGCAAGTTGCTGAACTGGGGGACCTGCCTGAGCTGACCCATTGGCAGCAAGAAGGAGGGCCCTCCAGGGAGGAATTTTGTGCAGAGCAGAGAAAGTGCCCTTCTCTTAAGGGTTTGCGGCAACAGGCCACAAACCAGGCAGCAGGTGATCAGTCTGGATCACATTGGATATACTGGGAGAACGACCTCCTGTATAGCGAGCCTAAGGTTTCTGAGCCTGGGTCAGCCCATGTGCTGGTGGTACCCCAGCGCTTCAGAGCCTTCCTACTGGGGTTGGCTCATGATGTGCCTTTAGCTGGACATCTGGGGCAGGATAAGACCTTTGAAAGGCTTGTCACCCACTTTTATTGGCCCCAGATGCGGAAGAGTTCAGACACTCATTGTAGAACATGTCAAACTTGCCAGGCAAGTGGGAAAAGTGGAAAGAAGCAAAAGGCTCCTCTCCAACCTTTCCATGTGGTCAGTACCCCCTTTGAACGGGCGGGCATTGACATTGTGGGGCCACTGGACCCCAAGACAGCCATGGGCAACAGGTTTATCCTGGTCTTGGTGGACCATGCTACCCGGTACCCGGAAGCCATCCCGCTCAGGACAGTGACGACCCCCGTGGTGGGACGTGCACTGATGGGGATTTTCTCCCGTGTGGGGTTCCCCAGAGAGGTGGTGTCTGACCGAGGTGCAAACTTCATTTCCAATTATATGAAGTCCCTGTGGCAGGAATGCGGTGTGACATAAGTTCACCACTCCTTGCCACCCCCAAGGTAATGGGCTGATTGAGAGATTCAACCGGACCCTTAAAGGCATGATTATGGGTCTTGAGGAACCTATGAGGCGTAAGTGGGACGTCCTCTTGCCATGCCTGCTTTTTGCTTACCGTGAGGTGCCACAGAAGTCCCTAGGGTTCAGCCCCTTTGAACTGCTGTATGGACACCCAGTAAGAGGACCTTTGAGTCTGGTCAAGGAAGGCTGGGAGCAATCTCCCAGGAAACCTCCCCAGGATGTATACAGTTACATGCTGGCCTTCAGGAACCAGACTCGGCGATTCAGACAACTCGCTCAGGCGAATCTGGAAGCCAGCCAGGAGGAAATGAAGCGGTGGTACGATCAGAATGCCACTCTGATTGAGCTTCAACCTGGACAGAAAGTTTGGGTCATGGCCCCTGTAGAGCCTTGTGCGCTCCAGGACAGGTGGACTGGACCATTTGAGGTGGTGGAGCGCAAAAGTGATGTCACCTACCTGGTGAACTTGCGGTCTCCAAGGAACCCTTTGCGGGTCCTGCATGTTAACCGCCTGAAGCCCCACTTAGAAAGGTCCGAAGTGGGCATGCTCCTAGCGACAGATGATGGAATGGAGGAGGAGGAGACCGAGCCCCTTCCTGACCTCCTGTCTGCAACAGAGCAAGATGGGTCAGTGGATGGTGTCAGCCTCTCTGCCACACTGACCCCTGATCAGCAGCGAGATTGTCGCCAACTGTTGGGGCAATTCCCTGATTTGTTTTCCCCGATTGCTGGTGTCACTGAGTGGTGCGTCCATGATGTGGACACTGGGGACAGTCCTCCTGTGAAGCACAAGGCTTACAGAGTGACTGACAAGGTCAGAGCTTATATCAAGGAGGAAGTCTCCAAGATGTATGCCTTAGGGGTGATTGAGTCCTCTAACAGCTCTTGGGCCAGCCCAGTGGTCTTGGTCCCAAAGGCTGCCGCAGCTGGTGCCACACCCGAACTCCGGTTCTGTGTGGACTACCAAGGGCTCAATTCAGTCACCAAGACTGACGCGCACCCCATCCCCAGAGCTGATGAGCTCATTGATCGGTTAGGGGCTGCACGGTACCTCAGCACGTTTGTTTTGACGTATGGGTACTGGCAGATCGCCTTGACTGATGGGGCCAAAGAGAGGTCAGCATTCTCCACACCAGATGGGCACTACCAATTCCGGGTTATGCCCTTTGGGATGAAGAATGCCCCTGCCACCTTTCAGAGGTTGGTCAACCAGGTGTTGGTTGGACTGGAGGATTTCAGTGCCGCCTACCTGGATGACGTTGCAGTGTTCAGCGCCAGTTGGGAAGAACATCTGCGCCACCTCTGGGAAGTGTTGATGGCACTGTGAAGGGCAGGCCTCACGATCAAGGCGAGTAAGTGCCAGATCGGGCAGGGTTCCGTGGTGTACTTGGGGCACCAGGTGGGGAGCGGCCAGGTGGCGCCCCTACAACCCAAGATTGATACCATCCTGGCATGGGAACCCCCTAAGACTCAGACACAGGTGAGAGCCTTTTTAGGACTCACAGGGTACTACAGGAGGTTTGTCAAGGGGTATGGCAACATTGTTGCACCCTTGACTGAGCTGACTTCCAGGAAGCAGCCCAAGAAAGTAAACTGGACTGACACCGGTCAGAAGGCTTTTGACGCCCTGAAGACTGCCATGTGCCCAGCACCCGTGCTTCAGGCGCCCAACTTTTCAAAGGAATTCATTGTTCAAACAGACGCTTCAGAGCAAGGTGTGGGGGCTGTTATATCACAGATTAATGAAGAGGGCCTAGACCAACCTGTAGCCTTCATCAGTAGGAGGTTACTTCCACGGGAACAGAGGTGGAGTGCCATTGAGCGTGAGGCATTTGCTGTGTTCTGGGCACTGAAGAAGTGGAGACCATACCTGTTTGGGACTCACTTCCGGGTTCAGACAGACCACAGGCCCCTCAGATGGCTGATGCAGATGAGGGGTGAGAACCCAAAGTTGTTGAGGTGGTCCATTTCCCTACAGGGGATGGACTTTACGGTGGAACACCACCCTGGTACAGAACATGCCAATGCTGATGGTCTGTCCAGATTTTTCCGCCTTAGTGATGAGAACTCTCAAGGGGAAGGGTAGTTCTCCCCACATTTAAGCTGGAGGGGACACGTGTTAGACCTGGTACCATTGGCGTGAGTCTCCCTTCCACTTTTTTCTGATTGCCTCCTCTGTTTTTGAACGGTTTGCTGGTTTTAGATGCTTTGGGCACTGCCACTGCTATTCAGTGCCACAGTGCAAGTGCTCCCTATGTTAAATTGATGTATTGATTAGTGACTCCATGGGTTATTTGATTTACTTGTCAGACCCTAGTACAGTGCCCCATGTGGGCCCAGGGCTTGTAAATCAAATGCTGCTGGTGGGCTTGCAGCACTGGTTGTGCCACCCACAGAAGCAGCTTGTAAAGTGTGTCTCAGGCCTGCCATTGCAGAGCCTGTGTGCAGTCTGGGGCTGCCATGTCGACTTGGCAAGTGCACCCACTTGCCAGTCCGTAAACCTTCCCTTATCTTCATATCAGACACCCCTAAGGTAGTCCCAAGGGCAGGGTGCATTGTAAGTATAAGGTAGGACATGCCCTGGTGTGTGTGGCATGTCCTAATAGTGAATTACAGCCATTTTCGTTTTTCACTTTTGCAAGGCTACCTGTCCCCATAGGCCAGAATGGGCAGTTTGATTATAACATCTTATAATCCTAACTGACCCAGGGAACATGGTAGGAATTCGAGTTTAGTATGCCTGAACTCAGAATGATAAAATACATCTTTTAGTAAAGTTGGTTTTAACATTCTGTGTTTGAAAATACCACTTTTAGAAAGTAGGTATTTTCTTGCCTAACTGTCCAAGCCTGCCTCTGCTAGGTTGTGTATTCCATGTCTGGTTTGTGAGTGACAGGGGCTGGGGGGGATTCCAGGAGACAGGGTGAGTCAGCACAGGGCTGAATAGACCTATCTGCATGTAGAGTGGTGGGAGGAGTTGCACCTGGGTCTGAATAGGGCTGTGCCTGCCTTCCACAATGCTGGCTCCACCTCCTGTGGTGCATCTGATGTCCCTGGCCCACACTGTCAAAGGAAAGAAGGAGTCCTGTAAACAAAGTGCTCCAGGACTGCACAGAACTGGTTTGGACCAGGTAAAGGACCCTCTGCCTTCAGAGGACAAAGGATTTAGTAGTATAAATATGGGGACCCAGACCTCAAGACTTTAGATCACTTCTGGAACAACAAGACAAACCTCTGCCAAGGAGAAGAACCAAAGGAAGCTGTAGGTGTTGGACTGCCCCCCTGCCGGTGTGCTGTGTTGGCCTACAGTGGTGTCTTCAGTGCCAAGGAGAGGAGAAGGAACTTTTAAAGAACTTTCATCATCTTGCAGAATATTACTCCAAGGGCTTGAACTTGTGCTTGCCTCCTGCTGAAGTCTTAGGGACAAAAGACTTCACCACCAGCTCCCCTCTGAATTCCCTTGCTGGGAATTCTGTCTGCAGAAGCCTGCGTGTCGCTGGGAGCGTGACTCAACGAGAAGCGTGTCGCAGTCACAGCTGTTGCCGTCGCATCGCCGGAGAAGCATGTCGCCGCCGCAGAGGTCGCCGCTGCATCACCTGAGAAGCGAGCCTTCGTCAAAGCTGTTACCTGACGCATCACCGGAGAAGCGAGCCTTCGTCAAAGCTGATACCTGACGCATCACCGGAGAAGCGTGTCGCCGCCGCAGAGGTCGCCGGCGCATCACCGGAGAAGCGTGTCGCAGGGCCTGTCGTGGCTCCAAAGTTAGAGTCGCCGCACGGCCGCCGGGCATGCACGCATAATCCTCACGTCGTTGCATCAAGGGCGCCATCTTATGGCATCGGATCGTCGCATCTCATCGAGGCGCCATCTTGTCGCATCGCAACCAGAACGCAGTACGAGAATCTACGCATCACCTCCTCTCCGGTAAGGACCAAGACGCATCCCCTACTCTGCGCAAGCATTGAGGCGCGACGCATCGTCTCCCTCGAAGCAAGGAACCGACGCATCTCCATCCCTGCGAACCTTTTTGTTTGTTTTGCGTTACGCATCCAGGTACTTTTGTGAGAACTTTGTCACATTTACCATCAACTTGAACTAAGTTACTTCTACCATCTTTAAGTCTATTTTGAGTACAGTATTGTGGATTTTTGTCGTTTGTGGTCTTGTGTTAAGTCTATATAAAGAATACTTATTTTTATAAAACCTGTGTGGTGTCCATCTGTAGTGTTTTCACTGTATTACTGTATGTGTTCACAAATGCTTAATCAATCAATCAATCAATCATGTCACTTATAAAGCGCACTACATACCCGCGAGGGTCTCAAGGCGCTGGGGGAAGAGGGGGTGGTGCTGCTACTGATCGAAGAGCCAGGTCTTGAGGAGTCTTCTGAAGGCCAGTAGGTCTTGGGTCTGTCGGAGGTTGGTGGGGAGGGTGTTCCAGGTCTTGGCGGCGAGGTGGGAGAAGGATCTGCCGCCGGCGGTCGTTTTCCGGATGCGGGGGACTGTGGCGAGGGCGAGGCTGGTCGAGCGGAGCTGGCGGGTGGGGGTGTAGAAGCTGAGTCGTCTGTTGAGGTAGGCTGGTCCGGAGTTGTGGAGTGCTTTGTGTGCGTGGGTGAGGAGCTTGAAGGTTATCCTCTTGTTGACAGGGAGCCAGTGCAGGTCTCTCAGGTGGGGTGTGATGTGGCTGCGTCGGGGGATGTCGAGGATAAGACGTGCAGAGGCGTTCTGGATGCGTTGCAGCCGTCTCAGGAGCTTAGCCTTCGTTCCTGCGTAGAGGGCGTTTCCGTAGTCCAGCCTGCTGGTGACGAGGGCCTGGGTGACTGTTTTTCTTGTTTCGGTGGGGATCAACTTGAAGATCCTGCGGAGCATTCGGAGGATGTTGAAGCAGGATGAGGAAACGGCATTGACCTGCTTAGTCATGGAGAGGGTGGGTCGAGGATGACCCCTAGGTTGCGTACGTGGTCGGTGGGTGGCGGGGCTGTTCCCAGTGATGTTGGCCACCAGGAGTCGTCCCAGGCTGAAGGGTTGGAACCAAGGATGAGGACCTCCGTCTTGTCCGAGTTCAGCTTCAGGTGGCTGGTCCTCATCCATTCGGCGACGGCCTTCATTCCTTCGTGGAGGTGGGCTTTGGCGGTGTTAGGGTCTTTGGTGAGGGAGAGGATCAGCTGGGTGTCGTCGGCGTAGGAGATGATGTTGAGGTTGTGCTGTCGGGCGACGTGGGCGAGGGGTGCCATGTAGATGTTGAACAGCGTTGGGCTGAGGGAGGAGCCTTGGGGTACGCCGCAGATGATCTTGGTGGCCTTGGATCGGAAGGGGCGAGGCGGACGCTTTGTGTTCTGCCGGAAAGGAAGGATGTGGTCCAGTCCAGGGCCTTCTCTTGGATCCCGGCGTCGTGAAGGCGTGTTCAGTAGTGTGTGGTGGCAGACCGTGTCGAAGGCGGCTGATAGGTCCAGGAGGATGAGGGCTGCTGTTTCTCCGTTGTCTAGCAGGGTCCTGATGTCATCGGTGGCGGCGATGAGGGCGGTTTCGGTGCTGTGGTTGCTGCGGAAGCCGGACTGGGAAGGGTCCAGGATGTTGTTCTCCTCGAGGTAGCGGGTCAGTTGTTTGACGATTTTCTCGGTGACCTCGGTAACACACTGCCTCTGAGATAAGCCTGTCTGCTCGTGCCAAGCTACCAAGGGGGTGAGCAGGGGTTATCCAGTAGTGTAATCCCCTTTCCCTGACGTAGAAGCAAGGGTCCCTATTTGGTCAAAGGTACCTACCTCTGCCAACTAGAGACCCCCAGTTCTAACAGTCTGGAGGAAGGTTCTCTCACCCAGCTGGAATGTGAATTCCTGAGCCAGAAGAATCCTAGAACTCCGGTGTTATACACTTTGCCAAAGATCCACAAAAACACTAGAAGACCCATTTTATCTGGTTGTGGATCCATTCTGGAGCCATTGGGCCATTATATAAATACCTTCATTAAAGATTTCATTCCCATCCTTGACAACTATGTACGAGACAGTACATTCATGATCAATTTTATTGAAGGAATAGACTATGATCCTACAGAAGAAATACTCGTGACATTAGACATCGAATCTCTATACAGGAATATTCTGCAGAAAGAAAGTATGGAGGTCATAAAATAAATTCTGGACTCCCATCCAGCTCCTGTCGCTGTCCCCTCTGTTTTTATCATTGAATTATTGGACATTGCACTGTCTATGAACTATTTCTTCTTTAATACCAGATACTATCAACAATGCTCAGGGACATCCATGGGGGCGATTTTCGCTCCTAACTTGGCAAATCTGTACGTGGGGAATTTAGAAAGCAAACTCGTCACCTCCCAGACCAATCCATACAATAGTAACATCAAATGTTGGAAGCGATATATCGATGATATTTTTATGATATGGAAAGGTAACATCGATAGTTTGAAGAGGTTATCATCTATCTCCAAGATTGCCAATCAGCACTTACCTTTACCTACAGTGCCGACAAAGAGAGCATTCCCATCCTGGATTTGAAAATACGCAGCAAAGATAATCACTTGTCAGCCTCTACAGGAAGCCGACAGAGCGAAATACATTGTTGGAGTACAACAGCTTTCCCCCACGTGCCTTGAAAGATGGACTTCCATATGGGCAGTTCTTAAGGTTAAGAAGAAACTGCACAGATAAAGAAGATTTTTTCAAAGAAGCCAATATCCTAAGTGCCAAATTGCGAGAAAGAGGATACCCCAAGCGCTGATTAAAACCTCAATGAAAAGAGCCTGGTTCAGCCCTCGTGAGGAAATACTGAAGAGCAAACCAAAGACAGCAATGAAAAGAAATATCTGTATCACAACCTTTTGCCCTCACAGCACACAGATAGTGAAGACAATTGAGAGACATTGGCCCACACTCAACACACTTGATACATGCCAAGAACTGCCAATGTTCTCATACAGAAAAGGCAAAAATATAAGGGACCATCTTGTGCACTCAGATACCAGCATTCCCAAACCAAAAACCACCATCAATGAGATTTGATCACTACCACCCATCTCTGGCCATTTCAAGTGTGGCAATTGTATAGCCTGCCAGTACACATCGAACAATAAACTCTGCACACATGGGAACATTACATGGACATTACACGTCCACACCAACTGTGCTACCCCCAATGTCATCTACTGTATTTGGTACCCTTGCAACCTCATTTACATAGGGCAGATAATACAGCCAGTGAAGGCGCGTATTAGCCAGCACAGAAGCAGAATACGCGGTTTAGTTGAAAATGCACCATTGGTTCAACATTATAAAGACAGATCCCACACTGCAGATGATACGCTGGCAGGTCATTGAGAAAACTAAGACCCCACAGAGAGGTGGCAATATTTCACTGATCCTGCAAGCCCTAGAGTGCAAATGGATTGATAAATGCGACTCCATAAGAAAGGGTTTGAATAGCCTTGAGGAGTGGCGCAAATTCATTAGCTTAAACTGATGTCTTTTCCTGACACATTATCTCAGATAGAACTTTTTGATTTTAATTTTTTAATTTTCCATCACTACCCAGACTCCTTAACTTAGTATGGCCTAAAGATATGGATACTGTCTAGATCCTGGGTAACACAATTTGTGATCACAGCCTCGCCTGTGTAAATGTGGAACATAAATAAATCACACCATCTGCGTTTCTTTGAGTTCCACATTTCAGTTTCTCATAAATTGTATTGTACATCACAATGTCATATGTACAAATTGTGGACATCATTCTTCTGTAACCCACTGATGCCCATGTTTTCATTGCACTGTTCCATACAACGTATATATGCCACAATTCGAGATGCATGGTTTTACGGTGGCACAAATGAATTAAGAAATATGAAATGTACATCTTTATCACCTTTCTTAAGAAGTAATCCAAGTAATTCCATCCTACACTATAGCTGTGTTCATCACCAGGCAGTGCTACCTTTCCTGCCAAGGGCACCGTGATAGAGCCCCTTTTCACGAGTATTTTGCGACTATATATGGGAATTCCCATATTTACAGGAAGTTGTGTCCGGGTACTTTAACTAGTTCCTCCTATTATTGCCAATATCACTGCAGCTCGGAGCCTTATATAATTGTACTCTTGTACCCTCTCCACGATATGACTGGAGTGTGAGTGTTCCTTAAGTAGTGGCGTTCCATTGCTTCCTTGTCTACACAATTTATCAATAAGCAATTATGCGATTCCCTTGGAACGATATTATGGTGAATAGCTATGCCCGCATATCTACTATAGAGTCTGTCGCTCTTGTTCCCAATTCATCATGGCCGCCTCACTCCCATTATCCAAACGGTCATAAGCGGCACCGCGTAATTGATGCGGTTATTGCCACAGTGTATCCGACAATACAGTAATGCACCGTTTACAACTAAGGGGCCAATTCCGATCTCGGCCGGTAGGGCTCCGAATCGGATTCGGCTTTACCGGATCCGATTCGGAGCCCTATTTCCCGACCGATTCGTACGTGCGAGCGAGTACGATGCGTGCGCGAAATCTCCGACCGACTCGTTCGCAGGACCCGACCGCTCCGACCGACTCGCACGGGGACGACTCGCACCGCGCTATGGAGACGTTCCCCGGCCGGGTAAGTACGATGCGCATCGCGACCGCTCCGACCGACTCGCGCAGTTCGGCTCCAAGGAGCTGTCGGAGCCGCACTTTGGGGGTCCGTGTCGGACCCCCTGGAATCATAGGCACGCGAGTCGCACACAGGGGGGAGCCATGGGTCCCCCCTACACGTGCATGTACGGTGCGACCCGCATCGACGCGAACACGCTGTAGGAGGCGCCCTTGTTCGCGTCGTGCCCATTGAGTCAATGGGAGCCCGTGTATGCGTCGTACGACTGGCTCCCATTGACTTCAATGGGAGTCTGACCGAATCGAGTCCGATAGCATACGTGCGCATCGTACTCGTTCGGACTGCTAGAGTCCGATTCAGTCGGAAATCTCTCCGAGTCCGGCTCGGTCGGAGAGATTTCCGGCCCGAATCGGAATCGGCCCCTAAGTCTCGAGGTATTTTTCAATCAATTAGGCTCCAGACTGAGAATCACCCAGAACAGCAACGCTTGCTGTTGAAATACAGAAGACTTTTCACCCGTAAACATCCTCCAACATGGCCGCCTCACTTTCCTTGTTGAGACGGTCCGTATTGGCTACGATGCGGCCGCGGTACCTGCGCATGCGCCCACCATGATGCACTCGCAACCTGCACCATTCTGTGATTACATAGCCAGATCCTTGCCGACTCCCTTTCATTTATGCTCCAGATTCATACGGATGCACTTATTGGAGATTTAGGTAAGCGTCGCTCATTCATGGCTGTCTTTACCGAGTTAATTGACCACCCTATCCTTACGAATTTGAGCCCTTTTTTTCAGACCCGCTCCTTGGCTGAAAACAGCAGCAAGGATTCACCACGATTGGTTCCCGCGTTATCAGCGTGCTTGAAATTGTTCTAACCAGCTACCCTGACTCCTGGTGAGTACTGGAAGCCTTGTCCTTCCTGTCAGTTGTCCTTTTTATCGCAATGAGTACACACCTTAATGGTGATATTTATTGATAGGTACCTTCCGGATGTCAGCCATCATTTTTGTAGGAACGTACCCTGCTGATCTATTGAGAGAGTCCAGTGAGTGCTATTACACAACGATAGGATAAGAAACTTAAGCTGTGTGGCAGAATTATTCCCACAGGTTGATAGAAGGGTATTTTAATGTGTTCCCCTGTACCACCAGGTTACTAGCCGCCTGGCTACCACAACTGTAGGACGATTGATTCCACAACACCTTTGGCCAATACAGAGTGCCTAGGGTAAGCCCACATTAGGTTTTTCCTACTCACAGCTCACACCATTCCCTTCTTGTATGTTAACAAAATGTCCTATTCCAGTCCCCAGAACCCCCCCCATCTTGAAGACACCCCGTAACACGTGAGGATTGAAACGTCGTCAACAACAAAGTAAGGGAGAGTCCCAGAACACTAGAACTAATTTCTAAAAATGGATGAAAACCATATCTCCTAAGGGACCTCCTTTATTATTCCAATAACCAACTGTTCTTTTTACTGTCACTGTATAAATACTTCACTGTTGGTTATGGTCACAACACTGGGGCACATCAGTCAGGTTTTTTTTATCTTGTATATAGTGTGAATACACAGTAGATTTTACTCTTTTTCTAATGATTGTTTCTGCAAATAAAATTACACCCATTTTCAGCAGAATTTCTGTTGTATGTGGGCTTTATTCCATTTTCTCAGTTTTTCTAACTTTTGATTGATTCCTTACCATAACCTATGAAATAGTGTTAGAATGTTATATTTTTCCGCTCTAACTGCAATTCTAATTTAGATGCAAGAAACCAATACTCCTTGCTTAATTTCATCTTTTTGTTGAAATGAGTTCCTTGTGAACAAAATGTATTTTTGGCTGATTAGCTATACCCAGTTCACTGGGACATATGGTTCGCTCTTGTTTTTGTTATAATTCACCAGGGGTAGTAAGCTCTATATAATCCAAAATACCCCCTATACTCCCTGCTGCTCACCCCCACTCATCACTCCTATTGATTCTCTGCTCCTCCAGTCATGGTGATTGCATTTAAAAAAATAAAATACTAAACACTACTAACACTACTAACAATACTAATACTACTAACAATACTAATACTACTAACAATACTAATACTACTAACAATACTAATACTATATTCACAATATTTTGGAGGTACCGGAACTTCAATTTGCTGCTGGGTTTCTCCTTTATCGAAAGATGCTTTCTTACACAATGTTTATTTACTGCTCAAAGATTTGTGTCTGCCATCTAGAAACAGTAAATAAAATAAATGGCAGCCATGTAATGCTGCGTGTGTGCATGTATGGTGATGGATGCACATGTATATGACATCGCGCTAAGCTGCCTTAGCCTCCTGATGCATACATGCATATGGTGAGGACACATGCACATAATTGCACCTTTTTGTATACAGATTTTGAACTGCATCAGCAAAAAGCATTGGCAAATCCAATAAATCTACATTGGCAGCTAAAATAAAACCCTATTTAACATGACTGCTTTTTTAATTCTGGCCCTTTTTGCCCCAGCACATATTTTGAAAGAGGTGACGTATGGTGGATTTTAAGGATGAATCGTCTTGATAAAGTATACCAATTTCTGGTTCTGGTCTGACTCAAAAGCCAGTGTAGATCATTCAGCACAGGGTTGATTTGATCACATTTTCCTCCCAGTGTTTGCAATCTTGTAGCTAAAGAAGGCATGTCTTTCAGGAGCGACAATGTGATTTTTGGGAGCCTGGTAGTCCTATATATTTGGTAACTAATAATCCTACAATTATCATTCAGATTTTAAGATTAAGTTAACTTTAAGGACTGATTTTGGCCTTTCGTGGCGCTACATAACACTGGTTCAATATTCGTCAAACATGCTTTCTCAAACCTTCCAGACACCTATGCTCGTCTGGACTCCTACTTGCACACATCCCACGCATATGGAAAACCAGATCTAGCAGAAACGTCTTCTACATCACTCCTAAAACATGGAATGACATGCCACTACACAAAAGCCTCTTTCGCACTTATTTTATTCCGCAAAAAGCTAAAGACCTAGATTTTCGAGTAGTCCCACTAGGTCCTAGGTTTGGCTAGACTTATGCTCAGCGCCAGGATATCCTCCCGGGTGATAGTGCGCTCTACAAACCTGCATAACTTAACTTATGGTTTTGTGGAGAAGGTTGGAGAAACGGTTCAATGTGGGCTAGGTTTAGATTTGTTTAGAGTAATGGAAGGTAAGTGAATGCATAATAAATTTAAGACTGCGGAGTAGAGAGAAGGCATGGCAG
Organism: Calotriton arnoldi; assembly: GCA_963921515.1. NCBI lineage: Eukaryota > Metazoa > Chordata > Amphibia > Caudata > Salamandridae > Calotriton > Calotriton arnoldi. Next base: position 287,582 of record CAWUFW010004108.1, read on the forward strand.
TACAGCTACATCCAAACAATGGCAGACAGCATGGCATAAAGGAGAAATAAATCACTAGGGTCTTCTATTTATGAAAGCGCCTAAAATTTATTACATTCTGTGGTGGATTTCATACAAACAAAATAGCTATGAACATAAATCTATCCCTAAAGTCTTAAGTCCTATCTCAGAACATGAGAATGCTGGGAATTTTTTTCCCTACTGTCACTTAAGGCTGCGTAAGCCTCAACTCCCTGACTGACAGCGGAGAGGCACAACGAGCAGCACATTTCTTCCCATTACACTTACTGCTTCCAAAACTTAAACTGGCAGCAGGCAAATGTTGGACGTAGGCTACTCAAGCGGTATTCTTACAGCCCTGATTGGTGTCGGCATTTTTGCTGCCTCGATTTTTTTTCTTTTTAAAGTCACCATTACCTCAACTGGGCTAATCAAGCAAAAGTTTGAAAAAGTTGTAAAGTACATGGCTCCAATACCAAGAATGGTGTAAACAAAACACACGGCTTCTAGGTATGTTGTAGAGAAAGCTGGTAAACATTTGTTTTTCACTGTTGTGATGAAATTGCTTATCAACTGTATTTAATATTCGGCATTCATGCTAAAGGCTTCTGATGAGTCAAACAATTAACATTGAATATTTATAAAAATTTTAAAGTGTTAGACCCGACTTGCCAGCCAGCACATTGAAATGCAGGATGAGGAGCCGAGGTCAGGCAGGAAGTCTTCCTGTTCAATAACATCCACCCAGCTGTGCTGGACTGCAATGAGTATGTGCTGCACTGGTAACTCAATGCATGCCTTGACAAACATACAAGCAATTAGTTCTTTCATGACTGCGGGTTGGGCAATTCAGTAATTATTGCTGCCACCTCCACCATAAAAAAAAGGTATGTGTGACCTTGAGATTGAGTATTGAGACCCGTTTTGCCTCATTTGCTGTTGCCTTTTTTGATTTTTTTCCCAGCAACAAAAAACCCTTAAATTAAAAATGATGCAAAATAAACTAACTAGCAGGCAAATTAAGCAAAATAAATAAGAAAGTAGTAACCCCAAAAAAAAATCCATAATTCCAGCAAGATTCGGACCAAGTTGCAGCCGCAATAGTAGGCGTGGTATTCATTGGAATAGGACATCAACTGTGGTTCAATATTAGGCATGTGTTTATGTTATTAGTCATGTTAGGCTCGTAAACGTGCGGCCACCTTTTGTTGTCTGACTTAGCAGTACGACTGTTTCCGTGTCTAGCCCTGCCACCCAGGGTGGGTATTCAAGCCTCCCTTCACTATGTATCATGAGGACAGGACTGAAAGATAAGACCTAGTACATGGGTCAAAGCAGGCCAAGAACAACTATCTCTTGGTCAAGATAGCACCCCCCCCCCCCAAATCCCTCAGAGGCTGTACACGACAACTTACACTACAGGTCCAGGAACCCTATCTTGGGAGGACAAGTCACCTACAAGTGTCTTGGGAGGGTTTGGCCTGTATCCAGTAGCGCTGCATTGCCAAATGCGATGCAGTGCGTGCAACGAAATTAGTTTTATTTATTTTTTGTGTACTTACCTCAGTGCGGCCGAAATCCGTAGTTTACTACCCCCCACCCTGCCCCTGCGTCACCGCCCGGCAGCACTCCCACCACGGGCCGCTACTGCCTGTATCTCTCATATGACTTTCTACACTGGCAGAGGCCCATCCGGAAACAACCCCAGATCACCCCTCCTCAATGTTAAGGATAAAAGGAAATCTGTTATTGCTTCAGCGAGCCATGGCGGAGCTAAGGGTTTTGTTCTTATCAGTTACCGGAGTGATTGTGTGATCTGTATGTAATTGCATAACACCTTATATATAATATGTACTCTTTGTGGTAACCTGGCTACATTGGTGTCTCATATCCTCATTATTAGGGCAGACTCCATGGAGGCCAAATATGATATATTGGATAGACTCAAAAAAAGGCCATCTTGCGTAGTCAGGCATTGAAGGAGAGAGGTGTGATTAGAAAAGAGCACCCACATTTCTATAAAATGTGCTCAGCACTGAGTGAATTATGATTTGAGAGAAGTAGGGCTATAAGATAAATAACATGATCTAAGCGACAAATTTGACAGAAACCGCACGTTCCACCCTAAACAAAAAGGGTCAGGGGACCTATATCCTGATTTAAGTATATTAAATCAGGTTGCTTCCCACCCAAGTGACCCTCGCCCCACATTCTATCCTTTAGTTCTGGGTTGAAAGGAAGCACACACAAATCAGACTAGCTACAAGGGTTTGCCAAACGAATGAATACAAACAAAGGCATTAAACCCTCTACAGAAGCTACCCAGACTATATAAACAAACTCACAACTGAACACAATCATTTTGAGGCAGAGTATTTGAAATTCCAACCCCCAGATCATAGATTAATAGGGGCAGAGGTCTTATTACATGCAGGAAAAATGTTTTGCCCTAATTTCAAAGAGCAAACCTACTTCATGCATTGCTTTCATTGCCCTATGGCACAAATAGATACTCAAACCGGTGGCACTCTTATAGGCCAAAGCAGCAGCATTATCATCACTCTAGGCCAGTGATACTCAAAGTAAGACCCGGGGGCCGCATGCGGCCCTCCTGACCTTTACATGGGCCCCCTGGGCAGCAGCAGCACTGGGCTGCTAATTACTCGACTCAGCACTAACATGGGAAAAAAATTAAATATACAGCAATCACTTATTTAAAGGTTAATTGCAGTTAGGGAAAGGAAATAGCTAGGCCCTTAACTTTAGGAACACGTTAATTTTTAAAGACTGCCACTAAATATACATGCTTTGCTTCCCCTACACCCACTTTACACCCCCCGCTGGCATCAGTGCGGCCCTCGGTCACACCATAGACCAAACTTTGCGGCCCCCGGGGAGATATTTGTGAGTACCCATGCTCTAGGCGAAGCCATGAATTCCACAAGAAAATATACACGAATAAGCCTTTTACTCTTTCAGTTCAGGACTACTTCCCTTGACGAATGTGTGCCTACAGGGATCGCCCTCCCCCTAGGCTTATGGAGCTAGATACAATCTACATTAAGTAAAATGCAGAGGAAACATTCCATAATGGTCAGTGGCGTAGGAAGCAAAAATGTGTAACTATCTTTTTTTCCCCTTATTTTAATAATTTCAATGTTGACAAGAAATTTTCTGCACCGGGTACCACCCGACCTTGCTCTGCAACGGATAATGGTCTGTATTAGCATGCATGCTTCCCTTTGAATGTGTGATAGTGTCACACCACTAATAGAATATAAAGTTGGCAATACCAACTAGAGAAAAGTAGGGATTAGGTTTTTCTTGGTCCTGAAGAAAGCCCGTCGACCCTTAGATGCACATAGTGAGGCTGACACATGTCAACCCCAATTTGATGTTTTGGGCCACTCTACTCAGTTTATCACTCTGTTTTTAACCTTTCCAAAGGACCTCAGAGGATAGAGACAAGAGGATAGAGACAAGAGGATAGAGACAAGAGGATAGAGACAAGAGGATCCAGTAGGCAATTTTAACCAACACAATCCCTCTTAGAAAGTGCTCCGCTTACAAAGTGCGTTGAGCCCACCCACTCACACTAGGTGCACTGGGTGAGGATCCGATGATGAAGCATGCAACAGGCGGTACCTGTGGACAAGGATCCAATTAAAAAAATCTAAGAGATTCAAGGATCTCACTAACCACCACCTGTAGCAGGTATAGTATAGAGGATATGGTTATCCTTCCAAGATTGCTTATACTGCACTGTATTTGTGAGGCTGAAGGTACCCTTTTGTCCATAGCTTCTCACTACCCCTTAGTATGATACCTACAACAAGGAAAGACAGCAGCTGAATTGAGGTCTCAATTACATGGAATAAATATCATTCCAAATGCAATTCTGACCAAGGTGGGCAAATTAGCTCCTCCAAATGGAGACAATGGGGGAGGGCGGGGGGGGGGTGTTCTGAAAATGGTTCTCTCTGAAAATCAGATACAGTGCAACTAGGACACTGGCAAGCCACCCCCTCCTTATCACTAGTCACAGCGCATGCACCAAAGTTGCACCTTTGAGTTCAGAGCAAATTGACAAATAGCAGACTGAGTGACTTGTATTTGAGGGTGGTGGGGGTATCAGTAAGCTTGTAGATACTGGAGCAGTAATTACAAGAAGATGCTGTAGCCAATAGAACTACTATGTGTGCAAATAGGATTTGTGGTCCAAAATAATCCCAAACACAGGGTGGCAGTGTCTCTTAGGGGAAGGGGTAGGAAGGTCTGAAAACATTTTAGAAATAGATATTTAGACACTGTAACAGTCTGAATAACATGTGTGCCCCCAAAAGCAACACATTAATTCTATGGTCTCACAGGGCTCCTGCCTTATGGCAAGCTTGTCAACCACCCCCCCTCCCATTTGCACAGTGAACCCATCATACAGACTAGAGGATGCAAATATGTACTGATATTCAAAATTGGACAGCTGCAAGAATGAATATGTTGATGTAATTCAAATCAAGTGCAACCCAGGGTACATTAAACCATACTTTGTGCCCTGTGACTGTCTCCAGCATTAACAGAGTCATTAAGGCCCTACTGCTAAAGGACCATATCAAGATCTATCAAGGGAAACCTGAAATATTTTCAACAGTCTGGTCAATTCCCAAGCAGATAGGCACATAGCCTCCCACCCCTCCACTTCCCCCTCAACCTTGGTCCCAGTATTTCTCACTAAAATGACCCAAATCAAGGGGAAGATTGGATACGGATTACCGATTTTAGGAAGTTAAATCGAAACCTAGTCCCTTCTGCTCCCATAGTGACAGCTTTTTCCCTGAGTTGATTATAAAGATTAGACTTCGAGATATGGTTTACACAGTTCTTTATAATCAGCAATGGGTTCTTTTCAGTTCCTCTACACCCAGAGAGCTGCAAATGCAATGTATTTTCATTGGCAAGGAGAGGTGTTCTGCTACAAAACATTGCCCCAAAGATTGAAAGGGTTCCTCACCATTTTCGCAGGGTCATGAACAAATATCAACAACCTTTCCTCCCAAAAACAGAGCGAATAATATGTAGATGACGTTATCCTGTCAAAGATAGTTGCATGCAGAACGTCTGTCATTCTGCGAGTGTGGGGCAATCAGGACGGAAATGTAAAAGGGATGCTTAAAAGGGCACAGATTGTCCAGAACTGGGGGAAATTCTTTGGGTAAGAAATATCTCCAGAGGGACAGCACATTGACCAAAGCAGACTAAGCATGATAAAACAAATATCCCTCCCATACAACATCTACTCCCTGAAGAGCACTTCAGGAGTTTTGGGCTCCAAGTACTTAACCTATATTTTTTGCAGAGATTGCACCCATCTTATATGACTTGCTGAGATCCAAATAGTGGAACTAGATACAAACACAAGAGCAGCGACAAAAAAATAACTGCAGAAAGCCCTCGTTTAAGCCACTGCATTAGCGAGCCCAGATGTCACTTTGATTCTTTGGCCCATGGTCACTAAATATTCTGCCTGCATTCTATCGCAGAGGTATGGGAACAAACATAGCTTTGACTTTTGCCTAACAGCTGCTGAAATGAAATACTTGTGGAAACTGTTTACTGCATATACTGGGCAAGGCATACATTCCATTACATGACTGTTGGATCAAATTCTATCAAAACACAATACAAGGTTCTATTTATCAGAGCCATTAATTTGGGAAATGGCAGCATTTTGTGCATAGCTAAATGAATAGCAGCTCTTAGTACCAGCTCCAGACTGGCAGAACATGTTCTACGCAGAGACCCTTATGTTGGCTGGGAGGAATACTCCTTGTGGGGCAGACACAAATGTGTAATCCATGCAAACGGGAACAGTACACCAAGTGTTTAATAATGGACCTCAAGACCAAGCCCCCACTGGACACACCACTTACTACATGTGCCTTACAACATGTGCCCAGACAGCAGCTGATTATACATGACAACTTTTAATACCTCGGGACTCCATAATATGACAGTCCTGGGCCTCATATTCCATCCATGTGCCACTACTGAAGATACAAAAGAAAAACCCAGATCCGAGTCGTGCTTTATGACATAAGGCGCAATACGGCCAAAAAAAAGGAATCCACAGTACTGTAGATGAGGAGCATGTAGCTAAAGATGTAGAATGAAGATGTGTGATATCTCGTATCCAACAAATTGCAATCAACTATTGATCTATATACTTGTTTACTACTATTGTGAAATTCTAGAATCCAATGTCTATCTGTACCTTTCAGAACACTTAGAGGCCTCTCTTCACCTCAACCACAATCCATTAGGATTTCGTCTCTTCTTCTGTACAGAGCCAGTTCTGATTGGAGGTTTTTAACCAGATGTGCATGTGCCCAATTTTACATTGGGCGTATGTCAAAGCGCCCCGGCTTAGGGGGGAGTTGTGCTTTACGGCAGGAAGCTGGACCTGCTCGAGGGGGTGGGGGTGGCAGTGAGTGACACTGTCGTCACCAGCCAATATGGGGAGCAGCCCCGTAGTCACACAGTGACCCGGAAGCAGTTGTAAACGCTTCCCAGTCTCCTTTGATCCAGTTTGTGCCTGGCCCCACCCCTTTAAAAGGGGTGGTGGAGCGGTGAGACGGTCTCTTTCGCCGCTCACCGCCCCAGAGAGCAAGCAGCTGCTGGCTGCCCCACCCAGGGTCCCGACTAACTTCTTTTGTTTTTGTCTTCGGTTTTGTTTCACTGCAGGCACACCTGCTGCGCTTTACATCCCAGCAATTAAGAACAGCTGATTTGGCCATTACCGTTGGGAGCTGCACGGGCCTGAGTGTTTACTTACCCGACTCATGTTGCATGAGCACGCTGTGGCAGCTCTGGCGTGGAGGCCCAGGTGAGGGAGACTGCAGTGTTTGTTTGTTTAAAGCACAGGGATGTGCGCCTGGGCACAGTGCTGTTTTTTGATGGCTTTATTTGGCAATGGTTCTTTACCAAGTTTGTTGGCAGTGAGTAGGAGACAGTTTTCTTCTGCTGCCTTATTTGTGTTGGACATTTAGTTAAAAGGTATTTGCATTTAATGAAGTCCCTTTCCATTTGGGGCCATTAGATTTGTTGTTTTGGTTACATTTACAAGCCAGGAGCTGGTTAGGGGACACGGGGTGTGATGTTTGCCTGTTTTCCGAGCAGGGATGCCAGCGAAGGCACAAAAGGGTGCAAAGCGCATGCGAATGGAGGACCTTTTGGAAGCTATGATGCACAGGATGGATGCCATCGATCAGTCACTGGCTGAGTTGAAGCAGGGAGTGGCAGGGGAGGCAGTGGTGAGGCCCAGGTGTGCAGGAGTGGCCCCTAAGTCAGCATTCCCACCTGTACCAAAGCGAGCTAGGGGCAGTCTAGTAGGAATGCCCCCCCCTCCCTCGAGGGCAGGCCTGAGGAGGTAGAAGGTCCCTCTGGGCTGGGTGAGGGGGTTCCAGTAGAAGGGGCTCCGGCAAGAGTGCTCCCCAGGGGTGGGGACCTCTGGTTCGGTATTGGTGCAGGTCAGTGTGTCTGCTGTGATGGTGCCAGCACATGAAGTTGATTGTGAAGAGTGGCAACAGCTGCTTAGTGGTAGGGGTGTCTCCGGCGGGTACCCCCAACCAGCCGGATTTAGTGGCCAATATGGCCAGTGTCCTGCCGTGGCTTTCGAAATTCAGGATATTATCTACCCCTGGTTGAGGGGGCTAAGGCCACTGAGGGTTGTTATTGGAGAAGGCCAGGAGGCTAGTTGCGCACCTTGAGGGATCCGGGCCGCAAGGGGTCCAAATAGGGTCTGCTGTTCCAACGGGTGTAACAAGAGCCACGCGGGGGTGGGGGGTCAGGTCACAGGGGCTACTAAGGCAGTGACCCAGAGGACATCAGTTGTGAGCAAGACCCTTCTTGTAGCAGAGCAAGGCAGTACAGCAGCAGCAGGACGGCCCCAATAGCACAGGATTCAGCAAATGCAGGTATGACAACTCTGTTGCAGAGTCTACTGTCAGGGCGTGATCAATTAGGCAGGCATATTGTGGCAGAGATGAAAGAAAAGATTTGGAAAGGGTCGTATGTTTATTTTTTTAATTTACTTCTGATAGGGAGGAAGCAAAACGGTGTAAAGAGTGTGCACATTCCGGGGACTCTGGCCACTCGTCCGACAGGAAGAGGACAGAGGAAACGTTAGACAATTGGATTAAGGGTTTTTCCATTTATCAGGCAATTTTGCTGAGCATTTTAATGGTTTGGGCACTCATCTGGCATGCAACCAGAACAGGATTGCATGTGCGCCCGATGAGTAGGGTGGTGTGGGATGGAAAGAGTACAACAGAGTTTAGGAGAGTTAAGGCAACTAGCCCCATTTTGGAGTGGGATCAGATTGACGTTTTTTGGCTGCGCCATATGAAGCACGCATGCCCAGATGCTTCCTCCAGTCAGCCCTTTCGGTAAGGTTCCTCTAGGAGCCTGGGAAGAGGAGGGAAGAAGGGGACATGCAGGGATTTCAATAAGCGTTCCTGTTCCAGGCCTCTTGAGTTGTGTAAATTTAAGCATGCCTCCTCATTTTACGGCCTGTCTTCACATCCCGAATCAAAGTGTTTCAAGAAGCCTAAGGATAGAGGGGGCAAGCAGCAGGATTGACGGCCCACTCCTAATCAAGTCCCCTTCTCCAGTAAATTTGATGGCAATGATCCCATGGCTTAATAGGTACAGTAGCAGCCCAGGTTCTGTTGAAGGTTTTAGATAAGGTTTCAGGATACCAGCCCCAGGATATGTGGGTGTTCCCTATTACAAGAACCAGCAGTCCTCTAGGTCAACCAGGGGGTGGCTGCAGCAAATATTGTCAAGGAAGTGGGCCTGGGATGGTGGTCGGGCCGTTTGGGTCAGTACCCCTAGAAGATTTTGTCTGCTCTCCCTTGGGGGTGGTGCCCAAGAAGGATCCGGGGGAATTTAGGTTAATACATAACCTCTTTGCTCCTAGGAGTCAGTCTGTAAATGAGGATATTGCTGGGACCCTATGCTCCGTCAATTATGCTTTCTTGGGCCAGGCAATTGTGATGCTCCAGTAGTTGGGGCCGGGCACCCTCCTTGCGAAGTCAGACATAGAATCAGCCTTCTGGCTTCGCTCTGTGCACCCTCAGGATTTTCACCTGTTAGGTTTTCAGTTTGTGGTGGAATATTATTTTGATAAGTGCATTCCTATGGTTTGCTGGTTCTCCTGCTCCTACTTCAAGAAGTTCAGTTCTTTCCTCGAGGGGTTGTTCAGGCAGAGAACGATACATCGGTGGGTCTTTGCATTATCTGGATGATTTTCTCTTCCTGGATTCACCCGGCTCGCCGGAGTGCAGCAATGTGTTGCAGTCTTTCTGTGCATTAATGAGAGAGTTGAGGATTCCCCTAGTTAGAGGCAACACTGTGGGGCCCTCAACAGTCATCGAGTTCCTGGGGTATTGAATTGGACTCAGATGCTGGTGTGTCACGGCTCCCCAGGGGAAAGGTTTTTACCTTTTCCCAGGCTTTACAAGATTGTTTGGATGTAAAGAAGGTCCTGTTCCATCAGTTGCAGAAGGTGGTTGGGCAGCTCAACGTCGCTTGAAAAGGATCATTCCCATGGGCCGCCCATTCTTGTGATCCACAGCGCAGGCGATGTCAGGTCTGAGGGAGAAGCATCACCACATCAGGTTATCAAGCGAGGTACGGCAGGACATGCATATTTGGCTGGCATTCCTGCTGGACTTCAATGGCATAGTGGTGTGGCCCAACCCTGCCAGGTCCAGTGAGGAATTGGGCCTTTTCACGGACATGGTAGGCAGTGAGGTTTTTTGTGTCATCCTGGGCCTGGCCTGGTGTGGGCAACACTGGCCTGCTGCCTGGGTGGAGTTGGGACTGGTTACCAGCATAGGTTTCGTAGAGCTCTTTCCCATCCTGGTGGAGTTGTCCAATTGGCCAGACCAGTTCCGCAACCAATGGGCCATATTTTGGTCAGATAACATGACGGTTGGTTGAGTGCATTAACCAACGGGCTGCCAAATGTAAGATGGCACTGAGGGATTGAAGGAGATCATGCTGCAATGCTTGAAACTTACTGTATTATTTGGGGACAAACATGTCCAGTGGTGTTGAATAATGCTGCTGATGCTCTATCTCGTTTCAAGATGCAGGTTTTCAGGTCCCACCACCCAGAACTAGAAGAAGCCTAGACGCCTTCTTCAGACCATCTGTGGCGGCTTGTTGCCCAAGTCCAACAGACCTCGTGGCAGCCAGTTTAGTACAGAGGATGAGGCAGGCCTATGATGGGGTATTCAGTGTGTACTATAGTTTCCCGGTAACCGGGTGGGAGAGGGTTTGCCTTGAATCTTCCTCTGTCCTGTTATTTCTGGGAGCCCTAAGGGATCAGGGGCGCTTAACAGCTTGCGTGCAACGCCACAAGGTGGCAATTTCCTTTTTCTCACAAATGCTTGGCCACCAGGACGTAACCAGATCATTCATAGTGCAGAGGGCCTTGTGGGAAGACAAAGTTTACAGGGGACGAAGCCGGATGCCAGGCGCGCGCGCCACTGGTATGGGCAAATTGGCGGCAGCACTGAGTAACGTCTGTAGGTCTATGGAGGAGGCTCGCCTTTTCGGGAAAGCATGTACGCTGGCCTTCTATGGGGCTTTCAGGGTTGGGGAATTGGTGGCCAAGAACAAGAAAGATGCAGGGAGGGCTGCAGCTAGCTCATGTGCAAATTTTTGAGGGCTCATTGACTATTACGATGCAGCGCTCCAAGACAGACCAGGACGGCAGGGGAGACCACATCGTCTTGTAAGAGGCACCAGGCTATGGCTGCTGTCCCATAGGCAACCTCAAATTATCTTTGGCTCATAAGCAGAGTGGGGCAGAGGGCCCCTTTTTAAAGCATTCAGATGGGTCTCCTTTGACAAGGTTTCAGTTCTCCAGGGTGCTTGGTTTGGCGCTCAGTGCTGCGGGATTTGACTCCACGGATTTCAGTTCTCATTCGTTTAAAATTGGGGCAGCCTCTGAGCCAACAGCAAGGGGACTCTCTGGTCAGGCAGTACAGAGGATTGGCAGATGGTCCTCAGAGTGTTACAAGCGCAATGTTAGGTTGCGCATGCTGTAGGTTTCCTGCTAACCGTTGTTTCTTTTAATTCTCACAGTTTTCCTATCTTGTGACACAGGAAGGAAGTCTGAAGCGCCAAGTCGATTGCCAGAATCTTGTGCAGCCGCACCACAATGACAGAATTGATGGAAATGTGGGTAGTAGGCTATTCTTATGTGCAGCGGATTAAGCATGTTTTTTCTGCTGGTAGTTTCGAGGACCGGGCCTGCCAGGCAGGCTACCATGTCTCTTTCCACAGGGAAGAGGGGGATTAGTCTGGTACAGTTGAGGAACACCCTTGAGTCATGGCTACCCAAGGGGTGTACGCCTCCTGGGATCATGGTGGTGCATCTGGGTGGCAACGATTTGGCGCAACTGGGCAGGAGATGTTTATTTGGAATGATTGATTACTGAGATGGTATGGTTGGCAAAGAAATTCCTGCAGTGAGTCATAGCCTGGTCCCACATATCCCAACGCTGCAATGGGGAGGAGGGGAGTCTGTCAGGGCCCTCAATCACTCTTTCAAGTGTATTAATAAGAAGGTAGACAAGTTGTTTAGATCACCCAAGCTGCAGACTATCCTGCATGTGTGCATACAGGGGAGCACTTTTTTGTACAGGATGGGGTTTACCTCTCTAAACTGGGTAATGAGATTTTTTTGTAGAACATCCTAGTCTGGTTCATACATTGGCCAAATTGTACATGACCTTCTTGTGGGGCAGGCTAGATAGTAGGTGAACTATGCTGGCCTGTGGTGGGTGAGGACATGATTGGTGGGGCACTCCCGGTCCACAGAAGGCATCCTTTTACTTGGGATAGGTGGGGACAGGGGTCTCACAGGGCCCTCCCAGGGCTCCTTCCAGTAAGTCGGCTAGAGGGTACAGGGGGTGTGGGAATACATGCTGCCAACAGGCCCTTACAGCCAATCCCCATACAGGCGCATGGGCACCAGGCTAGCAGCGCAGGCCCTTGGGGGGATAATGAGGGTGCCCGAGGTAGATAACCTCGTGGGCAGACGGCCCCCCTGTGCAAGATCACTGTGGGTGGGATAAAAAAAAAAAGTGTGTGGGATATAAAAAAGGGGGTGGGCGCCATCCCACTTTGAGAGGGGACCCGACAGGTTGACCAGTCATGATCTCACTCATAGGCTCAATGCTGGATACACAGGGACAAGACTAGATATGATTAGGAATGGCCATGTACTAGAGTCTATGTTAAGGTTAGCAATCCATCAAAATTGTAATTAATACTGTATGGGGATTTATGGGGTTTCTACGTATTAATTTTTATAAAATATTAAGTAAAAGTTTTTTGAAATATATGATGTTTTTGTCATAATAAATACAGCTGGGGTTTACGACTTTTAATCCAGAAAGTTTACAAAAATTGTTGTGTGCCGTCTTTGCGATGGAGGTGAAGGGGGGCACAAGGGGGAGGGGGGATGTCCTGTTGCTCATGACTAGTCCGGGGAGAGTCTCAGCGATACCTGACCATATGTATGGGCAGTTCACATATTCCAGAAACACTTCTTATGAAGATGCACTACTGGCACTCAGATGATGCAAATGATGTGGGACCTCTTCACAGGGCACAGAAAGGAAACATTCTAGTGGTATTGAAATCATTTTCATGAGGTACAGAAGCCTTTCTAACAAGGAATTAAAGCACTCACATCAAGTTTTGCTGTGATATGTTTTTCACTTTGGTATCCCATATTCTTTTACATCAAATAATGCCCGCACCCCCGCCCCCACTTTGTGGGAGAAGTAAACAGACAACTACACCAGCATTTTCCCATTGAGCAGAGATTCCACATTTCCTATACATCTCAAAGTGGAACAGTCCGAACGGCACATCAATATATAGGCAAGGATCCAGTCAACAGTCAGACTTTTCCAACATGTAGAACTCTTACACGCTTCTATCCACAGTTGCCTTTCCAATCTTGTAAGAGTTCTATATGCTCGATGTGAGAAGTTGGCCTGGCATATGCTGTCCACTAATTATAGTGGGCACCTTGCACCAGTCCAAACAACCCCTTATTGGAGATAGGTTAAAGACAACCTTATTGAAAGCTATCCTAGTGGTAGCTATGGAGAGCAGCCTTCAGGCTAAGTCTTGAAGGAATGTAAAGCAGCTTGTTTTACCAGTCTATAATCTCTTGAGTGATCAAATGAAAGAGCACAACACCAGGTATATATTCAAAATATATGTATTTATTACTAAACACACCCTCTAGTCTCTTTATGAGGCTAGAGTTCGAAGTACATAAGTTAGAAGTTATTAAATCACAGTAATAGCACAAATACACGTTTGGGCCCTAGGGGCGTACCAAACCATATACCAATAAATTGGTATGCGAACCACGACTGAACTAGACACTAGGCCTAGAGCCTCTAGAAGTGCTTGGACCACAAGGAACCACCCAAGGTAGTGACACAGGGGACCCACGGGAGACGCGTGCAGTGTAAATACACAACCGCGATACGCCGTTGACTTCTATGGAGAAAGTCGGGATCGGGAAATTAGAGAAAAGGGACACTTAAAAGAGGACTAGGACAAAACCCTTTGAGATCTAGGACTTTGAAGAGTCTCTACCCACGGGAGCACCGGAGTACTCGTGTTACCTCACCCAGGGAAGCCGGGTGCATAGGTGCCTTTCGGGGTGTCGATTCGAATGGCGATCTGCTGCAAAGTGCTGCTGGCGGCCAAGAGAAAAGTGTCCGGGTGGATCCAAGAGTGGATCGGAGTTCTGAAGAACCTGAAAGCAGAGGGGACAGAGTCTGGGTCACTAGCCAGTGACCAGGAAGGCGATGGACAGATGCCCACCGATGTCGAGTGCTTCAGGTGCGTTGACGGTCGTCTTGACTCTTCAGCCACGAGGTCCAGGAGGCGTTGTCGGTGACCAGGAGCAGGATTCGGGCTGGTACACGATGTCTGTCGAGTGCTGAGGTGTCGGCGATCGGATTGGACCCAACAAGCCTTGGCAACGGCAAGTCTCGGTGAAGATGTAGATCGTCGATGGTGCAGACCAGCAAGGTCTGTGGAACTCACCCAGCGAGGGTAAGTGAGGGCAGGCCTGGTGCAACCAGGATGCCAAGCAAGAAAAGGATTGGCCTTCGTTAAGGGCTACTAGCCAACGGGCTAGCGACCGCGAAGGAGCCTCGTGACGCCGCACGTGGATCTGGCTTACAGGACACTCGTGGAGTGGGGGCCAGTGATCTTCGGTGCAGGTGGTGCTGGAGGCTAGGGCTACTCGGAGCCAAAGCACGACTTCTTGGGAGACCCCGAAGAGGATGCACTTGCAAATGTGCTCGGTGTCCAGGGGTCACGGTCTCAAGTCACCCACGATAGCCACGGGCCTCAGCTTTGCTGGGGACTCGGGGAAGTCTGAGAATCCACCTCTGGTGATGCGATGACTTCGGCGTCCGACGGGAGCTTCAGAAATGCGAACCGGACAGATGCTTCTTTGGTGCCTGCCAAGCAGGGGAGTCACTCCTTGACCCCAAGGGAGATTCTTCTGTCCTCTAATCGTGAGTAGAGCGTCGAAGGTCCAGGATTCAGTTACAGAGTTTCGTCCAGGGATAATCTAAAGTCCTAAGGACTGGGTTCCTACCTTTATACTAAAGATAGGGGTTGGACTACTCTGTGGCCCCACCTATGGGTGGGTCAGGCCAGAGGGGTGGCTACACCCTTTCCCTTTGTCCAGTTCGCGCCAAAGCAGGGGCTGCAAGCCCCTGATCCGGTTTGAACTGGGGTATGCACGGGGACACCAAATGTGCCCCCAGTGCAGGACTTCAAAGCACCCGAAAGTGCTCCCGCCCAGCCCCAATACACATTATCCTGTCTGTGGAGGCGGTCACACCTCCCTGGGACAGGAAACCTATTGTCCAGGCCTCCCCTGCCGGAGTTTCGTCCAGCAGCAGGAGGCCAGACTCGTGTCTGTGGCAGCAGCATCCATTTTGTGATGCCAGGGCTTTGGAAAGAAGTTACCGGACTAGTCAGAGTTAACATGTCTTTCCCTCTAGAAGGGTGGAATGCTAGCCCCGCCGCCAGGATTGGCGGGGGGGTAGTATTCCAAGATGTTTGACACCAAACACGACATGTTTAGGTGCAGCCATTCCAAAGTTAGCATTTTACCGCGAGGATATAATGCGCTTGAGTATATGGTCAGGCTGCACTACAAACAGCATCAGAGATGGTCTCCGAACGCTGCAGAGGGGCCCTGCTCATGCAGGGGCACCCTCTCACATAGGAACCATGCACTCTGCCTTTAGGATTGATAAGGCCTGCCTTAGGAGTGACTTATAGGTTTATATGTGTGTATGTATTTAGTGATATAGGTAGCCTATATCACAGGAAGGGGTGCATGCACCACCTTACCCAGGCTGCAGTAGCAGACCTGTGGTGTCAGTTTGGATGGCCTTCCAGGGGTGGCATAATACATGCTGCAGCCCCTGGCAGGCCTCTGAGGTACATAGTATACCATATACTAGGGACTTATAAGGGCACTCCAGATCCCAATCAGTGATGTGCCTAAGGCACATGGAAACCATTTTAGAGAGGAAGCAGCTAGGCTGGGGTTCTGATTAGCAGGGCCCCAGCCAGACTAATGTCGAAAAACAGTGAAGCATCAGCAAAAAGTGGGGGTACCCATGTGAAGCAGATCCTACTCTCCTACACTCGAAAAGTCTAATGACGGTTGAGTGGATCCTTGCCTATATATTGATGCGCCATTCAGACCGTTTAAGATTATGGTACCACAAGAACAGCTTTTGAGCTAACTGTATGGCCCAGTATATTTATACTTTACACTTCACATATAGCAGAGTGACATACATTTGGACAACCTTCCAGTCTTATATGGCAGAAACATGTTGACCACAAGATAGGACAACATCCATATCCCTATCTCACTTCGCTTTTTTTAATCTCTATCCACTGGGGTCACAAGAATAAAGGGTTGAGAAGGGGCGGGTGGAAGGAGGCAACAGTAGACAGAGGGCGTAAAAAGTGAAAACACAAACGATCATGTGGAGTGCTCAAACACAGGAGCAGTGGATGGACACAAGTACTTGGTCCATGCTCTGGGGGAGTGCTAAAACACAAGAAGAGGCATGGTGCATGCATGCCATAGACAAATGGGGACAAAGAATATGAGACCGAGGATGGAGTGAACAAATGGCAAGCCTACGGTCGGGCTGAAGCCCACAGATTGAACACATCTCTTCAAATCTTTGCATGGCTGTCTAGCTGAAACTTACAAATAGGGCCACCAGTTATTAGGGGAAGGTTTTACAGAAGACCATCCCACCATGTTTGCATTTACTGATTGTAACTATATTCCAAATAAACAGCAAGCAATAACAAATGTAAGGCCTAACATAACGGTGAATGTGATAGATTTAGAGATGACGAACATAATGACGAAAGGGTTCATGGATGAATGTACATAAGCATCATGGTAAAACCCATACAGGAAAAGCAGTGAGCAACTAAGGATATATGTGGTTTGCTGTCTGGATTGAATCTCCGGAAAACACAACTTGATAGTGGAAATGCAAAGATGTGAGAATAGCTGATGTTATGATGCAAAACTTAATTCTAAGCACTCAGAAACAAACTGGAAAAACTGCATTGTTTGACCTCAAATCGCCTAAGGATAGAATTGTACGCAATGTTGGTGAAAAAGCTGTTTATGTTGCAAATTCATTTGTAAGTATAAAAATAGTCTTCTCCGACTGGCCTATGGAAAAAGACTGTATGCATATGAAGGAATTGTGAGAACACAGACGCTAGATACAGAGGGCATCCACAAACAGGGAAAAGGAAAAGCTGAAAGTTCAAAAAAGAAAAGGACACTGAGAGCTTTCATGCAGACACTGGTATATTCAATTCAGCAGATACAGACAGACAGTGGCAGAATAAATAGGCTGGCTTCAGTACCCAGACAAGCTACTGGGGTCACATGTAGATGCTTCATGTGTTATACCTACACAACAGTTAGCAGTAAGTGCATTTCAAGAAACAGCCCCTAGTTTTGAAAAGCTAAAATGGCAAGGGATCATCTGGTCCAAATTCAATAACGCTGGCCAAGTTGTAAATTCTGCACCACAACAGTAGCGATCTAGATGGAAATTTGCGAAACCTGTGTCCTTTGCTTAAACTATATACTGGAGTGGGAACAAACAAAGGGATTGCAGCGAACAAAACATTAAGAGTATTCCTTGATTACATTCATATCAGACTAAAAAGAGGAAAAACAGGTTGGTTATATTATACGTTCTCAACTGGTTGCAGGGTCAAGCCTCTGTCAGTTCTGAGTTGCTGAAGGCGGCAAGTAACTTGTGCTTACCAGCTAAGGGAAGTTCTGTCGATAGTTTTCACGAACATACAGTTTGGGTCAAAGCCAAGGAAAGCTCCTTAACTGAGTAGACTGTCTCTGGAAATCACTAGTCGTTGCAGTTCTCACTAACTCGGACATTGTAGGTTCAGGATGGAGCTCTGCAAGCCATGATGAGCAGTAGTATACCTTACATCAAACCAAAAAGTGACAGTTGCCCCACCCCAGAAATGATGTTATTGACCGGGAACCCTCCCCCCGGTCCCTCCCTGGAACTGACATCAGTGGTGCTTGCCCACGTCTAGGGCTTTTGGTACATGTAAAATTTTAAATTGCAACACTAGCAGTGTGCACAGTTTGTGAATCTAACAAAGCAAGCCTGGGCATGTTCAGACAGTCACAGTCCTGAAGGCATGACTGACAGATGTCAGACTACTCAGCGAGAGGAGCAAGGAAATACGTAGCCAGCCCCCAGCCCCTTGGATGCCTAACCCAAAGGGGCTGGTAAAATGTGTTTTTAGTTATTTATTCATTTTTTAAAGAAGTGACTTTCATTAGAACCCACTAGTCAATTTTGAAATGAAACCCAAACACAGATGTTTGCTCCAAACTTCCCACAAGAGGGCAAACATGATTAGCAGATGTCAAATTATAAAGTTACCACAAATAGTCTACACATGGTCTACACACACAATGGTTGAAACATGACAGATGTGAAATTAAACCCCCAAAACACACATATTTAAGAGCCCACCCCGCCGCAAAGTGAGGCCTGTGCATAAACAGCATGCTGTAGCAAGTATAAAAACCCACCTCAGGGATCATACACACAACCACATTCACAAGCAGCTTTGAACTAATTATTTGAAGTTTTGTGGAGAGCAGGGCTACTCCAGGACACCAAGGAGAAAAGCATGGCTCAGAATGACAGGGCGTAAAGTGCTGGTGCAAACCATCTTCTACTTCAGGTAAATAACTGGTGCTGCTTTATATGTACATTGTATTTTTTAGGTTTTTAGCAATAGCTTTGGTTTTTTATTTATTGTAACTAGCCCGATGCAGCATATTGTTGGAGGTTTGGGGGTTACTGTGCGCCTTTTTGATAACCAGGCGCAGTTCCAGCTGTAAGTGCATACAAAACTGTTAACTCTGTGCATTTTCCATCCAACCTCAGCTGTAACACCCGTTGTGAAATGGTAAAGACGAATACCATGCCAACAATAAGGTGCTTATGTAAGTTCAGGAAAGGGTATGGCTTACTTGAAAGATATAGGTTCAGGCATGGTGTTTTATCATTCTGCTTTAAATAAAATATCTAGCGTAGAGTTCAGTAAAGATAAATACGTGAGACAGTTAAATTTATGGAGTTTGCTGTATAAATAGATTTTATTATTGGTAGTAGTAAATGTAGTAGTCGTAGCATCAGTGATATCCTTTACTTTTAATGAAATTATATAAAAATGAAAGTGTCGCTCGAACTTACATTGAGATCAGAATCGTAAAGTGCCGTCTCCCAGCCAATACTGCCACCTAGTGGCTTTTCGTTTTGCTTTATTCGTAACAAAGGTGGATATAACTTTAGAAATCAGCGTGTTCTTTTGAAACCGGAACACAGGAAACTGGTCCAAATCTTGTTGTAAAAAGTGAAATTGGGTTTGATTAATGAAATCACTTGACACTTTCTGATGAGACAGATTTTTTTTATTTTCCACTGGTATTGGAAAGGAGTTACCAGCGGGGGTGTAAGTGTGTGTTTTTTTTTAAAGGAGCATAACATAGGCCTCTGCGCCGCAGGTTCTGTAGCGGTTTGAGTTAGCCCCTAATTGTTCTCACCTGCTCCAACCAGGATTCAATATCGTGGCTGTCTGGTTACAGACACAGACCTCGGCAGTGCATTAAATAATAGAGGTTTCATGAAGTATAGTAGTGCATTTCCCACTGACTAACTCAACTTGCATTTTATTTTACATTGAAGCTGGGTATTGCTTTATATGTGCATGCCTGAAGATGAAAGACCAAAAAAGTCACAGAATAGTTTTTAGCCATGCCTATGACACCGACACCATGCCTTCTCGTCCCAGCCCTATTGTGCACAACATTACAGTTACCTAACATTTCTTTTAATGCATTTCCACCACAAGGTGTCTCCAAGGTGTAGCTCATGAGCTACCAGTAGCTCTAGAGCTACCTGCAAGTAGCTCTCCAGGGTGCAGCCCAGACTCCTTACATAGAGTTATTTTCTTTGTTTACATTATATGTATATCAGCATTAAAAGAATGTATTCATGATAAAAATGTGTGTATTTTCAGAGCTCATGTGTTGATGCTTGGAGAAAAAATCTCTGAATTTAAAAGAAAATTCATTGAAAGCTATTTCATTTGAAGAGATTTATTACTCATAATTACCTTGATGCCAGGGCGATTGTGCACGGGTAATACATAAGAGACATTGTTTCAATCATTTGCAAACTGTTAAAGTGTTTGCAGACATTGTGCTACGCAAAACATGTATCATCAATTTGAGGGAAATGTAGCAATGAGCATTGTGTTGTTAATTTTAAAGCAAATTTGTCTGCTCTGTCCCCCAGGATCTCCCAGAAATAACATGGACCAACAAGGAAACTGTTGCCTTTCAGCAAGGTACAGATATTTAGAGCCCTATTTTTCTGAGACGTATGTTAACCTTCCTGTGTGAACGACGCCTTATTTGTTAATTTTTTATTTTCTGAAAATGTTTTCTTCTGTATGCGAGTTTTTTTGTTTTACAGGTTATGACGCTGAAGTACAGCTTGCGATCAACGAGCTACAGCAAATCCTAGAGGCTCAAGATGCAGCGACCAGCGTACGGCATAATTTGGCTCTTGCAGGTAAATAAAATCAGTCCTGGTGTAAATGCTATGCAAGTATCAACCCTGACAGTCCAAAACCCCGTAAAGGTCCTATAGGAGGGGTCCTAAGAGAGCAGGTCGAGTCTTTGTATTATGCTGTAAAAAGTGACTGACATTTCTCTTTTTTCTTTACAGTTTCCCTAGAGGTATACAAGGATCGAATACCGCCACCAAAGGTAGATTCGTGAGCCACAGAGGGGTCCAAATAAAGGATGTCTACAACACCTAAAGACGGTCCTGCTACAAAGAAAGGGGCGCTGCAAAAGAACATATTAGGTGTGTTTTTTACAAAATGCAGATTCAAAAGAACCCTAATGTCTTTTTCTCTCAAACAGCTTCTTCCTCCAGCATATAGTAAGGGGTATAAAATGTGATGTAGAAGTTAGGCAGGAGGGGGGCAGGCTTGGGACTGAAAACAGTTGTAAGGCTCTTTTTATTTTTTTTCTTATACATATTTTTTATGTTTACATTGTAGAGCCATCACAAAAGATCTCTGGAGAAGTCCCCTGTAAGGCTAAGCGGACTGCGACGCCTCTAAAAGACATCCAGACCCGTCAAAAAATGGCCAGACATTAACAACCGGTGAGAGCTGCACTGTGTGTCAGGAGCCAGGTGTTGGCTCTGCAATTAACTTTTATAGACCCGCCACGGACTTTAACCCATACACCACTTTACAAGTAAAGCCTTCAACCAGTACATTGAACACTCCTAGAGGAACTTCATTTCTGCTTAGGGATGGAGACCCCAAAGCGTGCACAATTTCAGCCGCAGACACACAACAGCAGGGGTTGTGTAAAACCACTGAAGGGGATCTCAAGCTATGCAAAAAACCAAAAGCAAATCGCCTTTACTTAAAGAATCGGAAGAAGCTGCCAGCGGTCCTGGAGCTACAAACAGTTCCTTTAGCTCTATCCTTACAAAAACACCGGTACACCTCAGGCAAGTCCCCATAATCCACAGGTGTCTAAATGTTCGACGTCTGTGGTGTCTAATGTAGATGTGTTCCCCAGAGGACCATCCCCAAAACCTTCTATAATTAACAACCAGAGGCCTTGGGGCGCCAATCTTGAAAGCGATCAGTCAGAGCAGTACCCTTCTTCATGGAAAGGATGTCTGAGGGGGCTGTCTGAGGTGGCAGAGAGTTCTGAAACAAATGCAGCATCCATGCACAGTGGACCTTATAGTGTAGACCCTGACCTGCCACAATCAACAGTACTCAGTCCCTGCACCTCCTACACCTGTGACCCTGCGCTATTGTGGCCAGCATTAAAGTTCCCCATATCCGATGTTACCGGTTACACCTCCAGGAGCGCAAGATCCCACCAGCCCCCCCATCAAGTATAAAATCTACCTTTACCCACCTCAACATACCCCAATAGTAGTATAGGTTGGAGCGGATATCAAAATCAGAGCTTTGAAGCAGCGTCTAGCAGGGATCTGTCCTCAGGAGCACCCGGGTTCTCGCACTGGAACCCTGTTTTTTTGATCCCCCAAAGGCCTGACCTTCAGAATGAGGCTATTGATGGTAACCACAGAACTGCACTAGGTGTGCTACATAGTAATATACACCCCACCCCAATTGCCACAGCTAATATGGGGTTTTAGACCAAAAAACTGTACTAGCGACATGTATCAAAGACATACAACAGGCTGTCAGAAAGCTAAAATCCAAACTGAACTCTAAGAACTTAAAACTGGGGAAGGCAGGAAACGAGAGCAGTCCCTTGAAGGATGCCGAGAGGGAGATAATTCAGAGTATGGAAAGGTGTAGGAGAGGAGTTACTGAGAAAATTTGCTTTCAGAAATGGACTAGAGAGTGAACATAAGCGCGTCCATTTTGTCTCTGGGCCAGCATTTGGTTTAAAATCAAAGCAACTTGAAATTTTCCACTTCACAAGAAATCTTATTCTTAAGTTTGTTTCTCGGAGCAAAGAGCTTTGTTTGTTTCACAACTCGCTGACATGCTGAAAAATAAAATAACCGTTGTGCCTTATTTTGCTCATCTGTTTGCGACATATAACGGATAACCACAGAACTAGGAGAGGGTCTTATCACTGATGCTAAATGCTTATCTTGTGGGTGCAGCTTTTCACCAGCCTCGGGATGGCACAGGGATTTTCCACTGTTAGAGCAAACGTGTATGTATTCATGTAGCCCTGCTTTGAGTTTATCATAAATACACAATGCTTAGTGTTGAATTTTGTTAATTCCTGCACAGCTCCTTTGAGTTCTGTGTTGGGCATTGTACCCGCTGCAGTGCAATAAATGGCTCTTGTTAAATCTCGCCTCCGACTCTATGCACTTCAATTGTAGGTGGACAGAGTGGTATTACGCAGAGCGTAGGCATCCACTTTCAACAAATGGCACCCCAGATGGAACCTCTACGTGGGACATCCAACAGCTCATGAGACTGTGGCTGAGGTGACTCGACCTGAGACTGACTGATTGTGGGGGCCCCTGTAAAAGAGACAAGCTTCTCGCAGCTGCCATCTGATGTTTCAAACCGTTGTCCCTCTGCAACATGATTTCCCCGGCAGAGGTCCCAAACCCGTTGATTGCAGACTGACACATTTGTCCAAGTGCGTAGAGACGGACGTCCCCACATTAACTGGCGAGGTTGTTCTGAATTCATGTGTGAATAATAGATTAGTCAAAATTGATTGAATTGAGACAAATGTCATTTTGGGAGATTGGGGTTATTAGTTCTCATTTACTGAGAGTCTCCAATTTTAGAGGACAAATGAGAAAACGAAGGAAATGTATTTCTCGTTGTTGTTTTGGTAGTCCAGTTTTGGATGAGTCACTCCCCACTCTGATAGTATGGAGCCCGGCTTGGAGAATGATGGTAAAATTTGGAGTTGGGGTGAACCCTTGGAATAATCTTTGGTATAAATATACAAAGGAGAATGAAGACCTGAGATGGCCACTAGACGGGTCTTTTGATTTAAATAAGATACAGTATTTGCAAAAATGTCCTTTTAAGAAAAAGATGACAGGCAACGTGGGAGAGTTTTCAGAAGTGGGAGAAACATGCCACCACATTAGCCATTAAACAGAAAGGTAGAGAGAACTAGCAAAGAAAGACGGTCAAGCAAAAGGCAAAGGCATATGACCAAAACAAGCCACAGGAGTCACTAGACAGTATGGACAGAGAGTTTCGCATTTCCACTACCAAAAGCTTCGTAGCTCAAACAGAAGGTGAAGATGAAGTATTCAAATCACTTTTGAATAATCCACCACCCTATGCCTTTCAAGTCCCGGCTGTTCCGTCTGTCCAACCCCTACTGGACCACCCACCCCAAGGTCGAGATGGTCAATAGCCTAATGCACCCCTTGCTCAGAATGCACAAAGCATTGTGCCTCAGCAGGGAAATGTGCAAATACCGGCCCATCCAATTGGGCCCTCTATTTCAGTGCAGGTACATTCCTCTCCAGGTTCACATCATTTGAGGTCCCACTCTAGCAGTCCTACCCTGAATCCCACCCCATCTTAAAACAACATGCGCCAAACACCCCTCCAGTGTTTAGAAAACAAGCAGGAAAAGTATATCTCAATATCATACCAGAAGTTGGGATTCGTTTGAGGAAACAGAGGTACTTAAGAACATGGCAAGGGGGTAGATTGTAGATTCACATCATTATATTCATTGTCAATCTGTTCTGGCCACCATTAAGGACATGCCTATATAAGATCAGAATGCCCTCATACAATATATGACAGATCGGATTTGTGAATGGTGGGGCTGGCTTTTTGAAGAATCCCCCCCCCCCCGAGATGTTGTAGCAATGTGGAGAGATGCAAGGAAATATAAGGTTTAATTCACTAGTATCCCAAGTGCAATGAAACATTGTTTAATGTGGGCAGAGCAGGTTAGGAAAAGATAATACAGATCTGATAGAGGGTATCCTATGAGGGAAATATATCCCCTACCACCTGTGCCTGCAGCTGGAGGTGTACAGGCTCAGCCTGTGAGACCTCAGTATGTTCATGCCCCCTGGCACAGGAAAGAACTTTTAGACATAGAAAAATCTGCCTGACTATTGAAAGGATAAATAAGGTTTCTATGAAGGTCTCCTGTCTGCTATAACTCTTTGCACTATAACTTTAAAAAGATGTAGACATTCTTTGACACTCTCCTTCCACACAATGTGTGGAATGGGATACATAGAGTAGATGTCGCTCATTTTGGGGACACCTGGCAAAACCTTGACGTCATTGACACACAAAAAGCCCCAGGTGCTCCACCTGACCAATGCATATTTGTTATCCCTGGATTGGTGCTTACCAAGTTGCAGAACACCATACCCCCAAAGAAAATTGATTGGGACAAACTGACCTCATGTAAATATAAACAGAGTGAGGAAGTCTCCGATTTCTTCAGCAAGTTAAAGGAAGTGTTTAAAAGTCACAGTAAAATAGACATGTCTACAGTCACTGGCAAAAGAATATTTGAAGATAAATGTATTAATAAGTTAAATAAGGAGCTGAAGGACCTTATTACCAAGTCTGAGAGTAGTTGGCCTACCAAAGACCCATCAGATCTCCTCATGACCGCTACTTATTATGAAAATTATTTAAAATTAAACAAAGTAAATTCTGATAAAAAAAAAAAATGAAAACTTTAAAGACTAAAGTGTTATTGCAACAGGCTTTTCCAGATGGGGGAAGACCGAGAGGAATGGGAAGTATGAGAGGAGGAGAACGCGGAGGAGGGGCTGGTCGAGCCTCATCAGCTCCGGTGCAACAATAAATGTGTAGGATTAGGCCAGAATCAGTGTGCCTATTGCTTACAAGAAGGTCATTGGAAGAAATAATGCCCTAATTTATAGGGCTAAACAGTGGCACGAGGAAGGGGTAATTAAATGACATGGAGTACAAGCAAAAGTGGTGCGAAGACAACATTTTGCCCAACGTTTTAATGACAGACGCCAGAACTATTTTGATAACATACAAACAGAAGCTCTTACAATGCTAACTATACTGACATTGACTACAATACCTTTGAATACCTTCAATAGAGCAGTCAAGGAAAGGGCAGAAGGAGGTTCACCACACCAGTCAATCAAGCTCGCCCCTATGTTACTGCACTGTTAGGGGGGGAGGAACACAAGTTCCTGGTAGATACTGGTGCTACTAACTTTCCTAGAGCTCCCCTCTCTGGTAAGTTTAATACATCTGTGATATTTTCTGTTACCCCCATTCAGAGACCTATTTCAGAACCACTGGACATTACTATCGGACCTCTAATGACCACTGTCCCGCTTGTGCTTACAGAAAACTGCTGAAAATCTGTTAGGATTAGATTTATTGAAAGAATTTCATGCAACCATATATTATCCTGATGATGTCTTTATCACAATGGGTGCTGGCGATTTTAGTAGATGTTTTGTTGCAATGGATCTTACGCAGCTGCCTCCTGAGTTACAAGAAGTAAACACACAAGTTTGGGCTTCTGGGGACAATGATGTAGAGAGAATGGAGATAGATCCCATCGTGATAACAGTTAAAATCCACGCAGTCCCCAGTATAAAATATCTAAGCAGGGGGAAGAGGGATTGAAAGACGTAATCTCTGATTTGATATATAAAGGTATTATTAAAGAACTAGATGGTAGCTGTTAGACTTGGCATCTTTTGGCATGTTTCCCCTGACTTTTTGCTTTCTGACCTCCCGGATTTGACTCTGTTTTTGCTGGTTTAGTGTCTCTGCGCACTCTCACTGCTATTCAGTGTTAAAGTGCAAGTGCACCTGTTGTAAATTGTTATTATGGATTGGTGTTTCCATGATTGGCTGATTTAATTTACTAGTCAGTCCCTAGTACAGTGCACCGTGTGTGCCCAGGGCCTGTAAATCAAATGCTGCTAGTGGGCTTGCAGCACTGGTTGTGCCACCCACACAAGCAGACTGTAAATGTAACTCTGGCCTGCCATTGCAGAGCCTGTGTGCAGTCTGGTACTGCCATGTTGACTTGGCAAGTGTACCCACTTGCCAGGCCCTAACCTTCCCTTTTCTTACATGTTAGTCACCCCTAAGGGTGCAGTTTATGTGAAAGGTAGGACATGCCCTGGTATGTGTGGCATGTCCTGATAGTGAATTGCTGCCAATTTTGTTTTTCACTATTGCAAGGCTACCTGTTCCCATAGGACAGAATGGGGAGTTTGTTTATAACATCTTATAAACATAACTGGCCCTGGGAACAAGGTAGAGAAATAAAGTTTAGTATGCCTGAACTCTGAATCTAAAGATGCATCTTTTAGTGAAGGTGATTTTTACATTATGTGTTTGAAAATACCACTTTTAGAAAGTAGGTTTTTTCTTGCTTAGCCATCCAGTATGCCTCTGCTGGGTTTGTGGATTGACTGTCTGGTTTGGGGATGACAGGGGCTGGGGAGGAGCAGTGGCTCCAGAGAGTCTAGATGGGTCAGGGATGGGCTGAATAGACCTGGGCTACATTTAGAGTAGGGGGAGGAGATTTCCTTTCACCTGAATGGGCCTGGTCTGCCTCTGACAATGCTGTCTCCGCCTCCTGCCAGGAAGCTGCACCAGAGAGGACAGAACTGGTTCTGGCTGGGCACAGACACTCTCTGCCTGAGAGGACAAAGGATTTTGGGCTATAAAAAGTGGGGCCCAAACCCCTAAACTTTAGAACTCTTTTGGAACCAAGAAGACTGCCAAGAAGAAGAGCTGGAGAGGCTGTGAAGAGAGACTACCACTTTGCTGTGTTGGCCTGCAGTGGCTGTTTCTGTCTTGGGCAGTGAAAGGACTGGACTGAACTTTTCTGCAATTTCTTTTTGTGAGTTTCTCCAAGGGCTTGAGGTAGAGCTTGCCCCCTGTTCAAGAAGTCTCAGGAACAGCAAAGACCAAGTTCTTCTGCCCTCAGCACTAGGGACTGTGTGTTTTGTGCTGCAACAGAAGAAAAAGCAACCCGACGCAGTCTATGACGCCACTGCCGACTCCGTGTCCTGAAGGCACCGCAGAGGGCACCGCCGCAGTGCCGCACTGCAACCCTGGTCTCACCCTGTCGATGCCACCTTATGCCGCTGCTTGAATCGCAACCTGTGGGCACCACACTCCGCACCGCCTTGCGCTGTCGCACTGGTATCCCAAACGACGCCGCTCCACGCTGACAGACACCGCTGCTTGCACCATGGTTCAAGGGCACCACACTTAAGTTACATGAAGCACCGTCCTCATCCTGCATCGTAGCCTTGGCCTACAGATGCCGGCGCCATCGACTCCAGTTCATCAGCCGACAACAGCGCTTCAGCAACAACGCCGCTGCTTGCACCGTGACCTGCCAGCACCATGACGAGCACCACTTTGCACCACAGCCCTGGTCTCACCGTCTCTGCTGGACGACCGTCACCGAGCTGTGGCCTGTACCGCGACCTGACGGCACCGCATGCCGCACCGCTGCACTTCGCACCGCAGCACCCGCCGACGCCGGTGCTCCTGACTTCAACCGCAAGGAGTTCGATCTGCAACGCGTGTGACTTCAAGGGCCCGACGACTCCTACACCGACCTCCGGAACCGACGCCTGCGGACGTCATGCTTTCGGAGCTCAACGAGAGGTCGCCAACGCCCTGCATTTCTAAAGGTACTGTTTTGCGGGTTTTCCGAACACCATAGCTGGCCCGCGACGCCGGGGTCAGCCAGAACTGTTTAGGATTTGTTTTTCACGACACCGTGATAGCCCCAGACAGAGCTATTGATTTCAAGGAACTCTATTTCAAGTCTATTTTGACTACTGAAGATTTCCAAGTACTATATTGTGGATTTTTATCGTTATTGGTCTTGTCATAAGTATATAAAAATATTGGATATTTTTCTAAACTGGTGTGGTGACCTCTTGTAGTGTTTACACTGTATCACTGTTGGTTATGTGCAAATGCTTTACACACTCCCTCTAAGATAAGCCTGATTGCTCGTGCCAAGCTACCAAGGGGGTAAACAGGGGTTATTTTAGGAGTGTAACTCCCTTATCCGGACTAGAAGGAAGGGTCCCCATTTGGACAAAGGTGCAAACAGTTTCCAACTAGAGACCCCCCATTTCTAACAGTAGCCCATGTAATAGTCCTATACTTCCTGTTTTGAAGAAGGGTACTGATGGCGTGCCAGATAAGTATCGGCTAGTAATTGATCTTTGCGCTATTAATAAAATTGTGGTTCCTCAATACCCTGTTGTGCCTGACATGAATTAAATATTAACTATGATCCCACCTACTGCCAATTATTTCACTGTTTTGGATTAAAAGAACCCATTCTTCAGTGTTCCTATTGCCCAAGAGAGCCAGTACCTTTTCTCTTTTACATTTTGTGGATGCTCTTTTTCTTTTACTCGCGCTGCTCAAGAGTATACAGAAAGTCCTAGTATTTATAGCCAAGCTCTTAAGAAACAATTGCATCTCTTTACCCCCACTAAGGATTCAGTATTATTACAGTATATAGATGGCCTCCTCATTGCTTCTGACACAGAAGAAGGTTGCAAACAGACTACAGTAAAATTACTGCATCATTTAGCCTCCTTGGGAAAAAGTCTCTTTCCAAATTACATTATTGTCAACAGGAGGCTACCTACTTAAATCATTTCCTGTTGAAGGGGGGTGGGAAGCTGCACCCACATAGGATAGGATTGGTGCAGAACATGCTGAGCCCACAGACTCAATCTGATGTCCGTGCGTTTATTGGAATGATTTTTTGTTGACAATTGATAACTAATTTTACACTAATTGCAAGCCCTCTGCTTACTTTAACATTAAAGGATGTATGGATGCGGCTTCCTTGGACTAATGAGTGTGAAAGATACCTTTTTGCAATTGAAAAATGCTTTCCGTAATACTCCAGCCTTAGGTAACCCTGAATATAACAAAGATTTTTGCTTATTCGTGCATGAAAAAGATGGTTGCACCTTGGCTGTTTTAACACAGTCCGATGGGGAAAGGAATAAGCCATGCACGTATTTCTCCTCCACATTGGACCTGGTAGCAAGAGCTTTGCCAAATTGCTTGTGTGCTGTGGCTGCTGCGGCCACGCAATCCAAAATGTATGTTTTGGGTCACAATTTGACAGTTCTGGTACCACATGCAGTGTACATATTATTAAACAAAACTCAGACCCAACACCTGACCAGTGCGAGAATAACCAGGTATGAGTTGACACTAGTTGCTCCAACAATCACTCTGAAATGCTGTACCATTTTAAATCCAGCCACTGTACTACCCCTCCCTGAGTCCCAACAAGATGAGAAGCATGATTGCATATTAACTAGTGAGGAGGAGACTAAGGGACTGGTAGACCTACCGGATACCTCTAAATCTGACCCCAAAGGAGAACTGTTAGTTGATGGTTCATGTTTCAAATTACCTGATGGCACAAGTACAGCGGCCTATGCCATTACTACCTTACAAACTGTGGTTGAGTCATGTAAAATCCAACAAATGTCAGCCCAAGCTGCGGAGCGGACTGCTTTAACTAGAGCCTGTTAATCAACTAAATATTTGACTGTAAATATCTATACAGATAGGCAATATACCTTCGGAGTTGCTCATTCATTCGGGCGACTCTAGAAGGAGAGGGGCTTTTTGACTTCCCATGGAGCTAACATACAACTCGTGGAACTAATAGGAAAGGTATTGGATGCCTTGGTTACCAAAAAGAGTTGCCATTGCTAAATGTAGTGCCCACAAGAAAATGTTAGATGAGATAGGACATGCTTTCGCAGATGAAACAGCTAAACGAACAGCCCAATCAGAGTATAGTCTAATGTATGTTGTAGGGACGGCTAGATGGATATCAGAAGTGCCTATGTTCAATCAGACTCTGGACTGCGTTAGGGAAATACAGGAAGAAGCTACTGAGGAAGAGAAAGCAGTGGAAAAGATACAGGTGTCAGGATGAGACTGGGTGTTGGATAGATCTATTAGAAAAGCAAAGATGGATGCTTCCAAATGTTATGTTAATGCTATTGTTACCATGGCCCACAGTCCAGCCCACATCAGTGCTAAAGGAATAGTGGCCACATTAGATCATGTATGGTTCAATGATTTGATTACCAGTGTGGCAGAGTATCGGGTCAAGAGATGCATGATATGTGCTACCCATAACCCAGGGAAGGGTACCTCCATTCCTACAGGTCATTTTGCACCCCCAGATCTGCCCTTTGAGGTCTTGCAGATGGACTTCATCGAGATGGAAGGAGAAGGCAAGCTCAAGTACATTCTGGTAGACCCTCTACGGGATAACACAGCCTTAAGTACTGCAAAAATACTCCTGAAGGAGTATTTCCCAAGATTCAGCTTGCCCAGGGTTCTTTGTAGTGACAACAGGCCACACTTCATTGGCTCAAGTGATGGACAAGGTTTGCAAAGGCGTGCAGATTAGGCAGAAATTCAAAGCTGCTCACCACCCTTAGGCAGCGGGTCTCGTGGAGAGATAAGGGAATACTGAAAGGGAAACTGGTTAAGATATGCACTGAAATGAAATCCAAATGGCCTGATGCTTTGCCCATAGCTTTGTTTTCAATGCTCAATACTGAACACTCAAAAATGGGTTTATCTCCGTTTCAGGTAGTCATGGGGAGGACTTCAAATGTGTGGGGTGCACCTAGACCAAATACATTTTCTGAAATTGAATAATCTCTACTTGTCGATTACTGTGACCAGCTGACTAAAGATTTGCGTTTGATCCATTCACAGGCGAAGGCCAGTCTCCCAACTCGCCTCGAAGGACCAGGTCATAAATTGAGGCCTGGAGACTGGATTTTCACCCGTAACTTTCAGAGGAAGTCCAACTTTGAGCCACGATGAAAGGGTCAGGTGCAAGTTCTCCTAGCCACCCAGACTGCTGTTAAGTGCACAGGGCACAAACACTGGATCCATGCCAGTCATGTGAAGAAAGCACCACTTCCTTTGCCATATGATCAGTGGGTAAGGGATGGAATACCTGACTTTGAATGTGAAAAAATTCCTAAATAAGTGCAGTGTGGGGATGGTTATCTTTTGATGCATGGGAGGTGGTGCCATCTGAACAAGAACGTGCTTCCATCATACCTGACCCAGACAAACCGACTCAGTTTGAGTATCCTGACGTTGTTCAGCCCGATACAATTTGCGGTCAAGGACCAAAAAGAACTATAGAGTTTGATTGAAGAAACTACCTCTGGAGAGGTAGCAACCAATGCTGGTGGTCAAGACCACCAATGTCCAGACCTGTACATAAGATTGACAGTGAGGCTTTGAAGTAAAGGACACTGGGGACTTAATTATGTTTGATAGTGTAGCAAGGGAAGTTTTGAGAATTTGGATTACATTGCTCTGTTTCTGGCTGATCGTTAAGCTACTCTTTGTTCCTTTGGCAGTTAAACAAAAAATACGTATAAGAAGCAGGAAATGTAAGAAACAACACAGGTTGAATATAAAGACCAGTATAAGGAATAGTGTTAGGTGTTGGTCTAAAACGGGTATTTGTATATAGATTAGGTTGAAATGGGTAGAGTTATGGACCTACCGTTAAGGCCCTTTGGGAAGGTGTCTACTGACCTATTAGGAGAAAGAAGTTCTTGCCCCGAATGCCCCTGCTCAAAGCCGGCAGTTATGGACTAAAAGGAGGAAAAATAGTGATACTTGTATGTTCTCTATTGCTAGTATTGGGATTGTTGGGCCTATTTTGGTGGCTTGAAACATTACAGTGTTCATTGCCTAGTGCCTCCTACTCCTACAGCATCTGAACATTATCACTTCACCTTGTCCCCTCTTAAGGATTCACACCGACAAACGTATAAGCATAATACATTTGTTCAAATGTTACATAATACCCACAATGGTACAAAAATCACCAATTGCTGGGTTTGTGGAATGCTACCATCCACAACACATCGGAGAAGGCCCCTTATTCCTTTTCCCTATTCATCTGGGGGGTCAGTCAAGGCATAGGTGGAAATGTTGTGGGAAAACAAATGGTGATACATGGATCACAGAGAGAAAAAGAAATATGCATTTGTAGACAATCTATCACAGATTTATATATGATGCATTTTATGCCTTTAATAGGAAGCTGAGGTTTAATGGTACTAAGGTAGAAAATGAATACAAAAGATTTAATACTACTAGATGCGTTTCGGTATTCCAACAATGAAAGGTGAAAAAGGATGAATTATGCCCTTTTCAAGTGTATCAAATACCGGCACCATTCTGTGTAAGGGGATAGGAACAATAGACATAGGAAATAGCACCTGCGGTAAAATTATTCCGTTGAACATAATGACATGTTATTTCTGTCCACCTATTGCCACTCTATTAACATCTAAAAATACCTATTTTTTGTGTGGAGAAAATGCATATGTATGGCTCCCTGTTGGATGGACTGGAACGTGTTATATCACTTTTCTCACAACACCTACGTATATTGCTCCAGGGAATTTCTATCAAACGCATCATTTGACCAGAAGGCAGGTAGAAGATATTGTAGATCAGACTGATACTTCTGCACAGCATTTTGTGGTTGCAATAAAAGGTCTAATACCGTCCAGCAATCAATAGTCGAGAGACAAGGCACCTTACTAAAATATTGGAAGCCACCATAAATAACTCAAAGTGCATTGGCTAATATTACTGTAGAGATGCAAGCTGACCGCCTTATGACTTTGAAAAATTGTTTTAGACATTTTACTGGCAGAAATGGGGGGGAGAGAGTAGGCCGTCTGATGTCTGATTGGTAGTTCTTGTTGTGTATACATACCAGACAATGTCCCTAATGTTAATTACAAAAGCTTTATCACTTAGCTTCTGAAATACACCAGGAAAATGGAGATAGGACTTAGTCAGAATGGTTTCTGGGCCTAGTAACCACTTGGGGTTGGAAACTGTTCACTATAGTGTTAATAGTAGGAAGAGTTATTGTGGGGTTATGTTTATGCAAATATTATCTCCCAATGTGTTGTACAATGTGTCTGTCATTCTGCAGACCTGCACCTACTTTTTTTCACAAGAAAAATGCCATGCTGTTGCAACAAAAGGAAATATCTGATTTAATGAATATTGAGATTACATAAGCCAAAATGGATGACCTTTTGTTCAAGGGCCGTATGGGAACATTCACTTTAAGGAATGTACTAGAGAGAGTGAACATAGAGCATCCATTGTGTCTCTGGGCTGACATTTTGTTTTAAACCCAAAGCAACTTGAAATTTTCCACTTCACAAGAAATCTTATTTTTAAGTTTGTTTCTTGGAGCAGAGAGCTTTGTTTGTTTTGCAACTCGCCGACATGATGAAAAACAAAATGACTGTTTTGCCTTATTTTGCTCATCTGTTTGTGACATATAACTGATAACCACAGAACTAGGAGAGGGTCTTATCACTGAACCTAAATACTTAACTTGTAGGTGCAGCTTTTAACCAGCCTCGGGCTGGCAAGGGGAATTTCCACTGTTAGAGCAAACGTGTATGTAGTCACGTAGCCCTGCTTTGAGTTTGTTATAAATACGCAATGAGTGTTGAATTTTGGCCATTTCTGCACAGCTCCTTTGAGTATTGCATTGGACATAGTACTCGCTGCAGCGCAATAAATGTCTCTTGTTAAATCTTGCCTCCGACTCTTCACACTTCAATTGTATGTGGACAGAGTGGTATTACCCAGAGCGTAGGTGTATGCTTTCCACATTACAAGCTTGTGAATCAGCCTCTGCAGACATTGGGGTTATACCATCACGATTAGGCCTACAGCACTCCCTAAAGTGCAACGGTTCCACATTTATTAATAAAGCTACCCATAGGCCAAAATATAAAAAGAAGGTCCAAGATATACTTACTAAAACCCATCAGTTCTTATGAGTCCTCTAGAACAAAAACCAGCTAGAACCCCTCTACCAAGGGGTAAAAGCTCCAAATACATTGACAGGGCCATATATATCTGCCCGTTAGACCCCAAAGCAAATGTAGGAGAGAACCTCTGGAGCTTAAGGTGTTACAGGTGCTCAGGGGGTGACGTTGCAAGACCCGGATACACTGAACACCCCAAAATTCTCACTGTTGGGTCTGTGGCCGAGGAATTGGTGAGGAAATGTTCAACAAATACTCCCAAGCTAGTTCAAACTGGCTATCAGAGGCGGTCTAAAAGCGGGTGGCCCGGTAAGAAACAAAGTAGGCTAATAGCACCAAGCAGCACAGGATTTTAATAAGTAAATTAAAGAGAGCCAGAATCTGTACTACAAGGAGACTAAAAAATACTACTTCTCAGAACCAGAGTCATCCACCCCAAAATGATTCACAGGAGAGCTTGCCATCCAACACAATCACCCAATCTGAGGATTCACAACCTGTGATTTTAGAGAGCGTCAGAAGGTAAGGTGCACCTTAGAGAGATTTAATGCTAAAGAGCATTACGAGGAATTCAGGTTTGTTAACCTAGAGTGCATAAACTCCTCTGATCAAGTGGTTTTAGCTATTCAACAGGCTGTACAAATGCTCAGAGTAGCTGTTACACGATGTGGCGCCTAATAATTTCTTTCAACATGCTTCCAGGGACATGGCATTGACAATCCCTTGTTCGTCAGACGAACGCCACACGGTGTGTTTGACACAGTGGAAGTTCTACAAAACCTCTAATCTTTTACAGAGTAAGGCAGAAATAGTAGATTATGGGACATTGAGTCATCACCCTCGTTGCTCGGAGCCGTGAGGTGGGTGTTTCCAGATCTTTAAAGAGCATCTTGTACAGTAAAATCGTTGGAAAGAAACATTGGTTGCTCACCTTTAACAACTGGATGTCCAACACGTGTCTGGCAGCTAGCTTAGCCGGGTTACTGCTATATCGCAGCATCCCCAATGAAGTTATTATGCCTGGAGCGGCTGCAGCCCATGCAGCACTTGAAATACCGTGCAACAGGCTGGTTGGGTTTAGGGACCTAGGGCTTTTTGAGAACTATTTTTCCGTTATGGTGAAAGTTCTTTACCATGTCGGTTCTTGGAACTAAATCACAACCGGAGAGCGTGTGAAAAACAAGACTGTTTGTTCTCCATCACGAAAATCACTTCTATAGCATCTTGAATCTGAAGGGTTTTATAGGAGCCAAGAACGTGTGCGCCCATTTGGACCATATTTACAATACGCAGTCAACTCACCATTGTGAAATGCACTAAAATGTATGTAGGAAAGAGCCCCTTTTATTAGCATGGTTACCCCCTAACCTTTTGCCAGATACCTGATGCCAACTTGACTGAGTGTGTGCTGGGATCCTGCTAACCAGGCCCCAGCACCTGTGTTCCTTCTCAAAACCGTACCTTTGTTATCCCCAATTTGCACACCTCTGGGCCAAATGTAAGTCCCTTGTAAAAGGTACCCCTGGTACCAAGGGCCTTGTGACCAGAGTGGGACTCTGAGGGTTGAAGCATGTATTGTGCCACCCTCAGAGAACCCTCACCTTAATGCCCACACACTGCCATTGCAGGCTGCATGTTTTGGTGCAGACCAAACTGAAGTCAACATGGCGCACATCCCTGTGTGCAATGCCTCCCAATGCTGCCTGTGGCATGGGTAAGTCATCCATCTAGCAGGCCTTACAGCCCTAAAGGCAGGGTGCACCATACCACAGGTGAGGGCATAGATGCAGAGCAATATGCTCCTACAGTGTCTGTGCCATTCACAGCCATTGTAAGTGCAATGGAGCCATTTTGAGTATATGGACTGGGAGTTTGTCAACATGAACTCCACAGCTCGATGATGGCTTTGCTGAAGTCTGGGAAGTTTGGTACCAAACTTCCCAGCACATTAAACCCACACTGATGCCAGTGTTGGATTTAATGAAAAATGCACTCAGAGGGGATCTTGGAGATGCCCCCTAAAAAACCATCAACTCTGGTGTGGTTTGACTGGCTCCCAGCCATCTGCCACCACCAGATAGGTTTATGGATGCCTGGGTACAGAGCCTCAGCTCTCTGGGTCCGGAAACAAAGCACATCCTGGGCAAAGGTGTCATGCCTCCTCCCCCAGAATGGGCAGGGTCCACAAAGGGGAAACTTCAAAGGGCTGCCATCAGAAACTGGCTCCCACCAGTTCTGACCCCCATTTGGGCGAGAGAACCGGCAGGAAAACCTAGCCAGGAAGACAGGTGGGCCCACCTTTGCCGGCCCCACCCCTTGGGTGGAGGCGGCGAGATGAAGCAAACATCTCGGTTCCCTCCGTCTTGAAGATGGGGGAACTCACCCAATCAGGAAAAGGCCTTTGCCGCCTCCCCCCCCCCCCGAACTGGAGGGTGGCATAATAACGGGCGCAGACACCCCAGGGAAGGGACCCATTGGTCCAGACCTGCAAACCCCTGTAACGCCCTTAAATGTAGTATTTAGGGGCACCCCTAAACCTTGCCTCCTCAGATTCGACTTAAGAAGAAGGACCAACGAGCCATGCTGCAGAAGAAGAGGACAATGACGACAACTGCTTTGGCCCCAGCCATACCAGCCTGTCTCCTGCTTCGGAAACCCTGCAAGCTGAAACTGGTGTCCTGCAGCCAGCATCCTCCAAGAGCCCCGGGAAATGCCCTGCCTTCCCAAAGAACTCTGATCTCCCCTGGACAGTGGATTTGTCAGAGTGGCCCAACACCACAGTGAGGACACCCCCCTCGGCAATCCTGACCTGGGATCCAGCTTTGGATGACCTCTGACCTTCTCCTCAACGCCTGCAGCCTCATCCTGAAAGATGCCCCCGACCACAACCAGAACCAGTGAGAACAATCAGACACGAAAAGACACCCCTGCACCTGCAGCCCCTGAGCCGTGAGGTGTCCGACTAATGGTGTCCTGGTGTCCAGCAACTCTTCAACTTCATCCTCCAGTCATTGGTTCCCTTCGTCCAGTCATCTGGCTCCAGCCTGCAGTCTTTTTCTCTGACTGGCAACCTCCATAGGAAAGCATTGGGCTCCCGACACCTCAGCACCCTGCCGCCATGGTTGGCAGATTAGGCTAGTTCTCGCGCAACTGGGCGATATTTTGCCCAATTGTGCGAGGAAAAAGCATGTTGGGCTGGCAATCGAAATTTGGGCTAGAATCCGCACAGTGTGCGGCAGATTCAAAGCATTGTGTGGCGCAGCCGTGCTGCAGCCCAACGTTGCCTTGCCATGCCCCTTCTCCTAAATTTAGGTGTGCCCTGCGACCCCTGCCCACAGTAACACCTGCAGGGCCATAAATATTTTGGTGTGTGGGAAGCTTCTTCCAATTAGGGTCCTGCAAGACCTGCAGTGACCCCTGACCTGTCCCCAATAATGTGCCAACCTGCCTTTGAGTTAGTTTGACCCAATCCTGGGTCAGATCAATTGGTCACTGGTGGGCGTGTCAAACATATTACCAGCCCGCCTCCATACCTTTTTGCCCTTTATTTTTTTGGGTTCACCCCCTACTTCCTCCTTTTGTATTTGCCCTGATGTGACTACGGACAACCACTGATGGACCACCTTGAATGAGGCCTTCTGTTGCCACGTGTACTCGGCCCTAGGACTTGCCTCTTACCCCGCAGTCAGCTGTTCGCCCCAGCCCTTTTCCATTCACAGCATTTGTTTGTTTGCCCAAGGGCTCCGGCCTCCGGCTCTCATCTCGAGTAAGCTCTGCAGACTGCGCCAGCCCCCCAGCCAGTTTAAAGGTATTTGAAAGGGAGGTGTTTAATGTGTGCATTGAGGATTAAGTGCATGCGTGCACACAAGTGACGTGCTCGCCAGAAGCACTTGTGTGCCCTTGTGTGATGCAGGCGGGTGTTGCTGGGGAGCATAATGATGAAGTGTAGGGGTGCACTGGGAGTCACATGCTCCGAGGAGATGTATTCGCAATTATTTGTGTGTATATAAGCTGGGTAATGCTTCAGTCCTCTGAGGTTGATTGGCTTTGCAGGTATTCCAGCCAGCTCTGACATAATAAAAATAGGTGAGTCATGCAATGTAATTGGCTGCAGGCATCTTCGTACCATTTTTCTTTGATCAGGCCACAAGACTTTGTTACCTCGCTTCGCACACAAAACCATGCTAGCTGTGTGGAAAAAATGCTATGACGCCTCATCAGGGCCAGGGTAGTAAGCGCTATAAAAATGCAATTACAATACTTGGGACCACACCCACCCATACATGCCAATGATTCAGACGTGCGACTCTCGGTTTTTATCCCAAAAATGACTTTATTTTAGCAGTCTCTCGGCTAAAGTTGTTTGTCATTCAATAGGGAAAATAAAGTCCTTTGTGTTTTTTTTCTCTTTTTTCCAACTTCAGTGTTGAAATGTTGCCATGAATGCTCAGCTAAAGCCCTCGTGCCCGCAGTAGAGGAAATGCAGGTCACGCCATTGAACTGCCACTGCTTGCTGTAGTGCTGGGGTCGGGAGAGTCACACTTCCCTGAAGTGCTCCTGTCCTGCAGGACTAGGAAATTCAGTAATTTGTAGTACAAGCATGCACTGCAAGTCACTCCACTGAATTGCCCCTGCCGCTATGGTATGGTGGTGGGGTCAGGAAGCAAGTGTGCGCACTGCAGGTCGCTCCACTGAACCGATGCTGCAACTGTGGCGGTGGGGTCGGGGGAGTCACTCACCTGACATGTTGCTGCTCTGAAACGTGCAATTCATAGATTGTGTGGATGCTGTACAAACGTACACTGGAGCCACAATCACCTGAAAGGCTTCTGCAGTTATATCACTTAATTTCCTAGTGCCTGTGAAAATGAATGTGACCTTCTATAATTAAACTCTATAATTAAACTGGTGCTCATGTAAAGGGCTTCACATGGCGTAAGAACGCATCGCTCTGGAGCAGCCCTGTTCCTAACCCCATAATTAAGGAGCCATGAACTGATATGCTTCTGTGCTCATGCCATGCTTGTGCGTTGACGGGCGTGGATGGGGCACAAAACTTGCAGGGATTATTTTCATCCTTTGTTCGGGTTCTGCTGCACCAGTGACTGCCACTGGGGAAGTGTGACAGAAGGTGAGACGTAGCCATGCATCTGTTACTGTGGCAGTCCCCAGAGCACGGGACTGGCCCCTAGCTCTGCACTAGTCTTCCTCCTGTGTGTGCATCTTGGTTAAACTTTCAGTTTTTTATAACTATTTGGTTTTCATTCAAACAGCATGATGAACCATACATTTGTATAGATGACAAGGTTGTACCACGCCAAGTGGTTCATGCAGTCATTTTCAAAATGCATCCTGTTAAAGGTCATAATCTCTGAATACCCCCTCACAGCATAAATGACAAGAATAATGAGGTGAGGTGGTTCTATTACTTTGTAGTTATGTAATATTTGTCAGGGTAATCAAGCAAAGGATGACATATGGATTCAGTCTCTATTTATAATAGTGAAAGAGTTTGAAAAGCATTCCACATTACTGAAGTATTCCACAGTCTCAAGTACCAGTGTGTCGACAAAGGGCAGTTTTCTTTTCCAAATAAGCTGCCGGAGTGTTTATCGCCACTGGCAGCCAATTCCACATCAGTGCTCCGCCGGCCTCAATTTGATGTTTCAACAGAGGGGTCTCATCCCAAGTAAGATGCCTATCTCCATTGGGAGTGGGTTTCTTCATATTGTTTTCCTGGCAATTGGTATTTCAGCCTAGAAGGGTTTAATTTGTGGACAATTGCATCAAATGTGCTCATTTATATGGCTGTAGATTCCAGTTGTCCAGTGCCTTATATAGTGCTTCTCTCCCTACTATACTATGTGTATCTTTACTACTAGCTCCCCAGTATGTTCCATCAAGTGTTGTCTAATATTTACCCTTGTAAAGTGGACCTGTGGTTCTCAAATGGATGGGGCATCATCTTAGTAGCGCATAGAAGTATATTAGTGTGTTCCTGGTGCCTGCAAACATTAATGTGACCTTGTGCAATCAAAAAGGTGCTCGTGTAAAGTAATTAAATACCTTCTGTGGAAGTTCACACTATACAAAATCGGCAAAAGAATGCACAGATACAAAGTGAAGCCAGTAAACTTTGATAATCACAGCTTTCTGCTTAAATTGTGTGATCTTTGGCAAATATTTTGTTAACTAAACTTCTTTCTTTGTCGCATATGCAGGTACTTTCAAATGTGATTTCAGAATATTAGTTGTATGAAAACCTATTGTTTAATTTAATAGACTATAATGTGTCTCTATAATAATCTGGGCCATCTACCTGGTGTACATGATCACTGTCTTGCCTCTCCGTTCCCTAAAGAGACTTTGGTTCTGTTAATATTTCAGCAAGTTTGCAACCCCATCACACACTTTCATATATAATGACAATTGGCTCTTGCCACCATTGCTCTCTGCACTCTGCTGAGAGACCAAGTAATCTAAACACCACAATGACCCACATATTTGATTTATGTCCCATTGGGTAACGCCAGCCCACAACCTGAACTCAGAGATACCTGCGAGCAACAAGGCCACAGCACAAGATTAATAAACAGTATGAATATAAACTGCAGGCAAGCAATGTGATGGTCAAAAAAAGAAATGCTGTTAGGGAAGCAAATTAAGTCAAATGTGAACATGAGCTTTCTTACAGACTTGCATAACTTTATTATTAATATTGCTGTTGACCTTTGGCCCTAGTTTCCCCAGACTGCTTGTGATAGGGCTGGGCACTATAGCCTGCAAACCCCCGAAGGAACGTGTTCTTTACAACTCACAAAAAGACTCCAATATGGGCTGATGTTGAAAATGACCACCCCGACAGATCTCTTCACTTCTCTCGCCAACCGTGCCAGCTCAGGACCACAATTGTACACAACATCTCAGATGGACAGCCCGGTGCAGTAACCAGATAAGCAGACTATATCATTTGATGTGCCATATTCTCATTTTTGCATTAACACTATCTGGGTATTATTTGCACCTCATTAGTATCAATTTAACACCCAAAGCTAGCAGTAAGCAGCAGAAATCTGACCAGTCAACCATCCCAATGGGTCTGACACTGCGTGGCAACAGCTGTCTGTGTT
Organism: Calotriton arnoldi; assembly: GCA_963921515.1. Classification (NCBI taxonomy): domain Eukaryota; kingdom Metazoa; phylum Chordata; class Amphibia; order Caudata; family Salamandridae; genus Calotriton; species Calotriton arnoldi. The sequence continues at coordinate 328,854 of CAWUFW010004108.1, forward strand.
TTTGGTAACTTTTAATCCATTTCAGGTGGAAACAATTTATTTCGGTAAAATCTGCACATTATGCAGCAGATAGATTGTGGCGAATGTGTCAAATCTATATTTATGCGGGAAAAATGCCGCCACTGCACCGTCTCACAATTCCAGTGGTCCTGCCTATGACCAAATATTTACAGAGGCAAACGCAGGTGGAGATATGTTGAAGGTTACTTTGTATTACATATTGGGATGAACGATAAACTGGGCTAGAAAGCAAAGGATAAGCCTAGTACATGAGACATGGGTGATGTGTGCAATGGCTTAAGGTTCAATTATGATTTTACTTTGGCCTTGTGTGGGTTTTTTTGGTGATCAATGCAGGGGTGCACCAGACCAAAAACAGCGTTAAGCTCCTCACTGCTAAACACACACTTGGGACTAAGTGATGTTATGTTTTTTGGCTAACTTGACCAGGGATGTTGATGGATATTCGGTCTCTTCTAATTGCAGATACTTGCCCTGCCACACACCAGAGATTTTACAGCCATCTACTAGGTCCCAAGAAGCTACCAACTAAGTAACTTTGAAAATTGGCAAGTGGGCACAGTACAAGAAAGTGTACAGGAAAGATTGGGACTTTGACCCCGATCTAAAAAAGTGGATAGCCCCTGTAAAAACAGATGAAGCAAAGGCGAGCTGTAAATACTGTCATATACAACTACGTGCCCACTACCATGATTTAAAGCTGCATGCTTTCACAGCAAAACATTAAGTATGCATGAACACACCTAGCCTAACAATGGCATCTTAGGCCCCACCAGCTTCTCAATTATCAAATGACCAGAAAAGGAGAGAGCTTAGGATTGCTGTGCAAACTACATGTAGCACATCAATTAACAACATTAACAGACTGGGAGAAATGTTAAGCGAAGAAGTTCCTCCTTTCCGTATGCACCGGACAAAGTGCACAGCTTTGATAAATGGACTTTTAGGCCCCTATTTCAAAGGGGAGCTCCTTTAAGATATGGGCAGTTTACCTTACTCTTTGATCATTGATGAATCCGCTGACATTTCCGTACAGAAACTGCTGTGCATCTGCGTAAAATACTTCAGTCAGAAAAGTAGCAGGATTGTGAGTAGTTACTTTGGGATGATAGAATTACAAGAGGCATGTGCACAAGACATTGCAAAGAACATGTGTATTTGTGTAAAGCGCACGTTCACCCCCATAGGGGCATCTTGGCGCTGAATAAGAGATGATTATTGTTACCCAACTCAATGGTAGTCATTTGTCGACCTCAGAAAGGATGAAAGGCTGAGGGGACCCGCCGGGATTTTAATCTGTGACCATGAGGTCAAACACAGGCCCCTGAGCCACCAGACCCAGCTTTTTGCACTTCTGGAGTTCCTCAGACAGCAGGCTTCTGATTGAGAATTTGGTAGGTGTAGGTACAGATGGCTCAAGTGTGATGTGTGGCAAAAACCACTCCACATACACTTTGTTGAGAGAAAAGCAGCCTACTTTGCAGCTTGTATGTTGCATCTGCCACTCTCTCGACATTGTTGCTAGAAAAGCAATGCAGAGTTTGCACAGCAATGTGGAGTTCATGATGCGAGAAACCTACAACTGGTTTGCACATTCTCTAAAGCGCCAGGCAGTCTACACAGATTTGTATCAAACCTTGGATGGAGGAATGCCGCTGAAGCTTATTTTGCCATGTGAAACACGGTGGCTCATCATGGCGGATTGTGTGGAGCATTTTCTGGAGCAGTATGATGTATTAAAGCTGCACTTTTGCAACGCATCATACGTAGAGCATTGCTATGCAGCTAGAAAGCTGCAAGAAATGTACAATGGCGAAACAAATTACCTCCATCTTATTTTCCTCAAACCTATGTTGCAGGAAATTAAGGTAGTGAACAAAGCATTTTACCTTGAATCAGGTGATGTCCTCCGCATATTTCATGATTTGCAAACTTTATATAGGTCAACTCTAAGAAGAATTCTAAAGCCAAGTGTCATCAGTACCAATAGTGAGCAGCAGTTGCGTAATTTAGATTGTCAAGGAAGTGGCATTTATCTTGCGCAGGAGGATGTTGACCTTGGCCTTGACTTCCGCAAAAAGCTCCAAGAAAGCAAACTGCCTGCTGCTGCCAAGGACTGCGTAGAAAAAGGGTGCACAGACTTTGTTAAAGTTCTGGCAGCAGAATATCGGATGCGCTTGACGGATTCGCTGAGCCTCATAAGACATTTGTAACTTCTGAAACCCCAAAATGTGCTTTCAGATTCTAAACCTCTGGTTACTGACTTGCCAAAAGAGTTTTTTGCAGACCCAACACACATCTTAGAAACGCAGTGGCGAACAGTAACTTCATGTTCATTCAATAACTCAGCAGGCATGGAATCTTTCTGGATTGAAGTGTTCAATTATACAGATGCAGCTGGGAATCATTGCTTTCAGGAGTTGGCCATAGGTACCATTAAACCTCTGACCCTGCCCATATCAAAGGCACAAGTGGAAAGAGTGTTTTCACAAACTACCATGCTTAAAAATGAGAACCCGTAACCGAATGTGGCTGAAACTGCTAGCTAATGTACTAAACATAAAATTTGGACTAAATCGCAATGTTCTCAATTCATCTTCATTCAGGCCCTCCCCGGAACTGCTGGAAAAGTTCAACAGCAGTATGTACAATTAATTGTTTTACTGTCTAGCTGAGCAGCAGCTTATCCAAACCTTTGTTCGCTAACAGCAGTCCTGACACTGAACATCTCACATACCAAATTGGGCTACAGAGTGTGTCGCACACTATCAGGGTTTTTATGTGGCAAAACCAGCTCCAAATGCAAATCCCTCCACAGCACATGATCTACCACAATGGTTCCAAAGGACTCATTGCTGCATTGTCCTCTTGCCCTAACCTATCACTGCCAGACCCTTAAGGATGCTGCTAGTCTTCACAGTGCCACTGCCAGACTCTGAAGGATGCAGCTACTCGTGGCAGTGCCGCTGCCAGACTTTGAAAGATGCTCCTACTTTGGCACTTCCAGAAACATTTTGCACACCTTAACCTGCCACTGCCAGACCCTGAAGGATACTGCTACATTTTGCACTGCCAGAACAATTGTGCACGCCTGAACCTGTCACTGCCTGACCCTAAAGGATGCTGGATTTGGCAGTGCCAGGCCAAGAATAACACTTGTGTACCTCACCAGCTCCAAATGCAAATTGCTCCACAGCACATGATCTACCACAATGGTTCCAAAGAACTCGTTGCTGCATTGTCCTCTTGCCTTAACCTACCACTGCCAGACTCTTAAGGATGCTGCTATTCTTGCCAGTGCCCGGACAATTTTGCACACATTAACCTGTCACTGCCAGACCGTGAAGGATACTGCTGCTCCTGGCACTGCCAGACTGAAGGATGCTGCTAGTCTTCACAGTTCCACTGCCAGACTTTGAAGGATACTGCTGCTCCTGGCACTGCCACTGCCAGACTGAAGGATGCTGCTAATCTTGGCAGTGCCTAGCCCAGAAGAAGACGTTTGCGCACCTTAACCAGTCAGAACAATTTTGCACACCTTAACCTGCCACTGCCAGACTCTGGGATGCTGCTATTCTTGGCAGTGCCAGGCCCAGAAGAAGCCTCTTGTGCACCTCAACCAGTCCGAACATTTTTGCACACCTTAACCTGCCATTGCCAGACCGTGAAGGATGCTGCTATTCTTGGCAGTACCGCTGCCAGACTCTGGGATGCTGTGAGTGTTCACACTGCCACTGCTAGACTTTGAAGGATACTGCTGCTCCTGGCAGTGTCACTGCCAGACTCTGACTGAGACTGCTAATCTTGTCAGTGCCTGGCCCAGAAGACATTTGTGCACCTCGACCAGTCAGAACAATATTCTCCACCTCAACCTGCCACTTCCAGACTCTGAAGGATGCTACTACATTTTGCACTGCCAGAACAATTGTGCACACCTGAACCTGTTACTGCCAGACTCTGAAAGATGCTGCTACTCTGGAAAGTGCCAGGCCCAGAAGAACTCTTTGGCACAATTGAACTTTCCACTGTCTGAACAAGGATCCACCATACTGTTGCCTGGCAAAGAAGAGGGGATGGAGATTCTTTTGTGAGTCTGAAGAACGTACTTGCACTTTATTAGGTATTAGCTCATGGAAACATCAAGCAGCAAGCTCTGCACCTCATGCAATGGACTGCTCTCTTCTGATGAGTACCAAAAAGTACAAAACACTTGCGTATGTAAAGAGATGTTCAGCATTTACTCTTTCATTGCTCTTGGAGGTTGTTTTACTTTAAAAAGTGTTGCATTTTCATTAAATTGCATATTATAGAGTCCAGAGCAAAAACGTACAGAACCTATTTCAATTTGTTTTTCCTTTCATGGAAAAGGAGCATATACATGACCAAGGGCTCATTTTGAACCACTGTTTGCAAAACATATTGTATATACCCCAGGTTCTCTAATTGTGGGGTCCCCTTGTCTTGAAAAATATACTATGCGCAGTGGCTGAACTGCAAGGGTAATCATTTGATTTGTTGTTGTTTTTACTTTTGAATTTGTTTATTTGCTTTATGTATTTGTACCTATTGTTGTCTATATATTTTTTGTACGATTCTAATCACACTGTTTTCTGTCACCTACACTCTTCATAATATGTCCAACACGGATATCCCTACTAAGAGAAGAGTACATTGCCAAAATCATTAGTGGCCCATCTCTATTCCATACTCTGACCTCTCTAGTTACTACTGGCAATGTCACATCAGATAAATTAGCCAACCTTGAAAGACTAAAAAAGAAACATATCCATACAGACTTGCATGCATGTATGCTCACAGAATATCTAAGAGCAGACATCATTCCAGTGGGCTTACAAGTCCGTAACATCCCGGCTATCTTCATCCAAGATACAAAATGTAAGCAGGGTTTTTCGCACATTGGCACAACGTGCTCACGCCACTGGATGGCCCTCGGAATAGATACTGCACTAGAACATAGTAGAAAAGAACTAGAGGAAATCCAGGAACTAGAAAAAGCGATCTTAGAATCAGATACTTTGGCGGATGCCAAGGCAGTTCTAGAAAAACTTGAGGGACAATATCAGATTTTTGAAAATTTGAGCATAACAAAGAGTCAACAAAAGTGTCCAAAGACATAAAAAAACTACAGTAGAGAAAGGACATATCCTTATTTACTGGACGACTATTTTTCCATGGCGTAACAGGGTCCCCAAAATAACTTTACCGGTACCTGGGGTAGATTCAAAGGACGACAACTAGTCACTTTCTCTGATTCCTCAGCAGAGTCAGAAACTTCTGAACAATCAATCAATCACGCATTTTATAAGCGTTACTACTGACCCGTGAGGGTCTCAAGGCGCTGGGGGAGGGGGGTTTCGCAGGTTCCAGTCCATCAAGGAGGGGGTCTGTCGAACAGCCAGGTTTTGAGGTTTCTTGTGAAGATGGGGAGAGATGTTGTCTGTCTGAGGTGGAGAGGGAGGGCGTTCCAGGCTCTGGCCGCGAGGATGGAGAAGGAGCGGCCGCCTGATCTGGTCTTTCTGGTGCGGGGGACCACGGCGTAGGAGAGCTGGGCTGATCGTAGGGTCCTTTGGGGTGCGTGGAATTTGAGTCGGCTGTTCAGGTATGCTGGTCCGGTGTCGTGGAGGGCCTTGTGAGTGTGGGTGAGCATCTTGAAGGTGACTCTAGCTTCGATGGGGAGCCAGTGGAGTGTGCGCAGGTGCTGGGAGATATGTGGCAGTGTCTTGGCAGGTTGAGGACCAGTCTTGCGGCGGCATTCTGGTTGTTCTGTAGCTTGCGTGTGAGGTTTTTGTTTATTCTGGCGTAGAGTGCGTTGCCGTAGTCGAGTCTGCTGGTGACCAGGGCGTGAGTGACGGTCTTTCTGTGTTCGAGGGGGATCCATTTGAAGGTCTTGCGTAGGAGGCGGAGGGTGGGGAAGCAGGAGGACGAGACGGCGTTGATCTGGCGGTCCATTTTGAGTTCGGAGTCCAGGATGATTCCCAGGTTGCGTGCGTGGTCCGTGGGGGTGGGCGGACTTGCGAGGGCGGGGGGCCACCAGGTGTCGTTCCAGGCGTCGGGGTGTGGGCCCATGATGAGTACTTCTGTTTTGTTGGTGTTTAGTTGAAGGCAGCCGTTTTTCATCCATTTTGCGACGGCTTCCATGCCTTCTCGAAAATTGTGTCTGGCGGTGTTGGGTTCGTTGGATAGGGAGAGGATGAGTTGGGTGTCTGCGTATGACACAATGTTGAGTCCGTAGGTTGTGACGATGGGGCGAGCGGAGCCATGTAGATGTTGAAGAGCGTAGGACTGAGGGATGACCCCTGGGGGACTCCGCAGGTGGTTGGTGTAGGGTCCGAGAGGAAAGGGGAGAGTCTGACCCGCTGCGTTCTGCCGGAGAGGAAGGAGCGGATCCAGTCGAGGGCCTTGTCTTGAATCCCTGCGTCGTGGAGTCTGCGTATTAGGGTGCGGTGAGAGAATGTGTCGAACGCCGCTGAGAGGTCGAGGAGGATGAGGGCTGCTGTTTCTCCTTTGTCCAGTAGGGTGCGGATGTAGTCTGTTGCGGCGAGGAGGGCGGTTTCCGTGCTGTGGTTTTTTCTGAAGCCGGATTGGGAGGAGTCAAGGATGTTGTGCTCTTCGATGAATGTGGCGAGTTGGCTGTTGATGGCTTTCTCGATGACTTTCGCTGGGAAGGGGAGCAGGGAGATGGGTCTGTAGTTTTTGAGGTCGGTGGGGTCCGCCGAGGGTTTCTTGAGGAGGGGGTTGATCTCGGCGTGTTTCCAGTCGTCGGGGAACGATGCGGTTGCCAGGGAGCGGTTGATGGTGTGGCGGAGCATGGGTGCGATGGTGTCGGCAGCTCCGTTGAAAATGTGGTGGGGGCAGGGGTCCGTGGGGGCCCCAGAGTGGATTGAGTTCATCGTCTTCAGTGTGTCTTCGGTGGTGAGGGCTGTCCAGTTGTCGATCGTTGGCTTCATGGTGTCGGGGGTGGTTGGTGAGGGTTCAGTGTGTTGGTTGTCTTCATCGAAGTTGTCGTAGATGCTCTTGATTTTGTGGTGGAAAAAGGTGCTGAGTTTGTCGCAGAGGTCTTGTGAGGGTGGGATGTCGGTGGACTCGCTGGTAGGTTGGGCGACGCAGGTCCCAGTACCTCCACTAATCCCCAAAGGATTTTTTTAGGGAGAGGCCAACAAACGTACAGAGGACAGATCAAGGGTTTCCTGCTTTCCTCAACTGAGATTACTTAGTAAGGGCCTTTCTTTTGTAATTACTGAAAAACCTGATTGGTCCACATTATACACTAAAATAATCCAGTTCTTCAGAAAAGAATGACTCAATTTCTTATTTGCTGACAAAGATACTCCAAGGAAAGCAGATACAACAGGCCTATGATCAAAATCGTCTTTTCAACCACCAATGAATTTGATGCCCCTAGAAATCCTGACCTTTTAACATCTGGGACTACACAATTTTGAAAAACTCAAATTTAACTACCTTTTCAGATCTTACAACATCAGTCTCAATGCAAGAAACACCTTATGTGACCTTAAATCGAGACAGGATATAACAATAAAACCATGCGACAAGGGAGGTGGTGTAGTAATTCAGGACACGGAAAGCTATAACACAGAAATGCTCTGCCAGGTTAACACCTCCCATTATGAACTTCTTACTAGCAATCCGCTGACAGATTTAAAACATCTAATCCAAAGGGTCACTAAGGAAGCAGAAGATTCAGGCTTCATAAGTCACAATGAATACCTTTTTTTGAATAATAAGAACCCACGGACCTTGCTGAAAATACACAAAGATCCATCTGTACCCCCCCGGGTAGACCAATATTGTCCATATTGGAACCACTATGCCGATACATTGATTTTTTCATTCGAAACTTAGTCCAAACGACTGCCACTTATATAAAGAATACCACTCACTTCATCAATTAGACTGAATCAGAACACTTTGAGTGCACATAGATATAGAATCACTATATACAAATATACTGCACGAAAAAGGCTTGGAAGTTATCAGAAATCATCTTAATGCAGGACCTGCTCCCCACCGACTTTATTACCCACCACTTAGAATTGGCTCTTACCAAGAACAATTTCCTTTTTGATGAAAAATACTATAGACAGTACAAAAGCACTTCTATGAGTACAATTTTTGCTCTTAATTTTGCCATACTGTTTGTGGATGATAGACAACATATATCCTGATCAACAGCAACCCTTTCCATGTTACAATTCATACCTGGAAAAGCTATATTGAGGATGTCTTCATTGTATGGTCTGGCACTAGCTCTGAATTACTCACATTCTGCAACTGGCTAATCAACTGGCAACCTGATCTGAAATGTACCCACAACTTCAGCAATACACAAATCAACTATTTTGTCACTGTAAAAATCCAAGAAGGGCAACTCTACACTAATCTCTTTCGAAAACCTACAGAGAGAAATATGTTACTACAATATTCAATCTCACACCCCAGAACTCTAAAAGATGGCCTACCCATTGGCCAGTTTTTGCGTATCCATCACAATGCAAACTTAAAGAAGATTTTTTTCAGAGGCAGACGTTCTCTCTCAGAAACTTCAAAACAGAAGCTACCCAAAGCGACTAGTGAAACAGTCAGTCAAACGAGCCTGGTACTCACACAGAGATACTCTTACAACCCAAACACAAGCCTTCAATGCCCAGAATAACATATGTTACCACCTTCTGCTCCATCAGCAGCAAACTCATGAAGAGTATAAGAAAACACTGGAATGTCCTGACCACTTCCTCTACCTCACCTGAAATGCCTCTTTTCTCTTTTAAAAGGGCCTATAACATCAAAGGACCACCTAGTAAGGGCCTACAAACCTAAACAAGTATATAGCACCATTCACACTGCACTAGGACTTCCTCCAATTCTGGGACACTACAAATGTGGAAACTGTCTGTCCGGTAACTCCACAATCAATACTAAAACTTTTGAACATGGCAATGTAAACACACACTTGAATTTTTTTTCCAAACTAACTCTTGTAATGTAGTTTGCTTTATACGCTGTCCATGTGACTTCATATATAGGTCAGACAACACAAAAAATAAAGTCAAGGATCTCACAACACAAAAGCAGGATCCGCTGTAGGGTTCTCACAGCCCCCCTAGTGGAACACTTTGCACAAAAAAGTCGCTCTGAAAATGATCTCATTTGGCAGGTTATTGACAATCTACAACTGTGACACAAACTAAGTGGTTGTTTGTCTTTTATTTTGGGTGTGAGGAGGCTTTCTCGGAGCTCACCCACTCTTCATGGTAAGGTTCACCACACACCCAAGGCTCACCGGCTGGTTATCAGCCTATGCCCAGCCGTTAACGTAATGCATCTTCTCACAGCCCCACTACCAGCAACTGGCTGGTTGGGTTCCACGAAACGGACCATGGATTTCCCCCATTCCTGCAGGATATTCCCGGAATTGCTGTATTAACTTGCCGTTCGCTGAAACGGATCACACAGTTTCCTCATCTCTGCAGGTTATTTCCGTGTTTGCAACATTTTTTAACTCACCTTTACCTCAATCACACCTAATCTTCCCAATTCGAAAGGGAACTTTTTTGCCTCCACAGTGCTTCTGAATCATTATTTTAAAATAGTCTTGGACTGAGCATTCCTCTCCGGCTCAGAGTTGAATCCTAGGTAACTCATCATTTCTTACTCCATTATCACCATTATTTCACAATAATGCATGGAAGCTGACAGAATTCCGGGTAGATATATCACCCCCTTGAACTGTTGCATGCCCAGATGAGTAACAGTTCAATGAACACATCCCTTATTCGAATAACTGTAGCATTCCTCACCATCCACGAATAATCAATTTGTCGAAAAGCTCCAACTCCCCCATCGTTAACCCAGTCTTATCCTTTTTTTCCAACCCTTTTCACCTCTTTTCCTCCCCTCTTCCAGATCCTTGTACAACAGGCAATTGCCTCAGGCATCTATTTGTTTTGTCCTGAAGATGATCCCAGTATTAAGGTAAAGGGATCGAAACATTGTCGACTTTTTGCACTCTGACCTAAATGTATATTTTGTATTAATATATGCTAGGGTGCTTTAATGTACTTTCTGTTGGCCTAATAGCTATAATCCTTTCTGGCCACGCCTTTTTGTATTGCCGGAGCTTTTTTCCGTTCTAATGATATATGTCCCCACTTGCATGTTTTCTAGTACTCTCTCATTAAAAGATGATGTCCAGTTGGACAGCCAAGATATAGATGTCATTGCATCTCTATTTATATGAATTTTCGCAAATGTTCTTTATGTTACGGACCGTTGTTCCTTAAAACATTTCGTACCCAAGGTCCCTGACCACCTTTTGGGTTCCCTTGTCTGCAAAATACACAAGTGTGTGGCATGCAGATAATTCACCAGTTTATTTCTCCTTTAGCTTGCAGGATACTGAGATACATCTTGTGTACTCCTCATGTATATTGTCAGTCGAGTCTGTGAAATTACACGTTTGGGTTTGTCTTTCAAAGTTTCAAGTTATTTTCCATGAATCTCAATTCTAATTCCGACCCTACATAGTCGTTCTTTGATCTTCAGCGTTGGGCAGTTCCTGAGACAATAGGACTGTTCCTTGACATTGTTTTTATTGCAATCTCAGATAAATAATCTGCTCTTGACAATGTTACAAATGAGGTTGTTTATATATATTAAGAGTGTTCCTCCCTTTCTTATTAGAACTTTGTGCAAGACAATACAGAGGCATTTCATTAAATGTTATAAGTTTCAACTCAAAATATACCAGATTTAGATTTTTTTGGTGGTGGGGAAAATTGATAGGTGATGGGCCAGGGGACCCCCACCATGTAGTTTGCGGGGGGGGCCTCAAGTTTCGTTGCGCCACTGGCTGGCTGGAGAGTGCTCCTTCCTCCATGGGAGTCTCAATTTTACTGGACTTTGCAGTACTTAGTTTGCCACTAAAGAATATGAATTGCTGTGAAAATGTCTATTCTGCTGCCTCATTTTGAAAGGCCTGAGTACCTAAGCAACTCAGCCAAACCCTAGTAAAGGCAAACCCTAACTAAGACAAGGTGGGGTGGGGTGAACCACTTAAGGATTTGACTATCAGCAACCTATTAACCTTGTCACCTTATTAAGCATTGGCTGGGACATATTAAGACACTTTAAGGAGCACAAAACTGTTGTGGTGTACAGTGTAGGAAAACTTATTTGTGCACAAGGCTTTAAAAAACTTTAATTTAAAACTGTTTGGTGGTAACAAGGAGTTTTCAAAACATTAAGAAGCAAAAGGCAAATGCAAAGAAGCCAATCCATTCCACACATTTCAGTTTCATTAAAAGAACATTGAAAAAGCAATATGTCTGGCAGTCTTTTTGCATGGTCAGTACTTGTTTTGTTATGGTATTTTTCAAAGTAAGAGAAATAGAGGCTCCTTTATGCAGTCTCTTCTCTTACTTTATATTATTCACAGCACTTTAACAAACCACAGCATCCACAATCCTGTTTTATTCTTTAACAGAAGTCAGTCACATTACCAATGACATAGTACAAATAGGCCCTATAAAGCATGGGGTGTTTTTCTTTCTGCTTCAGATAAGATTCTGCCTGATGTGAAAAGACTTGGATACTGGCACATTGTTTGCTTCTCTGAGCCATGTACTTGTGAGCTGCAGGATTCTCTGATTAGCCGGAGGCAGAATTATTGGGAAAGGATCTATTTTCAAGAGCTTTTCAGTTGCGAGCAAGTGTTTATTTATCCTAATCCTTTAACAGCTGTTATGGAGGACAGTGGTATGTTGTATCCACCTGTAGCAGAGTGCTTGTTTTAACACAGGCGCATCAATGGGAATACTTGCCAGTTTAGGCAATGTTTGTTTGATGGTTTCTGCCTTTAAGCATCGCACTGCTAAAGTCCAGTGTGCAATCTGAATGGGAAAACTTTGTTATACTGTGTTCAAGTATAGCAGCAGCTCCTCCGTTAAGGCGGAGGAGCACTGCCTCACTGCATTCTGAGCAGTGAATAAAGAAAAAAATAAAATGATACTAATATATTATTTTATTTTTCCTTGCTATGCAAGGGCGAGCCGGGCCATCCTGATAGACACTGGGAGGAGGAGTGGTGTGCACTGCTACAAGTGTGCATGTCTGTTTGGGCGGCCAAACAGACATGCGCACTTAGGTTTCTCCAACCCAGCAGTATTCCACAGATGGGTGAAGAAACAGCACAGACTTCATGTACCTGAGTGAGCGTCAAACCAGCCAGCTCAGGGTAATCCCCATGCTGCTCTCATGCTAAGTATAGCATGAGAGCAACATTTGGATTGCATAGGAAGTCTGGGATGTGTCCCAGGGACTGCTGAGAGCAGAGGAGCAGCGAGGCGGCCAGCAGCATCAGGTAAATCTATAATTTATTTTTAACCCCACCACTTTTTATTTGTGTCTGCCACCACTGCTCAAATTTGAATGTTTATTGAGTACTTCTGTCATAGTTGTGTGCATATTGCTATCATTTTGCAGTAAAAGCTAAAACTTGATTTATTAAATGTAACTAGACAATTCAGTCTCAAGCTCAATTACCAAGGCGGTGTCTTCCTCGTTTAAAAGTGTTACCTCAGATATTGGCAATTTAGGTACCACGTATAGGTAGCGTCCCCTACACTTAGGGGGCGTCCCCCTGAGCACTGCTGGAGACCCTCAGTCAGCCGAGTGAAGGATCTTAAACAATTGATCTCTTTGGTGTGGTCAGCAATAACAAGTCTTCTGTTGATTTACATCATAGTAAATGTTTTATTATTGTGCTGATATTTCATCTTTCATATCCAGTACAGAATAATCGAACACAAGTTCATAGAATCTTTCACAATTTTAAACATGTCTCCCGATGTATTTCGGGCATCAAAATAGTCCTTCGTCAGGGAAAATGTCTGCAAAGTGAACAAGGCAAGGACAACATGAGGATACTACTCCAAAATGGTTGAAACCGTCACTGTATTAGTAAATGTGCACTGCGTTGTGACCAAAGAAAATCAGATGAACGCAAATAGCTCAGAACGCGTTGTATGTAAGTAAAGTGTGAAAAACACAAAATTGCGCAAAATATTTAAATAGCAGGGGTACGAAGTGAACCATAAATTTGCGAGTGAGTTCTCGCCATTAAAAGAAAAAAGTAGTCTCTAATAGACTGCCCGGTGATGTGATCAGGATCACGAAGTGAAACCATTCGTGTTAAAGATCTAGCAGTTAATAGGTGACTAAAAGATAGTGCGAGCGCATTGTCCTGATCTGAATAGTAACGCGAAACGATAGAAATCTAATGATGCCGCTGTATCTCAATGTGCATCAAGGTGAAAACATACAGTCAGAGACCGCCAAATAATAAGGCCAGGTGTTAATGTGCACTAAAATAAAAACATGCGATAAAACAACCGTCAGAGCAGACGTGCGTGAAAAGTATCAATGAAAGCTAAAAGTTTACTTACTTTTGTTAACGTGTGCATGCGTCTCATAGCATTGTGGAAACGAATGTTGATGCGTAGAAAGGAACGTATAAAAACCGTGAAAAATAAACAATGGAAAGGGGACTATCACTACATCGGGAGGTACCGTGAAACAATGTGCACCATTTTGTAATGGTGAAACGAACTAAAAACGGACTAACTACGGAGAAAAGCAGGAGTAAAAAATAAATAACTGTCAATGGAAAAGAACTGCAGTGATAACAATCAAACCAGTCATGAGAAACGAAAGTTGCAATTTACAGATCACAGGAAGATGACATAAAATAGCTGATCACGAATGAAGGTGAAGACACAAGTAACTGGCTGTACATATGAGGGGGGGAGTGGCCTGCGGAGCTGCGAAATGGCCGCTCTGTGAGTGAGCTCCGCCGGCCGAGATATTATCCTGCCGTAATCCTGACATATGGAGAGTGATCACCATGCAGCACACTCACCCACGGAGAGCATTTAACGCGAGGAGCCGGCTGCTGTTGCCCGCGTCTCTGTGCCGAGTTGCGAGGCAGGCCGGAGGGGGGCCGACTGCGTGCGCTCGACCTTCTGCTGTGAGCGCGGGCTGCCCCGAAAATTAAGCCCGCGGCGCTCCATGTGACTGAGACCTGGGCCGAGGCGGCTGGACTCCCTTGTGACCGTACAGCCTGGGAGTGTGAGCTGGCCCTGTGGCGGCGTGGTGCAATCCTGCTGGCAGCAGCCAGACCTTGGTAGCTGGACCCTGACAGTGAGGCACGGAGGCAGTGAGTCGCAGTTGCGGAGCGCTGGCGCTGCGAGAGGTGACAGCACCGTCCAACAACTTGAGCGAGGGGCTCACCTGCTGCTTTGCGGTGTCATTCGCCGGACCTGTGCTGGGGCCCCATCCATTGGAGGGTACGACGGGCGCCTTGAGTGGTCTTGCGCCTAGGAATTTGGACTGAAGCTGGGCGCGCGCCCCATGTGCCATTTGGGGTCTTGGTGCCTGAACCAGCAGCGGCAGCAATATCGAGACGTGGTGTCCAGAAGTGAGGAGACCCATTGGGCTGTCGTGTGTGTGTGGCCTACGCCAGTAGGGCGCTTTGCCAGCCCAACCCCGACGCTGTTGTGGCCTGGTCCACCTGGCAAACTTGAGGGGAGCGGTGTTTCTCTGCGGAGCTCGCTGGATCTTGCGGGCACCCGCCTTGCCTGGGCACTGTGCTGGAAGGTCCCTTTAATCGACCCCGCGCGCTGCGGACGTGCACTGCCCCTGTGTTCTCCTGTATTGCAGGTGTGTTGGTCGTGGGGGTAGGGCGGACGCGCGTGCACCATTCGAGCTGCAGGCGGCAGGTGGGCCCTGATAGGAGTGCCGGCGACACCTTTCTGGAGATATGGGGAAGCAAGACGCAAAGCAGCCGAAGCTGACCTTCGACCAGAGGAGGACCACGAGGCTCACGGAATCGGACCCCGAGGCCGGTGCGGAGAGACCTGCAGAGTCACAGATGGAGGACCGGGGGGAGGACCTGCGCACCCTGATGCTAGAGATGCGGTCTAGTCTGCGGAACATCGACACCAAGCTGGATGCGCTTACCACCCAGCTAGATGCTGTCAAAACCCAAGTGGGGACTCATGAGACCAGGCTTGATGTTCTTGAAAATAAGGTCTCCGATTTTCATGAGTTCCAAGTAGAAACGAAGGAACAGCTCCTACAGATGGACAAAGTGCTGGGCCTAATCCGTGCCAAAAACTAGGATTTGGAGGCGAGGTCGCGCCGCAATAACCTGCGCATCACGGGCATACCGGAGACCACTGCCATCGCCAAAATGGAGACTTACGTGACTGACCTGCTCCGAGAGATCTTCGACACTCATCTCTCCGCGGTGTTTGCGGTCGAGAGGGCGCACCGAGCCTTGGGCCCTAAACCACCGGTCGGCGCTACACCCAGACCCATCCTGGCCCGGATTCTTAATTATCAAGACCGCGACCTGATTCTGCATAGCACGTGAGAAGGGGAAGATCACGCACAAGGGCAATCAAATCTTTCTATCCAGACTTTACGCCCGCGGTGTAGTTGGCAAGGCGAGAATTCCTGCCTGCTAAACGTCTCCTGCTGCAGGCCCAGATTCCCTACTCGCTGTTATACCCGGCCAAACTCAAGGTCACTCACGACGGAACTGCACACTTCTTTACGGATGCCAAGTCTGCCCTCAAGTTTGCAAAACACATCGGTGGCAAACAACCTAAACAGGGCTCCACGTCTGCGGCCTCGGCTGAGGCCCGGCTCAGTGACAATGATTGATGGGTCTACAGTCATGTTATATCCTTTGCTCTGGTTGATTTATACTATGATGGTGGGTGGGAGACGTATGTGTGATTTTATCACTGTTGGGAAATGATTGATCTGTCTCAGTTCTGTTTTGTAACCCTCTGAGCTGGACGTAGCTGGCCCTATAATGCGCGGGCCATAGGGCAGACTTGGCAGGCTTTACGAAAGACTAGAATGTGTTTGCCCGAGTCGGGTCGAACTGAGTTGCATGAACTGCCCAGGCTCCTATGTCTACTGATACGACATGTGGTTGTTTGGTTCGACTTTTCTGTGATATTGGTTCAGCTCTCTGCAGTTTCTTGGACACCCTGTTCTGACAGGGGAGTACGCTAGCGGTGCTGCGCCCCTATGGGAGGATTCCCTTTTGCTAACTGTTTCTTTATGATGTTGAGGGTGGGTTTTCTACAACCTATTTGGGGGGTTGGAGTGGGTGGTGGGTGGGGAGCGGGGATTGTTGTTATGTTTTTAGCCAGTATGTCACTCTTCAGCTCGTTGGTCTGCACCTTGTTGTCCATGAGCCTGTTATGTTGCCCTTGCCTCACTGTACCTTTACAAAGTAAACAGCCAGTCACCACGCAACCTGTTTGAAC
This sequence comes from Calotriton arnoldi, assembly GCA_963921515.1. NCBI lineage: Eukaryota > Metazoa > Chordata > Amphibia > Caudata > Salamandridae > Calotriton > Calotriton arnoldi. The sequence continues at coordinate 345,257 of CAWUFW010004108.1, forward strand.
TTTTTAACGTGGAACATTCGGGGATTAAATGACGGTAGGAAATCCATGCTAGTGCATGCCTATCTGCTGAGGCATAACAGACCTTTGTGTGTTACAGGAGACGCATCTAAATGTTGTACCTTCCCCCAGGCTGAAACAATCGTTGGGGCTCAGTGTACTCTTCCATATACTCCAACTACTCCCGGGGGGGTCGCTGTGTTGATCAGGTGAGGCTTGGACTGGAGGGAAAGGGAACTTCACACTGACCCAGAGGGTAGGTTCATTGTCATTCTGGGCACTTTAAGCGGCATCCCAGTCGTGATAGTTGCGCTGTATGGCCCTAATGTGGACTCCCCTAGCTTTTTTCAAGCCATTTGGGCCAGAGTTAAGGCGACCGGTTGTGATACTATTATCTGGGGTGGGGACTTTAATGCCATTTTAAACGATGATCTGGAGAGGAAAGGGACTTTCCGAACATTACACCCGTCAGCCAGTGCAGCTTTGAACGCCATAATTTCGGATGGGAACTTAGTTGACATTTGGAGGTGTAGACATCCTACGATTAGAGAGGGAACCTGTATCTCAGAGCATCGTGGCGCATGGTCTAGGTTGGACTTCTGGTTGGTGTCGCGTGATGTTGCCACTTGGACCAAGGAGGTCTCACACCTACCCAGGTCTCTATCAGATCATGCCCCTTGCCATCTGCAGTTAGCAGTCCCCGACTCACCCCCACGATTATTCACGTGGCGGCTTCCACCACATGCACTTTTAGAGGAGGCCTTCAAAGAAGAAATCAGAGATGACATCACCGACTATTTCACCCTGAATTCCGGCTCGGTAGACACGGAGTACTCTCTTTGGGAGGCATTCAAGGCGGTCATCCGGGTAAACGCATTGCCCGCCAGGCTGGGGTGCTAAAGGCAATTCGGGGCTCGCTCGCTTCTCTAGAGTCTCAAATCAGGGGTCTGGAAACACAGTATTACTCCTCAGACGATCCCCAGACGTTGGCTCTCTTAAAGGACAGATTGCTGGAGTTCGAGGAGGAAGCGCAGCGGGAGGTCAAGTTCTTGGGGAAATACGCGGAGGGCGACAGGCCAGGGAGGACTCTAGCAGCAATGATTCGTGCCCCAGGCTCCACGGCTTACATTCCTGAATTGATCAGTGCAAATCGGACTGTTATTAGAGGCCAAACTGGAATATTAGATGAATTTTCCACCTTCTACTCCAATCTATATACCGCTACTCAAGAGTCAAGCCCGGAAGGATTGCTGCCCTTTCTTGACTCGTTAGAACTGCTTTGGTTTAGTCAAAAGACAGAGATTACTTTGATTTCCCGTTTAGAGTAGAGTAAAGGATATCTCCCAGGTAATCAAAAGTTTGCCGCTGGACAAGGCCCCCGGCCCTGATGGCCTAACTACCGCCTTCTACAAAACCTATGTAGAAGAACTTGCGCCGCACCTCATTGCGCTATATGAAGAAGCTCAGGCCTCTGGCATTCTACCGCCAACCATGCGAGAAGCAATAATAATACCTCTGCTGAAACCCGGGAAGCCTGATAATGAATTGGACTCTTACAGGCCGCTGTCCTTAATAAATGTAGATGTTAACATTTTGACGAAGTTGATTGCCAACCGGTTACAGCCTCTACTCCCTTTAATCGCCCGTCCAGACCAATCAGGTTTTATCCCTGGGCGTTCCACCTCACACAACCTCCGGTCTTTGTTCTCGGTTTTACACCATCTCCATCCAGACGTACAGGCGGCAGCGGTTTTTCTCGACGCTACAAAAGCGTTCGACACGCTAGAATGGCCGTATCTGTTCGCCATTCTGGGCCGTATGGGGTTCAGCCCGCTATATATAAACCTAATCCGCCTACTCTATACCAGACCGACGGCTCGGATCCGAGTGAATGGTCTCATGTCGGCACCTTTTCCTATTTCGCGGGGCACGAGGCAGGGATGCCCCCTGTCCCCGTTGCTCTTCGCGATGGAGCCACTGGCGGCGGGCATACAGCAGCATCACACGGCTAGGGGAAATGGCTTCAGTACAAGAAGCCTCCATATATTGCTATATGCCGATGACATCACGCTGTACGTGATCGACCCCGCAAGCAACCTAGTCCCCCTCCTCCGGGAATTTATCAAATTCGGCGGCCTTTCTGGCATTTCCATCAACTGGCCCAAATCAGTTATCTTTCCATTGACGGACTCTACCGTCCCCGTTATCTCAGAGTACCCTCTAAAATGGGCGGACGAACCTGTAAAGTATCTGGGCATATGGCTTAGCAGAAATATGCAAGATATTTGGAACATGAACTACGGCCGTGCCATAGTCTGGCTGACGGAGAAAGTCACAGCGTGGGGCAAGCTCCCGCTCTCTATAGCTGGGAAACTTGCACTAGCTAAAATGGTGGTACTGCCTAAATTTCTGTATTTATTTGTAAATATCACGATCCCTCTCACAAACGCCTTTTTTAAGTCCCTCAGGACCCTTTTGGTCTCGCTGGTGTGGGCAGGCCCGTGTGTCCTGGGATTTGCTGACGCTCCCGCTCTGTCAGGGCGGGTTGGGTGCCCCGGACATGCAACTATATGCCTGGTGTGCTCAAGCTCAGTTTCTCCACCACTGGGTCCACCCGACTCCTTTCCAACCCCATGTAGCCGTGGAGACTGATGAGGCGGCTCCGGTCCCCCTCCGGGTGGCTCTATATCAACCTTACCGACGTCCCAGAGATGGCATTGACACCGTGAAGACCCTGAGGTGGGCGTGGAATGAACTGCGGAAGAGATCTGGTGCTCCTATACTATATGCCCCGTCCATACCATTGGCGCACAACCCTATGCTACCAAAACAGGTGAGAATGAGTTTACTTTTAAGAACTGACCCAAAGCTGGAGGGAGAGAATATGGCCACTTTAAAAACGCCTTCAAACACACAGTGCTTTGTTTAGTGACTATTTCATAAGGGAAATAGGATGTTACCGAATGTTACCAACAAGCATATTCCAGCCTTACCAAAGCTCACTTGCAAATATTTTGGCAGGCCTCTGGCAGGTCCAGTGGATTCAGGTTGGTTATGCTGGTCGCAAAGTCCCCCTTAAGACACTACTGCAATCATCGGTTCAAGTACACAAGATGTGTTCTTTCCATAAAGGAGGGAGCGGTCGTTTTGGATTCAGATACACTTGCAGTCAATCAAGGGGTGGGGGAATGTAGGATTAGAATGCGCTCATGTCCTGTAGCAGAGGTTGGAGAAAAGTTAGCTCTCTTTGTCAAGGAACAGGAGAATATTTACAGTGATCAATGGATTTTTCTGACTGAGAGGTTTTCAGATAAGACTTCTTAGCAGTACCCTTTCAAAACGGGTCTAAATCCATTTTTTCCCCCGGAACAGGAAAATGACTTGGTTGTGGGAAACATTATGCCTTCCCTTCCTTTGTCATGGCTGCGAGAAGTATGGCACAAATATGTAGGCAGGGGCGAGGGCAGCGGTGGTTCCTCTATTAGGGCACTGGGGCATTGCGCGCCCCCCCCCCTATTTTTATTGTCCCCGTAGTTGTCCTCCTTTGCCCCCGTATTAAATAAATACATTTTAATTCAAGTTGGTTTTTTATCAATCTGCAGGCACAGCATTGCTTTTTTCACAGCTGTGGGTAGAATGTGTAGGTGGAGGGGTGGGGCTTAAAAATTGACAGCAGGCACTCATACATCACATTTCAGAGTTTTTTTTTTTTCATATAGAACGAACTTGACCCGAAGGTATCAGAGCGCTTTACATGAGCACCAGTTGCATTACAGATTGACATGTTCATTTTTGTTGGGCATGGGGAGATTACGTGACTTGCCCAGAATCACAGGATGTTGAGCATTCCTGCCGAAGCTTGAACCCAGTTCCCCAGCTTCTAGGTCGACCGCTCTAGCCATAAGGCCACATCCTCTCCCCTCAAAGTTTGCATGTCGGGTTGGCCGGCTGTCTTTCTACGACCAGCCCTGCATGCACACTGGAGGCCTCTCACTATCTGCGCAAATAGTGAGCCTGAGGGAGGGCGGGGTGAGGGGGTTCACTGCTGCCCGTACTCCTAATGAGCGCTGCACTCACCCTGTTTAGGAGTCAGGGTGAACCCGATGATGAAGCATGACACTACTAGAGTGTGTGAGGGTTATTTAACAAAAAGGAATTGCTTCCTTTCCCACACTTGAGTGGTTGACATCTGGGGAGTTTCATTTCCCAACTGTTTTTAATTTAAGTGGGGTACTTCTATTGACATTGTATTTGACTTGGGAGGACGTATCCCCACTAAGAACCCCTTTCCGCCCTTCTGGCTCTGGAGAAGTTCTCTTCTGCCAGTGGCTATAGTTTACAAGTATTAGAGCAGCGCACAGCTGTAGGGACCTTGGATAATTTCCAATTGAATAAACCTGATATACCCGTGTTCTTCTCATCACTCCCCCCTTTCCTGCCTCTTTGCACTTTCACTTCTACCCAGTATTTTTAGGACCTATAACCATAATGAAGGAACTTTTAGGAATTAGCTACTCCGACAAAATGGCATCAGCTATCCTAGCAGCACCATCACTATTGCCAGATACCAATATCAACCAAAGCCTGAACCAGACCCAGAGTTGGGATGAGTTGAAAGAATTAAAGAGGAACCAAATGAAGATCCTATTACATGGGGCAATTATGACCTAATATTTACGGGGAAATGCAGCCCGACAGGGTTACTTGTCACCAACAAATCAAGAATTTTCTTGGGAGACCCAATATTCAAGAAGGAATGGTCACTAATTGCGTGGCGTTGCACACACGATTGGTTGATTTTGATAATTAACACTGCTAAACGCCTCTTGGAGGCACTCCTTGTTAAAATCAAAACAAGTAAGGAGGCATTGAATGCACAAATTAAAATAACAATCTACAAGAAGAAACTAGAAGAGGTTATTAAGGAGATTAGCGAGCACAAGGAGTATCTAATGCAGAGCAAGATTAATAAACTGCAAAAAGATCTAAAAAAGTTCTCCCATGAGAAAGTCTCCCCCTGTATAAGGGATGACTATAGTAAACAGGATACCGATACCGGTTCATCCCACAGGAGCGACTCGGGCACGTCAGAGTCCGATCAGGAGGACTGGTCAAGTGATAACTCCTCCAGGAGCTGGAGAGGGAAACCTAGACGACAGAGAAGAGGGGGCTTAAACCAATCATACCCCCCCACCACAGATGTACACGTGGCCCAACCCAAATGGTCCACAACAATTCCAGGGTCCTCCCCAGTACCACACTATACCATACTTCCAGCCTAACCAAAATCAGCAATATTTTTTAGGCCAGGGAGGGAGGAGAGGGAAGACGCGGCAGAAGAGGGAACAGAAGAGTCCAGTGGGACGACGACCGAAGAGGAATGAACACAAGGAGTCAGACGAGGGACCAACAGCCAGGCCTGAGTTCAATGTAGGTTTGGTGGTTAACCTCACAGATGAGATCCTCACCCAGGAGGAACAGATGGTTCTAAACAAGGGACTCAGCTTTGTTCAGACTACTCAGATTGACAAATTTCAGACCAGATGTGAATTAAGTGAGTTCTTTAGAAAGATCCGGGTGAGAACTTTTTTTGAAGGCAAACAGGAAATGAAAGACACCGGCCACACACCCCTTCGCCTTAAACCCACCTTTTGTCCACCTACGTCCATGATGCCCCAGAGGTTATGGCATTTGAAGAAGCAGTTACGAAAGAGGTAGAATTGCTACAGCCTAGGAGAGATATGTATAACAATCTGAGCAAGAAAGAACGAGAAGCACTCAAATCTTTGAACGCCAAGAACAACATCATAATCAAGCCTGCCGATAAGGGAGGGGCTATTGTGATACAGGATGTGGAAACCTACAGAGGTGCCTGCCTCACTCTCCTCTCGGATTAGAGACACTACAGGAAAATACAGAGGGACCCTAGTGCATGCCTTCAAAAGACCATCTCGACATTGACTCTGGAGGCCTTAGAGAACAACTGGATCACCAAGAATGAGAGAGACTTCCTCATCACATAGGAACCAAGAAACCCCTTACTCTACACAATACCCAAAATCCACAAGGGCAGGATGCCACCCCCGGGCAGACAAATTGTGTCCGGCTTCGGGTCTGTATTAGAACCCCTGTCTAAATACACAGACTGGTTCCTGAGACCCTTAGCCACCAAGATAAAATCTTATGTCAGGGACACCAAACACCTGTTGAATCTCCTGGCGGAACTAGAATACGATCCCGCAGAAAACATCATGATATGCCTGGATGTGGAGGCTCTATATGCCAGCATCCCACAAGAGGAGAGCCTCCACGTGGTTGAGAACATACTAAGGACTCAAGACTGGCCATGGGAAGCACCAATCAGATGGATCATGACCCTGATGCATATGGCCCTCACTGAAAACTTCTTCAAGTACGATGACCAACTTTTTTTACAGATCCATGGGACTTCCATGGTGTCGCGATTCCACCGAGAACTGTGAGGGCACTACATGCAATAAGGAGTGGTGGGCAGTACCTGATGTCGAGGACTCTCTCCACAGGCGACGGACAAAACACCTTGGATGGAGTACTCCACCCCAGACGATCAGCCTACATGTTCCTTTAACTGGGAACATGATGAACGGGACCATGCCCTCGACTGCCACGTCACCTTCCCCGAGCCAATCCCAGCGGATCAACCTCCGAGAGAAGGACTGTTAATGACGGAACCCGAAAGACGCGGGGGGAAAGAACCGGCATTGTGGACGCCAGAGGAGTTGAGCTCCAGAGGAGACAGCGTGCTGCGGAAACAAACTGAACCAGAGTCGCGGGGATCCAGGAAGCCAGGAGGCCAACGTGACCGCCTTTCGTCCAGCCACGTTCCCCGAGGAACGTGGTTCACCCAGGTACGTGCTCGCTTCGCTGGGTGGGCCGGGAGGAAGGAAGGAAACCGGGGAGTAGCAACTCGTTCGAGCCGGTATTGACTCCCTTTTACTCCGCACTCACCTCCTCACTTTAAAACGCCGGTCTAGAAGCACACAGGTGTTCCCTCACTCCCCATCCTGAAGGGAATAAAAAGAGGATCGTATTATGAATCTTTTTTTTTTTTTTCTTCTCTCTCTTTCTTTGGGGCTTACTTGCACAGACGTTTCCTGAGGACTAGTGGTCTCTGGAGGACGGCGCGAGATTACCGGACTGGTCCATCCTTGCCCCTAACCCAGGAGAAAGACAATACCGACTTTGTTTTGACTAATGAAACCATAAATCATTAAGAAAGAATAAAACCTACACCAGAATAGCCCCTCCGTCTGCATTTCGTTCCTCTCGCTCGGGTCTCAGCCCACATATTTGGTGGAGAATGCGGGCAATCTAGCCATTAGTACTGAAATAATGGATGCAATCATACAACATTTAATTAAAGGACAAGAAAAATTGGAATTGGCGGTGGAACGCCAAATGACATCGGCTCAGGCCGACAGGTAAATATTCAAAAATACGATGGCTGCACAAATGGAAGGACTACAGAAAATTGCAGAAGAGCAAGCACACGCAGGAACTAAGTCCGGCAAGAGCACCCCTCAAAACCCGCCTGGCATCTCTCTTCAGAAATACATCCCTGGGGAGGACCCCAACGCTTTTTTGCTTAATTTCGAGCATGCAGCTCGAGCATGTGGATGGCCAGTGGCAAAATGGCCCTTCTTCCTGGCACCACTTCTTACGGGGGAAGCACAGGCGGCATATCAAGTCGCAAACCCCACCGGAGACACGCCATATGCCGAAATCAAAACCAAAATCCTGGATCACCTAGGATTAGAGTCCGAGGCATATAGGGTTCATTTTTGCAAAGAAAAGGGAGCCCCAGGAGAGAACCCTAAAACTCTCTTCTATAGACTAAAAGCCGCAGCAGATAAATGGCTGAAGCCAAATGAAAGTAGTAAGGAGGAAATCATGGACCGAATTTATCTGGAACAATTCTTAGAGGCGCTCCCATATAATACTCAGAGGTGGCTTCGCCAACACACCAATCTTACAACAGCGCAAGCAGTGGACATGGCCACCACCTTTTCCAGGGCTCAACCACGCACCACCCTTTGGGAAGCTGAAAAACCAAGGCGATCCCCCCTGGGAAATGGAGAGAAGAAAGGTCACATGCGGTCTACAACAGAACACCCCCAAAACACCGTCCGTCCAGGCCAGAAGTTCCGGCTTTTAGAAGCCCCCAGTGCTTTGAGTGTGGGGATTGGGGACATATAGCACAAGCATGTCCCAATAAGAAACCAACTGAAGAGCCCATGGAAGTGGGATACATTCCGAAATCTATCCTCTACACTGCGGAGTTTGGCAGTGCTTTTCGTGTGAGTGTACAGGTCAATGACCGTTGGGTTAATGCCCTTTTAGACTCTGGTTGCCGGCAGTCAGTCATACAAGGAGAGTTGGTCAAAGCATCCCAGATCTTACCTGAAACCTTGGTCCACATACGCTGCGTACATGGGGACATTAAACCTTATCCCGTGGCCGACCTAACCATAACTCCTAGGGATTACTCTTCTTATATCAGAGTGGGAGTATTGAACGACCTTCCCGAGGAGCTGATAATAGGGACCGACAACCCTGGGTTTGTAGAGATGTTCCTGGCCACAGTAAATGGTAGGGAGGGGAGTAAGGAGACAATTAGTCGGGAGGGGCCTTCTCAACCTGCCCTTATTTCCCCTGAACCTTGGCTCCTTGACAGGAACTTTAAGTTCAGCCAGTCCAATGATCCCACTCTCCAAAACGCCTGGCATAATGCCCAAACCCATACGGGCAAAGCCCCCCTTTCTTATCCCCGCTTCATTACACTAAACGGGTTATTATATCGAAAGGGTTCAACTGAGGACACTCCCCAATTACTTGTTCCTTCGCCCTTTAGAGACCAAATCCTCTTCTTCGCGCACTCACACCTGACGGCCGGTCACACTGGGACAGAGAAAACCACCCAAAACATTTTGAAGCACTTTTACTGGCCCGGAGTATACGCCGATGTCAAGAAATACTGCCAGGAATGTACCATATGCCAGAAGAGGAATCCCTATAAACCCCCTCCGGTGCCCCTACAGCCGTTACCAATAATAGGAAACCCATTTGAAAGAGTGTGAATGGATCTCATAGGCCCCCCTACCTAAAACCAAAAAGGGTCATCAGTACGCACTAGTAATCGTGGATTACGCCACACGATACCCTGAAGCTTTTCCCCTGAGAGCCCCGACAACTCAGAACATAGCAGATAGATTAGTTGAACTATTTTCAAGGGTGGGCTTCCCACGTGAGATCCTAACTGACCAGGGCACTCCCTTTGTTTCATGGTTGATGAAGGAAGTGTGTAAAACATTGGGTCTTAGACACCTCAAAACATCGGTATACCACCCTCAAACAGATGGTCTTGTAGAGAGGTATAATGGCACTTTAAAACTGACCCTCAAAAAAATGTTGCAAGCTGAAGGAAAGGAATGGGATCAGCTCCTGCCTCTAGCATTATCCGTAGCCAAGTCCAAAGCAGCCTTGGGTGTTCTTCCTTTGAGATGTTATACGGGAGACAACCCCGGACTCTTCTGGAGATAACAAAAGAGGCCTGGGAAAAAGAAGAACCCAACGAGGCCAAAGGCTTTCTTGAGTATGCCCAGAACCTAAAATCCAAGATAGGAAAATTAAGGGACCTTGCCTACTCCAATCTAGAGAAAAAGGAAAAACAAAAACACTTCTATGACAGTGGGAAGAAGTGGAGACGGCTAACTGTAGGTGATTGGGTTTTAGTAATAATGCCATCCTCCACTAGTAAATTAAAAGCGGAGTGGCTAGGTCCGTATAAAGTGGTGGGCACCGTTGGCAAAACATCCTATAAGATCCAGATAAAGCCTTCCCGGATCCAAACATACCACATAAATCTATTTAAGAAATGGTTGGGTCTGTTGCCTACGACAAACCATCTAGTGCTTTCTAGCCCCAGGGAATCCCCAAGTAACTTAAAACACCTAGTCATCAATGAGTCCCTGCTCCCACAACAGAGACAAACACTAGATTCCCTCCTGAGCTCTTACACCCCTATTTTCTCAGATGCTCCAGGGCAGACCACGCTAGTCGAGCACTCCATTGTGACCACTCCTGGACGCATAGTAAAGCAACGACCCTATCGCATAACAGCCGCCTGGAGACCAGCAGTAAGTGCAGAGGTTAAGAACATGCTAGAGATGGGTGTGATACGCCCTTCCAAGAGCGAATGGTCCTCACCCATCGTTTTAGTCCCTAAACCAGATGGTTCCATTCGTTTTTGTATGGATTTTAGAGCGGTCAATGCCATCTCAAAATTCGACTCATACCCCTTAGAGTAGATGAGTTAATAGAAAAATTGGGCGATGCACGATACATTACCACACTGGATCTCACTAAGGGGTACTGGCAGGTACCCCTTAAAGAAACAGATCGAGAAAAGACCGCTTTTGTTACCCCCGACGGGTTATTCGAGTTTAACGTCTGCCCCTTTGGACTACACGGAGCACCCGCCACTTTCCAACGGCTGATGAATACTGTGCTCCGTGATTACCAGGCCTTCTCGTCAGCCTATTTAGACGACATAGTAATATTTAGTCCAACATGGGAAGACCACATACAACACTTAAAACGATATTTCAGGCCCTACAAAAAGCAGGTCTTCACATCAATTCCAAAAAATCCCGGGTGGGGTTCCAAAAGGTCCACTATCTGGGGTATGCCTTAGGGAAAGGGATGATAGCTCCACAAGAGGAAAAAGTGAGGACCATCACAGAGACCCCTTTCCCATCAACAAAGAGGGAGGTCCGAGCTTTTTTGGGTCAGTTAGGCCATTATTCGGACATTGCAGGTCCCCTTACAGATCTTACGCAAGAACGTAAAACCCAAGGAATTACAAAACCCTCCCGAAGCGGCCAAAACGGCATTTTTACTACTAAAAAAGGCTATTACCAGTAGTCCAGTATTGGCCTCCCCCCAACTTTTCCAGACCGTTTCTCCTCCAAACGGACGCTTCTGACTCTGGGATTGGTGCAGTATTGTCTCAGGTTCTCCCTGATGGCCTGGAACATCCGGTCCTCTTCATAAGCCGAAAACTATTTCCCCGTGAACAAAGGTATTCCACAATTGAGAAGGAGTGTCTCGCACTGAAGTGGGCTACCGAGAAACTCCGTTATCATCTGGAAGGAAATCATTTTCTGTTATTCACTGACCATGCCCCTCTTCAAAGGTTGTGTAGGAATAAAGGCCATAATCCCTGTATTCTAAGGTGGTTTCTCTCCTTACAACCTTTTTCGTTTGAGGTGAAACACAGGAAAGGTACACTCCATGGGAATGCGGACTTCCTCTCTAGGGTGTTTCCTCTCCCCGATCGGGAGAATCGTAGGGGGGAGGGTGTGTCACGATTCCACCGAAAACTGTGAGGGCACTACATGCAATAAGGAGTGGTGGGCAGTACCTGATGTCGAGGACTCTCCTCTCTCCACAGACGAAAGACAAAACGCCTTGGATGGAGTACTCCACCCCCGCCGATCAGCCTACATGTTCCTTTAACTGGGAACATGACGAACGGGACCACGCCCCCGACTGCCACGTCACCTTCCCCGAGCCAATCCCAGCGGATCAACCTCCGAGAGAAGGACTGTTAATGACGGAACCCGGAAGACGCGGGGGGGAGGGACCGGCATCATGGACGCCAGAGGAGTTGAGCTCCAGAAACAAACGGAACCAGAGTCGCGGGGATCCAGGAAGCCAGGAGGCCAATGTGACCGCCTTTCGTCCAGCCACATTCCCGGAGGAATGTGGCTCACCCAGGTACGTGCTCGCTTCGCTTGGTGGGCCGGGAGGAGGGAGGTAACGGGGGAGTAGCAACTCGTTCTCGAGCCGGTATTGACTCCCTTTCCCCCCCCGCACTCACCTCCTCACTTTAAAACGCCGGTCTAGAAGCACACGGGTGTTCCCTCACTCCCTATCCTGAAGGGAATAAAAAGAGGATCGTATTTTGAATCTTTTTTTTTTTTCTTCTCTCTTTCTTTGGGGCTTACTTGCACGGACGTTTCCTGAGGACAAGTGGTCTCTGGAGGATGGCGCGAGATTACCGGACTGGTCCATCCTTGCCCCTAACCCAGGAGAAAGAGACAATACGGACTTTGACTAATGAAACCATAAATCATTAAGAAAGAATAAAACCTACACCAGAATAGCCCCTCCGTCTGCATTTCGTTCCTCTCGCTCGGGTCTCAGCCCACACATGGGCAGTACTTTTGCTCCTAGTATAGCGTGCTTATACAAGAGCAATTTGAAAGACGAACACATCTGGTCCAACAACCTATACTCCGACAAAATACGGAGTTGGCTCAGATACATTGATGACATCCTGATCATCTGGAAAGGAGATGAGGGAAGCACTATGAAGTTTGCAAACTGGATGAACCAATTGAATCCCTTCCTATGATTCACGATGTCCACAAACAATAAAGTGATATCATTCCTAGATGTCAACATTGTAGCAAGAAATGGCAGATTGGAAAGCACCCTGTATACCAAACCAACTGACCGTAACAGTCTACTACACTTCGAGAGCGCCCACCCACGGTCACTGAGGGTGAACCTGCCTATCGGCCAATATCTGAGAATCCGGAGGAACTGTTCTGACCTCGACAGCTACAACAAGGAGGCAGACAAATTAACGAAGAAGTTGCAAGAGAAAGCCCATACCAAGAAGGTGATATACCAAGCACGTAAGAGATCCCGCAACACACTGCGGTCCGCCCTACTGGAAACAAACACAAAAACAGAAACAAAGGCACTTATGTGTTACTACAGATAATCTTCTCAATGGCATTGGAAGAGGAGTTATCAATAAAAAATTGCAAATATTGACCTCAAACCAACTAACATTTGAGAAGCCTATGTTCTCCTTTAAGAGTAAGAAGAGCCTTAGGAACACTTTGGTCCACACAGACACTTACAAATCCAAACGAAACAAGCAGGTGGCCCTGTGGAACCAACCCCCGGTTAAGGGCCATTACCCATGTGGATCGTGTATAGTTTGTCAGTTCACTACTCACACATAGATATAGGCCTTACCTACCCCTGGGAACAACGAGACCATACGAACAGCAACACAGACAACAGTGTACATGATCACATGCCCGTGCAAACTAAAGTACATAGGCATGACTACCAGGACGGCAAAAGTGCGAATAAGTGAGCACAGGAGTACAATTAGACGAGCTATCTCAGCCACTAAACTGACAGCCCATTATCTTGAGAAAGGACACACAGAAAGATCTGGAGTGGACCATCATTGAACGGGTCAAAGGTGGTACGAACGTAGCGAGGAGACTACTGGAAAGAGAACAACGCTGGGTCTACAGAATGCAGACCCATATAAGAGGACTGAACGATTCCATTCCATGGAATCAACTGAATTATAGATAAACGAGTAGTACACACTCTGGGCACGCTGTATCTATGGGCACTAACTATTAATATCAGTGCGTTATGTAGGAACTACCTGCGAAACCTATAGACACATAAGGGGACCACAGTGAATCCTTGAGATAACAGTATGCATTACCATTATACTAGTCCATCAGTGAGAGGACTATTTTGAAGTACTAAGGTAAAATTGAGACAGTTGACCTGGTAATTACAATCTTATGGTCTTTACAAGATATATACACGTCTTTGTCCCTGATAGATCACCAACTATTGGATACACGGTGTTGGCCCGTAATGGAACGTAATTTTTTTAATAATGGAACGTATATTTAAATGTGACATTGGGACATATGACTACAATCCCCGTGATACAATACATGCAATCTCTGCCCGGGTACTCCTGAGAGAAGGTTGAAGGCTCCTTGAACCCCAGAGATAGGAGCATATTTCAATATTCTGGCAAGATAATTCATAATATAAATACTATGAGAAGCACAAAGGGGCATGCGACCGCCCTTATCAAAGGGGTGCGGACACACACCGTTACAGATGAGGGATACACTACAATCCCCAAGATGCAGGCGGTGGTTTGTAGTCCATCCTATGACTTACTTATATGACGTCATCACGGTGCGCGGGGGGCGAAGTCACGCCCGCAGGCCACCCGGAAATGCTCAGTATGCCTGGTACAAGCCGGTCTCTGGCACTTGACTTTGCAAATGCCAAGAGACGTGGACCAAGCAGGTGTGGCAGTGGGGCAGGACCTTTGAGGAAGTGAGTATGGGGCAGGAATGAGCTTGGAATTGAATAGTACTACTGACACGATACGTGAGCAAAAAAACAATAATGCGCCAACTTCTAATGCTGTGAGTGTCTTTTCAATTTTGTCTCCCCCTTCACTCTGAACTCTATATTTAGAGTCGGACTACAAGGCTACCCCTGCAGTGCTGCAGTCTCTGGAGACAATTTAATACCTCCACATTGGGGTAAGATGGTGATTGTGGTATGAATGAGTTTGAGACATTAAGAATCTCGGGCAGTATGGCAGTAGCAATATGGTATGTATGGTGAGGCGTGTGGTTGTTTTGACACGGTTGTGTATAATTACACTTCATTCATGGGTTGAGTGGCAGTATGCGATCGACATCGCCACTACATAAAAATGCATGCTATAACTGAATGTAGACCTTGAAGCACGGTTATGAGTACGATAACCTTGGAATCCAATCGCACTGTCACACCCATCCCGAATGGCAAGTATGTCAAGTGATGAGAGCGCAGCGTAGATGGGGAAATGAAGCGCATAAACAAATTCCCCGATATGTTTCTCTTACAGATGGAGTGAAAACATTACGGAACAGGAGGAAAGATAAGTGATCTGTTTTCCTTTTTTGTATAGGTGCAGCTTTCTGCCCTCTACAACTAAATACATAGGACATTCCTATACTAACTAAACCAGGGAGGACATCTTTTTTGCCCTGAAGAAAGTCCAGGACCCGATTGGGCCATTTTTAAAGGACTGAAACATGTTGGCACTAGGGTCATAGGACCATCACCTCCTGATGACTCATATATACTTTCTTATTTTAATATCCCCTACGGTTCCGCTAATAAAGGGATACCAGGAACCACAGGAGGAGTTTTAATCTTTAAACCCCCTGGCCATATTCTTTTAAGTGCTCCCTGAAATATGATTGAGCCCACCCTGACCTTTAGGAGTCAGGGGAGAACCCGATGATGAAGCATGATACTACTAGAGTGTGTGAGGGTTATTTAACAAAAAGGAATTGCTTCCTTTCCCACACTTGAGTGGTTGACACCCGGGGAGTTTCATATCCCAACTCTTTTTGATTTAAGTGGGGTACTTCTATTGACATTTTATGCAGATAATTCACCAGTTTATTTCTCCTTTAGCTGGCAGGATACTGAGATATATCTTGTGTACTCCTCATGTATATTGTCAGTCGAGTCTGTGAAATTACACGTTTGGGTTTGTCTTTCAAAGTTTCAAGTTATTTTCCATGAATCTCAATTCTAATTCCGACCCTACATAGTTGTTCTTTGATCTTCAGCGTTGGGCAGTTCCTGAGACAATAGGACTGCTCCTTGCCATTGTTCTTATTGCAATCTCAGATAAATAATCTGCTCTTGACAATGTTACAAATGAGGTCGTGTGTGTATATATATATATATATATATATATATATATATATATATATATATATATATAAATAAATAAACACGTGTACGATATCCTTCTGCTGAAGCAATCGGAGGGACACAGCGGGGTTACCAGGAAGAGCACTTTATTAATAACAATGGCATGACGCGTTTCGGCGTGTATGCCTTTATCAAATGCCATGAAACACAGTCTTCCTCCAGCGGCTTTTTGAATGCTCAAACACTCTCACGTCAGTTGTGACACTTCAGCTGAGCCGTGTTAGTAGGTGGGGCTTCACTGCAGTCTGCGTCTGCAAACCACAGTTCCCAGCAAGCACTTCCCTGGCTTGCAAGGTGAGTATCCCATCACAGCTCGGTTCCCGTAGTGAGAGCTGGTAGATGTGAAATGGGTAGAGTGTTGAACGCCTCCCCTGGGTGAAACGACGATGTTGCCGCCATAACAAAGTCTCCTCCTTGGTCCCCAACGACCTAGCCGCACTAAAAAATGTCCAATGTGCCATGAGGCGTAGATGCCGTGATCTGGCCTCTCCGTGAAGTCACGGTCCGCAAATGCATGCGTGTGTTCCTCAGTTTCCTATTAGAACTTTGAGCAAGACAATACAGAGGCATTTCATTAAATGTTGTAAGTTTCAACTTAAAATATACCGGATTTTTTGGTGGTGGGGAAAATTGATAGGTGATGGGCCAGGGGACCCCCACCATGTACTTTGCAGGGGGGGTCAAGTTTAATTGCGCCACTGGCTGGCGAGTGCTCCTTCCTCCATGGGAGTCTCAATTTTACTGGACTTTGCAGTACTTAGTTTGCCACTAGAGAATAAGAATTGCTGTGAAAATGTCTGCTCTGCTGCCTCCTTTTGAAAGGTCTGAGTACCCAAGCAACCCAGCCAAACCCTAATAAAGACAAACCCTAACTAAGACAAAGTGGGGTGGGGTGAACCACTTAAAGGTTTGACTGTCAGCAACCTATTAACCTTGTTACCTTATTAAGCATTGGCTGGGACATGAATTAAGTTCACCATATTAAGACACTTTAAGGAGCACAAAACTGTTGTGGTGTACAGTGTAGGAAAACCTATTTGTGCACAAGGCTTTAAAAAACTGTAATTTAAAACTGTTTGGTGGTAACAAGGGGTTTTCAAAACATTAAGAAGCAAAAGGCAAATGCAAAGAAGCCAATCCATTCCACACATTTCAGTTTCATTAAAAGAACATTGAAAAAGCAATATGTCTGGCATTGGCTGCCAGTCTTTTTGCATGATCAGTACTTGTTTTGTTATGGTATTTTTCAAAGTAAGAGAAATAGAGGCTCCTTTATGCAGTCTCTTCTCTTACTTTATATTACTCACAGCACTTTAACAAACCACAACCCTGTTTTCTTCTTTTTTAACAGAAGTCACATTAACAATGACATAGTACAAATAGGCCGTATAAAGCATGGGGTGTTTTTCTTTCTGCTTCAGATAAGATTCTGCCTGATGTGAAAAGACTTGGATACTGGCACATTGTTTGCTTCTCTGAGCCATGTACTTGTGAGCTGCAGGATTCTCTGATTAGCCGGAGGCAGAATTATTGGGAAAGGATCTATTTTCAAGAGCTTTTCAGTTGCGAGCAAGTGTTTATTTATCCTAATCCTTTAACAGCTGTTATGGAGGACAGTGGTATGTTGTATCCACCTGTAGCAGAGTGCTTGTTTTAACACAGGCGCATCAATGGGAATACTTGCCAGTTTAGGCAATGTTTGTTTGATGGTTTCTGCCTTTAAGCATCGCACTGCTAAAGTCCAGTGTGCAATCTGAATGGGAAAACTTTGTTATACTGTGTTCAAATATAGCAGCGGCTCCTCCGCTAAGGCGGAGGAGCACTGCCCCACTGCATTCTGAGCAGTGAATAATGAAAAAATAAAATGATACTAATACATATTTTATTTTTCCTTGCTTTGCCTGGTATGCCGATTCAAGGGCAGGGCTGCGCCATCCCGATTGACACTGGGAGGAGGAGTGGTGTGCACTGCTACAAGTGTGCATTTCTGTTTGGCCGGCCAAACAGACATGCGCACTGAGGTTTCTCCAACCCAGCAGTATTCCACAGACGGGTGAAGAAACAGCACAGACTTCATGTACCTGAGTGAGCGTCAAACCAGCCAGCTCAGGCTAATCCCCATGCTGCTCTCATGCTAAGTATAGCATGAGAGCAGTGTATGGATTGCATAGGAAGTCTGGGATGTGTCCCAGGGACTGCTGGGAGCAGAAGAGCAGAGGAGCAGAGGAGCAGAGGAGCAGCGAGGCATGAGGCGGCCGGCAGCATCAGGTAAATCTATAATTTATTTTCAACCCCACCACTTTGTTTGTGTCTGCCACCACTGCTCAAATATGAATGTTTATTGAGTACTTCTGTCATAGTTGTGTGCATATTGCTATCATTTTGCAGTAAAAGCTAAAACTTGATTTATTAAATGTAACTAGACAATTCAGTCTCAAACTCAATTACCAAGGCAGTGTCTTCCTCGTTTAAAAGTGTAATCTCAGATATTGGCAATTCAGGTACCACTGCCATAAAGAGTTTATTTTCTGCCCCTCCCTTTGCCCCCTCCCCACATGGGCATAACTAATGATTTTAAACACCTGATAGTGCACAATGGAGATAATATTGTTAGTTGTTCCGGTCAACAGGTAATGACACCGGGAGTCTGATTTGTATGATCTTTTTTTTGGGGTGCTGATAGAGGTCATTACAAAAGAACTTTTGATGAAACTGAGGACTTATTTTCGAATTACATGTATTATGATGCAGGAAATGATTAATATGATGTGTTAAGGCATCTAATAAATGTCAATGTTAATCAATCAATCAATCATGTCACTTATAAAGCGCACTACATACCCACGAGGGTCTCAAGGCGCTGGGGGGAGAGGGGGGTGGTGCTGCTACTGATCGAAGAGCCAGGT
This sequence comes from Calotriton arnoldi, assembly GCA_963921515.1. Lineage (NCBI taxonomy): Eukaryota > Metazoa > Chordata > Amphibia > Caudata > Salamandridae > Calotriton > Calotriton arnoldi. The sequence goes on from CAWUFW010004108.1 coordinate 363,829, forward strand.
CTTGAGGAATCATCTGAAGGCCAGTAGGTCTTGGGTCTGTCGGAGGTTGGTGGGGAGGGTGTTCCAGGTCTTGGCGGCGAGGTGGGAGAAGGATCTGCCGCCGGCGGTCGTTTTCCGGATGCGGGGGACTGTGGCGAGGGCGAGGCTGGTCGAGCGGAGCTGGCGGGTGGGGGTGTAGAAGCTGAGTCGTCTGTTGAGGTAGGCTGGTCCGGAGTTGTGGAGTGCTTTGTGTGCGTGGGTGAGGAGCTTGAAGGTTATCCTCTTGTTGACAGGGAGCCAGTGCAGGTCTCTCCGGTGGGGTGTGATGTGGCTGCGTCGGGGGATGTCGAGGATAAGACGTGCAGAGGCGTTCTGGATGCGTTGCAGCCGTCTCAGGAGCTTAGCCGTCGTTCCTGCGTAGAGGGCGTTTCCGTAGTCCAGCCTGCTGGTGACGAGGGCCTGGGTGACTGTTAATAAACTTTATGAGGTCATTATAGATTCTGAAGGAAACCCAGTGTTCGGTCCCTCTGCTGCAGCACCCCCACTTTACAGAGTGGTTTCAGACCTTTATTTATAAATGGGTATATTACGTCACGAACTAGGAATCCAATAGATCCTGCCTTTAGAGCCAAGATGAGGGTGGGAACCCTGAGGCCTACCATCTAACAAGATGGCTTTCACCGCTACAATCGATGCAAAAAATGTCATGTTCCTTGGTAAATGATGGAAAGACCCAAGTAAAGGTGTGTATAATGCATGGACCTCTTGTCAGGATAAAGTCTTGGTATTTTGGGTCCATTGTCCAGAATCTTGTGTGTGGCAGAGCAGGCTATGCCCTTAGTGGAAACTCTAGATCCTGAGACTGTGTCCAGGCAGGTCCAAAGAGCATTGTGTTTTCTGGAAGATGCCAATACGGGTTTCTCCTTTGAGGTGAGAATGGGTTTACTTTTAAGAACTGACCCAAAGCTGGGGGGAGAGAATATGGCCACTTTAAAAAACGTCTTCAAACACAGTGCTTTGTTTAGTGACTATTTCATAAGGGAAATAGTATGTTACCCAACGTTACCAACAAGCATATTCCAGCCTTACCAAAGCTCACTTGCAAATATATTGGCAGGGCCAGTGGATTCAGGTTGGTTATGCTGGCCGCAAAGTCCCCCTTAAGACACTACTGCAATCATCGGTTCAAGTACACAAGATGTGTTCTTTCCATAAAGGAGGGAGCGGTCATTTTGGATTCAGGTACACTTGCATTCAATCAAGGGGTGGGGGAATGTAGGATTAGAATGCTCATTCCCTGTAGCAGAGGTTGGAGAAAGGTTAGCTCTCTTTGTCAAGGAACAGGAGAATATTTACAGTGATCAATGGATTTTTCTGACTGAGAGGTTTTCAGATAAGACTTTAGCAGTTCCCTTTCAAAACAGGTGTCTAAATCCATTTTTTCCCCCAGAAGAGGAAAATGACTTGGTTGTGGGAAACATTAGGCCTTCCCTTCCTTTGTCATGGCTGCGAGAAGTATGGCACTTCTATGTAGGCAGGGGTGAGGGCAGCGGTGGTTCTTCTACTAGGGCACTGGGGCGTTGCCCCCCCTATATTTATTGTCCCCGTAGTTGTCCTCCTTAGCCCCGTATTAAATAAATACATTTTAATTCATGTTTTGTTTTTTTTAATCTGCAGGCGCGGCAATGCTTTTTTCACAGCTGCGGGCCGGATACGTAGAGTGAGGTGGAGGGGTGGGGCTTAAAAATTTACAGCAGGCACTCGTATACATCACACTTCAGAGTTTTTTTTTCATATAGCGCAAACTTGACCTGAAGGTATCAGAGCACTTTACATGATCAGTTGCATTACAGACGGACACGTTCTTTTGTTGGGCACTGGGAGACTACATGATTTGCCCAGAATCACAGGATGTTGAGCGTTCCTGCCGAGACTCGAACCCGGTTCCCCAGCTTCTAGGTCGACCGCTCTAGACATAAGGCCACATCCTCTCCTCTTAAAGTTTGCATGTCAGGTTGGCCAGCTGCCTTTCTACGACCAGCCCGACATGCACACTGGAGGCCTCTCACTATTTGCGTAATTAGTGAGCCTGAGGGAGGGAAGGGGTGAGGGGGTTCACTGCTGCCTGTACTCCTAATGAAAGAACATGGGTGAGTGTCAACCAAGTCCCAGCTTCCCTTCTTGGTCTCTGGTGCCAGCACCACTTCACTCTCTCTGGTAGAGCACGTAACACCCATCATGCACCATCCACCTTCAGAGAGAGACCTGCACAGTCCACCTCCGGTTAAACCCAATGGCCAACGATTTGCTCAGTGGACTCGTCTTCTGATGCCTCCTGCCTCTATCCTTAACGGCAGTAAGGAATAATTTGGGCAACTTTGAAAGAGATGCTTTTTGAATTTTCAATAGTAATAGGGGTGCTGTTGTGACACCTCCACCTGGTCCAGCTGAAACGTTGGTAAAGAAGAAAATCTCTTCAGGTTCTTCTTTGCACCTTAGTATTCTGAATATCAATGCACTGTACTATCATTATACTTCTGCCATCTTGCCTTTGTGATAACTATATTTGTATATCATTTTTGTACTTATTCAGTTTGATGTCTTCTTTTCCAAACCTAGAGTACTATACTATTTTTTTGTACTTGATCATAGCTTCGCCTTTCCAAAGCCACTATACCATACCCGCTTACTTCTTCTGTCCGACCTTTTAGTTTCTTAAGCTAGAGTAATAAACCATCTATGTATTCCAAAAGCTAGTGCACTGCCACTATCCCATCATTGTACTTCTTCAGGTGAACCTTTGTCTTTCTGAAGATAACATACTACCATTTTAATATTGGCCAAATGTTTGTATTTCCCAAGCTAGTCTGCTATACGATCTTTTTAGTTCTTTCAGACATTCGAGTTTCTAAAGCTAGAGTACTATGCCATCTTTATACTTCTTCCCTCAGAGCTTTGTTCTTTTGATACTTAGTGCACCAAACTACATTTGCACATTTGTAGACCCTTATTCTTCCAAAAGTTAGCTTTCTATATCTTTGTACTTCTACATCCCACCTTTGTGCTTACGAAAGTTAGTATACTGAACTATTCCTCTACCATCTTTGAGCTTCTTCTGTCAGACTTTTGCATTTCTGAAGCTAGTGTACTATCCCATCTTTGTACTTCAGTTCAATCTTTGTCTTTCCGCAGCTACTGTGATATGCAATTTTTATACTTGTCAGATCTTTGAGTTTTCAAAGTTAGTGTACTATACAATATTTGTATTTCTTCTGTTACTTTGGGTTTTCTGAAAACTAGTGTACCATTTTGTCCAGCCCTACTAGCCTTCAGATGCTCTAGCTTAGCATTAGACTCTGTACCAGTCCTACCTTCCTCAATGTACAGGTACTTACAAGAACCCTGGGCCTTTGGAATGCATGTCTAGAACACCCCAGCTTGCCACAGTATCTGCAGTTTAAGTAATGCCACCCAGAGGCTCTTTATTGATGTCATAACTACACTTTCACAATCGCTTGATTAACCTTCTAGCTTTCTCAAATCTGCATAAAAAATGCACCATTTGCCCACTCTTTTTTCAAAATGTTGCCATGGGAGAAGGCCCCCCCCCCTTCATTTTGACAGTCAGGCTCACTCGCTACATTAGCTCGCCAGAGGGCACTCATCCCACACTTTTACATCACACCCCTTTCAAATGTCACCAGCTGCCACTGGGCGAGGGTTGTAATGGTAACTCCTCTGTGGAGAAGCAGCCTTGGCACCCCACTCTGTTGGAACTCTGTGGATTGCCCAATGCAGTTGCCAGTTTTCTCACAGATGTCGAGGAGCCAGTACAGGCAAACACATATGTTGATCTTTCAAAACAATCTGATCCTAGTAGTACGGTACATTTCAAGATGCTTGCAAAAGTGCCAGGACTTTCCTATGAAGCTTGAGATACATCTAAATCCCATGGGCCACTTGCACTATCAAAAGCTTACAGATCAGGCTGGGAGCTGTGGAGTAGCTGGTGTTTGGATCCAGTTTGAGCTGATATTGAGGGGGGTGTTCCAGTTCTTACAATCTTTAGTAACAGGACAGAACTCATAGGACGATTAATGGGCACAGGTATGCCATTTCAGAGGGGCATCAAAAAAGAGGAGGGAAACCAATTGGGGAGCATCTCTTAATTTGTAGGTTACTGAAAGATATCAGGTACATGAAACCTCATAAGCCAATGTATACATTCATTCATGTGGGTGTCAACCTGATTTTGCACTTATTTGAATTCTGCAAAGGCAAAGAATGTTTGTCAAATAAGTGTTGTCTGCAACATTAGTGACTTTGTTGTGTTAATTTCTTTAACGAGTTTGATGTTAGACCTTTAGATATCACTGCTATGCAATTCACTCCAACAGAGTGCTTTTCCACATGGAGGACAAAAAACACATCTTGTGAAATTCGAGATTTCTTGCTCATCTCAAACTTTGTGTAGCTAGGTGTTTTAAACAACATATCCAATTAACAAAGGGGGGAAGAGGGGTGGCTTCAACTATTGATAGTCCAGACGAAAATGTTCACACAAATAACTTCTACAACCTGAGTAGATGGGTGACAGGGGACTGTTAAGGTGGGTGTGGATACATCATCTTTGGGGGCACATTTAGTCAAAGGGACTATGGCTGCCAAGGCTTTCTAACAGGAGCTAGATTGGAGCACATCGTAAAACTGCAGATTGATTTCGGGTACCAACTTTTAGAAACTTCTATGTAAATCTGTTGATTATACTGCAATGTCTGTAGTTAATGCGCGTTAAACGCGCATAATAGCCTTTGTTTCTTGCAATAAATTTGCAGACCCTACTAGCCAGTTGTGAAAGAGTTCCAATTTCATTAGAGACAACGGAGGCGAATATTATTAATTTCTCCCACCCAGTGTGTGGCTTTTAACAGTCATTTCCTTCTGTGAACTTCCTACAGCTCCTTGGGCAGCCAGTAAGTCCACCACATGAACCATGGGAGCCAACGAGCGACAATAAATTACATTCTGATTTCTGGATACAGGAAAAAATGCAGAGGACATGAAGCTCTGTGGTTAGTGTTGAATTTTCTCATGTTCTTTCCAAAGTTCTGTTTTCTAGACGGACATTGAAAAACCTTCTTGGGACTCAGTGAAAGAGAACACCATGCTTTAATGGGCCCATGTATACTGTGTGATTCCGGTTGATATCCATAGGATTGTGGGTGCTGTAAATCGTCAAAGTGCTGCGAACACTAAACAGGAAGAGAAAAGACTGAATATTCACCTCCATTTTTTTATTTTTACAATGTTTATATAACGATACTCGGCCGGAAGGTATTGGAGCGCTTTACATGAGCCGACGCCGAGAATCAACCCGGTTCCCCAAGTTCAAAGTCAGCAACTCTGGCCTCGCCCTGGTCTTTAATAAAATCAAAAAACTCTACGCAACTCGTTTGGAGAATCGGTAATTTCAGGCTACCACTAGATTACTATTAACTCCAGAAGACGATTTATAGGCGTCCTTCAAACTAGTAATGTTTTGATCAAAAACGGTCTGGACAACCTACCAAAAAGGGTGCATGCTTTGGAGTGCTAAAATATCAGATTCAGAGCAAATTATGTACAACACGGAGGCATGGATTAGTCAGGCCATTTCATTTGCGTACTAATAATGTGCCTTATCACGAGGAAACTTAAAACTGTTTCAACAAGTAAAATGAAAACAGAGTTCATTAACTTGCTGTACAATAAAACTCCCACGTGCGATTCTTGCAGTCTTAAGCATCTATTCTTTAAGTAAAACATTCGAAACTAATGAGTACGATAAGCTCTTTCCCGCCCTTTAAGATGTGTTTACTATATTTGTTCTGCCACATTTTCAGTCGGTTCCATTCACGGTTTGACCCTTCAGGCGCTTAACACATCACAACGCGTGCTCAATTTCAAACAAAAAACGTGAATAAAAATGATAACAGTAGCTCATTCGAGCAACAGATTTTTCAAACGATAGGTCTTTTGAGCACAAAAAAATAGGTTGCATTCATTGTCATAAGTGCAAAACTAACAACGAAAAATAAAAAAAATGCATTTTCACGATACTGGACTAGAGCGCCAAAAGAAAACAGCTTGAAAAACACAACCTCTAAAAAAAATATATCACCCACAGCGAAAAAAAGAATTTAGCAAACTTCTAAACAAAAAAATCGTTTGGTCAAAAAATTCTACAACACCCGAACAAGTAAACTCCCCCTTGCAACAACCCGTGCACACTGCAGCCCTGCCAGACCCAGTGATTTATAGCATCCCGCGGAGTGCAGAGGAAGGGGCGGGGATAGGACGAGCTGCCTCATTGGTTAATCACATTTCAAAGAAAAAAGAGACGAGTCAGTTATTTTTCATCAGTACACCTGTGATACAGGGCGAGCGAGGAGGCAGGGGATGCGGTAGGAAACATCCTTTTAAATCGGTCCACTTTTGTTGGTCATAACAGTTTTTAACTGTTTTGCATCTCTGAACATTTGCTATTGTAGATTGTTGGTGGGGCTCACTGCGCCTCCCTTATCAGAGACTAGTTAAACCAGTCTTGATGCAAGTACAGTTCGTATCCAATGTTGGCTGCTAATCGGTGTGTGAATGCAGTGCATTATGGTATTTGAAGTTCTGTTTTTTAGGTCGAGCCTGGGCAGCACATGCGCAGCTCTGGGAGGCATGGGGTATTTAGGTATAGATCTGAAGCTCCACCAACTCTCCGCCCATCTTTTCAATTGGCTGCTGTGACTGTCCTTCCTAAATGTTGGCTTTTGATTTGTTAAAAGACTTATTAGCCCCTCCTTATTACTTTCCTGTCTTATTTAGTAACCTCCCATCAGGACAGGACCTTTTAAGTGTGTCCTTACAGTATTGCTTGCATTAGCCCTTCAGGAGAACTCTTTGCTTAATTAATCTAAAGAGCATTGGACACCAGCTTTAGCAAGGGTGTCCATTTAAAAAAATTTTTTATTTGCTTTTAATTTCACAAAGGGGCCACACACCACTCGCAGAACAGGCCACGCAGATCGCCTTTGTGTTTTTTTAAAATGTTTTATTTATTAAATCATGGCGGCGCTCGTCTTGTTTATGAACTGTAACTGTGTATTACAGCCAGTCTTAGTGTTTCCATCCAGATAGGGTGGCTGCCAAAAAATATAACGCTGTGGCTATGTCGCTTTTGGAACGCTTTAGTCCAAGCCCCTGAAGGTACCGAGCATAAGTAAAGACAGTGTCCCAATCGAAATAAAAATAAGCATTTGCAATGCAATAGGTCTCGCGTTTGCGAGATTGTGAGCTACTGGCATTGTAAATGACAATGCCTTTTATTTATGTGTTTAAAAAACCTGCAATAATAAAATGCATTGTCATTCACAATACGAATAGGTCAAAGTTAGAAAATGATAGACATATTGCTTTGCAAATGCTTGGCTTTTTTACAATCTTTAAAGCACTCAATGATCCATTGAGGAGGGTTGGGTACAGCGAAGTATCCCACCCTCCCAAAGTAGGAGTCAGAGCAAACATTGATATAAAGATGGGCCCTCGCTGTCCTGAGTTCTATTGGAGGGTGGCCGCGAGTCCAAAGCACCGCTGTGTATAGTCGTGAAGGCTGCCAGCGCTGCGCCTGGTAGTGAAGATAAGCAAATCTTCCTGTAGGACTCGATTACTGACCACCACGCCACTACATTAGAAACCTGGGACTTTGTACATTACTGACTCATTTTTAATTGGAAACCCGTGCGCGATGGGGCTATTTTACGTGCCGCGGCGGTATACATGTTATCATCGAAGATTGTTGTCCAATACAATATATACTGTGTCTTTTGAGACCAATTACTCGGGGGGGGGGGGGGGGGAGGATTAATGTGATCCAGATAAAGAGTGAATTCATCTGCTCTTCTCCAACTGTGTTTTTTTTCCAGATGCCAGTTGTGCTTGCCAAAGGTGCTCAGTGACTGGTGCTATCTTTGTATCCCCGGATTGGGTACAGGGCAGGACTGGGACAGGAAATTGCCCCAGGCACCAAAATAAAACTGCCCCCCCTTTAGTAAATCAGATAGCTAAAAAAGTGTCCTGATTTGCAAAGCGGGGCAGTTTTGAACTTGTAGAGACACGTTTTATAGGTGTTTTGCAAGGCATGGCTGACTGCATGCATTTGTGCTTGCTACAAGCAATGTTTGTGGTAATATGTGTATAATCAACAGTAAAAATTGGCCCACCAGAAGATAAAACAGGCCCACAAACCTAAAAAAAAAAAACCTGCCAGCATACTGACTTATGAGACCAGCCCCTCATTAGCTGCCTGCTTGTTGTCCTATAGAGGTCAGTCCTATCCTGATTGGGTGTTCAATTTCCAGTGACCGCTGTGCTGTGGTATGTTGCCTACATTCCAGCAGGAACTGGACATAGCATTTAAGAAACTTATAGTAATCCAGATGTGTGTGATGAACCCGTGCAAGTTTGCCCACCGACTAATGATATCTCAATATGGGCCTGATCTTCTGTTGTTTCTCCAGCATTGGAGCTAAACCTAATGCCCAACATTTTGGAATCCATCTAGTGGTGAAACTGTAAACAACTTCTTTTAAAGCTCAGAGTAAAACTGTGCCCAGCTTTGTACCATGCAAGAGTGTGTGCATGTATGTTTCCATGTTCTCTCCCATTCACAAATATGAAACTCCTGACTGAGAAACAAAGTTAGTGGCAATGGTGTAAGCTAAGTAAAGAGCAGTTTCACTGTCCATGCACAGAATAAGGACTCACAATTGTGCAAGTCTGTGACCAAGAAAGCTAGTTGAGTAGACGGCTTGGCTTTCTGGTGGATGCAGATGTGACCATATGAGGCATGCTTTACTCTGCCCCAAGAAATGCAATGAATTTGGATTCGTAGGGCTCCCCCTTCACAGTGGCAATGCATCTCCATTGGTTTTGCACTTCCGTCCTCTGGGTACAAAACTGACATGCTTTTTGACCACAAAACCTATATTGTATGTCAGTGGATAAGCTCCTTAAACAATATAATCTTGGTGGAAGTAGCAGTGAATTTCTCAGGACCATTCGATTTCAGCCTCCTAGATCTTGGAGGTCTTTTTAATTGGCCAAGACCCAAAGAAAATCTGATAGAACATCCAAAGTTAATCCGACTTTTGTATATCTTTTTCAGAAAACACTAGGAAGCAGCTTCTTATGGTGCAGCCGAACCCTGCCTCATGCCCACAACAGATGCCCCAAAGTCTGCTGGAAGGAGTGGCTTCGGGCCACTCTGGCTAATAAAGTGCATCTGCCTTCAGTAGTAAGAAGAATGCCATTGCAAGCTGCCTGTCTGATGCAGGAGGTTCTTTCTTCTGGATCTTTGGCTACGCTTTCTGGATCCCCTCGTCTGCCCGGCACGTGCCTGGATCTTGGGTCTATCACCAGAACTTGGTATGCAGCTAGAGTGCTGTTGCTGGGGACAACAGAAGCAGTCCCAGTGGACCAGCAAAACAAGTAGCCAGAAGGATCTTTGTATCAACTTTCTTTGTATGAAGACTATGCAGAAAAATCTGAAGGTATTTGCATCAAGAATACGTGCAAAAATCTTATAATCTTTGAATTAGCCCTCTACCTGTTTGGAAACTTGTCTTTTATTGCGATTGACTTTTTAAAATTATTATTTCCATTTTTAATTAACTTTCATATGCTCTTTTGGATTAATTTCATATTTCCCTATACTAATTTCCCCATTAATCCGGTTTGGGTGCCGGAGTAGCGTACTACCCGACGAAAAGCACTTCAACACCTCATCAGGGGTAGCAAGCGCTATATAAATGCAAACCCTTCCCTCTTCTATCCCTCCACTGTCCTTTTCAATCTAAATATCAGACTAACATGTCCACCGCTCAAATTAATTTCATGTTTCCCTATACTAATTCAGCAGTAATCCTTTTTGGGTTCCAGAGTAGCGTGCTACTCACCGAAAAAGCGCCTCGTCGGAGGTAGTAAGCGCTATATAAATGTAATTACAATATGTGTTACAAAATGGTTACTACTTCTACAATCATCAAACCAGTCTGCTTTTCTGCACCTACCCAACGTTGCATAGCAACCATTTTCACTCAGTACTCTCTGTGGAAAAGAGAGCTTGGAAAAGCTGTACTGTGCAGTGACATAGCGGCCCTGCCTCCTGGGCAAGGTAGCCAGCCCCCCTCCCTTTAAACCAATAGTACAAGCATGAGCCTACGGTCCCGGCTTGCAAAATTTGACAAGGTGAAAAGGCTGTACTGCTTAAAAAGTCACGTGACGTGATGTTGGACCACCTGGTACTAGCTCTGAAATATCTCTAACCAGCCGGCTTCACTTTGAAACTGCTGCATGACTGATCTTTATTTTCACCACTTGAGAGTTATTATTATTATTTTACTAATAGAAAGACTTTAATTCATTCTAGCACTCCCCGAAGTTAGAAATTAAAAAGATGTGTATTTTAGTTATTCATCTTGAAGTTTGTGTTTTTAGAGCACACTTATTTTGGAAGGGTAATTGAAAGGTGGGCGAGAAGGACCAACATTTCTTCAAAACTTTATGCATAGTTAGTGACTCACTTAACATGTCTAAGTATGTACTGGTGCGTTATGTTAGTTGTAGGTCTGCCTTTATCGTTATGTGCACTGCAGCCAGAAGGAAGAGACATTGCTTAATTAGTTTAAAAACGGAAAAAAATGCAGAGGGCAGAGTTTTTTCTTACGTGCCCTGCACTGGTGAATAACCGTGTTTTTCAATATCAAGTCTGCCTAGGTTTGTTCCATCCCATGCCTCTTTCTTCCACCACCCTACACTGTCTCTTTAGCTCCCACTTGCAGGTTCTTTTTCATCCATGTTTTCCCCCTTTATCCTCGTTTCCTCTGCGGCATAACACAAAAAGATAGGACCCCCTGTAGTAGTGTGACCTAGTAAGTGTCACGTACCTGTCACGCGGTTTAAGTTCTTGTAGGTGACAGGCTCTGTTAACCCTAATATTGTATTGTGCATAACATGTATTCTTTTGAATGGCCTCGTGTGCTCTGCGAGTGGTGAGTAAGGATTCCTTCCACAGTTGAGCCACTCGCTGTTGGGATCCTGCCTGACCGGTCGCAGTGCGCTGTGGACGCTAATAATTGGAATAAACTTGTTCATCCATCTGGAGAGTCCACCACTTATTATATATTAGCAACGAGCGGACCCTGGATTACTCCTTGCCCACTGACGAATTTTTCTTAAATTTCGGAGCGTTAACTGATTTCTCTGTTTTCTTGCTTCGCTGGAACTCCGTCAGGTGTTTTCAATTGAACGCTTCGGATCGAAGGTCATCCCACAACTAGTGATTGTGATGTTACTGGTTATTAGTGCTTCTAATTATGCATATTCAACTTTTCCACAGACTTTCATAACATCTAGGTAATTACTACTTATTTTATTTTTGGATTCTTGAACAACATTTTGTGGTTTCTTTAACAATTTTTCTGGGGCATATTTTTGTCTTATAACCGTGCAGACATGGCCACACCCCAACAAATTACCCAGCCCCCTCCATTTATGGCCCAGCCTGGGAAACCAGCTATTAAGTGGTCACAAGGGCTTAGACTATTTGAGAATCACATCATAGCCATTGATGCGGGCAAATATAGTCCTCTGCGTAAATTTATGTCATTGTTTGACTGTTTGGGATTTGCCGCGCTGCAAATATTTGTTAATTTGCCAACCATACAAGCACCTGCAGCCCAGTCTGGTGATGCTCATTGGAATAAATACATGGAGGCTCTTGAGCATTTATGCAAGCAATTTTCACATGAACCTAGCATTATGTTAGAGCGTCATAATTGTTTTAAACATAAGCAAACCAAGGATGAAGGATTTGAGGAGTATATTGCTGCGCTCAGGATTGTGGCTTTTACTTGTGATTTTGGTTTAAATGTTGGCACAAGCATACATGATCAGTTTGTGTTCAGTTGCTAGTCTCGCAAAAACCAAGAAAGGCCTGCTGTTGAAACCTGGCTCTGATACTCCAATTGTTTTAGGAGATTTGCCTGCTGTTTATGTTTGCAGAGTGGGCGATCTGGTAAAAGGTATTTTGATTGAATTTAAAGAGCTCTTTAGCGAGGAGGTGAGCAGTGTGAAAGATTTCGAGCACCACACCAGGCTCAAACCTCTAGCTCAACCCGTGGCCCACAAAGTAAGACTGGTCCCATTGAGTGTCAGGGAGGAATTGAAACTCATGTTGCAGAACTTGTGCTCACAAGGCATTATAGAACATTGTGATTCGTCACTCTGGGTCATACCCATTGTAGTCGCACGCAAGAGGACTGGGGAGTTTAGGATGTGCACTGACTTAAGAAGTCTTAATGCTAACATACTGATTGATTGCCACCCTCTCCCTAGGATTCAGGAGCTTTTAGCAAATTTAGGTGGTGCAAAGTGTTTCTCTTTGATTGATCTAAGGTCAGCCTATCATCAGGTGGCTCTAGCGAAAGAATCACAGGAATTGATTACCTTCGTCACACCATTAGGGGCATTCAAATACCTGAGATTGTCATTCGGACTGGCGGCAGCTGCCAGTGTATTTCAGAAGCTGATGGATCATATGTTCGGCAATCTCAGGGGGGTGCAGGCTTATCAGGATGATGTCCTGATTTTTGCAGACACTATTGAAGAACACAACCAGGTGTTGAGACAGGTACTTGCTGTGCTTTTGCAAACAAGAATGACTATTAGAGAGGACAAATGTAAATTTGCTACTAGTGAGTTGGAATATCTTGGGCATACCATTTGCCGTCGGGTATAAGGCCCAAGTGTTCTCTCATAAGGGCCATTAAAGAAGCAAAGGCTCCTTCTGACATCGATGCCCTGCACTCCTTTCTTGGCCTTGCTGAGTATTACGCCAGATTTGTTCCTGGTTACACGCAAGCTGTGGCACCTCTGAGAGCATTACTTAGAAAAGGTGACAAACTTCTTTGGTCTGTCGACAAAGAGAACTCTTTCAAAGAGGCCAAAATACTCACTGAAAAGGCCCCTGCATTGAGTGCATTTCAGGAAGGTCAATCTTCAATCATCACTGAAGATGCTAGCCAGAGTGGTTTGGGAGCGGTTTGAGAGAACGCACTGTGGCATTTGCATCCAGATCACTCAAGCAGTATGAAAAACAATACAGCACTATAGAGCGCAAGTCCCTAGCCTGTGTCTGGGCCATTCACATGTTCAAAATGTATGTGTGGGGTTGTAAATTTAAGTTGAATACGGATCACAAGCCTTTGGTTCATATTTCTCACAGCTGGTTCAGGTAATTACTTGTCAGCCAGGCTAACCAGATTAGTATCCAAACTCCAAGAATTTGTCTTTGAAATTAAGCATGTTCCAGGTGGCAGCAACGTTGGTGCGGACTGCCTTTCATGCATGCCAATTGAGTATACGAGTGATGATTGCATGTTGGATGACGTAGTGTGTAGCGTCAGTTGACCCTGTCAGCAAGGAGTTCAGTACAGGTCTGAGTTGTCTGCTTGTCAAAGTGATGATACTTTGAACAAGGCGAATGAGTACGTTGTATTAGGGGGCCCTGAGAAGAGACATCTTGTTGCAGAGTTGAAATTTTTTGGTCCAGTGGATGATAAATTGTCGTAGGTGAATGGTCTGCTTTTGAGAGGGGATTTGTATGTACCTTCCACCAAACTAGATGATACCATAATAACACAAGCAAATCAAGGTCATCTAGGTGCAACCAAAACCATAATGCGTGTTAAACAGTATTACTGGTGGCCAGGTATAGACGCACAGGTCAAAAATTCTGGTTGATAGATGTCCAGAATGTTTATTGTCAGATAAACACTGGAAAGTGCACAAGAACCCATTACATCTTGTGGCTCACCCGGATGCCCCATGGGAGAAACTGGGAATGGAGTTTTCTGGGCCATGTGTGCTATTACTGGAGCCCAAGATATTTTTGGTTTTGGTTATGGATTATCATTCAAAGTTGATGTAGTTTTCTTTTGTTAAGTCACCTGACACAGACTTGGCAATGACATTCTTGGAGCAGGTGTTCAGTTTAGAAGGGGCACCCAGAAGTATTGTTACCGACAATGGGACACATTTTACCTCTGAGTGCATGTCTAAGTTTTTGAAAAAACATGATGTCACTCATTTGCAAGTGGCTTTGCATTCCCCTTCCACCAATGGATTAGTAGAGAGAGGTAACAGGATCATCAAGGAGGGGGAGCAAACTGCTTTAGCTGCCAATTTGGATGCTAAGACATTTCTAAAACAGAAGGTATGGTGTTATCACACCACATTGTATTACTGGAGTGACCCCATTTTCTTTGCTATGGGGCAGCAGTGCCCATATTGCCCTCTTTCCCACTTGGTTGGAGAAACAGGTAGGGAATGTTGGAATAGGGAAGCAACGAGTAAGGGAAGACTTGTCTCAAAGGTCGTTGCCACTCAACTTAAAATGAAAGAGAATTCTGACAATAGGCACAATGTGTCTTCCCAGGATTTAGGTAAAGGGGAATGTGTATTGATCAAAAGTCCAGTCAAAGTACGGAAGGATGAATCTGTTTAATCAGCGCCTGTTAGAGTTGAAAGAGTTGGGATGGGTGCTGCACTACTCATAAACAAGGGGTGGTGGAATAAACACCAACTTGTGAAACTATCCGATCAACAAGCTATCATTATCCGGAGTAAATGTAAACTGGTTTTAGATTCTGATTGGGCAGCCTGCGTGCAGCCCACACCTGTTACTGTGAAAGAGAATGTGCAATCTGCCATAGATCGGTTTCCCTGTTCATCTAGTTCTGCTGCTGTGAAATTTGATATTGCTATTTTTTTATTGCAAAATTGATGGAATCTATATATAAAGGCAGTAAAGATTATATTTGTAAAGAAATAAAAAATAATGTTGTAATTATGACTGGTTTGGAGTCTATTCAGGATTAATTCTGTGTAAGAATTGTACAAGCTGAGGATGAATTTCCATTAGTGTTTGGTATGTTATGTCCCTCTTTCCCGAGCCTTAAATTATTATCACGGTGGGACTCTTTATTTGAGTGATAAGTAAAACCACTAACCAGTAATAAGCTTAATCTATATAAAATAGTCAGCTGGATCTCTTTTTTCTTGCTGCTTAGCCATGACTTAAGTACTTTATGTCACTCATTTCTGTATTCTAGTGTTAGAAATGTGTTTCTTATTGCATATCTGAAACTGTGTTTAGTTGAGTTGTGTTTCCCGCAGTTGTGCTTCTCATTCCATTTAGGTCTGTATATTTAGCTAGATTTCTGGGCGTTGTTTTCCATTTCCTGCTACTTGGGCTTCGGCCACTGACACATTAGATCTCATGCACTGACTTTTTGTTTAAAAACATGATCACTACAATGTCCAGAATTCATAGCTGTGGTAGAATTGGTTCAGCACTTGAGCAATTTACTAGTTAAAGGTCCCATGATTGCACACTTACATTTATGACATAGATCGGAAACACCTGTTCGTATCTTTTTAAGGAAGCTTTAGTAAAGATATTAGAATGGGGAACGGTGGATGGTATTGTGCATATAGAATTCAGATTGTTTGGGGCATGCAATAAACAGCAAATTGAAAATTACACCTTATTTGAGTGTGGCCCTTCTGATTTTTTTTTTTTAAACTTGAATTTCAGTGTATATGTGTGTGTATAATTAGGATCATGTTTCCATAGGAAAAGTTTTTTGACTTGCCTATATCTCTGGCGCCTTTGACAAATCTTTGTGAAATTTTCCTCCAAAAAGTGCGCCGGTTATTCTTGTTGCGCATGGAGGTGAGCCAGGTCACGGGGGCATTTTGTAAAAAAATAAAAATAAAAAAAAGAGGGTGACAAAGCCCAGGGACCCCCAACTCCGCCGGGCTACTTCAACAATATTGTGGGGGGCACAGGTGGACCCCCCCTTTGCCCTGGGGACCACTACCTACCTGGGGCCAAAATAACATTTTAAAGGGGGAGGGGTGCCATGCAGCGTCCCTCCTGTGCCATATATGGCCACGGGGACCACCACCTCCCTGTGGCCGGCCCATACAGATCAAAGGAGGGCCCCCTCCTGAAGCCATATATGACCCTGGGGACTGCCACCCCCGCCCCAGGGCCAGCTCCTGCTATGTACCGGGGTGCCCACCCCTGGGACATAGCTGTTTCCTTTTGCTTGGCGGGAGCAAACAGCTCCCTTGAAGCAAAAGCAAACACTCTGGTTCCAGTGGATGGGAGCTGTCAAAGTGCTCCCGGCTGCTGGAAATGGAGGCTTCATCTGTTTCCCTGCCTGCAGACATGCGGGTAGGGGAAGAGATGAAACGATTGGCTTTGCACACAGGAAGTTGCATTTCTAGCATCTCTCTTCATGCAAGAGCAATGCTGGCTACCGCAGGAGGTGAGGAGCTGGCTGGTACCTTTGAGGCCTTAATGCTCCCCCATCCGTCCCGGGGAGAAAAGAGCAGAGCGTGGCAAAATGAAGGTCAGCAATGAGCAGGAAGAGGCAAAATAAAGGTCGGCTATGAGCAGAAAGAGACAAAATAAAGGTCAGCAACAAGCAGAAAGAAGCAGAATAAAGGTCAGAAGGGCGCAGAAAGAGGCAGAATAAAGGTTAAAAACGAGCAGAAAGAGGCAGAATAAAGGTGAGAAATGAGCGAAATAGGCAAAATTAAGGTCAGCAAAGATGCAGGTGAGGAACTAGCAGAAAGAGGCAGAATAAAGGTCAGAAGGGAGTAGAAAGAGGCAGAATAAAAGTCAGAAATGAGCAGAAAGAGGCAAAATAGATGTCAGAAACCAGCAGCAAGAGGCAGAATAAAGACCAGGAGCGAGCAAAAAGAGGCAAAATAATGGGAAGAATGAGCAGAAGGAGGCAATATAGGGGGCAGGAGTAAGCAGAGAAGAGGTAAAAAAAAAAAATCAGAATACAAGCAGAGAAGGCACAAAACCGAAGGCAGCAGAGGACAGCAGACTGCAGGCAAGCTAGACAGGAGTACTATCACAGGGGGAACTTGCACGATGACCTGCTCCCATGTGCCCCCCTACTTTTTTTCTAACCCGCACCCACTCACAGACTCACTCACAGACCCACTGAGAGACTCACACCCACTCACAGACCCACTGAGAGACTCATCCATCCACCCATTCATAGACCCACTCATATTCTCATTCACAGACCAACTCAGGAGACTCAGGCATCAACTCACACACCCACTCCGACTCACACACCCACCCACTCATATACATACTACTCACAGACCTTCAAAGAAACTCATGCACCCACTCACGGACACAGTCAGTGACTCATGCACCCACTCACAGACCCAATCAGCCACTCACGCACCCATTCACAGATCCACACGGGCACTCCTACCCCCACTTACACAGCCATGTACACCCCCATACAGTCACACACACACTCAATCAAAGATCCATGCAGCCACTCACACACCCACAAACCCACTCACACACCCATTCAGACCCATACACCCACTCACACAGCCACTCACCTACCTATACAGCCACTCACACAACCACTCTCAAAGGTTACAGTTAGGAAATGAAATTTTTAAAAACTGTTGAAATTCACTGAAAAAAAACAAAGTCACAGAGATGTTATAGTTGGGAAATACTATTAAAAAAATCTTTTAAAATTCTCTGAAAAAAACAAAGGTTATAGGGACATTATAGTTAGGCTCAGATTTCACTCATATAAAACCATTCAAATTCAGCAGCAATAGTTACCTGACCTAACTATATCTTACACCCCCACAATGCACTGCTTATGACCTCACATATTATATCACTCATGACCTCGTCAGTGACCTCACTTATGACCTCTCTGATGACATCATCCACAGAACCACTCACACACCCACCCAAAACCCCCTACAACCTCTAATACACGCACACAACTTCTCATGCTCATTCACAGACCCATACAACTACTGACACAAACACACTCACTCATACAGCTACTCACACAACCACTCACTCACCCATACAGCCACTCACATACCGATACAGGTACTCACACACCTACTCACAGACCCATACACCTACTCACAGACCCATACACCTACTCACAGACCCATACACCCACTCACATACCCATTCACACACCCACACAGCCACTCACACATCCATTCACCTATGCACAAAACCACTTACATACCCATTCACACATCAATATAATCACACGCCCACTCACTCATTTATACAGCTACTCGCACAAATACTTACTGTGCAAATCCGCCACTCACACACCCACTGACTTACCAATACATCCACTTACACACCCAGTCACTCACCCATAGAGCCATTCACACACCCACTTATTTACCCATACAGCTACTCACACATCCATACATCCACTCAGACACCCACTCATCCAATCGGACACTCAGTCCTACACTGATACAGACAGTCATAGTGCCACTCAAATGACATAAATTAGAAACAGTATCAGTCAGTAGTACAAAAAGAATAGTAATTTAACTTGTACAGTAGCTTAGTATATATCTTTTACTAAACACTTACACTCATTGGATGATGTCATTGGTGATATCATTTGAAATGTCATCAATGATTTCATCAGAAATGTCACTGACCATGTCATAGGTGATGTAATATGTGAGGTCATAAGCAGTGCATTGCGGGGGTGTAAGTTATAGTTAGCTCGGGTAACTATCACTGCTGAATTTCAATGTTTATGTACAAGTGAAATCTGAGCCTGTAACGTTATTCAATCTATTCAATCTTCTCTTTTTTCGCTGAATTGAATAACGGGATTCTCCGTCCCTGTCTAGTCAAGGCCGCCCTGCGGTTTTGGGGGCCCCAGACGATGGAGGTTGTTGTGAGAATTGTTCGATAAGGGGCATGACCCTTTTGCCTTTGTATGGATTAACATGACACTTGCCGGAATGGAGGTGAGAAAGGGTGACAAGACGCGTACACCTTGTCTTAGTAAGGACTGGACTTTCTGCATTGAAAGACATTTTTTTTATGTGTGGCAGCAGCATGAAAAGAAATAAACATTGCAAGGTGTTTGAAATTGAAAATTGAAATGTCCGTGACTAAATTAAGATGCCAGTGACTTTGAGATGTCAATGATAAATTATGGGACTTGTAGTATTGTACTATACAGTTACGTGACAATGAAGATATATGCACCTGCACCTTTTAAAGTGTATACTCACCTGTGATCTAGGCAGTGTCGCCGAAACGCATCAGGGTGAAGAATACTTGCGTGCAGCCACTGCTGAATAAAATGCTGGCTGTATCCAGAACTAGGCTTTAGCACTACTTTTTTTGATATATATATATATATATATAGTCATTGCAGTTGATTTTGTTTACATTTGAGATTATGATAACCACAATAATTATGTGATTCTGGATTTTTATATTCTTTCCACAATTTTTGTTTTAAAGTTAATGGCCTAAAATATTGGCTCTGGGGCATGTGCAGTTATCAAAAATCTAAGCCTCACAAGCTGGTAGTACTATGCTGCTCACATCCTATTCTGAAATCTGCACATTTCTGGTGAGTCTTTCTCAGTAGCCAGAGAAATTCAGACATAAAATTTCAATAGAAGGAGGTAAATGTTCTTTCAATCAAAACCAGTGCATTCTCCTAAGGTACAGGAGCCTTCTACACAATGGATTACCCACTCTGTATTGTGATTAGTGGTTCTCAACCATCCAAAGACCCTGTAACTCAGTCAGTCCTTTGGCCCTCACGTCTGGAAGAAGAATGCAAGATGAAGAAATGATATCATCCTTTTGTGCATTATCCAAAACATTCTATTATGATGCTACTCATTTAGACAAGGATAACTGGGGTGATTTCAGTTACTTTCGGTATTGTGATCAGCAGTTCTCTACTGCCCCAAGTTAACACTTCGTCAGTCCTTTAACCCTCATGTCCGTAGATAGAATGCAAGCTGAAACAATACCCTAATGTTGTTCTGGAGAAAGCACAAAAGTATGATAATTTCAATGCCACTGATTCAGACAATAACAGAAGGATTCCACTGCTTTCTGCTTTGGTCCTGACCAGTCAAAAACCTAAAAGATGTCCAGTCAGTCATTCTAGATGCCAATGTTAATCTTATGTTAGATCCATCCCATATCCAGCACCCCAATTCCACTGTTTCCCCATATTAGATCCTAGAATGCACATCTTCTCCTGGTGGCTTCCCTTTTGACAGGGATCAAATAGCTGCCTCTACCTCTGATGATGATATAGGATGAACAAGGCTTACAGCCATAACATTTGACAGCTGTTAGAAGGGAAATACCATCTAAAAAGCCAAGCATATCTCTCCTATCAGATAGTGGACCAGCTGTATATATAGCTGCAAAATGATGAAAAAATACACTCTCAATTAGTGAGGGTTCCTCACCAAGGCATCCATTAGTGGCTCCCGAATTTTATCCACCACATTTTAGACTTGTTGGGCTCTGACCCGCCAGGCAAGTAACTTCCCACTCACTTCTCCTTCCTCATATAATTGTTTCCCATAAGTTGTATCATTGATAATTTGCTTCTCCAGAAGAAACTACTGCAGCTTATTCTTTGTCTGCTCTCTCTTTTGAAACTTTATTGCATTGGGGGCACGGGAGAGTTCAACCTCCGCTAATTGGAAATCCAAAAACAATTCCTTAAACTGCATCTTTGCTAACTTATTGACGAAAATTTGAAAGAGTGATCTCCCCCCCACCCCATTTAAAAGCATTGCAGATATTATCTAATGATGAAGTACTTCGATTTTCCTCCAAAAAACTAAAACGCCCATGCCCTTATTTGAGCAACAAAGGATTCATCCACAAGTGAAGCACTATTAAAAACCCACCTATGAGAAGTTGGCCTGGTATATACTGTCCACTAATTAAAGTGGGCACCTTGCACCAGTCCAAACAACCCTTATGGTGATTTAAGAGGTCAAAGATAACCTTGGAAAGCTATCCAAGTGCTAGCTGTGGAGAGCAGCCTTCAGGCTTAGTCTTGAAGGAATGTTAAGCAGCTTGTTTTACCAGAATGCAACCTTATAGTATTGGTTAAATGAAAGGAGAACCACACAGTAGTTATAAAACTATTTATTAATATAACACTCTCTAGTATGACACAGTATCTTCTACACAAAGATAATCACAAAGCACACAATACTGTAGCACAGAAACAATAGTAAATAGCACTAATACACAGTGGGCTCCAGGTGGAGACCAAACCATATACTAAAATAGTGGTATAAAATCCACAACTCGAGTCAAGACAGTGTCTAGATGTTGTAGAATCGCTGGCACCTAAGGTGAGTAAGTAGATACCCCACAGAGGACGGGTGCAGTGTGGTAACACGACTGCGTGCTCCGTACAATTCTATGGGGAAGTCGCGGTTGAAGTTTTAAAGTTTAAGGACCCTTCCCAGTGGTCTTCGAAGAAACCCCGTGGAAGTTAGGAGGTTGGAGAGCCACCCCATCCGTGGATACCGTAGTACCAGAGTTACCTATCCCAGGGGAGGAGGGTGCATAGGTCTGAAGTCGCGTCGGAAACCGCAGTCTAACCCAATGGAGGACTTCGAAGAAGAACCACTGATGGAAGGAAGAAAATTGTCCGCTGGAATCCAGAGGTGGATTCTTGTCAGAGTACCTGAAAGCAGAGGGGACAGAGTCTGGGTCACTCAGGAGTGACCAGGGGCTCAGTAGACGAATGCCCACCGATGTTGGGTGCTTCAGGTGAGTTGAGGGAGTTCTTGACTCTGCAGCCACGGGGAACAGAAGATGTCGAGGACAACCAGGAGCCAGATACGAGCTGTCCCACAAAGGATGTCGAGTGCTGAGGGGTCGGTGTCCGACGGGAGCACCAACAAGCCTTGGCAACGGCAACTCACGCAGAAGGTCAAAGAAGGTTACGGTTCAGACCAGCAAGGTCCAGGAGACTCACCAAACACAGGGGAGTCGGGGCAGACCTGGAGCAATCAGGGGAGCCCAAGAAAAGCAAAGTTGACCCTCAAGTGGACTCACAGGCCGGAGGCACAGGAGTCGCGAGAGGACCTCGAGCGATTTCAACAAACAGAATGCCCACGGAGCACTCGGTGCGAGGAGGCCGGAGTTCTTGGTAGGAAATGGTGCCAGAGGTTGGGGCTACTCGGAGCCCAATGCACTTGCTCAGGAAACGCCAACAAGCATATGCACTTGCAAATGAACGTGGTGCACAGGGGTAAGGGTATTTCAGCCCCCACGAGGGATTCTGGCCTAAAACTTGGTAAGAGGGTAGCTCGGACCTCGAGGGACGTAGAAACCCACCTCCTGTGTTGCTGGAGCCTTCGGAGTCCGTAGGAGCTCAGGAGCAGCAGACCAGTTAATCGTGATGTGGTGCCTGCGGTTGCAGGGGAGGGAGTCCTTCACTCCAAGGGAGATACCTTCGGTTGTCCTTGATGCTCCACAGGTCCTGCACAGAGCCTGTATGGTGCATGGGCACAGATGATGCTTCAGACTGAGAGGGAGACGAAGTCGGGCCCAAACAAATTCCAGCAAAGTCCAGAGTGTCCAGACGGTCGAAGTTCAGTGGTTTCTTGTTCAGAATCTTGTCCACGTCGAATCTAGGGTCCTACAGCCAGGTAAGCCCTTTTGTACCCAAGGGAGAGGGTTGGACAGATTCAGGGGACCCTCCCAGGGGAGGGTCTGGACAGTGGGGCAGTTACTCCCATGTCCTTTGTCGAGTTTCGCGCCAGAGCAGGAGCCAATGGCTCCCAGGACTGATTTGAACTGTAGACTTTCTGTCGCTGGCAAGCGCACCCACCCAGCCCTAATACACTAAATCCTGTCTGGGAGGTGGTCACACCTCCCTGTGACAGGATGCCTATTGTTCCACAATCCTCTGCTCGAGCTTGGCTCAGCAGCAGGAGGGCAGAAATGTGTCTCTGGTCGGCAGCAACCATTTTGTGCTGCCCGGGACTAGAAGGCTGGTACCGGGAACACCAGGGACCCAACGAAGCTCGCTTCTGAGGGGTGGAATCATACCTCCCACACTGGTTACCGGTGTGTGGGTATGAGTCTACAATTTTTGACACCAAACACGATAGGGTTACTTTCAGCTGTTTTAGAGTTGGTCATCACGCTGTTGCATAATGCCACTCTATATGTCGTAAATGGCTGCTGCACTAACAACCTGGGAGAATGGACTCCGTAGGCTGCAGGGGTGTCCTGCTGTTGCAGTGGCACCCTCTCACTTAGAACCAAGCACCCTGCCTTCAGGATTGTTAAGGCCTGCTATGGGGGTGACTTTTAGGTTTTAAGTGTAGTGAACCTTTGATATAGTAAACCTATATCTTAAGTGAGTGGTGCATGCACCATCTTACACAGGCTGCAATGGCAGGCCTGTAGTTCCATTTTGCATGGCCTCTCATGGGTGGCATAATACATGCATCAGCCCATGGGAGGCCTCTGGGGTACCTATGCCCTGGGTACATAGGTACCATATACTAGGGACTGACGAGGGTACCCCAGTATCCAATCTGGAGTGTACCTAAGTACATAACATAACAGTTCAGGGAGAAAGCAGATAGACTGGGGTCCCAGTCAGACTAGTCAAAAACAGCATCTCATTTAGCAAAAAGTGGGGGTAACCATAAGAAGCAGATCCTACTTTCCTACACCACCGCTTAGCCAAGGGAGCATTATTACAGGGAACCCAAATCTAAGCTTAAAGTGGTCTGATAGAGAGTTAGATATAATTGATGGAGCGGAAACCAGAATATCTTTGAAAATAAGAAAGAAATCTATCCTTGAATCTATCCAAGCGCACCCACCCAGCCCTAATACACTAAATCCTGTCTGGGAGGTGGTCACACCTCCCTGTGACAGGATGCCTATTGTTCCACAATCCTCTGCTCGAGCTTGGCTCAGCAGCAGGAGGGCAGAAATGTGTCTCTGGTCGGCAGCAACCATTTTGTGCTGCCCGGGACTAGAAGGCTGGTACCGGGAACACCAGGGACCCAACGAAGCTCGCTTCTGAGGGGTGGAATCATACCTCCCACACTGGTTACCGGTGTGTGGGTATGAGTCTACAATTTTTGACACCAAACACGATAGGGTTACTTTCAGCTGTTTTAGAGTTGGTCATCACGCTGTTGCATAATGCCACTCTATATGTCGTAAATGGCTGCTGCACTAACAACCTGGGAGAATGGACTCCGTAGGCTGCAGGGGTGTCCTGCTGTTGCAGTGGCACCCTCTCACTTAGAACCAAGCACCCTGCCTTCAGGATTGTTAAGGCCTGCTATGGGGGTGACTTTTAGGTTTTAAGTGTAGTGAACCTTTGATATAGTAAACCTATATCTTAAGTGAGTGGTGCATGCACCATCTTACACAGGCTGCAATGGCAGGCCTGTAGTTCCATTTTGCATGGCCTCTCATGGGTGGCATAATACATGCATCAGCCCATGGGAGGCCTCTGGGGTACCTATGCCCTGGGTACATAGGTACCATATACTAGGGACTGACGAGGGTACCCCAGTATCCAATCTGGAGTGTACCTAAGTACATAACATAACAGTTCAGGGAGAAAGCAGATAGACTGGGGTCCCAGTCAGACTAGTCAAAAACAGCATCTCATTTAGCAAAAAGTGGGGGTAACCATAAGAAGCAGATCCTACTTTCCTACACCACCGCTTAGCCAAGGGAGCATTATTACAGGGAACCCAAATCTAAGCTTAAAGTGGTCTGATAGAGAGTTAGATATAATTGATGGAGCGGAAACCAGAATATCTTTGAAAATAAGAAAGAAATCTATCCTTGAAGTGGAGCAGTACAGAGAAGAACAGAAAATATAGTACCTTATTTTTGGATTAAAAGTTTGCCAAGGATCCACCAACCCATACTCCTCTTCAATCTTATGAACTGCCATCTTGGGTTTGCGCTGAAGAGTTTTTCTCCTACGAATACTCCTGCAGTGTGGTACCAGGCCTTGATCTCAGAGGTGAAAGCTTCTTTGACAGCCTTGTTTAACAACATATTGATGGCTAGTTCTGTCCCACATTCCTTTCGAAAAGGCTTGCTTGCCTGTTACTCCAAGAAGAACAAAGACCCGAAGGATGTAAACTCGTTCCAACCAATTACTCTGCTTGTGGGAAGCTGTCTTTTTATGTAGTATACCAAAACGAGGTATACTATATAGAAAGTCCAGATGGCCCTTATTGGCATATAGGGCTTAAATTAATAATCCAAAATGCTCTCTTAAGTGGTAGTGTGGGCGAGCAGTTTATGCTTATCAAAGTGTAGTTTTAATGCATTTGTTGAACACACAGTCAATATGAGGCACACATTCAAGAAGAAACTCAAGACACATTTAGAAAAATAACAGGAATTTTTATATTTATTTTAACACCAGGAACTTCGTAATTGGGTAAGGACTTTTCAGTTTATCAGTTTTTGCAGGTAAGTAAAAAGACACGTAAATGAGTTTTTACGTGGCAATGCTTTTCTATGGAGGAAGAAACAAATACGGCATACAGGTATTGGCAAATGAATCTCAGGTCCCCTTTAGGACTTAGGGTGCTAGGTGGCCAAATTCCAAAATAACTCCAGCAGTTCGAGTTTACCTGCCCTGGAGTGTCTGGGTGCAGAGGTGATGGACGGGTTAGTAGCCCTGTGCTACACCATAGGACAAGATGGGGGGTGGTGATCTAGAAACAGGCTGCAGGGGGGACTTGGGGACTAGTCCAGGAGCTCCCAACTGTGGGGCTTGGTTCATGGGGGTGGGTCCTGGGAGCAGGGGAGCACTGTCGGTTGTCGTGGCCATGGGCCGGGGAGCTTGGGTGCAGAGGGATTTGGCAGGCTGGTGCCTGTGCGTCAAAGGCATCCATGGTTCTCAGACCTGCAAAGGGGGACAAAACAGGACAGCTGGGCCACCCTCAGCGCTGGCCTCTGCGGTGCTGACATCCCTCGTCGGCTGTTCGGTCTTTGCGGCGTTGGAGTCTGGATTTGACTCAAACAAGCGTTGGTTGCTGTAAGGGGTCCGAAACCCCAGATATTGGTGCAGGGCAGCTCCGGTTGGTCCTGGCGTCTTTTAACTTGATGGGGATATGGATCTGACCTCTTGGTGCATGGTGACCTCCTCTTGGGTGGCTGCTGCTTTGGTGGATCCAGTGGTCAGCAGAACTGTGAACCGGACGATGCGGTCCGTGCCTGCAGGTTGCAGGGAAGTGACTCCTCAACTTCAAGGGAGATGCTGATGGCTTGGTGAAGTGCTGGAGGTCCTCCAAGGCTTTTGGAGGATGCTCAGCTGCAGGACGAGACGGGATGTTGCGATAGTCTGGGCAGGAGCAGGTAGGCAGGCAGGGTTTAGTGCCAAAGTCCACCATTAGTCCGCAGTTCTCTCTTGTTTGGCTCTTCTTGGTCCTCCATCTTGTGTCAGGAGAATCTGAGTTCCTGGTGTCAGGGGGCCACCTATATACTCAATTTAGGGGCAATAAGGTAAGTAGCCATTGAGCTACTTAGCCTTGGGGTCACTACACCCCTTATATGACCACTTGCTGTGCAGAGTGGACATAAACCTGTCCCAGAACTCTGATTTCCACCAGAATAAAAATAGTAGAACCCTTCTTCATGGGGCATATTAGGCAGCCCACCTTGGGGGTGTGACTGGCCTGGTAGTGCACCATGCCTCCTTGCATAGCTAATTTCCCACCTGTCCTGTTGCCAAATGGGCTCAGAGCAGGGGGTGACATCTCCCAGGTCTGGGGTAAGCTGGGGTCACATATCAAAGGCGGCAGGGGCTTTGAAGTCCCTGGCCTCGGTATGCAAATTCTCTAGCCATTCTGCTGGAGGAGGTGTAAACGCCTTCCTCCAGATCAGGCACTGTTTCTGATCTCAGAGTGTGGGCTCTCATCTACAGGGGGTCAGAGACATGTCTGTGGTGGCAGGCAGGATGATACCAGTCAGCCAGTACACTAACCGTCTGGTGGATTTTCAGAGGGCACCTCTAATGTGCCCTTTGGGTGCATGTTTTAATAGATCCACTACTGTAATCAGTATGGATTTATTAAGAAAAGGTGTTTGATACCAAACACCATAGGTTTCAGTGAAGCCATAATGTAGCTGGGGAGCTCGTAAGGACCAGTGTCCAGTACATATACTTAAGATGGATTTCTTGTTCAATTGTACTATCTAGTGGAGAGGTGTGGTGCAGCGGCCAGGGCAGCTGACTTCGGAGCACAGGGTTCACGGTTCGATCCCCGGCTCCGGCGGCAGCTCAGCTCAGCACCATGTGACTCTGGGCAATAGCTCACTTAATTTCCACTCCGGCCCCCAGCGCCTTGAGACCCGTAAGGGTGAGTAGCTGCGCTATATAAAAACGGGCTTACTTACATTTTCTAGCAATTGAACTAGACAGCACAGGGGTGTATCTTCTCATGCAGATCTGTCCTCACGTGTAATATAATGCACCCTGCCTTAGGGCTAGAATGCCTGCTGTAGGGGTGACATAGATATTGTATGCAGTGTCTGTGAGCTTGGCACATCGGGTATGTGCCATGTAGTGTTTTCACATTTGTCTACAGCATTTCATGCAGCCTGCCATGGCAGTCTGCATGTGTTTGGTGGCGAGTCTCTTAGGGTGGCAAAATATATGCTGCAGCCCTAAAGGACCCTCTTTAGTACCCATGACCTAGGTACCAGGGGTACCATTTACTAGGGACTTACCGAGGTGTTAAAGGTCTTGCCAATTGGGGAGCAATCGAACAGTTAACTTGTTTTAGGGAAAGAACACTGGCAACCTGGTTAGCAGGAACCCAGTGCACTTCAGTCAAAATTGCATCATCAGATACGAGGCAAAAGGTGGGGGTGACCATGTCAAAAAGGGGAACTTTCCAACACAAACCGCCGGCCCAATGAAAGAGAATGAGTCTATCCCTTCCCAAGAGAGTCATCTTTTAAGTGGTAAAACCTGGAAAGGCCATCTGCAGTGACATGGTCAGTCCCAGGTCTGTGCTCCACTGTAAATTCCATTCCCTGTAGGGAGATGGACCACCTCAACAGTTTGGGGTCGTCCCCTTTCATTAGCCTTCTGAGAGGCCTGTGGTCAGTTTGTACAAAAAAGTGAGTAACAAAGAGGTATGGTCTCAGCTTCTTTAGGGCCCAAATCACAGGGAAAGCTTCCCACTCAATGGCATTCCAACCCTGTTCTCTCGGGGGCAACCTCCTATTAATGAAAGCAACAGGCTGCTCATGGCCATTATCGTTGGTCTGGGATAGGACCGCTTCTATCCCATGTTCAGAGGCATCAGTCTTACTATGAACTAATTCTAATAATCTGGAGCTTTTAGAATTGGTGCTGAGGACATTTTCTTCCTTCAGAGCGTCAAAAGCCTTTTGACAACTCGCTGTCCAGTTTACCTTCTTTGGTTGCTTCTTGGAAGTTAACTCTGTGAGGGGTGCCACAATGGTACCATACCCATTCACAAACCACCTGTAGTAGCTAGTCCAGCTAAGGAATTCCATAACTTGAGTCTGGACTGTTGGAGCTACCCACTCCACAATTGTTTGGATTGTGGGCTGTAGGAGTTGAACTTAGCCTCCACTTATATGGTAGCCCAAGTATAAAACAGATCCCTGCCCTATCTGGCACTTGCTTGTCTTGATAGTGAGGCCTGCACTCTGCAGAGCCTCAAGGACCTTGCCAAGATGGATCAGATATATACTGCACTAAAAGTTTGCAACCCAGCAAGGACTTTATTCCCCAACCTTTAGAAGGTGCAGAGGCATTCTTTAGTCCAAATGGTATTACAGTGAACAGGTAATGTCCATCTGGGGTCGAGAATGCGGACTTCTTTTACTCCTGGGGTCAGACCAATCTGCCAGTATACTGATGTCAATCAAAAGTACTGAGAAATGTAGCTGCCCCCAACATGTCAATGAATTAATCAGCTCTTGGGATAGGGTGTGCATCTGTCTTGGGATAGCACTGAGACCCCTATAGTGCACACAAAACCTCAGGTCTGGTTTACCACCCTTGGAATGAGACTTGGGGATTAACACCATTGGGCTAGCGCAGGGACTATCAGAGGGCTCTATCACCCCTAACTACAGCATCTCGCTGACTTCTGCCCTGATGCTTTCCTTAGCTTGGTCAACATATTTTGTTTTTGACAGGTGATCTGTCTTCAGTGTCCACATCGTGGGTACACCAGGTAGTCTGACCAGACATTATGCAAAACAGCCCAGCATATTGCCTCAGAAGTTATCTGCAGTCAGCTTGCTGTTTGGGCGGAGAGGGTGTCTGAGAAGACGACTCCCTCAACTGACCCATCTTTAGGACTGTGGGAGAGGAGGACAGGGAGTGATTCACTCTCTCCTTCCTGATCCTCATCAGTGACCATCAGCA
Source organism: Calotriton arnoldi (assembly GCA_963921515.1). NCBI lineage: Eukaryota > Metazoa > Chordata > Amphibia > Caudata > Salamandridae > Calotriton > Calotriton arnoldi. Next base: position 393,216 of record CAWUFW010004108.1, read on the forward strand.
AGGCCACATCAGCCCTGTCATAGAAAAGCTTCAGGCAGTTCACATGGATGACACTATGAGGGTTCCTGCAAGTGCCTAGGTCAACCAAGTAGATGACCTTACCTTTCCTATCGAGGATAGGGACATCTCTATTTGTCCTGTAGTGCCCTAGGTGCCACAGGCTCCAACACCCATACTTTCTGCCCTGATTGGAACTCCACCAGTGCAGCCTTTTGGTCATACCAGAGCTTCTAGAGCTTTAGGCTTGCCTTAAGGTTTTTGGATCCCTTAGCTGTGTACTCAGCCATCCTTGAACGTAGGCCACTACATATAGTCCACAATATCTAGCTTGGGCTCTTTTAGAGGTCTATCGCAGTATTCCGTCACTGGCCATAGTGGTACCCTTACGGGATGACCAAACAGACGTTCACAGGGACTAAAGTCCACTCCCTTCTGTGGCACTTTTCTATAAGCGAAAAGCAGGCATAGCAAAAGTGCAACCCTTCTCCTTTTGAGTTTTTCAAGGAGTCCCATGGCCATACACTTCATGGTCTTGTTGAATCTTCCAACTAGACCATTGGTTTATGGGTGATATGAAGTGGCCCACTTGGCATTTAGATAGCCAAACATGAAGTTGGTACCTCTGTCTGATGCCACCTCCTTGGGAAAGCCCTCTCTAGTACAGATACTGATGAAGGCCCTGGCAAATGCAGGAGCAGTGACACTCCAACGTGGAATTGATTTAGGCTATCTGGTGGCATGTGAGAAGTTGGCCTGGTATATGCTGTTCACTAATTAAAGTGGACACCTTGCACCAGAACAATTCGACTCTTATGGTAGATAGGTTTAAGACAACCTTTATAGAAAGCTATCCTAGTGGTAGCTGTGGAGAGCAGCCTTCAGGCTAAGTCTTGAAGGAATGTAAAGCAGCTTGTTTTGTCATAAGGTTTCTGCACATACACAGAGCTATGCACAGGATAATGGGACCCCGGAATACAGTGGTTTGCCTACCATATACCGTAGCACCCAAAAACCCCAACCCAACTAGCTTAGCATCCCATTAGCACCCAAGTACCAATGATTGGACAACCCAGAACACGGTATCTTTATCTCAGGACTCGCAGAAGCAAGAACACTCTTTCGTCACTCACTCGTACTTGTCCACAAGGTGCGTAGGAAGAGACACTGGATAGGTTAAAATGTTTATTCCAACTTACGTGCTCTAATGTACAGTACACGTGTCAGTACTAATAGCATAATGCATATGAATAATATAAGCAGCATGGTTACAATTCCATAGAATACAAACGGGGAAAGCATCTCATAACTCAGTGGATAAATGTATAAATAACATTACCACCCTCCCCTTGCAGTAAGATAGTTTATTATAAAAATAGAAGACCTCTGGGCTTTGACTAGCGAACCCACATACCTCGGTCTCTAGATGCAGAACTACATCAGCAGACAATCACAGTTCTTCTCCCTGGAAAGGATTCCTCCAAGTGTGTTAAGCGCCAGTAAAACTGCAGTATTAAAGGCACACCAAGTTTCATGGCATTTGCGCCTAATATTATTTCTGGGTGCGCGAGACTGGCCATATCAGGAAGAACCGAAATACATTGTTATGCGACCTTGTACATGTTGTGCAGTCTGAGCCCAAATCGAACAAGAGAAAAGGTGAAAGACAGAAAGTGCAGACAGCGCAAAAGAACTTGGCAAGAACAAAGGGCGAGGGAGCCCTGGCTCAGTGTAACGTGCGCAAAGAAAAGCAGCATGACAGCCAGGCCTAGGCCAACATAACAAGGCAGGCAACAAACCACAAGACACCCTCCCCTGGTCAGTCCGGCGGCCAAGACAGAGATCCAATAAAAAATCCGGTGCAGCACAGGGAGCGCCCAAACGGCAAAAAACAAGTCAATCCATGAAAGTGTAAGTGCAGAAAAAAGCCATACCCTCCAAAAGGGCATCATTGGAATCGTCGAAAAACATAGATGCCATCCAATCCATGAGATCAAAAGAGCAGGAATGCTCCTCAGCAGAGGGAGCATCCAAAAGCAATGCGGGACAACTTGCGTGATAAACGAAACAGCTTTGTTGTAGGAGATCCTGGGCAGCCGCCCAGATATCCCATTGCGCCAAAATCCCCAGTGCAGCCGCACGCGCCATACAGCCGGCAACGGAACAGTCCTGCTCATGGGCCTCTAAGGGACCCATCAACTGAACAAAATCCGGAACAGACAATGACGAATTGGAGAGGCAATAATCCAAGGTCCAGGTGAAAGGACAGCGGATGCAAGTCATTACAGGTTGCACGCAAGTGAAATACGCAAAGCGAAAAGAAAGAGTATATGACACACTCAGTGTCGCCAATGGCAAGACACCAAAACCAGCCAAAAGGCGCTCACGAAGCAGCTGGAGGCGTTCTGGATTGAGCAGGTCCCATCGGGGAGCAGCCATTGCGCATAAAACAAATTAATAACAGGACACCAGCCGCCAAAGCGATGATCAACGGGAAACCGCCAAAGACGCTGGAAAAAATAGAATGAATAAAAGCCGGGATGACACCAAAAATAGTTTGGAAGGAGGACACCAGACCAGACCCCACGACCTTAAAAAAGTGTACCAAACCCTCTGTGTTAGATGCGTTAAAAATACGATGAATTAACTCCCCAAAATGTTGGGGGAGATTAGTGTTCAAAAGGGCCTGTATTTCACTGTGGGTACTCGCCACCTGGAGAATGAATGTCTCCCGGGCGGACGTGAGCATAACTTCCTCGTTCAATAATAGTGCCTTTATTCTGCTCAGTCTATTGAAATCTGCCTCCATGGTAGGGATGGAAGGCCAAATAGAGATACCAACCTTGCCATGAGGGGGAGGAAAAAGCACATTTTTGCAGCAGACAACCCTGTGCGAAACTGTTACAATGTAAGGAATGCCAGCCTGCAGGCCACAACAGTTTTCGTTATTTAAAAGTAAATAACTACCATTGGAAAGGAGAGTGAAAGTAGGAGAAATAACAGGAGCAGGAATACCTTTCAGCACACAAGCAAGATTAGGAGCGGAAACGCTACATGAGCCATGCAATTTAATGTGTTTACAAATAAGCGAATGACCCATAGTCGAGTCGCAGGACTCCCCCGTGAGAAAAACTTCCTTGCCGTCCCGAAGGCATTTATACATGAAAGGCAAGGACCAGAGTTCATGCAGGAAAGCACTGCCCAAGGGCTGGTAACGGCCCACAGGATAATGTTTCATGCACGAGTCAAATTCAAACAAGGAAAAAGGTAAAGCGATAACCCCATGAACTAGCCACACAGCAGAATCGAGTTCTGCAACAGAGAACGGCAAAGGATCCATCTTTTCGATATGTAATAGAGTGTAAGTTGCATCTTTCATGGACATAAATTGCTGTTTGTCAGTTAAATTAAAAGGTAGAAACAAGGCAGAGGTGTTCAAAAAATGCCAAGGAACTTTACCTAACTTGAGCGTTTGTAAAGTCCATGCAAACTGCATAACTGAACGCAATTGATTCTGACCATGATATAACACAGAAACATCATCTTGTACAATATCAACAACAGAGGACACAATATTCTCTAAAGTATAAATGCGAGAAGACAGGGTATTAATACTATTGTCAACAACAGCAAGCACCTTTTCCAAATTTGCTTGATCTATTTCCCGAAGACGGGAAGCAGCTTCCATTTGTGATAGCTTCCAGAGTTCATTATACGTTTCATAAATGAATCTCTTAGGTCGGGGACCACGAGGTCCCAAAACAAAGTCGGACAGATCAATATTGCCTGAAAGGAGGGACAAATGTTGTTTAACAGAATCAAGGGTCGAATGTTGCAGCCATTGTTTGCATAATTTACCAACAGAATATGTAGTGACAGTACGGGAAGCAGTAAATCTCGGATCAGGCCTTCCCTGTGTGTAGCCAGTACCTGAGTCATGAAAACGCATTTGACATGCATTAGATGATATAGGCCATACCAACCAGGGTGACTGATCCAGTTCGGAAACATTAAATGAATTATTCTGTAATAGAGCCTGTAGGGTCGTCAGGGACAGGTTAAAACGTGAGCTATCATTGGGAAAACTCGAAAGGGATGGAATTGAGGGCGAGTTTAATTGTTTAGTGGTAGCTAAGCCCCAACACGTAGTTTGATAGATGGAAGCATTTAGGAACATAATTTGGGTAGGGATGAGGCAAGCACGATGCAACGCCTCGGTTCCCTGTACCTGCCATGGCTTGGAGCCCCAAATAGATTTCAAATCTATTGTATCCTCCCAGTACTCATAACCACCCACTGCTAGGGCACTTAAAAAGGAACCCGAATAAAGCAATTTGGTGTGTGTTAACATAATTTTCTGAGTTGATGTGGTATTAAGTCTAAAATAATAGGATGCAGGGTTCGACCGATTAAAATCAGTAAAATAGGTAAACTTATTTCGAAGAGTTTGTGAGCTACCTGGCAAGGGGTTTGGACAATGTTCCCATTGGGTGTAGTTAACAGAACTACGCAGGGCACTTGGTTTATGGAGAAAATGATTACCCCAATGTTGGTAACAATACAAATCGGCATAATTCGCAGAATTCATATATAAATCTTCAGCATTAAAAGATGCATAATATTTTAAATCGGCAAACAATGCTTCAACGGCATGCACATCCCAATCATCAGAATGAATGTTATTTTGTACTACATCACCCATTGAAACACGAAGGACATTAGGTACATTAATAATTTCTGTCGGACCATGGATTTGATAGTTCACTGCATCCCATACGATGCCATCAGCAACTGGAAAGGCTGAAATGTTCACAAATGTGTGGGCACGCTTCATGATGTGAGACGAGGAATGAGGAGCCAAAGTTCCAGAAACATAGTCTACAGCAGAGCGTTCAGGTAAATAGTGACCATTGATTAGTAGAAAAAACACTGTGACAAAGCCAATGGACATGAACAAAAAAATCAAGAAAAGTACCAACCAGAGGTATGTCCAGGGTGGAATCAAAAAATTGTCTCTAAACCAGGATACAAAAACACTGAACTTGGATGGGTCTTTTGAAGATGTGGAATCCGAATCAAAGGAATAACGAGTCGGGCTCAGTGGCGTTATTGGTTGATGTGCCACCGATTCAGATGCAGGATAAGTATACTCGTCCTCGTCGATATTGGTGGAGAGTTGGGGATCATTTGTAGTTTCAGGCAAATCAACCATCTCAATTACAGCATCAGCGACCGTTCGTGTAGATGGGCCACGAACATATGTCCGATAAATGGCAGGACAAGAGACCGCTGGTGTGACACTATTCAGGATCGGCCAGGCGCTGTAGCTTGACATTTTCCACTGAGATGTATCTGTTCTCCTTGCGACCAGGAAGCGGAGGTAAAATGACTGTACGTGTTCCCTTCAAGCCCAGAACTGGAACTGGTGCACGAAAAGAGGGGCCAAATTCTTTTTTGTTTTCAACCTTCTCTCGAACCAGTTCTCCAACCTTTGGAAGCCAGCCGGCTACCGGAATCTGCAACGCAGGGTCTGTGGCTGAAGGCAAATGTGTAGTTGCAAGTTTGTCTCGGGCTTCTTGTAAGTCCTGTAACATAGCAGAATGGTTATCTACATCAAACTTGGCGGATTGCGCCGCGATGTCTGGACCCTCAAGGTCAGGCACAAACCTTCTTATGCCAAAGAGCATTTCGTATGGGGTCCGCCCACCCAGAGGTCTTCTAGGGAGATTATTAAGTGCACGCTGAACGGTATACAAGTGGGCCAGCCAGTTCCTGCCAGTACCTATAACTCTAGCTGTTAAGGATTGCTTTAAGTCACGGTTCATTCGTTCAACGATAGAGTTGCCCTCAGGCCTATACGGAGACGAAAATTTCACCCGCACCCCAAGCGAAGCCATTGCATCCTTGTAAGCCCTAGAGGCAAACGCCGGACCTTGGTCCGAATGGAAGGTGCCGCATGCGAAAATTCCCACAAAGACACGCAAATCCCTGATTACATTTCGAGCGTCAGCACTACGTTGTGGCCAGACCCAGAGGAACCGTGTGCACGAGTCCACTGCTACTAAGATGTATTTATAGGCAGTGTCTGATGAGAATGGACCGCAGTGATCCAAGTAAACACACCCAAAGGGTCTGTTAGCAATGCAGAGCGGGGTCTGTGGAGGGCGTGTTACCGTGGAAGGCTTAATCTGTTGACAAACGTCGCAAGAAAGCACAAAAGCACGGGTGTCTTTATACAATCCACGCCACCAATAACGCTGCTGCAAGATGGAAACTGTAGCTGACACACCTGCATGAGCAGAAGCCATGCCTTCGTGTGCAGCTGATATCAAGGCACTCCTGCGGTCCGCGTTGGGGATCAGCCGATCTCCAACGTCAGGTATTGTTACATAAGGAACCTGATCGGGACTTAATTTGTAAGAATACTTGGAAGGGAAACCTGTAGGGTAATTATCACCTTCCTTGGTTGCAGCAATAGCTGCTAGAATAACAGAGTCAATTTTAGACATGGACCTGGTAACCGCTGCTACTGAACACGTGACTACTGCTGAACGGGCAGCTTCATCTGCCAGATCGTTACCAATAGCGTGTGCGCCCACCCGCTGATGGCCTAAGGTGTGAACCACCTGTGTGAGGGGCAGACGTTGTTGCAATTCTGCCACTCGAACCCAAAGCATTTTATGCTTAATTGTGCTCCCTTTTGCGTCCTTGTAGTCGTTTTTCGACCAGAAAAACAGATTGTCATTGTAAGATTGTACACAGTAGAAGGAATCACATACAATAAGAGTGGTCTCATCCTGAGAAGCGAACTCAAGTGCAAGTAGCAATGCATGCAGCTCGGCCAATTGTGCGGTACTATCTCCAAGTGTGCGAGTATGCACTACAGAGGATTTGAACTTTCCATCTACAAAGGAACCCGCAACAATAGCACATGCAGCTGAATAAGCGTGCTTGGACCCAGTGGCCGGTTGCGCCGAACCATCGGTGTAGATCACACATTTGTAATCCTCAAGCGGTAGTAAAAACAAAGGAGGAGGATGAACGAATTCATACTGCAAAAACTCCTGAGTCTGAAGAGAAGAATCAAAAACAAAAGTGACGTCCGAAGACGTCAAGGATGTAGCCCATTGTATCCAACGGGGATGCATTGCTTTTGAGTTCGGTACACTTGCCTTTGTTACTGCCTCTAGGGCAGGACAGGGTGTTACCACCAGAATCCGCTTTCCCTATGCCAGTGCGCGTTCTTTTAGAATCACCATTTGCACTGCAGTTAGAACTTTTTCGACAGATGTAAAGCGCAATTCAGCGGAAGTGTACAGATGTGACTTGTATGCGATGGGTACTGTATCACCTTCATTAAAGGTTAAGTATGTGAATCCCACCGCCCCCGGAATTATTCTAATCACCAAGTTTGTGTGGTTATCACGAGTCAAAAGATATTTAGACTCCAATAGGTCTGTCTGCAAAGACTGCAGAATCGAGGTATGCTCAGGCAGCCAGCAAGACCTTGAATAAGTAGGTTGTATCAAAGCATACAAAGGCTTGATACGCTGGGCATATTCGGGAATGTAAGTACGCCCGAAATTCAGGAAACCCAGCAAAGACTGAAGTTTCTTCAGAGTATTTGGGGGGCACAAATGTGCACATTTTTCCAAGAAATGGGGGCTAAGCCCTTACCTTCGTTATTGAGCTCATAGCCCAAGAACAGAACGGTAAATTCAGCAATGTGTGACTTAGCAAAGTTAAATTTGTAACCCTGCTCCGCAAATTCAAGAATAATGCGGTCCACACGGGACAGATGCTGAAATAACTCGTCGTCCGTCAGATAGATGTCATCTACGTACGAACATGCGTCTTGATCAATGTCATTTAACAAAGAAACAACACGGGCGGCGAATATACCCGGACTATTTTTGTAGCCCATGGGTAAACGCCGGAACTGGAATAATTTACCACCGGAAGTGAATGCGGTCCATTGACCACTCTCCGGGGCTAGGTTGTGCGTGTAGAAACCGTTTGAAAGGTCAAGTGTCGTTTTATATTTTTTACGAACAAGACTGTCTACAAGCGCAGAACTATGTGTATTCTGTACCGCAAAGTTCCGACAATGGGAATTTAAATGCCGGTAATCCAAAACTAAGCGGTACGATCCATCGGGTTTAGAAACCACGAAAAGGGGATTGTTCATAGGTGATACGCATGGTTCGATTACTCCCTGATATTCCAACTGTGTCAGAATTTCGGAGACGGGGCCTTTTGCCTGCCGTTTGATGGGATATTGGGGTTGTGGCTGCGGTAGTGACCGCAAAGGTATTGCATGAGGAGGTGATTCTTCATCCCATCCCACATGGTTGCGGTATAACGCTGGTGCCAGGTACACAGCCCACTCAGCTGCAAGTGCTTCAGCTTTGTCTTTTGGGACATGCCGTGAAAAGCTTGGAAGGATTACCTCCTCTCCTTTATGTGCAGCTAAAACGAATGGGGGTGGCCAATCCACCTCTGCTAACAAAATGTCATATGAAGAGGTTAGATTTTCCCAAAAAATCCCTTTTATTTCACGCGGTATGTCACCTTCAATTTGGATGACTATGTTGTAAAGTCTGTCAGGGGGTGCCACTCTCGTGTCAGCTGTCTCTACAGTAACGAATGTTTCAGTTGCTGTCGCCTCCATATGAGGACGTAGCGCCTCCCGCACTATGGTAACTTCCGCGGCGCTGTCTAGGAGGGTCACTGCCCACGTCCAATTCTGGAGTCTCGTTCTCACGGTCTGTGGCATATTTCGCTGTTACAGCGGCAACTTTTTTCTTCTGAAATTGCGGTCGAGAAAGGTGAAAGTCTTCTGCTTTCCCTCTGACTTGTTGTCGAGGTTGGTCTCGCTCCTGGGGAGCCTCTCGGCCCCTTCCTCTATCTTGCCGTCCTCCTCCACCAGCCTGTGACGATGTCTGGGCCTGTGAAGAACGAGGAGAACGCGTATCAGAGCTCTGAAACCTTTCTGGTGATTTAATTCTCGACCTATCACGTAAATCATAAGTACGTTCAGAAGAAACCGAAACTGGGAAAGCGCCTCTCGACCCCGGCTTCTTTTGTTGCTTACCCTGTTTTTTCTGTCTCCAACTCTTTTTAGTGAAGACTGGTCTATCATCTTTCTCAGATGTACTTTTTGTTTGTGTAATTTGTGGTTGCGATTGAGTTTGCATTTTTACAAAAGGCTTGTTGCCTAGGCTATTTCTTCCAATTGTTTTATAAGCCCGGGCTATAATTTTCGGTAATTCGCGGGGCCTGTCCAACTCTGGGACCAAAGCCAAAGCATTCGCTACTTGAAAGTTCATAGCATCGCCCTTGACATTTCCAAGGATCAGTTCAGCTACTACATCAAACACTCCCACTAGTCTCATCCCTAATTCCACAGCCGCTTCAGGGCCATGTTCGTCCTGTACTTTTTTAATTACAGAGGGTAGAACCGTCATGGAAGGAGTACCAAAACATTTTGAATAAACTGCTGCGAATACCTTACCCCAGTTTTCACATGATGTCAAATCGGGGATTAAGTCTTTTGGCAAACTTATCGTAAGGATGCGGTGTTTATCCACTGGGGACGTATGTGGAAACACCGCTTCTATCTGATCGAACTTTTCGGCAAGCCAGTAAGGATAATCGTCCTTACTTTGTGGACGTTTGCCCATCACAGAATTTACCATGACAGGACTTATGGTCACTCCAGCTGCAACAGCTGGTTGGCCAGCGACTACAGGGGCAGCTCCATGTAGGCTACCTGTAACGTATGTCACTAAGGCTCGATGCACTCGCACCAGTTCGGTATGCATAGTGCGCAGTTCCGCAATCGGTAATGCCAGATAATTTGGATGCGGGGTATACCCGGCCAATACAGGCCAAGTGGCCCCCTGAATTGATAAGGGGCCTAAACGAACTGCGGTAGTTGGTTGTGGGAGGGCGCCATTAAACCAAACACGGTGCTGCCAAGCCGTGAGAGGCACTTCAAGATTGGTATAGGGTCGATAGGCAGCAGGAATAGTGGTGGGTTTATATTCATGAAACAGTTTATCACCTGCATCCACCGCCTCAAAAGTGATCCAAGTGTAAAACACTTCAAAGTGATAAGCCGGATCGGCTTGAACCACAAAGACCAACTCGACCCCAGCATCGGGCACTCCGTATACACCTAGGTGTTCTCGGAGTGGTCCTCGGCTATGTGCAGCTATCGCCACACCAGCCATAACTAAACAATTGTATTCGACAACCTAACAGGGAGCACAAAATGGGTTATTTATGTAACCTTTTTTAATAACTTCAAGCTTGAAAGAACCTATAAAGCGTTCAATATAGGAGGTATCACCGTCACTTACGCCTCCGGAAGCGTACGTGAGGGTTTTGTGGACAAGCACAAGTACTACTCAAGCATCTCGCAGATAAGCTGCCCCACGTTGGCCGCGCCATGTCATAAGGTTTCTGCACATACACAGAGCTATGCACAGGATAATGGGACCCCGGAATACAGTGGTTTGCCTACCATATACCGTAGCACCCAAAAACCCCAACCCAACTAGCTTAGCATCCCATTAGCACCCAAGTACCAATGATTGGACAACCCAGAACACGGTATCTTTATCTCAGGACTCGCAGAAGCAAGAACACTCTTTCGTCACTCACTCGTACTTGTCCACAAGGTGCGTAGGAAGAGACACTGGATAGGTTAAAATGTTTATTCCAACTTACGTGCTCTAATATACAGTACACGTGTCAGTACTAATAGCATAATGCATATGAATAATATAAGCAGCATGGTTACAATTCCATAGAATACAAACGGGGAAAGCATCTCATAACTCAGTGGATAAATGTATAAATAACATTACCACCCTCCCCTTGCAGTAAGATAGTTTATTATAAAAATAGAAGACCTCTGGGCTTTGACTAGCGAACCCACATACCTCGGTCTCTAGATGCAGGACTACATCAGCAGACAATCACAGTTCTTCTCCCTGGAAAGGATTCCTCCAAGTGTGTTAAGCGCCAGTAAAACTGCAGTATTAAAGGCACACCAAGTTTCATGGCATTTGCGCCTAATATTATGTCTGGGTGCGCGAGACTGGCCATATCAGGAAGAACCGAAATACATTGTTATGCGACCTTGTACATGTTGTGCAGTCTGAGCCCAAATCGAACAAGAGAAAAGGTGAAAGACAGAAAGTGCAGACAGCGCAAAAGAACTTGGCAAGAACAAAGGGCGAGGGAGCCCTGGCTCAGTGTAACGTGCGCAAAGAAAAGCAGCATGACAGCCAGGCCTAGGCCAACATAACAAGGCAGGCAACAAACCACAAGACAGTTTTACCACACAATCTCTTGAATCACCAAATGAAAAGACACCACACAGGTATATATATCAAATATATATGTATTTATTAATAAACACTCTCTACTAATCTCTTTATGAGATTAGAAGTCAGGAACATATGTACAAGTCAAATGTTATCAAAATAAGTTTAGCACAATCGAATATCACAATCTTAGTTTGGCTAGACCTAGGTCTAGGGCATCTAGAATCGAGGGACCCCCAAGAACCACCCCAGATAGTTGTAGGAGACCCACAGGGGACGGACGCGGTGTCCTGGCACCGGTGCGAGTCCTGTGCGAGTCTATGCGAACAGACGCGATTGAGTTTTCAATGTTAAAGGTCCCTTGCGTGTTCGAGGCGAACACACCGATCGGTCCTTGTACGAGTCGAAGGACGCGGTTACAGATAGAGTTGCAAGGGAGATGGACGCGCTGTGTCTAACACAGACGCGAACCTTGTGCGAGTCAGTGCAATGGAGGTCTCGATGTTACAGGCCCCTTGTGTGTTCAAGGCGAACACCGATCGGACTCAGTACGAGTCGAGGGACACAGTTCTGGATACTGTTACAAAGGAGATGGACGCGGTGTGTCTAACACAGACGCGAACCCTGTACGAGTCAGCGCAATTGTCGCACTTAGAAAATAGGAATTTTAGGACACTTCTAGGGAAGCTACAAGCAAGTCACTTACAGGGTAAGTAGTTCTAGGGCCCACACCCACAGGAGCACCGTAGTGCTGAAGTTACCTCACCCAGGGGAGCTGGGTGCATAGGTGTTCTTTGGTGTCGGGTCGCGGCGTCGTTTTCAATGGGAGCCAGTGAAGACTTGCTGCTTGCGGCGACAGGAGAAGTGTCCGGAGGAATCCAAGCCTGGATTCGGAAGATGGAAGACCTGAAAGCAGAGGGGACAGTGTTCAAAGTCACTTGGCAGTGACTCGGGGCAAGGAAGATGGATGCCCACCGTCGTCGCAAGATTCAGGTTGTTCGCAGGTGCCTTGACTCTTCAGCCACGAGGTCCAGGAGGCGTCGACGATGACCAGGAGCTGGATTCGGCGTGTCCCACGATGTATGCAGCTTACTGCGGTGTCGGCGACTCGATTGGAGCCAACAAGCCTTGGTAACAGCAAGTGTCGGGGAAAGTGTGAAGAGGCAATGGCGCAGACCAGCAAGGTCTGGGGGACTCACCCAGCAAGGGTAAGTCAGGGCAGGCCTGGAGCAACCAGGAGAGCCCTTTAGTTTCTTTAGAAAGTCTTCTGGGGACCCACAAGCCGGCTGGCAAGGGATCACAAAGATGCCTCAGGAGGATTCGCTCAACAGGGGCCCACGGTCACTCGGGATGTGGTAGGCCTCTGATCTTCGGAGGGATTCCTGCTGGAGGCTAGGACCACACGTGGTCCAAAGCACAAGTTCATGGAACGTTGTGAAGGGGTTGCACTCGACAATAGTGCACGGTACCCAGGGGTCACGGTTCCTGGTCACTCTTGGGGTCCACTGGCCTCAGCTTCGCTGGGGACTCACGATGGCCTTTGAGAAGTCAGGAAATCCACTTCTTGGGCTGCAGGGACTTCGGACTCCGGCGGGAGCGGCGTAGTTTGCGACTGTCGTTTGTAGTTTTTGGTGCCTGCCAAGCAGGGGATTCACTCCTTGACTCCAAGGGAGATTCTTCAGTCTTCCAAAGGTAGTGGAACGTCGAAGGTCCGGGATTCTTCTTCAGAGCGTCGTCCAGGGAAATCTAGGGTGCTATGCACAGGTTCTCCCTCTTATACTAAAAGAAAGGGAGGGACTAGGTCTATGACCCTACCTATGTGAGGGTCAGGGGAGTGGGCGGCTACACCCACTTCCCTTTGTCCAGTTTCGTGCCAGAGCAGGGGCAGGTAGCCTCTGAGCCGGTTTGAACTGGGGTATGCACAGAGGAGCCTTCTGCTCCCCCAGTGCAGGACTTCAAAGCACTCTAAGAGTGCACCCACCCAGCCCCAATACACTAAACCCTGTCTGGAAGGTGGTCACACCCCTTGGGACAGGATATTCTATTGTTGGGCTTCCTCCACTGCGAGTGTTGGTCATCAGCAGGAGGGCAGCCCAGTGTCTGTGACTGGTGGCATCCATTTTGTGATGCCAGGGCTCTGCAAGATTCTACCGCGTTTCCACAGTAGGTACATGTCTATCCCTCTAGAAGGGTGGAATGCTACCCCCGCCGCCAGGACTGGCGGGGGGTAGTATTCCAAGATGTTTGACACCAAACACGACATGTTTCGATGCAGCCATTCCAAAGTTAGCATTTTACCGCGAGGATATAATGCACTTAAAAGTATATGGTTTAACCGCATCCACAAACAGCCCCAGGGAATGGACTCTGAGAGCTGCAGAGGGGCCCTGCTCAGGCAGAGGCACCCCCTCACATAGAAGCCAAGCACCCTGCCCTCAGGATTGATAGGGCCTGCCTTAGGGGTGACTGATAGGTTTATATGTGTGTGTAGGAGAGATATAGGGGACCTATATCTCAGTGAGGGGTGCTAGCACTTCCTCACCCAGGCTGCAGTAGCAGGCCTGTGGTGTCAGATTTAGTCTGCTTCCCAGGGGTGGCATAATACATGCTTCAGCCCCTGGTAGGCCTGTGAAGTACCTATGCCCTTGGTACCTAAGGTACCATATACTAGGGACTCATAAGGTACCACAGTATCCAATCACTAGTGCACCTAGAGTGCACTCCAAATCGTTTAGAGAGAACAGAGAGGCTGGGGCCCTGATTAGCAGGGTCCCAGCCAGACTATAGCCAGAAACCAGTGTAAACATCAGAAAAAAAGTGGGGGCAACATAAGAGGCAGATCCTACTCTCCTACATGGCATGATCCTCTACCTCCAGTATACATCTGTTCCCTGATACTGTTGGAGGGTCAAGGGGACCAACTATGTCAATCCCTACCCTTTTAAAGGGAACCCCAACCACTGGAAGTGGCCTTAAGGGGGCCTTTGGGTAGTTATCTGTCTTGCCACTGACTTGTCAGTAACACAAGAGTTACAACACTCCTTCACCTTCTGGGACATGTTTAGCCAGTAGACGTGGGCAGCTAGCCTACTCCAAGTCTTTGCCTACTCCAAGATGCCCAGCAAGGGGATGCCATGGTCCAAAGAGAGTAAGAACTCTCATTATTGCTGAGGCACTACCACTCTCCCAGTGGCCTCAGGTTTAGGATCTCTGGCCTCAGAATTCAGGAGCCCCTCCTCCCAATGGGTCCTGTGGGAGACACTGACATCTCCTTTTTCTTGTGTAGTAGCTTGCTATCTCAAGCTCTCAAGAGTGAGACAGGCTCTCTGTCCCTGGCACAGCTCTTCCCTAGAGGGTCACCCAGGGCCTAGGAGCTCTGTCGTGTAAGGCCCAACTTCTTGGGGCTCAGGTTCCCTCTGGGGCTGACAGGTCTTCTCCCCGAGGAGATGGGACCCCAATGTCACATTCCCCTTGGAAGTCAGAGCTCTTCCCATGACCACCTGGCCAAAGTTCCCAGGGTTAGGCGAGCAAGAACTGGAGGTAGATCTATCCCCCCTGGGCCTCCTAGCCTGGAACAGCTTGCCTGCTGAATAACACCAAATCGGAAGAAAGCAGCCTTTCAGAAAACAAATCAAGACTTGGCTTAGTATCCCCATTGGCTAGCACAGGGTTACTGGCTGGCATCTCGGTCTGACTAACCTTTGAATGAGACTACCTAACAAGGTCGAGTAAGGTATCAAATTAATCGTAGCATTAAATCTAACCTGATGCCCAGGCCAGATTTTCAGCCAATATTAAAGTTAACTTTGAGAAAGTTGCCGCTCTGCAGTCCAGCGAGTGCAGTGGCCTCACAAAGGCCCTGACACTTAGATAGATTTCTGATTACCTGGGGAGATGTGTGAACGACTCCCAGGCACAGAAACAAAGGCAATTGCCACAGGGCGAGGTGTTACCTCCTCTCCCAGGATGACCCCCTCAGGGTGTTAGCCCTAAAGGTGAACTCCAAAGGGGAAGCTGCCTTTGAAGGGCCGACTGCAAAAACACCCCTGAGCAGGATGTCTTTTTGTTTCTGTGGACAATTAGGAGAGCGAGCTGGCAAAGGGAAACCTGCACCCAAACATCCCTGCTGGATTTGGTCACCCAAGTTGGGCTGGAGTACCTGTACAATTTTTTTTTAATCTTTTCAAAAGATTCCAAATTTTACGTTTGCCAATGCTTGTTTGAAGTTGCATTTAAAAGTGATAAAAGCTTCTAAAATCTGTATCTCTGGAACCCACCGGTGGATTTTGATGATCAAGGTCTCCAAAAATGTATAAAATATACTTTATTTTTATAAATTGTTGTTGTCTCTTTATTGGTGTGTGATTTTTTTTTTTTATACTTTTGTTTGGTGCAGTTAAGTGCTTTACACTAAGTTCCTTTGCCAAGCCTCGCAGCCACAGCTACCCAAATTTGAGCTTAAGGTTGAGTAAACGATACTGACTGAACCCAAGTCTGTAGCTGTGAGTGTACTCCACAATAAGGCCCCATAGCCATATCATGTAGTACACCCACATCCTCACACGGAGCAAAGTGAACATATACAGGCATCAACGTCCTGGTGCAAGTAGAAGAGACATGGAAAAGGCTGCCTGGAGCCCCAGTTTAAAGCTATTCCAAGAACGTGCATAAGCATGTGAACAGCCTCACTGAGGAGACATTCATATGTGATATGTGACAACTTCTTAGTAAATGCCTGTCATTACAGGTGTCTGGGCAGAGGCGCAACTAGAGCCAAATTTTGGGGGGGGGGGGCTACTAAAAATGTCGGGGGGGGGCTGATTCTACCGCAATCGGCAGAGTGAAGATGCAGGGGCTCTACGAAGAGGTGAAAAACAACAAAGCCTCATTAAGTAAATGGTCTTTTAAAGACCTGTGAAGTACTCGGGTGCGGCTGTGTGTGTGCCCGGGAAGCTGTCTCAGCCCGGGCTGACACACACGACGGGGGGGAGCTGAAGCCCTTTGAGCCCAATGGGCGTTGCGCAATGCGCGCCTGTGTCTGGGCTCTATCTATCGCCTCCCCCTTTTCTTTCCCCCAAAGCGTGATGAATGTCTGTCAGGCTAAGGATTGCTGGGCTGAAAATGTCACAGTCCCGAGGGCAGTGAAAATCTTCTGGCAAAGCCCTGTGCGGATCCTCTCACTCGTGATGAGGGGTAGATTCACTGATAGCTCTGGGCCCTTCAGATTAAAGACCTGAGGTGCCGAAGCCTGCCCATCTATCCCTGATGCCTCATTTCATCCTTCCCTAACTGGTAACAGAGAAGGGTGGGATGAGCAGGTTTTACTGACACCGCCACACTCTGGCAAGTTAGTGAAGGTCCTTCTCACTTTAGCTAACCAATGGCAAGGTTAGCCAATGACAGGAGGCGGTGGGATCGTCCTTTTCAGCTTCCATCACAAACCCCCTAGCTCCTTCATTAACCGTAGTGCTTCTCCCCCCTCCCACCCCCTGGTGCCACAATCAACACCCAGGTCCAGTAAGTGCCTTATTGAATGTTTGGGTGCACGTATGTGTATAAATGTATTTGTATATGTGTGCTCGTGAATGGAGAGATGCGAGTGTGCACAATTGTGGATGGGTGAAAGTAAGTGTACATGTTGTCCCCACCCCACCACACTTCCAAGTTGCCAGCCTCTACTGAAAATTATGTCCCTGCCTCCTTATATTGTTTGGATGGACTGATGGAGCGAGAGTAGAGTCTCGGAGCAGGCTGCAGGGACTGCAGACAAGAGCACAGAGTATCAGAAGTAGTACTGGCAGAGACTGCAGGAGGTGGAAAGGAGTAGCAGAAGGTTGGAGCTGCAAGAGAGCGAGCAGCCAGGGCACATTGAGGCTACAAGAGAGCGAGCAGCCAGGGCACATTGAGGCTACAAGAGAGCGAGCAGACAGGGCACATTGAGGCTACAAGAGAGCGAGCAGCCAGGGCACATTGAGGCTACTGAATTAAAAACTGGCCCCATCATATGGCAGTCATGCTTTAAGATGAAAAATTAGAGGTGAACCCTGGAGAAATGGCTCCAAAAGAAGCTGCGGCCTCAAGCTGCACTTTCAAGGGGTCATTATCTTCATCAGCCAGTGGTAGGGAGGACTGTTAATAGTCATCCAGCCATAACGCTGTGATAACGAAATGCTCCTGGGCATGAGAAACACACTAATAGAGAAGAAATCCATTGAATCAAACATCTGAGATAGATAACAAAGCTATTCAATTGAGAGCAAGGTGCTGACCGAAACTGCACTCTAAGAATAAGTAACTGTTGTGAATATGGGTCGGAGGGCCCCCGGGCAGATAGAGGGTACCGGCCTTAATTGTAACAACTGGGATCTTTCACCACTGGTGTCCTGAGGCCCTGTACCGTGGAATCACTAACTAGGAACCAAGAAGTTAATAAGTAGCTGTCCAGGAAGAGATTTTGCTTCTATAAAAAAAAGTACTTTATTACACACTCTGTTAAATATTGTGTACAATGTACACACATAATGGAATGGTAGGTGGATGTGGCCATGGTTACACCCTCTAAACCAACAGGCCATAACCACGTAATAAAGGATCCATAGATCAGGTAACCCCCTGAAGGTAGTCTGTATGCTCTATGCTAGAGGAACCTCTACCTGTCTGTGCACCAGCAAGCCCTGAATGCGAAAAACACAGTACCACACCCCCTATTAGCCTAACCCAATATAGTGGGTGCCATTAATAAAAGTCAGGCCTATTAGATTCCTCAGGCTGTCACAACCCACAGTTATATGGGCAAAACACGGTGTAATCAATATTCAAAACACTCATTGTGGTGCCACTTTTCAATGAGCTTTAACAATATGTGGAAAGATTCACTGTGGGTACTAATACTGTTGTTAAGGATTCCTATGTTTAATACTGTGTTGTTGATGAGCCTGTCTGTCTTATACATATTAAACACAGCCTCAAGACCTAAAGGGAAAGGTCCCTATATCGCAGATGCATAGACTAAAACTCCCAGGACCATAAGCGATCGTAATCTTGGCAAATGTCTTCTGGGCTCATAAATTTGCCTATCTGTGAGACTTGGGGTGTCTTATAAAATTTGAAAGGGGACTCCTGTGGGCTTCTGCAACACTCTTGGCAGCTTTCCCGCAAGAACCAACACTTTACTGGTGGTGCCTGGTTCTCTTGGAACATCAGAGTCCCAAATACACATATTTCTATACCCATGCTTGGCTTAAGGGGCAAGTCCCCCAGCTGGTTCCTGGGCTCCATGGTGCTCCCCTTTAATTGAGCAATGGGCTGCATATTTTTTTAACAGCTTTTTTCAAACAAATGCGCTTTCTGGAACGTGTTGCAGAATTTTGATGCAAGGTCTCTTGGCCCAAGTGCCTTTCATGTTGTGGGCTGTGGCCCTTGTGTAATTGACACTTCCCCTGCCCAGCAAAGCTTCTGCTCCTCCCAGACATGGACACAGGGAATGAAATGCTCCCGGTGTTCTGGCTCTCCTCAGGAACCGGGTGCAATGGAGTGCAGGCAGTGCTCCTACAAGATACCCATGGGACGCTGGCCTTCCAGAGGGGACAGAATGATGGACTGAGTGTGATTCACTCTCAGCAGAAATGTTTACCTCTCGGACCCTGGCACTTTCCCAGAGGTGGCTATGGCAAGGTGAAATCACACGTTGTGTTTGTAGACTTGCTTCATTTCTTTTCTTACAGCGTGGCTGCGGGGCTGATTGTGGTCCTTTGAGAAAGTATTTATGTTAATCACAGCGCCGGTCATGGGCTGCATTTAACACAAATACTTTCAAAAGGCAAACAATCAGCCCCGCAGCCACGCTCTATTTAGAGAAGAAATTCATCAAGTTTAAAAGCAAGTTTTATATAGTGCAAACTCAACCCAAAAGTATTGGAGCGCTTTACATGATTTATTTATTTATTTTGCTATACATGGGGAGATTAATTGATTTGCCCAGAATCACTGGATATTAAGCTGACCCGAGACTCAAAACCCATCTCCTAAGTCAGCAGCTCAAGCATTAAGCCACACCTGTGCCACAAGAGCGGAAGCATTTTAAATATTATATACAACTTTATGCAACAAGCAACCATTGACAAAGCCAATAGTCCTGGCTTCTTGTAGGTGTAATGTTACTTGTATTATAGATCTGGATGCAATGACAGAAGCAGCAAAATATCAGTCGAGTGGGACACTATGCGACGCACAGATTTTTAGCTTAATTGCTTTTAATCTACGCCCTTAATTGCATCAGTCACGCACCTTTGAGAGACCCCCTAGTTACTTCATCCCACTTAAAGCCCTGGTCTACATGCGTGGTCGGGTTCTCGGCGCACATAGCCTTGGCTGCAGCGCACAGAGACTTTACTCTGCCGCACACAGAGGAAAACAATTAGAGTGAACATTGCTCACAAGTCCAATGGAGAGAGAGTCTTTATACACAGCAGAGACTTGGCAGAAGAACTGCACATCTCGCAGAAAAGCAGGTGGAAGCTTGAATACGCAGCAAGGAAGAGGTCAGAAATATGTTTTTTTAAATTTAAAAAATGAGGTTGAACTTCTTAGATTTTTTTTTTTTATCTATTGTGTTTATATATACAGGTTAGATGTAAGTGACATAAACGTTGCTACACACTGCCTACGTGTCACACTTCCTTCCTGTAAGTGATTACTACTAAGTCCGCCCGAACCCTCTACCTCCGTCAAGAGTCTAGGTGTTATCATAAACAACGACCTGTCGTTGAGATCCCAAGTTGGTGCTGTGGTCTCAACCTGTTTCTTTCAATTACGCAAAATCAGAAAGATCAGTCGCTTGCTCACCCATGCAGCGTTGGTACAGGTTGTAATAGCCATGGTTTTATCACACTTAGACTATGCCAACTCTATCTATCTGGGTATACCACTTTTTTAAATCAAACGGCTTCAGATGGTCCAGAACCAAGCAGCAAGACTGATCCATCAGCAACCAAGATGGCAATCAGCCAGACCCCTTTTAAAAAAATTACACTGGCTCCCCATTTCCCAACGTACGGCCTTTAAGACGGGATGTTTAATCTTTAAGTCTCTTCACAGTCGGAGTCCTAGATTTATTAACTGTCTTTTATCAAGGCATACTCCCTCCCGTAACTTGCGCTCAGCCCACCTTCAGCTACTGACCATCCCCGCCTTCAAGTTAAAACGTCAGGGTGGCTGTAGGTTTGCTTCCTTGGCCCCTAGATTGTGGAATTCTTTTCCACTGGAGGTCCGGTCATGTACTGATCTTTTGAGATTCAGAAAAATGCTTAAGACATGGCTGTTCGGGCAGGCTCATGAATAACTATCCCCATCGGTCCCGGCACATTCTAGAGTAGCGCCATGAAACCTTCTGGTGTACGTGCGCTGTATAAATTCTTGATAACATAACATAACATAACCTGTGCCAGCCAGTCTCCCTGTGGCATAAAAACTTCAAAATGCTGTATTACCATCAACTCATTTCACTCATCATCGTCAAAGTGAAATGATGGGCTACTGAACAAAAATGTTTCTTGGAGCATTTTTATTGCTTTTAATAATCGCTCGCTTTGAGGGCAGTTGGAAGTCGTGTTGTCGACACCCAGACAATACCACGTGTTTCAGGTGGTTTCCGTCATGTTGGGTGGGTGTCTGCAATTGAGATACAACTGCCCTGTGCTTTGGAGCAGTTTTAAGATCTCCCTTGTTTTTCGTTGCCCAGATATGTGTAATTTCTGATATTTATATGTTTCCCTCATCTTCATTGCTTGAATTTGCATGCGAGAAAGTGTCACTCATAGTTGTCGAATGTCACTCATAATTACACCGAAATGATGAGAATGACACGCATAGGTAATCTGAAACCTTGGTAGCTATGTTAATTTGCTGTCTCGTCCACCTCTCCTGTGAAACCAGACAACCTATGATCAATCCTCGCTTCCCCACGACCAAATTGGGCCAAAGGGGGCACAGCACAACGGTTTTCCCCTTTTTCTTTCCTTGCAACTATTTAACAACAGCACTCAGTCATTAACTGTTGAACTTTAACCCTGTAACCTCTTACCAACTTCTCAAAACATCTACCTAACTAAGCATCTCCTATCTTAACTTCACCCTATTGCCTGTTCCCGGAGTAACTTGTTCACAACCATAAACTTAACCGGTAAACATGTAAAAACTAGTTACCAAACGCCTCGCACCTGCTTCAAGTGACAACCAAATACAAGCTTGACACCCCACCCCCAGCGCACCTGTGCACAACAAAACTGCCCATCTCCCCAAATAATAGCTCAACTAGAGATGTCCACCCCCAACCCCCTATAAAGGGAGGGGGGAGGGACAATATTACCCGGCTAAACCCAGACCCAACCGGCTGCCATGTCACCTTATCAAAATGGTGATGTGCCATACAAAATGTCCGGTTATAAACCCCCTGCTCCCCATCCCAAAAACCACCCAATGAGCCCAAATGGGCTCATGGGCCGCACCAAGGCCTAAAAAACCCCAGGGGTGCAAGCCTCCCTTTCGTTCGGCTGCCCCCCAAAGGGGGCACAGCACAGACCACAAAACGCTCTATATGTGGAAAAAGACCGCTTTATTGAAGACAGGTGCACTTCACAACATTTCCCTTGGCATTTGCCTTACAAAACTAAACCTCGCTATACATTTGTTCACCTACCTTGCCTCCTCACCCCACCCCTAAGGTTTCCCCTTTTTCCTTTCCTTGCAACTATTTAACAACCCCTACTCAGTCATTAACTGTTGAACTTTAACCCTATAACCTCTTACCTACTTCTCAAAACATCTACCTAACTAAGCATTTCCTATCTTAACTTCCCTAAATTGCCTGTTCCCAGAGTAACTTGTTCCCAACCATAAACCTAACCTGTAAACATGTAAAAACGGGTTACCAAACGCCATTCAGAAGAGTCCCTGCCTGCCCCTGACTTTTCTGACCCCCCCCCCCCGGGATGTTTTAGGATACCTCTTTATATCCAATGACCTATCCAGGACCTCCTTTATCTGTAAGAGGTAAAGCTGCATCCTGAAGTGTGACACATGCACCCCATCATCTCTGAAAAAATAAACTGCTGCGTATTTTAGCTCCGGATGCTCCACTCTCCCAAAACCTTCCTTAGAACAAAACAGTCTTGTATCCCTAATGATTTTTCTCCTGGCTTTGTCTATTGCGGCAGCTCATTCTGCCCCCCTCCAATGTCTCCTAGGAATGAACTCTGTCCAGATGATATAACATCCTGCCCACTGCTGTTCAATCTCTAAAAGGTCCCTTTTTATCTGTTTCAGTAGTGCCAAACCCTTACAAACCACAAGGTCATTTTCCCCAAGGTGCACGATCAAAACATCTGGGCAAATGTTAGCTCTAAGTAAATTGTTCAAACAGGAAATAAGCTCATGCCATCGCATGCCACCCTTCCCCTGCCAATAAACATTAAATAAAGACGTGTCCAAACAAAGGTTCAAACCTTTCCTCTTTTTTAATTCATGTGGCTGAGCCCATTTAACAAAAGAATGACCAACTATCCAGATGGACAGCTCCGCCGATGCTGGCCCCGCCACTGCACCTGAAAAGACACATGCGTAAGTACATGGAAAACTTATGCTTCACACAGATCTGTCCCCCCCTACTTAATGTATGTTTGAAAACAATCAGAAGTCCAATGCTCCAAGTGCATAATCCTGTCCTTCTACCATCCCTGTTTCACTGCATCTGTTGCTACCCCGATCCGGATTGAGTGAGTACCATATTCGCCCGAGGCCTCCCCTACCAACAACAACGCTCTCCGCATCACCCACAGCAGCTGCGCCGCCTTCACCAATTGGCCTGAAACCCTGCGAAAAACTCCCCCAGAGCCGATAGAAGACAAATCCCTCAAAGTATGACCCCATTGCACCGGGCATGCCTCCCCGTCACCTGTGGCCCCCCATCACTACCCACTTCCCTACTCCCCTTTGATCCGTCTTCAATTGTTTGAGCTGCACTGCAACCACCCCGCCCCGTATGTCCACTTCGCCCCATTGTATACCTGGCACGCCTTTCCAGCCCAGCAGTTCCAAAACCCGTAAAGCACCAAAATAAATCCAAGACATTAAGGTAGAAAACATTGTTGTCTCCTCCTGAATTCCTGCAAAACTTTGGGATGACCTCCAACAAGAATATCAACAAAGCTCTAGACACCGGTCTCCTGACCTGCGGTCTGAGCTCCCTCTCTCTAACCCAGCCTTCTAAAATACACCTACCTAGCTCGCCCGCTGAATGGGCATACCCCCACCACAGCTTCCCCGTGAAAGCTATCCCTGCCAGCTTTCCTGCAATTGCGACTTTCAACAGGCCTCTGTCTAGCTTCTTCTCTTGCCCATCTGTCAAACATCCTCTGAGCCTCTCCTTTTATGAACTTGAACCATGCTTGTTTATACGCCCTCGTAGTGGACACAGCCAACGACCCTACCACCAGTTGCAGCATCCTTTGTCTCCTATGGACCACATCCCTACCGGCACTGGTGTCTTGCAGTTGTCCGCCTCCGTTACCAGACCATGGAACCTCTCCCACTGTGAACGAGACAAAGCGTCCGCAATGTCATTGTCCACCCCTGGCACATGCCTGGCTTGAAACAAAATATCATGTTTCAAACAACTGAGTACAAACACTCTCATCAACTTCAGCACTTGTGCATCCCTAGCAGATTGCTTATTCACCACTTATACTACCGCCATATTACACACCCTGAAGATGACTTCTTGTGTGCCAAATCCCATTCCCACACTGTTACTGCTACTACTAGGGGAAATCACTCCAAAAAGGCGATGCTCCTGCCCCTGTTCTTCCAATGATGTGGCCATTCTTCAGCACACCATCTGCCCTGCCGAACAGCCCGAAACCACTAGCTCCTGCCGCATCTGAGCATATATGTACATCCCATTCCCACTCTTTGGGTGACCCCATTGGAATGGCATTGAAATCCTCCAAAACTTTGCGCCACATGCATAAATCTTCCTTCGTCCCTGCGGACAAGCACATGTGATGATGTGGCATCATAAGGCCAGCCAATGACCTGCCCAATCTTCTACAAAAAGTCCTTTCTGTCCGTACTGCTCTACATGCAAAGTTGAGATGTCCAAGCAGCACTTGTACCTCCCTGAATGTCACTTACCTTCTGGCCAACATGTCGTCTATCAGTATCACCATATGTAACTCTTTCTCCATCGGTAAGCGTGACTCCATCACCACTGAGTCCAACTCAATGCCCAGAAATGACAACACCGTACTTGGACCTTGTGTCTTCTCTGGTGCCAGCGGCACCCCAGTCACCCCATGAGCTCTTGAAAACTTGTCAGCTGTTGCTGACAGTCCGCCGAACCCGGTTGGCCCACCAGGAAGAAGTTGTCAAGGTAGTGTGTCACCGTCTCTTTGCCCGTCTGCCACGAGAAAACCCATTGCAAGAAGGAGCTAAAATGCTCAAACAATGCACAGGATATGGAACAGACCAAAGGCAGCGCTTTATCCACAAAAATTTGCCCGTCAAACTGTATAACTGACAACTGAAAGTCATCAGGGTGCACCGGCAGAAAACAGAAGGCAGACGTTGTCACATTTGGCCATTTGAGCCCCTTTTCCAACCCTCTCTACCAATTCCCTGGCTACATTAACAGATGAATATGAAACGGATGTCAAGTCCTCCGATATAAAATCATTAACCGAGGACCCTTCCGGCCACAAGAGGTGCTGTATCAATCTAAATTGTCCCGGTTCTTTCTTGGGTACCACCCCAATTGGTGAAATTATCAAGTTTTTAATGGGCAGATCTGTGAATGGGCCCACCATGCGACCTTGTTTGACCTCCTTAAATGATTTGTCCCGAACTGTTGCCTTGTGTGAATTCACAGACCTCAAATTCTCTGCCCACCTAGCGGACCGTTGTCCCACATACCCCAGCCGAAACCCTTCCTTAAAACCGTGGCTCAATAATGTGGCATCCTCCCGGCGTGGATAGTGTGCCAGCCACCTATCCAAGCATTCTTGTTTAATGGGTGTACAAGTCTTTTCCCATGGCACCTTGGCTTCCCCTCCCCCACCATCTGTTGTCCCTGCTGCCCGTGCAGCGAGGCATTGTGCTGGGAACCTTGGCCAAACTGCTGTCCATGGCCGTTGTATCCTGCCCCAAAGCATTGCACCAATGGGTGCCTCCCTGCACACTTTCAGCACTCGTGTCTAAATTTGCAGTATTCCCTTGCACAGGATCCCTTATTAAAATCCCAACAGGCCCCTTGCATGACCCCAGAGTTCCTTGCCGTATAACCCACCCCTCCTCGAGTGGGGCGGCTCTGAAAGGGACAGTAAACTAATGGGAGCGCGCTGGGCGTATACGTAGTTTTCCCGAACTTGACTGCCCCCATCGTTTGCTGGTATAGGTCCGCGTCTATCTCCCCCCATTTTGCCTCCGGGTCCCATGCCAGCCGGGCCCTAAATTCCTCATCATAATGGGACCAAGCATAGCCCCTGTACGTCACCTAGGCCCTTCTGATCACATCCATATATTTCAAAAAGGGAGACGCACCTCTCAGGGTATTTTTTGCAGTATACACTTGCGAATATTAGGAAGGCTGCCGTCCAGTTCTCAATTGTCATGGGCACCTTAGGCCTTTTGGACAACTCCAGTTCTTCTTCTTTTGAACCCTCCTTCACCCTTAGCTCTCTGTGTAGCAACTTCAGCATTTCTACGTAAAACCCTTTCCAAATCTTTTCTTTAGTTGCCAGCATGAGGAGGGCTCCCAAAGGCTTCGTCACCCACATGTATGGCAGCTGCTTGAGTTTTATCTCATGGCTCTCCTTTATGGCGTCCCCTTGTACCCAGTTACCGTTCATTCCCTTTCCCACTGTCTCGTCTTTGCTTGTCGCTGCCTCCTGTCCCTCGCCCTGTCGACTTATTGCTGCTCCCCCTTTTTTCGTATCCCCCTCCAAGTGTACTTCTGTACCCACCCCTGTATTTTTCACATACAAACCTTTCTGCCAGCGTACCCTCCCCCCCCTTCTGCGTCACCTCTATGCGCATCCATCCCCACCGAAATCCTGACCTTGGGCAATCTTAGCTGACCACACCTTTTTCGTCCCTACCTGGCATCAGGTTCGGCGTCTGCACCGGATCCAGCCGCCTAACCAGTCATGCAGGGGATCGAACCACTCTGTCCCAAGCCGGACCCTCTCCTTTCTTGGACACCTGTAACACACTAGGCACATCATTACTACGACCCCCCCATCCTTCTTGTGCTCCCTCTTCGCTCTCAATGATCTCCCCCGCTCAATACTCTCCTCATCAAAATCTAAGCGTGTCAGCTCCATTTCTCCACACTCATCACCCGTCATCCTGTGAACCCGTGCCTCTGCACTTTCTCGCGTACAGCGGATTAGCGCCTCTACAGGGGTGTGGAATTTAATAAAACATCTACTTGTCCTTGGGGCAGGTTACTTCATAAATCTACTTGTCCTGTAACAAAATCTACTTGTCCTGTAACAAAATCCACTTGTCCTGTAACAAAATCCACTTGTCCCTTTCGTGCCATGTAGTGCAGCGACAAATGGCAGCAATCTCATTATATAAGAGCTCTGATATAGACTCTCTGATTATGCCAGGGCTCATACCATAGTAGTGTTTGAATACTTACAATCCCCTTATGTTGCCACGTTTCCGCAGATCTACATACTGGGGCTGAAGGTAGTGGTAAGCAATAGTTCCAGGGTTAGAATGCCCTTTTGAGTCTGTGCAAACCTACTAACTTGCATGTTTTAAGGGTTTTCAACAACTCTTCTCTAATTGTTTCCCATACTGAGAAATGTTGGAAATTTACTCCTGACAATGGCAGACGTAAACCGTCTTCCAGAGTTGGGAAAAAAGTGGTTGGAGGGAAAGTGAACTTGCAAACACTCAGATTTTCGCATGAGCAAATCTACACATGCATATTTTCTCATGCTAAAATGCAGTTCACAAATATTTTCGAGGAGTACTATTTCTTGTCCTACTTCTGTAAATTCTTGGGAATTCACGAAAGCCTTATAGCTGCACTTAATGCAAGGCCATATACCATGGGTGCACTTTTAAGACTTTCTTTAATAATTGGGCCCTGAATTTGGTCTGGCGTTGACCATGACATTTTGCGATTATTAAAATTCAGTCTCTCTCTCTATATCAGCTGGCTTCACTGTGATTGACAGCCTTCTGCTCTTTCACAAGGAGCATATCAGTACACAAAGTAGTTTTGTTCAGTGCCAGTAACTACTGTGGCAGTGTGTGCTTTTTGAGACCAAAAACTATTTTTGACAATGTTTATTATAATGGTGAGGGCCCGGTAGCTCCCACACCAATAAGGTTTTACAAAAACCGTGCCAAAACAATTCACAAATTGACAAAACTAAAAAGCTGACCACCAATTTCAGACCTACTGGCTTTGCCAATGCTTGTTTATTTTTGTTTGCCATAATCTTATTGAAACTGGTTACACCCTTGACGGGCCAGCACCCTTGCACAGGCTGTCCTGCACTCCCTAAAGCCCCGGGAGTGTGCCCTTGCCGAACAGCACGGAGGGGAAGCCCTCGCGCTACTTGCGTCGGTATGAAGACCCATCCTGGGTCTCCTGCCTGTAATTTCATGTTGGGAGCGGCCCAACTGCTCAGCTCCTCTCTGAGAGGGTTGACTCCCTGGCAGACCACGAGAAGACTCCGGTCAGGCCTCACCGGACAAAACCAAAGCACAGAGTGACGTCTCTACTCTCTGGCCGCTTGCTTCCTGGGACGTGGTCCCATTCGCCCCTGCCCACAACCAGGCTTGGCCACACAGCCCTTCACTGCCAGGCTTCTGGTGGCTCTCCTTGCTCCGGGCTTCCACCATGGGTGGGTCACGCCCCCTCTGCCGACGTTAGCGTTGCCCAGGAGATGCTGAGGAACTCCCGGCCTGGATTCCTCGCTGCTGGTGCGCTGGAGTGCATCCCGGTGCCACGTAGTAGAGCCCCGGTTGCTGATACCTCCTCCAGGAGGATGCGGGAAAGGGGCAGTGCAGCTTCTCCTGCAGCTCCCCTCCCTCTTCGGGCAGTGACCTCGAATAGAGCGCAGCTTCCGACATGCTGCACAGCGACGAAGGAACAAGCGTTACTGTCCGGTATGCGGGCAGAGTGAGCCCCCTCCCTCGGGCTCAGACCACCAGGCTCAAAGCGATCTCCACATTTTGAAGAGGAAGAAGGCAAGTGGCACAGCGCTTAACTACGCGCTAGATCGCCCCAGCCCAAGGGTAGAGAACAGGCAAAGGCAGGCCAGCACGCGAGTCCCCCCTTAGCAGAGGGTAGTTCCTTCAGCCACCCAGCAGGCAGCAGCTTAGTCCCCAACAACGGTTCCGCCTTGCACACTGCAGTCCACGCAGTGTTCTCTTCAGTTCAGTTCCAGTTCCACAAGTTCAACAGACATGGGGTCACAGCCACAATACTTACAGTCCATATATCTTTGTTCTTCCCCCTGGCACAGAGCTCTGAGCCTAGTCTAAACCAGTTCTGGGGCACTTTAGCACATCATTACAAGTGCCCCACCACCTCCATTGTTAGTGTAAGCCTTGGCTCTAGACACACCACAGGGGGGGGGGGAGCCATCATTGTGGGAGGCAGACACAGCCCTATTCAGGTGCAGGTGCTACTCCTCCCACCACTCTAAATGCAGACCAGGCCTATTCAGCCTAGCGCTGAGTCACCCAGGAAGAGCAGGACACACCTCAACCCCCCCAGGGACTGGCTGAAGTGAATGCACCTCCCCTCTCCCCTGTCAGTCAGAACCAGACGGTCAATATAGGCACAAAGACACATAGCACACAGAAATGCCCACTTCTAAAAGTGGCCTTTCTAAAATAGTAATACTAAATCCGCTTTCACCAATAAGCAGGATTTATCACTACTATTTGAAACATACCAAACTTGATCACGCTACCCCTCTCATGTCAGGAATTACCACTGAAGCACACATCAGGGAATCCCCAATGCATCCCTATGAGAGGGCAGCCTCACAGCAGTGAGAAACCAAATAGGCTATTTGTCACTACTAGGACATGCCACAAGGTTATGGCACATGTCCTACCTTTTACCTACACCGCACCCTGCCCATAGGGCTAGCTAGGGCCTACCTTAGGGGTGACTGATATGTAGTAAAAAGGGGAGTTGCAGGCGTGGCAACAACTTTATGTGCCACGTCACAGCGACAGAAAACTGGGCGCGCAGGCCCTGCAGTGGCAGAGGCCTGAGACAGGTTTGAAAGGCTACTTTGGTGGGTGGCGCAAGCAGCGCTGCAAGCCCACCAGTAGCATTTAATTTACTGGCCCTGGGTATATGGGAGACCACTTTACAAGGGACTTACAGGTAAATTAAATATGCCAAACAGGTGTAGACCAATCTTACCAAGTTTACCATAGAGAGCACATGCACTTTAGCACTGAACAGCAGTGATAAAGTGCCCAGAGTCAGAAAACCACCAACAACAGGTCAGAAAAAATACAGGAGGAAGGCAAAAAGTTCTGGGATGACCCTGCAAAAAGGGACAAGTCCAACACAATGTTTGCTTTTGCCAATGGTTGTTATAATGGTGAGGGCCTGGCAGCTTCCACACCAATAAGGTTTTACAAAAACCATGCCAAAACAATTCACAAATTGACAAAACTAAAAAGCTGAAAACCAATTTCAGACCTACTGGCTTTGCCAACGCTTGTTTATTTTTGTTTCCCATACTCTTATTGAAACTGGTTACACTGATTTTTCCATTATGAAAATTTTGGGAAATACTAGCATGCATCAACACATCTCACTAAATGATTCTGCAAAGCAATGGTACCTGAAATTATACAGTAGTTTAGCGAAATGTTTTTTTTTCCTGCTTTCATTTTTTTATTAACATTTTATTTTGAAAGCAAAGAATCCTCAATCTTCCTTTCAAGCTTCTGCAAATATTTGCGTCAAATCAGAGAGCACTCTGGGAGCATTATACATAGCCTCATATTGCTAAACTTTGGAAACGTGTGTATACATTTTTATACTGCAACCACTGTCAGTCGTGCAGTCAGAGCTTACAACATTTACTTAGAGCGCTCACCCTAATAATAAAGGCTTTCAATTAATAAACCATAAATACAAGTTTGAACAGCATTAACATATGGACAAAAATATTACCTTCACTGCAGACAGTGCCCTTCCCTGATCCATAATGTGGTACTGCAAACTGGCAGCCAAAGGATTTGTGCTGCAGGGGTTTGGGCCTACTTGTCCCAAGGACAAAATACAGATGAAAACTTGTTGCCCTTGACCCCAAACAATATGTCCTGGGCGTCGGGCTATAGGAATTCCACATCCCTACTCTAAATCCAGCCCCGGGTACCGCTGGGCTGTGAAACGCTCTTCAGCCCCCATGACCACTTGCCCTGTCTCTCCCAGCGCTGCCCCAGGGGCCGCATTGACCCAACTGGGTTGTCGTACCACTGAGGTCACCTCTGACTGTCGTTTATCTGTGTCCCGACGTGCTCCGGCTGGCTGTCTTTGACCGTACCATCTCTTCTCCTCTGTAACGCGGAGCCGCATGTGACTCACCCGAGCCTGATACCTCCTGTGCCTGTCGCTCATGAAAAACAAAAGTAAGGTCCAGCAAACCCGGAGTTAATGACCCCGTCTACTCCTGCCGTCCCATGACCTGGACACCACTGCCAATAACCCTCCCCCCCCTTCTGAGCCGTCTCCGCCTACTTCCCCATATCTAACACCCTCCTCCAACTCTGGCTTTCTGGCCTGCTTCTCCACGCCCCTGCTGAAAGCACTCCCTGGCGCGATGGGGCACCTCGGCGCGTACATACCCTTGCCAGTGGCAAAAATCCTGCCCCAGGCCCCGCCCCCGGCCCCCTCCTGCACTTCACTCCAGTCCATCATGGCTGCCACTATGGCCGACGTCGGGCCCCCGACCCGCCCACCTCCCCACCGTGCACACTTTCCCCCCCTTCCCTCGCCGAGGGGCTGAGGCTGTCCCTCCCGATACCAACCCTCCTCTTCTGACCAACGCGCCCTTATCCCCCATGGGGCCCTTTCCAGGCAACCTCCTAGCTCCATCAAAGCTGGTGGGCCCCACCGAGGCACAGGTCGGTCCCCCTGCTGGCAAGCCTCTCTCCCTTCCCCTCCTTGCTCACCATGCCCACCATGCCCTTGTTCCCTTCCATGTCGTGTAGTTCCTATAGTGCCCCTGCAGGACCTGTGCGTTTGGATAACATAAACTGTGGGCTTGGTGTTAGACTGACTCTGTGCACCCCCACCGCGTATGTTAGCCGGATTTGCATTAGCTAGCTCACAGTGCCACTAGAATCTCCTCTTATCGGGGAGAGATTAGTTTCTAGCCACCTTAGATCATGACAACCCTGATCCCTCAGAATCGTGGAAACAATATACTACTTTTCGCTCAGTCACTCGTGCTTACTTATTCGGTTTGTCTCAGAGAGTTACACAGAATAAACAGTCTGGGCGTTTCAATGAGTATTTATTGAACAGTTGTCATTCTAGTGTAAAATATATGTGCTGCAGTAACCAGCATACAATAGCAGAGATATATTATCAGCAGTACGATAAAAGTGAAGGGGTAGAACAGTTCTACCATATTGCAATAATCATGAATACATACATGAATATAAAAGCATTAGGAAAGTGCGCGTACTCTTACGATGCCTAACTAGATGTACCTGAGTGTACCTAGTATATGTGTAGGTCTAAAAGCCTAAGAGCCAAGAATCCTTCTAGGATTTAGTCGAACCCCCATACCTGAATAGAGAGAGTGTGGGACCCCGTCCTGGTCTCGAGTTGGACACCCCGCAAGGGCTGTGTTAGACCACTGTCAGCTGGAGCGACTGCATGCAGGAGCCTCAGCGTCTCTGGTCAGTGTGTCAGCATGGAAGTCTCGGTTCCTCTATCTTACCGTGGCAAGATGTGGTGTATTTATACCCTAAAGTGTCTCGTCCCTCAGTATGGTTTGTATTGATCTTTGTTAAACATGAGGAAGACGTCAGGGGTGAACTTTGTACATACATATTATGCGGGAGATGTAGCTGGTGAATGCTCATGCATAATTTATGAGTACATTGTAGGCCTGTGTTCGGGAAAAACCCTGCAGTGTTCTAACCACAGACTAGATAACGTTCAACCCTCAGAGCTCGTTGTGTACTGTAGGGAACTAATGTAGGTGAAAGATCATGCCTATATTAGGGCAAAGGAGATCATGACTATAATAGGGCATAGACGATCATGACCATAATAGGGCATATGCGAATATGACCATATACGGCATATATGAACACGTCTATATTAGGGCCTCTATATGAAACATAACACCCACTCCACTTTCAAATTGGATGACAATGACCATACTTAACATCTGGACAATTTAAAAATTCTCTTAAAAACAGCTAAAAACATGGTTTTAAAAAGACATTTAAAAATTATTAAGATGTAAAAAGTCACTATTCTTTTGTTGCCACTTGAAAAAGTCAATTCTGTCTCACTCATAAAAGTTGCATTACTTAAAAGCAGAAGAAGGCCACTCTTTCTCAAGTGAAAGTGTTGATTTAGGAAGTGTTCCAAATTTAGCTCGTTTATTTATGAAACGAAATGGAGAAGCCAAATTCTTTCCCAGGACGCGATGAGCCAATTCCAGATTAAGTGTCCTGGCTGGGAGATACAGCATTATCGGTGTTAGCTACTGCAGACGACAAATCCAACGCCTCACAGAGAACGTCAATCGCACATAGATTAAATTCAGCAGTACCAACAGTTGGTGCTGCGGCAGCTTGTGCGGCAGTTGTTACCTGAGTGCCTGTGGAGGAATCACCTAACCCAGCAGGAGCAAACAGCACCTGTGGATTCTCAAGGAATGCATTCATCAGAATTGGAAGATGCTGGGGACAACGCAGAGCATGGGCCTTTAGGGGGTCCAGCATAGCATCCATGTCCGGAGGCGTATCTGATGGAAACGTTAGACAGAGATCCAACGTGCATTCTTCGCCGCAAAACAGGCATCGAAGAACAGGTAAGATGCAGTCCACCCAGACTGGTCTAAACGATAGAAACCAAGAGGCGTTCAGTTCTCTTAGGCACGGTATTCCCAGAAGCTGTACCATGCGTTCACGGTACTTCCGCTCCATGAGTACGTTTGCCATTTCCTCGGAAATTGGGCCGCCCATTGCGTAGCAGTAAGATTACAATCAGGACTCCTGCAATTAGGAACAGGATAAGCGGGAGACCTCCAAACACGCTTCCCAATACGGAGTGTATAAAGTTTGGGATTACTCCGAGGATTGTCTGAAAGGTGCTTAATAGTCCTGACCCTAGGGTCTTAAATAGGTGTACAATACCGCTCGTATCAGACATGTTAAAGATACGACCCACCATTTCTGCGAAATGAAAGGGGCAGTTCGTACGTATATGCGCCTGTATCTCAGTTGAGGTCCTTGCAACTTGAAGTTCAAAGGTTTCTCGAGCGGAGGTTAAGGGCACGGGTTGCTGTAAAAGCATGGCTTTCAGTCTGCTCAAAGTATCAAATTGTATGAAGGAAACATTCAATGAAGGCCATAACGGCGCCTCCCTGACTGTGTTCAGTGGCGGAAACAATACTTGCATACAGCAAGCAACCCTGGAGTTAACAGTGACCAGATAGGCGACGCCCGGAAGAATCCCACAGCAACCTTGATCGTTTAGCATCAAGTAACTCCCATTCGAGAGCAGCTGGAAAACCGGCGTGATCATGGCCGCTGGGGTCCCTGACATGTGGCAAGCAAGATAGATTCGCTACCGAACCACTATATGCTCCGTGCAGAGAAATATCCTGACACATGAGAGAACCGCTTAAAGCGTTCTTGCAGTTTGTACCACTCAGATACACTTCTCGATCCCCATTCCGGCATCGATATCTATATGGTAACTCCCAAGTTTCCTTAATGTAACCCTTACCCATTTTTTCATATTTGCCTGCCTGCCTTTGCTCAAGGCAATATTGAAACTGAAACGTAGTGACCGGCAGAGTGATTTGGCCATGAATTAGCCATTCAGTTGATGGTAATTCGGCTACAGTGAATAGTAACTTTTCCAGTTTCTCAATACGCAGCATTGTATATTTGGCTCCCCTTTGTGCCATTTCTGTCTGTTTATCAGTTAGATTGTATTCTGAAAACAGAGATGTGGTGTTTATAAAACGCCAGGGCACATAGCCGGCACACAGAGATTGCAACGTCCAGCTTAGCATCATAATAGAACGTAATTGGGACTGCCTGTGTTGTAACAAGGCCAGATCTTGTTCTAATATGTTGATTGCCGAAGACACAATGTTGCCTAAGGAGTAAATCCTGGAGGTCAAAGTTGTTAACCCATTATCAACTACAGCTAATGCCTTCTCTAAGTTAATATGATCTATCTCCTGTATCCTTTCTGCGACCTCCTGTTGGGATATTTTCCAGTTTTCATTATAATAGGCATAAATGCCAGCATATATGAAACGTTACTGATGTGTTTTCTTTGGGCCTGACAAGAAATCCCTAAGGTCCACATCAGGTGTGAGTAAGGTCAAGAGTTGTTTTACTTCTGTGAGTGTTGAGGTCTCTAGCCAATCAAGGCACAACTTCCCAACACTATAGGATGTCACTACCCCTGGGTGTTCTCTTTGTACATAGCGTGTATCTGGCCTACTGATACTAAACCCCTCGGCTATACCTAGGAATCTCTGTTGACATGTGTTTGTGTCAATGGGCCAAATCAGCCATTCTGTCCAATTGGGATCTGACCTGTTGTACTTGAGAATGTCATCTAATCCTACCCCATGTGTAGTTGAATTCTGCCCCCCACTCATCTGTGATGGTGCTGGAGACCCCGGTGAGTTCATTTCCTTGTTCTTGGCTAATCCAAGACAGGATGTCTGTTGCACAGTGTCATTTAGGAATATCATCTGCTGTGGAATGAGGCATGCTCTAAAAAGCGCTTCTGTTCCCTGGACTTGCCAGTCCCTCGAACCCCAGATTGATTTTAAATCTATAGTGTCCTTCCATAGGTCGAAACCCTGTGTAGACAACTGGGCCATAAAGGAAGCAGAGTAAATCTGTTTGGTGTTAGTCAACATAATTTTCTGTGCTGATGTTGTTGCCACTTTGTAATAAAATGACTTCGGGTCAGATGTGTTGAACCCTGAAAAGTATGTGAATTTCTGTGCAAAAGTTTGCGAACTACCTTTTGAGGTGTTGGGCAGTGTTCCCACTGGTGGTGTTCAAATACATTTCTAGGTGTTATAGATTTGTGCAAGAAATGATGACCATAATGTTGGTAACAGTACAATGTATCATACTCTGAAGTACCTTCTAACATTTCATTGTTCCGAAATGCTGCTGTTTTTTCTAAATCGGACATTAAATTATTCACAGTTTCAGAGTCCCAATCATCAGACAATTTACTGGAGGTAATGATATCAATTAAAGAAATTTTAAATACATGTTTAAGCTTTAAAAGTTCAGTCGGACCGAATATATCAAAATCAATCTTGTCCCATACTATACCGTCCGGTATAGGAACTGCTGTGATGTTCACTGAAGACAAGTCTCTTGGTTCACGATGTGAAGACTGGTGTGGTTTTAAAATCAAATTGACTCTTTGGGCTGTAGAGCTCTGCTGGAGATATCGTCCATTAATAAGCATACTAAAAGTTATAATTAAACCTACCTAGTAGAGAAAAAATAGAATCCCAGTGATATACCATAGTTCTATCCAAGGTGACACCAGGTAAGTCTTTCAAAAAAAGTTCAAAAAGTCAATGAGTTTCTGTTAGAGTGATTTTTTTGCCTAGCGTCATTTCCGGCTCGCTTGGATCCAGTGAAAACGTATCAAAGTTCATGAAATAGCCAGAAGCAGTTCGATCAATTGTTGGAATTGCATCGGGATTTGTTGAAATTGGATTTTGCTCTTGACGAGGCATGTTGACGTAGACATCTGTAGTCGGTCTGATTGCAATTTGGTTGTTAAGTTGATTTTCTTCTTGTTGAAGTGGAACGAGTTCCATAGCATTGTTGCTTAGTCCTTCATTCCGTACAGGTGGCTCTTCAAACGTGATGAGTCTTTCTGTTTGGACTTCTTGCATTGTAGCGAGAGGAGGGTGTCTGCTACTGTGAAGTCCACGAGGCCTGCTGTTTAGTATCGGCCACATAGTGTGGTTTGATTAAGTCGACTGAGACAAATCTTTTCTCCTTTTTTCTGGCAAGAGGCGGCAGAAGTACAGTTCTTGTGCCTTTGTTAGACCTGGCACCATTGGCGTGGGTCTCCCTACCATATTTTGCTGTTGCCTCATGTTTTTGCTGGTTTTAGATGCTTTTGGGCACTGTGCCACTGCTGTTCAGTGCCACAGTGCAAGTGCTCCCTATGGTAAATTGATGTATAGATTAGTGACTCCATGATTGGCTTGTTTGGCTTACTGTCAGACCCTAGTACAGTGCACTCCGTGTGCCCAGGGCTTGTAAATCAAATGCTGCTGGTGGGCTTGCAGCACTGGTTGTGCCACCCACCGGAGCAGCTTGTAAAGTGTGTCTCAGGCCTGCCATTGCAGAGCCTGTGGGCAGTCTGGTACTGCCATGTTGACTGGGCAAGTGTACCCACTTGCCAGTCCCTAAACCTTCCCTTTTATACATATTAGTCACCCCTAAGGTAGGCCCAAGGGCAGGGTGCATTGTAGGTAAAAGGTAGGACATGCCCTGGTGTGTGTGGCATGTCGTAATAGTGAATTACAGCTACTTTCGTTTTTCACTATTGCAAGGCTACCTGTTCCCCATAGGCCAGAATGGGCAGTTAGACTATAACATTTTATAATCCTAACTGACTCAGGGAACTAGGTAGAAATTCGAGTTTAGTATGCCTGAACTCAGAATGATAAAATACATCTTTTAGTGAAGTTGGTTTTAACATTCTGTGTTTGAAAATACCACTTTTTAGAAAGTAGGTATTTTCTTGCCTAACTATCCAAGCCTGCCTCTGCTAGGTTGTGTATTCCTTGTCTGGAGTTTGAGTGACAGGGGCTGGGGGCTTCCAGGAGGCAGGGTGAGTCAGCACAGGGCTGAATAGAGAGATCTGCATGCAGATAGGAGGGAGGAGTTGCACCTGGGACCTGAATAGGGCTGTGCCTTTCCTCCACAATGCTGGCTCCACCTCCTGTGGTGTGTCTGATGTCCCTGGCCTACACTGTGAAAGGAAAGAAGGAGTCTTGTCAACAAAGTGCTCCAGTACTGACCAGAACTGGTTTTGGACTAGGCAAAGGCCTCTCTGCCTTCAGAGAACAAAGAGAAAAGTAGTATAAATATTGGGACCCAGACCCAAGAACTTTAGATCACTCTGGGAATCAAGACGAACCTTTGCTGAGGAGAAGAACCAGGAAGCTGAAGGAGGAGACTACCCCTGTGCTGTGTGTTTGGGGGTTGGCCTGCAGTGGTTGCTTCATTGCCAAAGAAAGGAGAAAAGGACTGAGTGTGCTTTCTATCAACTTGAAGAAGAATCTTCAAGGTCTTGAACTAGAGCTTGCCTCCTGCCTGAAGTCTCAGGGATACAAGACTTCACCAACCAGCTCCCTCTTGAATTCCCTTGCTGGGAATTGAAGTGCCTGCCGTTGTGCTGGGCCTTCTGAGAGACTGCGTGTCGCTGGGAGCTGGAAGCGCGATGCAACAACAAGAAGCGTGTTGCCGCTGCAGCCGCTGTCATCGCATCGCCGAGGAAGCGAGACGCCGCTGTCATCATCGCATCGCCGAAGCGCGGCGCATCGCCGGAGAAGCGGGACGCTGCCACAGAGGACATCGTCGCATCACCGGAGAAGCGCGTCGCAGGGCCTGTCGCGGCTCCAAAGATCATCGAGTCGCCGCACGGCCGTCGGGCGTGCACGCATCGCAACAAAGTTGTCGCATCGCAACAAAGACGCCATTTTGTCGCATCGCACCGCAGAAGAGTATCGCATCGAGGTGCCATCTTGTCGCATCGCACCGGAGAGCAGTATGAAACCGACGCATCAACTCCCCGCACAGTAAGGAAGCGAGCATCAACTCCCCTGCGCAGCAGTAAGGAACCGACGCATCCACTCCCCTGAGTGTAAGGAACCGACGCATCACCTTCCCTGCGACCCCCTTTTGTTTTCTTTGCGTTACGCATTCAAGGTACATTGAGAGTAAAGTGTCGCAACTACACTTGAGAGAACTGAACTATTTTATAACCTTTTAAAGTCTATTTTTGAGTACAGTATTGTGGATTTTGTCGTTTGGTCTTGTGTTAAGTCTATATAAAAATACTTATTTTTATAAATACAACCTGTGTGGTGTCCATCTGTAGTGTTGTCACTATATTACTGTATGTGTTCACAAATGCTTTACACACTGCCTCTGAGATAAGCCTGCCTGCTCATGCCATGCTACCAAGGGGGTGAGCAGGGGTTATTTTAGGAGTGTAGCCCCTTACCCTGACTAGACGCAAGGGTCCCTATTTGTCACAGGTACCTACCTATGCCAACTAGAGACCCCCAA
Organism: Calotriton arnoldi; assembly: GCA_963921515.1. Lineage (NCBI taxonomy): Eukaryota > Metazoa > Chordata > Amphibia > Caudata > Salamandridae > Calotriton > Calotriton arnoldi. The sequence continues at coordinate 432,158 of CAWUFW010004108.1, forward strand.
ATCTAACAGCCTTGGATTGCTAGGTCCGGTACAGCTGTTCTGTAGGAGGGTCCGAATTCTTTCTTGTCAGCAATCTTCTCTCTGACCAGATCCCCAACTTTTGGGATCCAGACAGGTCTTGCCGTTACTGCCTTGACTTCCTCAGTGGTGGTCTGTTTTAAGTGGACGTTGCTTTGTTGTGTCCTGGATACATTTAGATCCTGTAAAACAGCCAAATGATCATGGATATCAAATGGTTTTTCATCCGCCACTGTGCCTTCACAATCAAGATCAGGTACCCACATTCTTGTCCCAAATAGGACCTCGTAAGGAGTGACACCCCTAGAGAGCTTCTTGGCTGATTGTTTATTGCTCGTTGGACCCCATAAAGGTGATCGACCCATCTACCGCCTTTGCCTAATACCCTAGCTGTTAAAGATTGCTTTAAGTCCTGGTTTTTCCTCTCCACAACAGAATTTCCCTCAGGATGGTATGGAGAGGAGTACACAATGCTACCCCCATTCCTTCCATGGCCTCTTTGTAAGCCTGAGAGCTAAACGCCGGGCCACGGTCAGAATGTAACGTGCCAACTGCGTATGTGCCGATAAAGACTCGCAATTCTTTTATAACAGTTAGAGCGTCAGCACAGCGCTGAGGCCAAACCCATAGGAATCTAGAGCAGGAATCCACTGCAACCATGATGTATTTCTTGGCCCCATCTGATTGTAAGGGTCCGCAGTGGTCCAAATACACACATGCGAGAGGTTTGTCTGATTTTAGTAATGGTGTCTGTGCTGGGCGTGTTACGGTGGAGTCTTTCATCTGCTGGCAGATTTCGCACTTTTTGAGACATAGTCTTTGGTCTGCTTTGTTAACCCTGGCCACCAGTAGCGCTGTTTCAGTAAAGAAATAGTCGCTGTAACGCCTGTATGCGCAGAACCCAAACCCTTGTGTGCGGCTAGAATTAAGCCTTGCCTACGATCCATATTTGGTATTACTCTATCCCCCACTCCAGGAATCTGAGCATATGGAATGTTTTGTGCATCTAACTTGTAGGAGTATTTGAGTGGAAATTTTTTAGGTACTGCTGTGCTGCCTTTGCTTGAAGCATTGACAGCTACCAAAATCTTGCCGTCTATTCTCGTTTTTGAACGAGTGATTGCAGCTACAGAAGATGTGCGTACAGCCCCCTTTGCGGCTTCATCAGCCAATGAATTCCCTTCAACGTGAACGCCATCACGCTGATGACTCAGTGTGTGTATCACGTGAGCCCTTGGTAGTTTGTTTCTCAACTCCACTACCTGTTCCCATAGCATTTTATGCTTAATTGTGCCACCTTTTGCATCTTAAATCCGTTTTGTTCCCAATGATGTAAATATTCATTGTAGGACTGTACACAGTAAAAGGAATCACACACAATTAGTGTGGGGAATTCGTGTTCCGTATTTACAAGTGCCAGTATCAGTGCTTTTAATTCTGCCAACTGAGCCGTGCAGTCTCCTAGAGATTGCGTTTTAGTGCTACTGGGATGGAACTTTCCATCGCGCATGCGACCTTTAACGATTGCACATGCCCCGCTGTAAGCTTGCTTACTCCCTATGGCTGGTTGAGCAGATCCGTCAGTGTAAATAATGTATTCATACTGATCTAGAGGCAAAATCTCATTTGGTAGAGGATATTCTTGTTCGTATTGCAGGAATGCCTGTGTTTTTAAACTTGGATCAAATCTGTATTCAACATCCGTTGCAGTAAGAGAATTAGCTCATTGTATCCATCTGGGATGTAAGGCTTTCGCATTTGGAATGCTAGCCTTTGTAACAGCCTCCAAGGCTGGTACTGGGAGTCCACGACTATTATGTGCTTTCCCTGAGCCAGAGCTCTTTCTCTTGCTACAGCGGTCTGCACTGCTGTCAGGATTTTTCTGTTGAAGTAAAACGCATCTCTGCGTTTGTGTACAGAGTGTGATTTGTATGCGATTGGTACCGTTTCGCCTTCATTGAAAGTTAAATAAGTGTACCCGCATTGACCCGCTATTACTCGGATCACTATGTTGCGTACGTTTACGCGTGACTGTAAATGTTTAGAAGCTATCATGTCTTCCTGTAGTGAGCGTAGGACATTTGTATGTTCCTGTGTCCATTGTCTGATTGAAAAATCAGGTTTTATTAAGTCGTAGAAAGGTTTTACTCTTTCTGCGTAATCCAAAATGTATGTTCGACCAAAATTTAGGAATCCCAGAATTGATTGTAAATTCTTTAATGTTTTTGGAGGTTGGAGCAGCACACACTTTTCTAAAAAGTTAGCTGCTAGGCTTTTTCCTTCACTTGACAGCTCATACCCTAAAAATAGGACATTGAGATGGGCAATTTTTGATTTTTTTAAAATTAAATTTATAGCCCTCAGAGGCGAATCCCATGGTAATGGTGCTCACCCTGGTCAAGTGCCTCGGTAAGTCATCGTCTGTCAGATAAATATCATCTACATAGGACAATGCTTCTTCATCCAAATTTTGGAGTAACTCTGTTACCCTTGCTGAAAACAACCCCGGGCTATTCTTATACCCTTGGGGGAGTCGACAAAATTGCAGTTGAGACCCTAGCGCTGAGAATGCGGTCAGATACCTGCTTTCAGGCGCTATATTTTGGCAGAAAAATCCATTTGAGATATCAAGTGTCGTTTTGTATTTTTGTCGCACAATGTTATTCATTAATGCGGCACTATGTGCATTTTGAACTGCAAATGTCTTTGTGCAAGTGTTTAAATGTCTGTAATCTAAAACTAAACAATATGTGTTGTTAGGTTTTGATACGGGAAACAAAGGATTGTTCATAGGTGAAGTGCAATTTTCTATCACCCCCTGGTATTCAAGTTGATCTAAGATCTCCCTGACTTGTTTTTTAGCTTCCTGCTTTATAGGGTATTGCCTTTGAGCATTTGGGGAAACTTTTAACGGGATCACGTGATGGGTTGAATCCTCAACCCAACCAACATGATTTTTGTACAATGCTGGAGCTAGGGCAACCGCCACTCCTGCGCATATGCATGTTTTAGGTAAATGGGAACGAGGTCGGAAAATGCTGTAAAAATTACCTTTTCTCCCTTAGGGCACTCCATGACGAATGCTGGCGGACAGTCTTGCTCTGCTAATAGGATGTCATATCCAGATGACAGATTTTTCCAAAATAGACCCTTAACTTTCCTGGGCTTGTCCCCTTCCATCCGGAGTGTTATCTCATGTAACTAATGTGGGACACTTACCCGAGTATCAGGTGTTTCCACCCTTATATACTCACTGAACTCCGCTGTCACCAGAAATTCCTTCAGGTTCTGGCGAGCTATTGTTACTTCTGCCGCGCTGTCTAGCATCGTCAGAGCCCATTCCCCGTTCAGAAGCTGTGTCCTCAGAATTCTGGGCATGTCTGATCTTGAGACCTGCTACCTTCTTCTTTTTGAACTGAGGTTTTTGTTTATCTTCTTTTTTAGGTGCATAGTCCACAGCACGTTGTGTGTCTCTGGACTTTGTACGCTCCTCTGACCGTCCTTCCCTCTCTGAGTTTTTTGATGAACCCTGAAAGGAACGAGGAGAACGTGTATCAGTATCCTGATACTTGTCAGGTTTTTTAATATTATCCCTATTCCTGAGGTTATACCTCCTTTCAGAGAGCTCCTGTTGAGGAGACCTACCTCTGGATTGAGATCTGCTGTCTTTAGACTTTTTGTTGTTTTTATTTTCCCAATTCTTTTTAGAAGAAGTAGGTGTCTGCTTTGTAGTGTCCTTTTCAGGACTGCCCACCAGTTGTGGTTTTAATGCTTTCCCACCTAGACTGTCTCTTCCTAGTTCTGCATATGCAGTTTCAATTATTTTGGGTAGTTCGTGTTGTTGATCCACTGGACTGAACTCCCTTAGGCGTTGGCGGATCGCCACTGAAGCTGCTTCCCCCTTAATGTTAGCTAGTATTATGGCTGATACCTGATCAAAGTTGTTTAGTAACTTCATCCCTAAGTTTAGGGCAGGCTCTGCTCCGTACTCATTTTGTATCTGTCTCAATACGTTGGGTACTGCTGCTAATGACGGGATACCATGTGTTCTGGTATATATGGCAGCAAAGACTGAACCCCAAGAGGTGCAGTCCTCTATTTGTTGTGTGATCCCCATGGGCAAGCAGATTGTTAGTATTCTGTGTTTATCACAGGTGGTAGTATTCGGAAATACCGCCTCAAGCTGAGTTATTTTCTGAGCTATCCAGAATGGTATTTGTTCGTGTTTTGCGGGCATTTTGCCCATTACCGCGTGTAATGTTTGGGGAGTAATTTTATTTCCTGTACCCTGAGCTGGAATACTAGTTGCTGCACCTGGTGCAGGTTGGATTGTTAAAGTCCTCATGACGAATTGTGTCAGGTTTCTGTAGATTTTACTTAAATCTCTGTGTTGTATGAGTAAGTCTGGCTGTGTCATTGTGTCAATGTTGGGGTGCGGTGTGTAAGCCGCTAGTATTGGCCATGTGGCCCCGTCTCCTCCGAGCGGGCCTAATCTTACTCTTTCTCGTACGTGGGGTAGGGCGCCATTAAACCAGGAATAATGTTCCTGGTAATGTTAAGAACAAAACAGAATCATGAACATTCTGCGCCATCTTGTCTGATGAAAGTTCCTACGTGCACATAAACTACAGTCATTCTGATTTACCACAGCCATTTTGTACTCTGTTGGTCACCTTCATTTCACCCTGTCCTCTAGCAGCCTTCTGACTCTCTGACCAAACCTGATATGTGTGCTGGGGGCTATAAACTATTTCCACGACAAACATCAACATCACCTGCTGCCTCAAACTCGTCTTTCCTCTCATCCCTGCACAAACGGGTTACAAATACCAAACAGACTCTTGCAAACATGGTTTATTGCACTACACACAGCAAGACTGGTTTTTGCCAACAATGGGACCTGTTCTTATCAACAGAACGGACTCTTAGATCTGGCCGGTCTCACTCGTTTTTAGACCCTGAAGCAAGGTCCAGCTGCAATTAAATTGTCTGTTTTTGACCTGGGTGGGAGGAGAGTTAATGTTGGGCTTGTGTAACCATGTTGATAAAACAATATCAGGCTTGTGTGACAACCTGCCCGGGGCGGAGACTCCAAGCTTGTAACCATGATAAAAGAAACAAATACATTGTGTAAAACTGTATAAAAGGAAGAGTCAGAAGCATTGCCAGTAGAACACCTCCCTGAAGACATCCTGGTGTCAGCAGTTGACGTGGTCTCCTCTAAGAGTAATAAACCTTTTTCTTGCCTTCCAGCTTCCAGCGCCTGCCTCGTTATTTTAGATAGTGAATCCAAAGTGGATTAAAGGTGACTTTGCGCCGGGCAGCATTGGGGATCCCAGGAGACTCGCTGCTTTTCACAAATTGGCGACCCAACTGGGGGCCCATCAGAGACACGTGGGTCCAGTAGAGAGGTCCTAACGACGGAGTGAACGACTAAATGATTGGAGTGCACCTGCCTGAAAGAGACCCTCGTCTGGCTGCCAATTGACTGAACTTCACCGGTTCCGAACGGACCTCTCTCGAGTGACCTGCGGTCCTGACTGGGGCCTTACAGGAACGCCGCATTGATTGTTGGAGTAAGAGGACAACCAGGCGCTGGAAGGGGAATACGAAGAACTGTCCATACGGTCCGGGTAAGGTCGTGAGAAAACATGACTTAAATTGATTGATTGATAGAAATACTAGTATTCCTTTTTGAGTTATTTGAGACATTCCCTGCTTGCAAACAACGTAGAATAGGAATATTCTCTCTTTGCAGACAGCGAAGGACAGGTAGTGCAGACTTTTGTCTAACATTAATTGAGATATTCATTTTAACCGCTAAATACGTCATGCCTGTTTTCTCTAGATTGTTTGATTGTTTTGGACCGGACCGTTTGTTAGAGGTCAGTCATCCGGCACCGCCGGAAGGCACCCTAACAAGGACATGTACGTAAAATATGGATTAGCCACCGTAGCTTATAGCAAACTATGGCATAAGTACACTAGGAAGGACCGGGTAAATCAGTGGCCACTGACGGGATCTTTCGATCTTGCTAAAATAGAAACTTTAGAATTAGCTCTCCACAAAAAGAAAGCTAGACCAGCCATGTTTGATAGTTTTGGTTTATGGCGAAAAGAAGCAGCTCAACGAAAGAAAAGAGATGAAGCTAGACAAGATAAAGAACGCGAAAATCAGCTTACCAAGCCTGTAAAAAGTTAGAAGAAGAACTAAAAGAAAAGGAAATCGATAAAAAGGAACAGGAATCAAAAATATCAGGTCAATGCCCTGTTAGAACGCCCTTAACTCTTTACCCCGAGTTACCAGCAAAACAGGGGGTAGATGATGATTTATTGTTAGGTCCCCCAATGATATACATGCCACCCCCTTATGCCCCTACTCATCCCGTAGTACAACGCCAGGACCCCCAAAGTATAACTGGAGATGGCACGATCGCCTCAGTCTCCACCACCTCTGCTCCCACCGAGCCACCCACACCAAATGCCTCATCAAAGGAGGCAGTAGTAGAGGTAGGAACCAAGGAAATAGGAGCGCCCAGGGTCCCGCGATTAAGTAAAAATGAGCGAGCAGGCATTGATAAAATAGTTAAAACCCTCATAGATAGGAAAGAAACAGAAGAACACGTAACAGACATATGCGACTCCTATGTTGAAAACCGCAAATGATACTTTATTGTACGTCTCTGTTACCACACCCTTACTGCATATGAAGAGAAGTACCAAAACGTAGGGCCCGAGCGATTAGTGGCTCTCTACAGGAAGGTAGACATCGGAGATGAAGGCGACAACGATGTTGCAGAACTATTTTCATCCACACTAGAAGTATTGCGTCACCTCATAGAACAAGGACAGATAGTTAGGGACAGGACAACTAAGGTAGCAGGACCCCCAGTGAAAAAAAACAGATAGCATGATGCCAATAAAAGAAGCTGCCCCTTACTGGGTACCTCCTAGAGGACAAGGGACTAATGACGATATAAACCATCAAGACGCTAGAGGAAGGGTGGTCTACAATTGGGTGTATCAGCCATGGGACAGACAGGACATCCTGACCTTCCGTAAATCTTTGCCGGATTTACGAAAGAACCCCACCGCCTTTACGCCGAGCTAGGTACCGCTCTGGGATCAACAATAATGACACTTGCCGACATAGACTTGTTCTTCGGGTTATGTTTGCCAGCAGATGTGTGGAAACAGGTTAAGAAAGTAAACCATACCGAACTGTTTGGTCATACCTGGGAACAACTCGACACACTAGATAAACAGCGGAACCCTGGTCAAAAACCAGTTAAAGCAATATTAGACCTCCCTGACAAAATAGTGCAGAAAGTGAAAACGCTGATCCCAGAGAAAAGATAGACTGGTCCATAGTAACCGCATGCCGCCAGAAAGCACAAGAGGACGTCTCAGAGTACTTCTCCAGATTTGAAACTGTGTTCTCTGATTACAGTGGACAAGACATGTCCACCGCAACCGGACACCACTTATTTGTGAGAACTACGTCAAAGGATTACTGCCAGATGTATCCCAGAAACTACAAGCCAGCGAAAGTAGTTGGGCAGCATCTAAACCGACGGCCATTCTCCAAATGGCCCAGTATTACGAGCATCAGAGAAACGAAAATGACAGGGCTACAGAAAGGAAAAAGAAGGACTTGAAGGAAAGGGTAATGATAGCACAACTCCAGGGGGCGAATACAGGAGGGAGCAATATAGGGGAGGAAACCAGCAGAATACCCCTAGAGTACAGCCACCTAGGAACAATCCATCTACATCATATGTAGGACGCCAAGACCTAGGACAGGATCAATGTGCATTTTGCAAAAATATGGACACTGGAAATCCCAATGCCCGGCTTTGTTAGGAGCTGCTAGGGGCAGAGGGGCGAGGGAAATAGCAAGTGGACAGAGAGGAAGAGGACGTGGGAGAGGGTACGCGAGTGAAGCAAGCGAGGAAAGGCCAGGAAGAGTGAACGCATTTGACCATCCCAGACAGAATCAGTACCAACAGACAGATTATGACAATACGTACGACTTTGCATAGGACAGCCAGGGGCAATGGAGGGATCCAGTCGAGCTCTGCGTTGATCAGCAAGGCCCTTATGTTACCGCTGAGGTCCTGGGCACAAGGTCGCCATTTTTAGTAGACACAGGAGCAACACGTAGTGCACTATCCAAACGACTGATTCCAAGGGCACCCTTGTCAGGCTCACATGTGACCTCAATAGGATTTGACGGTACGCCCTCCACCAACCCTTTGTCCCGACCCATCCCTTTTAATCTTGACAGCAATGGCGTCGAAACGACATTCCTCCTCTCATCTAACACCCCAGACGCCATTATGGGCCTCGACCTTTTGAAACACTTCCATGCGACTATCAGATGCTCACCAGACGGAGTGCGTGTCATCCTGTATGACAACCCCCAAAGCCATAGAGAGAACCCTTTTCAGCACATGTTTTCCATCTCTGAGACTGACACATCCCTACTGGACACTTTGCCATCACACTTATGGGCTAGGGCTGATTCAGACGTAGGACGAATGATGATTGACCCAGTACAAGTAACAATACGACAGGACGCAACCCTACCGAAGGTACCGCAGTACAAAATATCGCCAGAGGGTGAGAAAGCACTAACAGAGATCATACACTCTTTGGTAGAGGCAGGGGTGGTAGAGGAAGTAGTGAGCAACATTTGTAACAGTCCCATACTACCGATTGTAAAGAGACAGGGAGAGGGAGATGGGAAAGCCTACCGCTTCATCATTGACCTGCGGGAGGTAAACAAAATCGTAGTACCACAATACCCAGTAGTTTCCGACATCACGACAATTTTGACTTTAATCCCCTCCACTGCCACCACCTTCACTGTGATCGACCTCAAGAACGCCTTCTTTTCCATACCTATACACGAGGACAGCCGCTATCTTTTTGGATTTACCCTAAATTCCCGTTCGTATAGATTTTGTAGAGCACCTCAGGGGTACACTGAGAGCCCAAGTATCTATAGCCAGGCGCTTAAAAGACAGTTGGACGCCATACAATTGCCAGATGGAGTGGCACTAATACAATATGTAGACGACATCCTTCTAGCAGCAGACACCATACCAATAGCCGTCACAGCCACCATCAAACTACTCCATTTCCTTGCTGAGAATGGTCACAAGGTCTCCCGAAAGAAACTGCAGTTCTGTAAATCACAAGTGACCTATTTGGGTCACCTTTTATCAAAAGAAGGGAGAAAACTCACGCCTGACAGGATCCAGACAATTCTAGACACCCCTGTCCCCAAAAATCAGAAGCAAGTCCGCTCTTTGATAGGCCTCACCTCGTTTTGCAGACAGTGGTTACCGAACTTTAGCCTCATTGTCAAACCCCTTCTCTCCCTCCTAGCTAAGGACATCCCCTCACCTCTCCCCTGGACCCCCGAATGCCAGACAGCCTTTAAAGAACTACGCAATACCCTTTGCTCAGCACCAGTCCTAGGAACCCCAGATTACTCCAAACCATTCTTCCTCTACACACACGAAAGGGAGGGATGTGCATTGTCTGTCCTAACACAATCAATTGGTCACAAACAACGCCCTTGTGCATATTTTTCTGCCACCCTCGATCCAGTAGCCAGAGCACTGCCAGCGTGCCTGCGCGCTGTGGCAGCTGCAGCGGTATCAATACGCCAGAGCCGAAGGAATAGTGCTCTCCAATCCAGTCACTGTTTTAGTACCCCATGCAGTCGACACACTACTGAACCAGACCAAAACCCAACACTTGACTAGCGCCCGACTGACAGGATATGAGTTGACCCTGCTAGCACCGCACATTACCCTAAAGCGATGCACCACCCTCAATCCAGCCACACTGTTACCCCTACCCGAGAATGATTCTAATGTGGCTCCACTACACGACTGTGTGACACTAACCGATGAACAAACAAAAAGTAGAGTAGACCTCAGAGACACCGCCTTTCTAGAGCCAGATGGAGAACTATGGGTGGATGGTTCGTGCATCAAACTCCCCGACGGCACCACCTCAGCTGCATACGCTGTCACCACAGCCCGAACCATTCTAGAAACAGCCTGTATTGCCCAACATTCCACCCAGGCAGCAGAACTCATTGCCCTCACACGAGCATGTATTTTAGCAGCTGGCACGACAGTTAACATATACACCGACAGCCAATACGCCTTCGGGGTGGATCACCATTTCGGGATTCTATGGAAAGAAAGAGGGTTCCTGACTTCACACGGTACACCCATCCTGCATGGAGATTTAGTCTCCGCCTTGACGGAAGCAGTCCTCCTCCCCAAAAAGCTAGCAGTGATAAAATGCCAAGCACATAGGAAAGTGACAGATCTCATTGGACAGGGAAATGCGCTAGCAGACGTTACTGCCCGAGCCACAGCAGAAGACAGAACCATGACACGAATGTATGTGACCAGGTCACAAGCTGAACAATGGACTGATGCTAGGACCACTGAAAGGGACATACAGACTACAGGCACACAAGACGAATTGACCGAGTGGGAAAAGGTGGGACTAAAAGACGAGGAAAATTGCTGGAGAACTAAAGACGGAAATAAATGGCTGTTACCCAATGCCTACCTCATCCCCATATTGACCATGGCACATTTACCAGCACACATAGGCTCCACCCCCATGATTGAACTAATCACAAGAGTATGGCATAATGTCAAGATAACAGAATCTGCAAAGCGCCTAGTACAACAATGTATAGTATGCCTACAACACAACCCAGGGAAAGGGACAGTAGTACCACGGGGAGGGTTTGGAGTCCCTGATCACCCCTTTGAAGTCCTTCAAATGGATTACATCCAACTAGAGATGCCATGGTCTAAAATATGTCCTGGTGGTTGTGTGCGCTTTTAGCAAATGGGTGGAGGCATATCCCACCCGCGACAATACTGCCATAGCCACTGCAAAAGTATTGTTGAAAGAATTCTTCCCCGGTACGGCCTTTGCAGAATTTTATGGAGCGATCAACGGCCCACACTTCGTAGCCGAAGTGATACAGAACATACTGAAAGGGTTGGGGGTAAAACAAAAATTCCATGCCGTCTTCCACCCCCAATCAGCGGGCCTGGTAGAGAGACACAATGCAACATTGAAACTAAAGCTAGCCAAAATAGTTGCCACAACCGGGTTGAAATGGCCCGACGCCCTTCCATTGGCATTGCTATCAATGCGCTCCACCCCGACCAAACACAGACTGACCCCGTATGAAGTGGTTTTCGGCAGGCCTATGAACATTTGGGCGGCACCAAGACCCACCTCCATTAACGATGTCCCGAACATATTAATGTCAGACTATCTGCATAAATTGACAAACGAGCTAACAATTATCCACCAACAGGTGCAGCAAGCCTTGCCTGACGGGAAACGACCTTTACCACTACTCTTTAACAACGAGGGGCCTGAACCACGATCCCTCAACCACAACTGCATTTACAACTACCTAGTCTAAACAACGACCTGTCTAGAAGAGATTAGTTGTTTCTTTTGTTACAGTAAGTTGTCTGTCTGATTTGTTTTTTTCATGGAGTGTAACATTTTGTAAAAATAATTAACTGTTTTACATTTTCTAAGTTTATTTATGCAATCTTACTAATTAATGTATGTTGTTTAAATTTACCTTCTGAGACCAGTAGATGGCACTCTTGAATTGTTTATGACTGATATATATATATATATATATATATATATATATATATATATATATATATATATATAGTGGCAAGTGTATCATGAGTATGAGTTTTTGGGTGGCAAGGGTATTTTTAGGGTTTATGGTGGGTGTAGGTTTTGGGTGGCAAGGGCATTTTTTACATTTTGGGTGGGAATGGGTTTTTGGGTGGCAAGGGTATTTTTAGGGTTAAGGGTGGGTATGGGTTTTTGGGTGGGAATGGGTAATTTGAGGGTTTAGGGTGGGCATGGTTTTTGGGTGGCAAGGGTAATTTTAGGATTTCGGGTGGGTATGGGTTTTTGGGATTGCAAGGGTATTTTTAGGGTTTAGGGTGGGTATGGGTTTTGGGGTGGGAATGGGATTTTTAGGGTTTAGGGTGGGTGTGGGTTTTTGGGTGGCAAGGGTAATTTTAGGGTTTTGGGTGGGTATGGGTTTTTGGGTGGCAAGGGTAATTTTAGGGTGGGTATGGGTTTTGGGCGGCAAGTGTATTTTTAGGGTTAAGGGTGGGTAAGAGGTTTTGGGTAACAAGGGTAATTTTAGGGTGGCGGTGGGTTTTTGGGTGGCAAGGGTAATTTTAGGGTTTAAGGTAGGTATGGGTTTTTGGGATTGCAAGGGTATTTACAGGGTTTAGGGTGGGTGTTTGGGTGGAAAGGGAATTTTTAGGGTTCAGGGTGGGTATAGGTTTTTGGGTGGAAAGGGAATTTTTAAGGTTTTGGGTGGGTGTAGGTTTTTGGGTGGAAAGGAAATTTATAACATTAAAAGTGAGTATAGGGGTGTGTGTGTATGTATATATACATACATACTATATATACATACATATATATATATATATGTGTGTATATAGTGTTAATACTTATCAATATTAATTTTTACAACACATATGTCTTTAGCATGCATGCCTTTACCACGAAATTTAAGATTTTTACAGGTACATACAAACCCATTACATATATATATATATATACACACGCATCTGGGTTTATACTTACCTGGAAAATAGATACATTAATGGGGTAAAGGCAATCATGGTAAAGGCATAGTAGTTGTAAAAAATAGTAGTTGTTAAAACTTTAGTGGTTTAGACTAAGTAGTGGTTGAGGAGTAGTGGTTTAGACTGTAGTTGTTCATGTGGTAGTTGTTCCATCATACAATCCTTGCCTGACATATCCAGGGGCCCAGGACATGTGATAAAGCCTGGGGACTTCATCCTAGTTCGCAACTTCCAAAGAACGAAGAATCTGGAGCCCAGGTGGACGGGCCCCTGGCAAGTCTTGATTACCACTCGAACTGCCCTCCGAGTGGAAAAAAAAAAAAAATTGGCTGCACGCCCACCACTGCAAGAAAGTCCCTCCAACGCTGGCAACCTGTGAAGAGGTGGAGGTGCAAGAGGAAGTACTCGCAAAAGACCGACCAGCTCTGAGTTGCTACCCACAAGAAGACACCCTCCAACTGTCTGAATTTCCCGACCCCACGGTGCCATCCAAGGAAGGGTACAACCTAAGATCGACGAAAAGGGGGAGCCCCAACAACCAGGCCACTAACTGAGTCAGAGTCTCAGATCGGTAGCACAGCCAAACGACGCTACCAGGAAAAACACCAGACAAAAGTCTGTGGTCCTAACAGTTGGTGAGCTCCTCGAAGATGATGGAAGAAACGGAACACCTGCAAAGCCACCGCAAAGACACCAAGACTTTTCAACTGCACAGTACAAAGACAATTGCACTTGTAGCTGCATTTCTCACCTGCCTCCTGCTAATGGTCACACTCTGGATCATTGAAGAGAATGCACCTGCATACAGAACATTGTCACCAACCATGCAACCAATCACAAAGAAAGAACACTACCGCCACATCTCCGAGAACGACGCAAAGAATTCTGGAATAATTCTTTCGTACAGATGCTGCACCAGCACAATCTTGCCACCAATGCCACTAACTGTTGGGTCATTGGGCTGCTACCACATGCCACTGAACATTCCATCCCTTTCATCCCTTCACCCTTTTCTGTTCATGGATCTTGCCTTGCCTGGATGATGCTCCTACAAGAAAGTTACAAAGACAATGCCACTTCCGATGGGACAATCGCTCAGTTCTACAACGAGTTCTGGCTAAACCAAACAGGAAGAACAGCAGCTCCCTTTTGCCCTCACACCTCCAATACGACATTCCCAATGAATGTCCCCTCCAAAGAACGAGTGGAAATACAAGTGTTCAATAATCCTGTCAGAGCCACATTTTCCTACCTGAAGAAAAGAACTGCTGCAACACTGACTGTGGCCCTATCTGTGGTGAACGTCTCTGGCCTTGTATGCATTGAAGGCCGTGGGACTAAGAATGTGGGTCACAGCACTTGTAACATTGTAAGGACTTTGAACACTGCCAATCCTCCAGCATTTGTTGCATCACCCAATATGTACTTTGTCTGTGGAACCAAAGCCTACACCTGGCTCCCCAAGAAACTGGGGGGCACGTGCTACATCGCCTTTGTTTTGCCACCGACCTACACAGCCCCTGCAGAGCATCATCGAGAAAAGCGTTCTAAAGACACTGATCAAGCAGACTCTGCCGCATCACAGTTCGTTGACGCAGAAAAAGGGCTGCGTCCCGCTATGGGGTCCGATGGCAAACAGCCGACCCATCAGACATCTGTCTCAAGCGGTAGAAACCGCCCTGAACGTCACAGCTGGCATCCTCACCAACAACACTGCCGAGCTTCAAGCGGTCCGTCTGGTGGCCCTACAAAACCGCATGGTCCTGGACGTGGTACTAGCGGATCGTGGAGGAGCATGTCGCATCATTGGTGCCAGTTGCTGCATATACATCCCTGATAATTCACCCTCTGTCTATGAAGCAATCGAACATCTCCACAGACTGTCTTCAGAAATTCATCAAGGATCAGAGACTTGGACAATTGGAAGTTGGCTTTGGGGCATCTTAAAGGACTGGGGTTGGAAAATATCAATGTTTCTCTTGGTCCCAGTATTGGCAATATGTGGTTGCTGTTTGGGTGTACACTGTATACCACCTTTGTGTTCTCTTTGCATAAGTGCCTTGCGCCCTAAGACTATGGACACTCAGTTAACAAAAATGAGAGTAATGTATGAACAAGAAATACAGGACATTATGGAGATCGAAATAGACTGACAAGATGGCTAGTTATGTTCAAAGGGGCGACTGTTAAGAACAAAACAGAATCATGAACATTCTGCGCCATCTTGTCTGATGAAAGTTCCTACGTGCACATAAACTACAGTCATTCTGATTTACCACAGCCATTTTGTACTCTGTTGGTCACCTTCATTTCACCCTGTCCTCTAGCAGCCTTCTGACTCTCTGACCAAACCTGATATGTGTGCTGGGGGCTATAAACTATTTCCACGACAAACATCAACATCACCTGCTGCCTCAAACTCGTCTTTCCTCTCATCCCTGCACAAACGGGTTACAAATACCAAACAGACTCTTGCAAACATGGTTTATTGCACTACACACAGCAAGACTGGTTTTTTGCCAACAATGGGACCTGTTCTTATCAACAGAACGGACTCTTAGATCTGGCCGGTCTCACTCGTTTTTAGACCCTGAAGCAAGGTCCAGCTGCAATTAAATTGTCTGTTTTTGACCTGGGTGGGAGGAGAGTTAATGTTGGGCTTGTGTAACCATGTTGATAAAACAATGTCAGGCTTGTGTGACAACCTGCCCGGGGCGGAGACTCCAAGCTTGTAACCATGATAAAAGAAACAAATACATTGTGTAAAACTGTATAAAAGGAAGAGTCAGAAGCATTGCCAGTAGAACACCTCCCTGAAGACATCCTGGTGTCAGCAGTTGACGTGGTCTCCTCTAAGAGTAATAAACCTTTTTCTTGCCTTCCAGCTTCCAGCGCCTGCCTCGTTATTTTAGATGGTGAATCCAAAGTGGATTAAAGGTGACTTTGCGCCGGGCAGCATTGGGGATCCCAGGAGACTCGCTGCTTTTCACAGTAAGTGAGTGGAATCTCTATGTCCTCAAGGGGACAATATTCCCGTGGTGCATCTCCTTCTATATAGTAGTGAAATGTCTTTGTTATTGCATTTTCTGCTGAGAGTGTAACCCATGAATAGAATACCTCTGTTTTGTTTGATTCGTGTGCCTCAATCTCGAAAACTACAATGCCACCCTTGGCTTGTAAGCCGTTTTCTAATAGTCTTATGGTGACTGTCCTTCTGAATTTAGGTGCAATCTGTATTGCATCCTCAGGATCTTCCTCGTCGTCTGACGGGGGCAGTAGCATTTGTAGCGGATCTATGACCGCGGTATTCATTGTGTATCGAACACAGACTACTGTTTCAAAGAAACTATGATAAGGTTTTAGGCACAATTTTAGGAACTAAATGTCCTTCAAGCTTGATTAACCAACAGCCGATAATTAGGATATCTCGCCTACTCAGCTGTGGTGGAGTTTGTGCCCACCCACTCCAGACGTCTCTGGTGTTTTGTGAGTAGGTTCTCTGAGAATAGCACAACTGAACTACTCAGATTCTACTGTTAAATAAGTACCCAACCAACGTTGGCGGCGCCATGTTGTGTAGTTCCTATAGTGCCCCTGCAGGACCTGCGCGTTTGGATAACATAAACTGTGGGCTTGGTGTTAGACTGACTCTGTGCACCCCCACCGGGTATGCAGTAGCGGCCCGTGGAGGGAGTGCCGTGGGGCAGTGAGGCGGGGCGGGGAGGGGCAGGGTGGGTGGTACTAAACTCCGGCTCACGGCCGGCCGGAGTAATGTAAAGAAATAAAGAAAACTAATTTCAATGCGCGCGCTGAAACGCCAAATGCGTTTCAGCGCGCGCAATGAAATTCGTTTTATTTCTTTAGATTACTCCGGTCGGCCGTGAGCCGGAGTTTACTACCCCCCACCCTGCCCCTCACCCGCCCCGCCTCATCGCCCCACGGCACTCCCTCCACGGGCCGCTACTGCGCGTATGTTAGCCGGATTTGCATTAGCTAGCTAACAGTGCCACTAGAATCTCCTCTTATCGGGGAGAGATTAGTTTCTGGCCACCTTAGATCATGACAACCCTGATCCCTCAGAATCGTGGAAACAATATACTACTTTTCGCTCAGTCACTTGTGCTTACTTATTCGGTTTGTCTCAGAGAGTTACACAGAATAAACAGTCTGGGCATTTCAATAAGTATTTATTGAACAGTTGTCATTCTAGTGTAAAATATATGTGCTGCAGTAACCAGCATACAATAGCAGAGATATATTATCAGCAGTACCATAAAAGTGAAGGGGTAGAACAGTTCTACCATATTGCAATAATCATGAATACATACATGAATATAAAAGCATTAGGAAAGTGCGCGTACTCCTACGATGCCTAACTAGATGTACCTGAGTGTACCTAGTATATGTGTAGGTCTAAAAGCCTAAGAGCCAAGAATCCTTCTAGGATTTAGTCGAACCCCCATACCTGAATAGAGAGAGTGTGGGACCCCGTCCTGGTCTCGAGTTGGACACCCCGCAAGGGCCGTGTTAGACCACTGTCAGCTGGAGCGACTGCATGCAGGAGCCTCAGCGTCTCTGGTCAGTGTGTCAGCATGGAAGTCTCGGTTCCCTCTATCTTACCGTGGCAAGATGTGGTGTATTTATAACCTAAAGTGTCTCGTCCCTCAGTATGGTTTGTATTGGTCTTTGTTAGACATGAGGAAGACGTCAGGGGTGAACTTTGTACATACATATTATGCGGGAGATGTAGCTGGTGAATGCTCATGCATAATTTATGAGTACATTGTAGGCCTGTGTTCGGGAAAAACCCTGCAGTGTTCTAACCACAGACTAGATAACGTTCAACCCTCAGAGCTCGTTGTGTACTGTAGGGAACTAATGTAGGTGAAAGATCATGCCTATATTAGGGCATAGAATATCATGACTACAATAGGCCATAGAGTATTATGACCAAAATAGGGCATATACGATCATGACCATAATAGGGCATATGCGAATATGACCATATACGGCATATATGAACGCGTCTAATTAGGGCCTCTATATGAGACATAACACTCACACCCCCTGTAGTTTTCACCCTTACCCTCCCAGCCCCAAAGACTGTCACCCTACCCTCCTATCCCCTGCCTGCCCTCCCCCTGTAATGCCCTCTTCTCTGTCCAAGTCAACTGCCTCCTCCCTGTGTTGCTGCTCTGTCAGACTCCCCCCACCCCCACCCCTGCCTCTCCTTAGCCCCCCCTCCCAGCACTTGCCATTCGGTTGCTCCCCCCCCCTTTCTTCGTGTTGTGCGCGGCCCCACAGGCCGCTGCGACCCTATTGCCTTGCTCCCCTGTGGTGGCCCCTCCCGCTCCTTCCATAAACTGGAGTGCAGGATGCCGTGCGGCACCCCGCCCCCTTCCTTTGGACACTGCTATGCATGCAGCCGCTTTTTCTCTGCAGTTGCTCGCACAGGGTCGGATTGGTAAGGCGGGCACTCCGACAATGGCCGAGGGGCCGCTATCCGAGTTCCAGCTGTGGGATGCTTTTTGGGGCAACCTGGGGGCCGATTTGGGCGGTGTCTGTGCTGTTCAGATTCTGCCAGCGGCACAGTGGGTGCCTGAGTGGTGCCTGAGTGGCCTTTCTGGAGGTAGATGGGCCTCTGTTTACTCCGTTTTACAATGGGCGGAGGTGTCACTCCCTTTCTCTCGCTGGGCCGGCCCATTAATATATGCAGATTGAGCGGGGCCTGAGCAGAAGTGGCCTCACTTGTATGCAGGTGTGGTTCGCTAGTGTGAACTAATCCATGCATTTTTTTTAATCTAAGTGAAGTTAAGAAAACATTCCTCTGTCAGAGATCCCCCCTCAGTTCATAAAACTTTGCCGAAGCATTGTTTTGTGGAAAGGCAATACGCAAATGTGGGCTCTTTTTTTTTTTTTTTTTGCGTGTCCGGGCCTATTTTTGATCCCAATCCAACCCTGGCTCGTACCTACCAGTTTTCCTCTTGTTGCACGTCGGGGCCGCGGCGGTGTACAAGCCCACACCGCCGCAGCCACACCTCCTGCCGCCCGCCATGCCGGCTGCGCCTCCTGTGCTGCCAGCACCACGAGGTCCATGCGCCCTGCCTCCGCGAGCAGGCGCATGGCTTCGGCTACTCGTGGATTGGGCATGGTAGGCACAACACCTTTAGTTAGTACAAAATTACCCGGCTAAGCCCAGACCCAACCGGCTGCCGTGTCACCTTACCAAAATGGTGACATGGCATACAAAATGTCCGGTTATAAACCCCCCGAATATGGGCTGCACAAAGGTCTTGCATGACAACTGACATGATTCCTAGTTTACTAGTGGCATTGTTCTCATCTTTGGGAAGTGTCAAGAATGTTTCCAAGCTCATGATTAAAAACTATCACTTTTAATAAATGCCTCTCAATGTAGTGATATATTCTGATATGCTAAAGTAAAACGCTTTCACGTGTTAAAGAAACACACTTTTTGAATTGTCAATGGATTTTATCATATGTTGTCATTCTGTTTGGTGCACGGTTTTCGTGGCATCCCTTTTTTATTGCTCGGCTGATTCACTTGCTCTTAGAGCCAACCCAAACCCTTGGCTGGGCTCTCTCTCCCCGTTAATTAGTTTGCTCGCCCACCTTTAATTATCAGCCAGTTATTGCGAAAAAGAGTATACAACAGAAGCACGCTCGCTAACTAGAAATAGTATCTGCCCGAAGAGGCTTTGTAAAGTTTGCTTGAGCATGCTCACTCGTGCTTCCAATACACTCTCTGGCCGCTGGGAGCGCTCTTCTCGTAACAAAGACAGGTCTCTGGAAATATGCAAGGCCCACCCCCGCCTCCTTGGCCTGTGACGCTCCGGTCTGGCCCCACCCTCTGCCCGCCTTCTCTTCCACGCCTCACCGGCCCTATCTCGGCATCTTGGCCTGCCCAAGCCCTGCTCCTGTTAGTGACTCGTCTCCAAAGTAACGGCTGTGAGCGGAGGTGTGTGTTCCTGCCCCAGCCTGAACCCCAGACTGTGTCAGGCTCTGGGCCCACAGACTTAAACCGCTACACAAGTATATAGTCCCAAGCATCCCCGGTGTGTACCCTGCTCCAGACAAGCCGCCTCGTCTGTTTGCCTTTTCGGAAACAAGAAGGACCATTTACCCCCGATCATACGAAGCACAAGCCGTGGGCTCGGAGCCGGGGCCGTTCACTAGTAGGACTCGCTCGATACATCCGCTGTGCTCAGGCAGATTGCAGCCGCTGGCGCCCCGGAAAACTACAGGACGAGCCGGCTGCACACCTCGGAGGCGCCATGAACAGCATCATGTCCAGGTGAGGAGGAATACGGCAACGGACTGGAATGCAAGAGCAGAGCTGGCAGGAGGAACTCATTAACAGTCCTGACTCTTTAGCAAGCTGCGCATTGCATTCGGGAACCTGTCGTTTCTCTTGGAAATCTCATATTACAATCGTGTTTCATATAGCGCTTACTAGCCTCAGCGAGACGTAGAAGCGCTGATGTATGTAGACTTACAGATCCTAGCATGAAAAGTTTTGCTGGCTAAAAAGTCGAGACTGGTTGGAAATTGCTCAATAGACTATCACTTTGCCATTTAGTGTTGTGCGCTAGGGGCTTGCAGAACCTCTCTGCCGTCTTCCTTTTCTACACACAAAGCAACGCAGGAAACTCAGATGAGGGAATCGTATTGGGTATAGAAACGGGGCTCTAATGAAGGGCTGTCTAGTGTGGTAAATATGGATGGGAGAAGAGGAGTATTGGTGGTAGCTCTTGAGCCCGTACCACTGACCAGCATCATGGCCAAAGGGTGCGTCGCTAGCCCCTCACTGCTCGAGAGGTTGCAGGTGAATAACTCACTTGTTTGTCAGCTTAAGGGAGAGCATCTTCACTCTGAGTCTGGCCTGTGTCCTGTCATAGACTTCGCTGCCCACCCATGGTCACGACTACGCCATTATCCCTTAAGGAATTGTGGCCAGCTTCACTTCTCTAATCCTGAGCCTGGTTAACATGCCCTTTTGCCTCCCAGAACCTCGTTGGCTCTCCCAGCCCCTGGGACTGGATAGCCCCCACCCTCGGGACTGGTTGGTTGGCTTCACCCCTGACCCAGGAACTATTGCTGTTTGATCTTGGCCGGTGTTACTGTTTGAGCCTGCTTAGCACCCTGCTCAGCCTAGCCCCTGAACCTGACACCCTGAGGAGTATTAAGCAAGCTGCTAGGTGGCAGGTTTTCCGTAGGCTTGGCACCATCATTCTCTGAGTCCGACCAGCGTATCATATTGTGAAGAGTTGACTAGGCTTCAGCAGTCGCGCATTACCTCCTCGTAAGTCTTCCGCGCCACATGATAAACTAAGTGAGCTTCAGCTCCACACCAGAACCCTCCAAAGCAAAAGTTAGCCTCCCATCCCAACATGGCCGACCCATATCACCCTTGACCTCTATAAGAGGAGGGCCGGCCCAACCTTCAGCCTGTTTTTTTGGTTCTGCGCTGCAGATTCTCCAGAGCGTGTTTCCGGTGAGTGGTTCCTGCTGTAGCAGGGACGTGGGTCCCTGCTCTAGCGGGCCCTTGGGCTTTGGGACCCTCCCCCTTCCTTCCCCCGTTGTCCTGTCTGGGCCGGTCAGGCTCTGCCTTAGCGAGCCGAGGTTTAACAGGGGGGCGGCCATGGAGGTCCGGGGCTCTGTCTAGTGGCCCTATCTGACCCGACCTCGGCCGTTTGAAGCAGGTCAAATTTTTTTCACTTGCTTGCTTGCGGTTCTCGGTCCATATCCCTGCTGAGCCGCGGTAGGGGCGGGATGCTGGAGTTACGGTCACTGTGGGAGTCGGAGGCGGTTTTCTGCACTTGGATGAGTCGTCCCTCGCCTACTCAGCGCACACCTGTGTTCAGGTGCCAGCCTTCGGCCGCGTTCTTTAAGCCCCCGCAATGTGCCTTCTTTTGCTGTTCTGTGGCTGCATTCTCTGGCTCACCGTCATTGTCATTTTACGTTAGTTCAGTGTTGGGAATCATTCCTCACTGGCGGAGTGTTTTCACTGCTTATGTGCTGATTGTTGCGGACAGGGATTGTTTCCTTTCATGGCCGCGTCTACGGGGGCAGTCGCTTTGGTTTTTGTGGTCCGGGGGCAGAGCTGCGTCCGGACCTGTTGGTCCTGTGTCGGCATGTCCTGGCGGTCGGTCAGTTTTCAACAGGGTTCCACCTTTGGCGATTATGTCCCGGCGCAGGCGCTTTTGCAGCTCTTCTGCCCAGGGGTCTGCTCGGGGCGGCATCCCCGGTTCTCTGGCCTCACCGGCGGTGGTTTCAGGTCCTCCTACGGGACGGGGTGCTGCTTTTGGCCACGTTTATGGAGTCCGGCCTCCGGGGGCGGGGCCGGGCTCGTCCGGCTTCCAGCGCTGCTGGTTTCTTTCAGGTGCAGCCGTTCCTCGCTTCATTTCCGTCATTCCGCCCTGTGTTCTTCCTGGTTACAGCACGGGTGGGTGGCGGCGCTCCATTTCCCCCCCTCAGGTTGCGCTGGGCGGACCAGGCTGTGTTTGATGACGGGTGGGGGGGAGGGGGGCGTGCTTCCCGCATTTTGTGGTCGGCCTCCTCCGGGAGGGGTTCAGGCTTGTTACTGGGCAACGGGTGCCGTGTGGCTTTTGCGGCTCCCTGGGCGGTTGTCTGCGGCGTTTTTCGCCTTTTTTGGTGTCCCGCCCTTTTTTCTGTTCGGATGGATCGCTGTTGCCTAGTGGATAGTGTTGCAGACTCCTACCAAAAGGTCAAGTGTTCGAATCCTGTTGTTTCACTGCCTTTGAGTTCCCAGTCAGAATAAAAAGTAATGCTACTTTCTTATCCGTGGCAGTTTTCCCTGGCTGCCTGTGGTGTTCCAGCTGGTGTTTCTCTTCTTACGGGGGCGCTTTCTCCGGTATGGCTGGCGCTGGTTCTCGGATCCACGCTGAGGCCTTTTCTTTACTGTCCATTCGGGCTGTGTTTCGGGCTACGGTGTCGTCTGCCTTTGCCGTGCACCTGGGGGGGCTGGGTCTCTTCCCCCACGCGTCCACGCCTGCCCCCCCCCCCCCCGGTCTTAGGTGTCGTTGAGTTCCTGGTTTTTTTGGCGCGGGGACACGCTGGTGGTGTATCCTGGCGCTCGGTAGTTGCAGGCTTGTATTGCCTTTTCTTCCGGGGTCGGTTTATCCGGGGGCGGACACTGCATGCTGCACATTGGATTGACTGGGCGTTTCCTCCCTCGGTTGGTATACGTTCAGAGGTTTCTTCTGGCAGTGCCTGGCAAAGTGCCTGGGTCCCTTCCTCTGCTTCTTCATTCCAGTGGGTTGGTTGGTGTGTCGCGTGTAGTCGATATATGTGCCTTTCCTAGGTAGCTGGCCGTGTGCTGCGCTGTCCGGATGTTCGCTACTGTGTACCCGCACTCTGGATCTGGGGGCTCGCTCGTGGTTGGTCTGGCCTCTCTGGCGTGGCTGGTGGGGCGGGCTCCTGTTGCCGTTCTGGGGGCCCAGGCTCGCACAGGACGGGGGTTTGTATCCGGCCACTGCTTTCTACTTGTCCCATGGTGGTATTTGTTCGAGCAGTGCTTTTCTTTGTCCGGGGGTGCTGGGATTTCCCAGTTCTCCTTCCCCGGGCGGGGCCCTGCGCTTCCTGTGCGGATTTTGTGTACTCGTCTATTTTGGCCCTGGTTTTGGGGTACTGGGGCCTGCTGGCTCGGGTTTGCTCCCTGGAGGTATTACCATTGCTCGGGCTCGTTTCGCCCGGCTCTTCTGTCCTTCTCGCCTTTGGTGTGTTTCTGCCTGTGCCCTTGCCTCCGTGTACGCTCCTGTTCATGTCGGCTCTCCGTTGTTCGGCTGGGTCGGGCCTGGTTGTTGGTTGTGTACCTGCCAACCTGGGTGCTCGCTTCGGCGGCTCCTTTGCTGCATGTAGGACGTTGCAGGGTCGGTTTGCTTGGCCCCTGCACGGGGCTGTCTCCCTCTTTGTGCTGCGTTCCCCTTACTGCCGCTTTCTTGTGCTTGGTGGCCCCTGGTGGGCGTTCGCATTCTTTTCTGGTGGCTGGGCCTTGGGCCTGGTCCCTTCCACTCTCCGGCCTCCGTGGAGGGCTTTTTGTGAGCTTTCCGCTTTTCACTGTTAGCTGGTTGGGTTCCCTTGGTGGCCGGGTCGCTTCGGAGACTGTTTTACCTTGTGCCTGCCTGGGTTCTCTCTTTGGGGTCGCGCTCCCTTCCGGGTGGTCTTTTGTGCAGCTGGGGTCCGTGTCCCGCCTGTTTCTCTCCTTGCTGGTGGGGTTTTGGTGGCCTTCGTTTTTGTTGTTCGGTTGGGGTGCTGGGTTCCTTTCTGCACCTCCTTCCGTTCTTGCGGCTCCTGCCAGTGTGTTTTTTCTGTCTGGTTCCCCTGCTTCGGTCCTCGGTTGTCACCAGTCCTGGTGGGGTTTGTTTCCTTCTTCCCCTCCAGTCGTTGGTTTGGGGTGGTTCGGCTCTCGCTGTGAGTGGTCCGCCTCGCGGTGTGGCTGTGTTTCGGTCCGACTGCGTCTCTTTACTGCTGTGGCTTCTTGTTGTGCCACTGTGGTGGGGGTGCACTCTGTTTCTTCGGTTCCGAAGTCTGGGCCTTTGCTTCCGTCTCGCTGTTGGCTGTCCATTGGACGGTCTTGGGGTGTTTGGCCCGTCTTTCTGCTTTCTGTTCTGGGGCCTGTTTGTTGTTGCTTTTGGCTCGGTGCGGTTGCATCCTGTGCCTTCTCTGTTCGCCTTCTGTCGTTGGTTCGGGCTTGCTTTCTGGCTTGCCTGCGGGTCTCGGGGGTCCAGGTTTTCGGCCCTCCCGGGGTCTCTGTCCCGGGCTGGTTCTTCCTGCTCGTGGTTGCCTCTCTCTTTGGTGGTTCCTTCCACTCGTCTGTGTTTTTTGGGTTTGCCCTGCTTCGTTAGCATCCCCTTGTGGTCCGTTGGTTTCTTGTGAGTTTACATGAAGCCGCTTGGCTTGGGTACGTGCTCACTTCGTTTATCATGTGGCGAGGAAGACTTATGAGGAGGTAATGCCCCGGTTACTTACCGGTAATTTTCATTACTCAGAGTATAGTCTTCCTCGCCACATGAGTTCCCATCCCTCCCTCCCTGTGTTGCTATCGGCTTCATGTGTCTGCTTGGTAGATCTCAGGCTGAGGGTTGGGCCGTCCCTCCTCTTATAGAGGTCAAGGGTGATATGGGTCGGCCATGTTGGGATGGGCGGCATAGGAGGCTAACTTTTGCTTTGGAGGGTTCTGGTGTGGAGCTGAAACTCACTTCGTTTATCATGTGGCGAGGAAGACTATACTCTGAGTAATGAAGATTACCGGTAAGTAACCGGGGCATTACCCCAGACCCGGGGGTCCCATGTGTGAGGGAGGAAATGGTGAGTAGTGCACAAAACAGTAGACCCAATTTAGGTTGCCTTCATTTTCTCTGCACGTGACAGCTTTTTTCGTTTCCTTTGGGCATGTACCTCATAGATCGTATAGGTGGGGAAAAAACATAAACCAACTGACAGCCCCAAGACCACTGCCCAGCAAGAGTTTATTAACATATTTTCCTCCCCGTGGTATGGCAGGGATCACGTAGTAACAGAGATGCTGGGCCTGGAATGTTAGGTTGGACTCTCAATGAAATCCTAAAATTGGTCTTCCGGTGTCCTCGCCCCTCCCTGCTCTGCAAATGTTCGGGGGAAAAAAACCTACAAAGATTAAGTTGGGCGGGGTAGTCCAAGAAGTCAACCTTTTTAATGTGACTTTGGTTGGCTCCTGTTTCAGAGTGCTGCGACTATTAAAGAAGTTTCTTAGGCTAATACCAACCTCAGCACACAAAATAGTTGGTGTCGAGACTGGACTACTGCAAATGTGCTATATTTGGGGACCTCTAGAGGCAGACTGGCACTTGCTTCAAAGAGTACAAAACGCTGCTGCCTGGATGCTATTAAGAATACCAAAATGGACTTCCATTAGGTCAGGTCTGACTCAACTCCATTGGCTTCCAGTCAGACACAGAATATCATTCAAAGCCCTGTGTTTCATGCACAGGATAATGCACCGGAGGGGTCCCAACTACCTCTTTCCCCTGATCCAGGCATACACTCCCGCTAGAGCACTTAGATCGGGAGATGCAGCGCTGGCAGTGATTCCCAGAGTGCGCTGGGCACGACTGGGGGGCTGCTTCTTTGGCCTTCTTGCTGCCCAGCTGTGGAACTCTGTACCACTCAACCTAAGACTTGAACAGTCTGAAGCAAGCTTCCGCAGAAATCTGAAGAAGTGGCTCCTTAGACAGAACTAGAGCCAACTGGCCCTGACTTTCCTGACCTGGACATGATGCCAATGCTCAGCGCGGGGGCACTCCGTTTGGAGTAACCAGGCGCTCTATAAATACAACATTCATTCTTTCATTCTTTGTTTCTTTATCTCACAGGTGCTTTGTATCCACTTTTTTATTGTCCTATATTTCTCTCTCTTTCCTTCTCTCTCTTCTGCGTTTCTATTGCTCTGGTAATTCGCTGGATCCAGGGCACAAGTCGTGGGTACACGGCGTCCCCCACTATTTTCACAGGTTGGACGCTGTTCCCCCTCCCCCCCCTCCCCCCCACAGAAATATGCTGAACATGTCCTGGTTTAAGACACCGGGATACGTTCAGCTGCGCCTGTACGTTGTCTGCTTTCATTCCCAGCAGCAACGTGTTGGTAGCGAGGAACTTTTTTTTCACTTCCAGCTGGGCTGAAGTTAAGGGGCCATCAGGCCTCCTTTTGTCTGAATATCCTGACTGGAGGTGGCCTGAAACCTCTCACTTAAATGTAAATGCCATGGAGGGGAAACAGAGGCACACAGCTTGTTATCTCTTCACAAGTACTTAAGAGAGGCATGCTTTTGCCTTTGTTCAGTCCCTGTATATAAGAGATGCATGCACTGTAAGAAAGTCAGATGTGATGGTCTGTCCCAGTATTTACACAAATAACAATTTCAGTAGAATTTTTTTTTTCTTTTATAGCGCTATGCAACCCAATGCATGGTGTCATAGCACTTTACATAACATACATATTATACATTGACAATAAATCATGTACATGTGTAAATCAAAGTACAAGATGAGTTACATGAGTCAGGGTTACAAGGTGTTGGAGTCACATGTCCTTCATAGCTCACTGTGCTATATTACAAGGATTACAATTTATGAACTGCAGGTAACAAAAGGATCTCCGTGTTAAAAGCAGTAACCCACTTTACTATCTACATAAAATAAAAATCTGTCATCTGCATGATACATGATGTGCTTTGCAGGAGATGCTTACATGATGTGCTTTGCAGAAGACACATTAACCCGCTATGCTACTTTGATTCAAATCTGGGACTTCACAAAACGAAGATTTCTCCAACAAACGCGTTCACCTCCAAAGTTATCTCACCATTATTTCTATTCCTTGAGATTTACTGGGCACCTTTACAGCAGATGCCTTAACCCATAAAATATTTAAAACTGCAGACTTTGCAGCCAATTAAGAGCAGACCAGATCTACTGCCATGCTTCTCCTTGTTGCCCATTTCTTTGTGACAGGGTTTAAAAAAATAAATATATTAGTTGAGGCCCAGATTTTGCGTTGCGATTGCGCCACTTTTTTGGCACAACCAGACGCCAAAATTCTCATTTGTTAAATCTCTTAATGTGCTTAAATGCACTCATGATATACCTGATAAATATATATGAGGTCCTAATATCTGATGTCACTTCTTGTGATGTCACATCCAGTGAGGTCACTGTTATTTCAAGTGCAATGTCACACGTCGTGACATAATGTGCTGTGATGTTACGCGTCATGATTTCACTTGGATACTGCCTAACCTGGTTAGTCCCCCCCACTTCTTTTTTTTTTTTTTAGGACTTCTGCTCTGCCTGGATCTGGATTTGGTGCTGCTCAGACGAAGAAATATTACGCTACACCTCCAGCCTGTATGTGGATAATGGCAGTCCGGCACATTCTAGTGAAATAAAAGCAATTGCCTGGACTGTTTGAAGCAGAGACAGATGCTGTACTCTTCACAGCCGCAGCAGAACACTCCCAAGTGGGCAAATTGAAGCCGACTACTTGTCGTTCAGAAAGCCCAGCTATGCACTCTAGTAGGTAGAGCACAGGCCCATCCTCTGCTTGGGTGACGAACCCTGCAGCTGCGTATGACGCCCCCTTCTGGAAAAGAGCGATAATGCCAATAGATTAGAACAAGAGGCTTGACAAGAGGCTTTATAATTAGGGCTTCCGTTTTTATGGTATTTTTTAAAAACCTTTCCGTCTGTATTTATCCATATTTATTTTGTGTTTTGTTTATAAATGAAGTTGTAAAAGTGTACATTTCCATATTTATTTAACTGATAGATGCACTCATACTTAAATGTCTGTTGTGATTTAGCTATTTAAGCTGCCAAATATTACGTAACAATAAATCCACTAAATATTAGCATTATACCACAAATGTATGTTTGCATATGCCATTATTTAAAGAAATTGAATCCTGTTTTTTTTTTTATTTCCCATGCTGTCCATTTGCTCGACATTTGGGCAACTTTTCATGAAAGACACCACGGAGAATCACTTAAAAGAAGCACAATTTTCTGTATTTATCCACTTTTAAAAATAAATGCAGACTGGAAACACATTTTCTGTCTGTATTTATATGTATAAAAACGGAAAACAGGGAGCCATATTTATAATCTGCCTCCTCACTCGATAACCAGGTTTTTGTGATGACTTAAATGAAAAAAGATGAATAAGGTGAGGAACATGGAGGGCAGAGGAAAGTTCGCAAGACCTATCCCAAGGGGAATAACTTTCCAAATCAAATTAATATTGTAACACTCCCATAGCGATACAGGAGTCATAGAGGTCCTTGCTCTTTAACTAAAATCGGTCTAGGAGGTGGTTTAATCTTGTTTCTAGGACAAAAAAAAGTTATAACAGGTTTTTGCAAGGATACATGAAAAGAAGGATAACAATACCAGAAGAGGGCATCTTCAAACAGAAAGCTGCTGGTTTTATAATATAACTTACAGTAAAGGGTCCATAATATTTTGGGTTTAGTTTCGACCAATGACTTCTAGTAGGTAAATTGACAGATGACAACAACACTATAACCCCTTATCTTGTGAGACGAGGTTAGTCTTGTATCATCTCTTATATTGAGTCTCACAACCTTATATTAATTTTCGACTGGATACAAGATGTATTTGTGCCTTATTGATGATGCAAATGACCTCTTGAAAAGTAAGAACTGAAACAGCAGGTGAAGGCAAAAAACAGGATCAAGGATGAATCCATAAGAAGCGAAAACAAGATTGTATCTGGTGGAGGAATTTTGTGCATTGTTATAAGCAAATTTGGCTGGGGGTATTGAAGATTTCCAAATATTTTGGCCTGTATGAATAAAGCAGTGTAGCTACTCTTCCAGACCTCTGTTCATTCATTTTGTTTTGTCCATTAGTTTGAGAGGAGAGAGGAACCCTGAAATAAGACAATTTTAATACCTAGCGTGTCACCAGAGTTCGAGCCAAAATTTATAAATATATTTATTTATTTGATTTATAAAGTGCATGCATCATCCCTGTGCTAGAACCAATACAAGGAAACTCTGCTATTCAATGCCCCTAATGCAGGAACATCCAGGTTTTCAAGTGCTTACAAAACACAAAAAGGTCCTCCATAAGACGCATTTTCAGAGGTAGGGAATTCCAATGAAGTGCCGCTAGATGGCCAAACGATCGACCACTCAACCTGGCTTTCCTAATTCGTGTGCTGCGGACCAGAGCTTGATGGGAAGAGCGAATCGCTCTATTGGGTTTATAGAAAGCCACTTTGCCACGCAATATAGCTGGCCCTGACTCACAGAGTGACTTATGCACATAACGGAGTAGTTTGAACCTTGCTCTCTTACGCACTGGGAGCCAGTGCAGCCGATTGAGGCAGGCTAATGCTAAGCTCCTTTTGAGTCTGCTTGAGATCACTCTCTCTTTTTTGTTCTGTACGAGCTGAAGGCGGCCAAATAAGTAATCGTCCATTCCTAACTAGAAGGCATTACCATGGTCCAGTCTGCTCAAGATCCGAGCCTGGGTAACTGTCCTACGCCAGGCTAAAGGGATGCATCTGAATAATTTCTCATCATGCGTAGTAGACAAAAACATTTCGCACACACTGAGTTTACCTGGTCCTGCACCGAAAGGGAGTCATTTGATACGACTCCCAAATTCTTGGCGGTTCTCCTGGGTAATGGAGCCACACTGAGAGAAGAGGGCCACCAGGTGTTATTCCATACTTTGTCCGCCCCTCCACATAGCACAACTTCAGTTTTTTCTGCGTTCAACTTCAGACAAAGTCAACGCATCCAGCTAGCCACATCAGAGAGGCATCCCAGTAGATTCTTGCTGGTTCAATGCTGACTCTCACCAATGGAGATTAAGAGCTGGGTATCATCCGCATAAGAAAATGTCTCGAAGCCCCAGGACTTAACAATATTCGCCAGGGGGGTGACATATATATTAAACAAAGACGAGCTTAGGGATGACCCCTCTGGTACTCCACAGTTGGCGTACAAGGGGGTTGATTTAAACTGAGCCAAATAGAAAGAATGAGATCTGTCAGACTAAAACGCTCCAAACCTTTGTAGGATGATAGAGTGCAAGCCTGCTTCATAAAGCCTATGGACTAGCTGGAAATGTGAGACCGTATCAAAGGAAGCGGACAGATCTAATAAGATCAGGGTAACTGCCTTTTATTATTATATTGAGGACCACAATCAGAAATAATCTTCTTGGTTAACTCATGAAGTTAAAAAGTGTATTTTAAGGGCCGTGGCCGAGCCGGCAACCGTAATGGCTGCCTGACTGTGGAGCTCCGGAGCCATCCTATGTATTTACCCACCTAACCTCGTCCAAATGTGATCCCGCCGGTCACAGTGCCTGGAATCCTGCACCTGAAGCCACAGAGGAGCCATTAGTGACGAGTATGGTGACCAAAGCCGTTCCGACGGCTTGAGAACACATCTGGCCGGGCCTGGACTTGACACGGCCTCGAGGCCCCGAGTTGGCAGGGGACTCTGGTGATCCTGGAGGCGGGGTCTTGGGCTCAGGTGCCGGAATCACTACGCCTGCTGGCTGCCGCTGTTATCGCCGGAGACGAGGAGCGAGGGCTCCCCCATTCCACCTCTCGCTGCAGCCGAACTGGGCGCACCACTCACGGCCCTAACCTGCTGTTAGACAACGGGCCGTGAGGGGTGATCGTATGCTCCCGGCCCGATCTCGGCATGTGGGCTGATTATGCCAATACTGAACTTGCCTGCCCTCTACCTACGATGCCTCCTGCAGCTTCAGAACTGTAAGTACGGCCGCCCTGCGCATCTAGCCGTTATCGAGCAGACACTCACTGCGGACCAAGGCCTTCTCTCCGTCCCGCTGGCGGCCATCTTGGTGCCCGACACACAGCGGGCTGTGCACCTCCTGATCCTCACAGCGTTTGTACACCACAGTGACGCTTAGCGCTTGACCTTAATTAAATCGACTGGGGATTAATACTCTGCTCCCCCTCCCTGCCTGCAGTGGTGAACACACTATTCCCTACGTGAAGTCACCATCAACGTCACATTTATTGCCAGCCTGGCATTGGTGATCGATTCCCCCTTCTGTGCCAACTGCTATTGCCCACTTTAACGCTTGCAATTAGCAAATGGGGCGCACAGATCCTAAACAGCGCCCGTTGAACTTCGAGGGGGGGAAGACTCCCCGAAGGGACGAAGCCGGGGGTGCATCTGGAGAAGATGGGTGCCAACTAGAGGGAGCTGCCGCCATTATAGCTGAGCTCAGAGCGGGCTTCCGGGCCATTGACACGCGCTTTGACACTTTAACCAGTAGGCTGGATGACATTCACAGCCGCATGGAGGCCCAGGACACCCGTATAGGGGGGGCGGAACAACGCATCTCAGATTTGGAGAATGCACAGCCCTCCTTGCAACGACGTCTCGAACGGTCAGAGTCCCTTCTTAAACAGCTCGCTGCGAAATCCGAAGATTTAGAAGCACGGTCCCGCCGCAGCAATATCAGTCTCGGGAATTGCTGAATCTACAAACACCGGACCCATGGCGAGGTTCATCGAGACAGTCCTGGTGGATCTATTCGGGAGAGACGCCTTCTCTACTGCGTTTATAGTCGAACGAGCCCATCGGACTTGGGGACCTGCACCCGCCCCCGGTGCACCCCCGAGGATGATTCTTGCGAAACTCCAACTACAGTGATCGAGATGCGGCCCTTAGGCTAGCTAGGGAACGCGGACCACTCCATTACCAGGGTTCCAATATTTCCATCTTCCCAGATTTCACACCGATGGTGCAGGAGGCCAGACGCAAGTACATTAATGTTAAGCGCTCTCTCCAAAAGGCGAACATCAAATATGCGATGCTTTATCCCGCTAGGCTTCGTGTTCAGCTGGGTGGTAAGACTCACATTTTCGATTCACCGGGCGACGCCGAAACGTTTTGGAAGAAGCATAAAACATCTATATCACCGCGAGGACAAGAGGGCGACATGACACCTGACCCGTGACCTTCGACTCCGGGACACATGCTATGAGACTCTACTGATCACAAGTATAACACAGTACTCCGAGTCACACCAATATTTGGACTGCTCTCTATATACACTGTAGGGACTGATAGACACCTTTAGAATCCCTTTTGCTAAAGTGGGAATTACTGTTGTATGTATACTATAACATCTGATGGCTCCATGGAGCGTTGCCACCCCCCGTAGGATGACTATTTGTTCTGTTCTTTCTCGTTCTTTTTCTATTTGGTTGTTTATTCTCTCTTGGGTGTGTCACATTGGGATTCACCGGGTGCCGTTGTGTATCCGATGGGGGTAGGGGGTGGGATGGGATTGGGCAAATGGTTTTGATGTTTGATTATGTCTCACAAGTAAGAAGTAAGTTCGGAGCACTTCCCTTATTCATATTGCTGATTGTGTACACCAGTGGTTCCCAAACTTTTTAGACCAGCGGCTCCCTTGACTCGTTGGCCGTGGCTCCCCATTAAGTTACTTTTCTTTGGTGGGTGGGGGGTGTAAGCCCGGCCTCGGGAGACTTCCATTTTTCTCCCTGAAAATTGAGATGAAGCAGATGAAGGTATTCTAATCGTAGATGTCATCCTATTAGTCGTAGTGTCTGAAAGGGAGGGTAGGTTAGATGGATGGATGGATAGATGGATTTGTGCTCGGTATGGGAATTACAAAGATTTTGTTTGATCATTTACATGTGTTTTTCTGTTGGATCGGCGAGTCTGACATTTGTATTTGTACATTTGAAAAGTCCTTCAAACAGCCTGTGATAGCTGCTGTGGTGCTATCCATGACTGTTTGGAGGGACAATCAAATGCCACAGGAATAGTGGGATGGCAAGTTGGGAACTCCAGAGTGTGATTTATCTAGACACAGAGATACCGGTAAGGGGCATGTACAGTGCTCGTCATCTCATGCATCATTGCACACCGTTGCTTCCAGGCAAACCGTGTTAGACAACGAGAAATATGTCAAGTACAGTTCGCTCGTGGAGCCCCAGAGCGTAAACAGCGCCGCTTTCAAGGTGAAGATAACTTAACCCTGGATGCTCAAAAATCAAAACTTGCGAAGCCTGGAGGTTATGGGCACATTGCGGGGAACAAAATGTCCGTAATCGTGGCATGTATTTTAAAGTGCTCTCGCACAGGCTACATAGAGAATTGTGTGGGGCGTGCATCCAGTAGCGATTACCCGACCAGCACCAGCGTTGTCTGTGTGTTGGGTGAAGTGTGCATTGAGTGTCTGGGTAGGTGAACGCCGGGTCATGTAGCAAGTAGTAGTTGGAAGTTAAAGGGTGGCTGCACACATACCTTGACTCAGCGTGTGGCCCATCTGTAAGTGGTCTAGTATAAGTCCTCATTATGTTCTATTTGTAAGCCGGGGAATGTGGTCTCCTCAGTTAAGGTACTGCGGTACGCTCTATTAGTTATCAGGCATATTTGAAGACCGCCTGCTCTGATTGGCTGGAGTTGATCCATCCCTACGTGTTGACAGGAAGTTATGCATTTCGTTTGACGGAGGCACAGCAATATTCCATTCCTTACCTGGGCAAATCACTCAATATCCCCGTGCCTATCAAAAAATGAATGTGTCCTTGTTTAGCATAACTGGTGCTCATGTAAAGCACTCCAATACCTTCGGGTCGAGTTCGCTCTATATAAAATAAAAAATAAAACTGCAAAAAAAGGCTTCTTGTACATACTGTGTGCCAGACAGGCTAGTAGCCTTTGAGTAAAATATGGCCACTCTCGGCTTGGCCCTGCTTCAAAGGCATTTATACTCTGCCTTCCCCAGAATTCTAGCACACATGTGCACCCTTCAAAGAGCTCACACTTCCTTATTTCTGTTACTGAAGCAAAGCTTCAGTGTCCTATGTTGCCCTTTTACCCTACAAACATTTGTTACCGGGATTTGGATGACCTCGTTGGACGAGTGACTCATGCCTTTTGACATAAAAATTACCCCGGCTAAAGGCTTAAACTGAGCAGCTCTTCCCGCTAGCGAAGACATAGAAGCAACTACTTTATAGCTGTGGAGAATGTGGCTATGTTCACAGGCTGATTTAGTTTCTTACTTCCACTGATGCCTGAAGGGCATGTGGCAATGGTGAGGGTCTCCCTTTCAACTGGCGCGGTGAGAGGAGGGAGCGCCTGTGCTTTGCCACCACTGCTGTGGTATCTGCTGCACTGCAGGGTGTCTCCGCAAGTGTATGAGCAGCTTCTATGCGTGTGGCCTCGTCGGATGAGCAGACGACTGATCGATTTTCCTAGTCCTGGAATTCAGAGTATGTTTGCTGGCTCCAGGCACCCAGTCCTTTCCTGTGGTCTTATTATGAGTTTTGAGTTGCTGCCATCTCAGAACTGTTGCTGCGCCATTTCATTTCATTTCATTCATGCACGCGCCTCAATATCCCCTTCAAAGCACTGAATTCCCATTAGTGCTCGCGGCGCCCCAGGCTAGTTTTGATGGTGCACCAGAGTGACGCGGCGCACAGATTGGGAACCACTGGTGTACACTATTACCCCTTGGTGCGTGCCAATGCTTGTACAACTGAGGACATGACCAACCATAGCGGTACCAGTTCCGGACTCCGATGCATCTCCTGGAATGTTAGGGGCCTATCTAATCCCAAAAAGAGTAGACAAATATTAGCCTACCTAGCACGGCATACCATCCAAATCGCATTCCTGCAAGAGACCCATTATGCCCCACTACCCACTCACAGTTTTGCATCCACTTGGGGAGGGAACCGTTTCTTTGCATGTTATAGCTCCTACTCATGGGGAGTGTGCATTTTGGTGCACCGCTCTCTCCCTTTTCGATCGGCAGAGGTAATAACTGACCCTGAGGGCAGATATGTGCTCGTAAGGGGTGACCTGGGAGGGAAAGCTATAGTACTGGTGAATGTTTATGCTCCGAACACAGACTCTGCAGACTTCTTCCCTACTCTATCCTTGGGACTTGATAAATTAGGTACTGAAACTATTTTGATGGGTGGGGATTTTAATCTTACACTTGACCCTGTTGCTGACACTACGGGCCCGAACAGAATTACGAAGCCACACTCAGTATCAGGCCTATTGAACCTCTTACGTACCTCATTGCTTGTAGATCCCTGGAGGGCACATCTCCCCAAGACCAATACATATTCATTTTATTCCGCCCCACACGGGTCCTGGTCTCGGATAGACCATTGGTACCTCACACCGCAACTGATGCTCGACGTTCATGACATTGAATATCTGCCCCGCACGATCTCAGATCATTCCCGGTCCTTCTGGTACTGGACTTTCCATTGCTTCCCAAACAGCGTCCATTGTGGCGGTTTCCTTCGTCCGCTCTCCTTGATTCGGTATTTGCGCGGAAATAGGAGATGCCATCAAGGAATATTTTGAGCTTAACGAAGGCACGGTTGACTCCCAACTTATACTCTGGGATGCTTTTGAAGCTGCAATTCGCGGGGTTAGTATCTCCAAGCAGGCGGGGGTACTTCGCTCAATCCGCACTGAATTGAACACAATTGAGCGGAAACTAAAAGAAGTGGACGAGGGCTCCCTCGTGGATCCCTCTGCAGCCACTTTTCGTACCCGTTCGGCACTAATTGTCGAATTCAATGACACGGCGGGCCAGGGTATACGGTGAGGGCGAGAGACCGGGCAGAACACTCACGAGAATGCTGCGCCCACAATATCAATCGACATACATTACACAACTTGATTCGGAAGCGGCGACCCCCTTAACCTCGAGCACTGGCATTACACAGACCCTATTAACATATTATACACGTCTGTATGAAACACGGTCCCCTCCAGGCGACCAGGCCCTGAGAGACTATTTGCAGGAGGTTGCCATGGTTTGGATTGAAGACGGGCAGCGTGAATTTTTGGCCTCCCCCATTGATATCGACGAGGTGCGACAGGCGATAAAAGACTTAACCAGGATCAGGGATCAGACGGCCTCACCGCGGATTTTTATAAAGCATACCAGGAGGTACTTGCTCCTCGACTTGTTGAGGTATATGCAGAGGCCCTGGAGCAAGGTTCCCTTACTCCAACTATGCGGGAGGCCATATTCACACTACTACTTAAACCGGGCAAATCTCCCACCCAATGCCAATCGTACAGACCATTATCACTGTTGAATCATGACTATAAAATCCTCGCTAAAATTCTGGCAACTCGTCTCTCACTACTTGTGGATACCATCTTATGTCCTTGCCAGGCGGGGTTTATTCCCGGGCGCTCCACAACCATTAATCTATGCACAGTCTTCTCAGTAATAAACCAGATGGAACCCACGCTCCCAGCGGCGGTCGTGACGCTGGATGCCGAGAAGGCATTAGATTTCCTGGAGTGGTCTTTTCTATATGCAGCAATGCACAAATTAGGTATCCCTATAGGTTTCATGGGCCTGGTTCAGCTTCTATACTCCAATCCGGTCGCTCGACTCTGAGTGAATGAAATTCTCACAGCTCCTTTTTCCTTGTCTCGAGGCACCCGCCAGGGATGTCCATTATCACCATTATTATTTATTATAGCAATGGATCCCTTAGCCCGTCACATGCAGGAGCGCCACCTTCACAGGGGCTTACAACTCCATACTGTTCCGCTTATAGCCTCCTTCTATGCGGATTATGTATTACTATTTGTCTGCCACCCTGCAGAGAACCTCCCTCCATTATTAAGAGAGAGAGTCAGATTTGGCGTTCATTCAGGCCTGGTCATAAATTGGTCGCAACCACCCAGGTGGACATGGAATTCTCCTTGCGCTGGTGTGATACACCTCCCAAGTACCTTTGTATTTATTTACATTGCAGTGCGGAAGATGTAATCCGAATCAACTATGGACCAGCCACTGACCAGCTCACGTCGCAGGTTGAGCCCTGGATTAAGCTACCCCTTTCCATAGCCGGCCGGATAGCTATTAAAATGATTGTACTCCCGCGCTTATTATACCTCTTCACAAATATCCCAATTGCATTGACAACTGCTTTCTTTGCAACTCTACGCTCTGTGTTAATCCGACTGATATGGGCGGGTAAGCAACCAAGAATAGGCTGGGACACTCTTACAATGCCATATGAACGGGGAGGGTTCGGAGTCCCCAATCTCTATCTTTATTATTTGGTAGCTCAGATCCACTTCATGTACTTTTGGTACCACCCCGATGCTTGCATTCAGTATCTTCGACCTGAGCGATCACAAATACACCCGAATACACTCGTCACTGCTCCCTCACGGGCTCCCGCGCTGCCCGTTGGAAATACAGACAGTATCCACAACATGTTGGGCCTGGACCAAACTGTGTCGATATTTGCAACACGACATCTTATATTCCCCCCACATACCGCTGCCCGATAATCTATGGCTACCCCCTACCACCGAAAAGCTTACGAAACGTACACTGCAGGGGCTAAGACTGCATACAGTAGGGTGCTCTGTTTAAGAACTCCCGGCTGTGCTCGGTGTCTGAGTTGACAGCGACGGGCGCCGCGTCCTATATGGACCGATTCTTGATACACCGAGTGCAGGTAGCCCTGAGGAGTGTCCTGCCGGATGCTGCTATGGAACCCATGGACTTTCCCCCTCTCACCCTGGTCATTTCCTCTACCCATAGTTCACACCTTATCTCCCGCCTCTATCGCTTATCGCAATCTATGCAGCCAATAGTGGGCCTCAAGGCTAGGATGGCCTGGGAACTCGACCTGGGCGAGCCACTAACCGACGAAACATGGTCCTATTGCTGCGCCCAAACCCGATACGTATCAAATAACTATAGACCTAAACTGATACATTTTAAATACCTTCATAGAGCATATATCACTCCAAAATTACTGGCCAGGATCAATCCCACCGTTTCTAATACATGTGCCAGATGTGCGATGCCAGATGCTGATTTTGCGCACCTTGCCTGGAATTGCACACCTATCCGAGATTACTGGGAATCTATTTTTCGTAACATATCACTCATTATTGAAGTTACACTATCACCCTCCCCATTGATGGCATTGTTGGGATATGTCAAACCCCTTAAAAGAAGTGTGCGAAGGATCCTCTTAGCCAAACGCCAGGTATCCTTACAGTGGGGTAGAGCTCGAACTCCAACAATCAAAGACTGGGTCCGGGACCTCATTTATTGTAGTGCAACAAGTGATATCTATGCTACATTGCTACCTCTTACTTCCCGTCCACGGGATATTTGGCAACCACTTAAAGATTACCTACAGATACACCCCTTAGATGGTTCAGACGAGATGTGAGATGAAACATGTATACGCAATATCCCCGCTCTGCTAAGCGTCCATACCTGGTATATAGGCACAAACCGATTTTGTTGTGGAACATATGCACTAGAAGTTGTAAATTGGAAACAGATCACATATGTGGAAAACTGTACACGATCATATTTTTTGATTACACATGCTCCGTTATTGTTCTATTAAGTAGTTTTGTTTTTTATGTTTGATTGCTGTTGATGTCAATATTAACAATGGAAAGACGCGATAGGGTATGCTATAATTACAATATGCAATGCTGATGTCTTTATTCCTGCAATGTCATATATTTCCTTTTGTTATCGCTCTGGGAAAACCAATAAATAAATTTATAAAATTTTTTTTTTTTTTTTTAAAGTCACCATTTAGTCTATTTCCAAGGGTGAAAAATGAGCCAATTAGGAAAAAGAATCCATAGTAACCATTATGTTACTGCATCCTTCAGATTTAGGTAAATCAACAATAACTTCTATTGAGATGATTTCGCAAGGTGTTCAGGATAGGCCAAGGACTGTAAAAATCCTGCCTTGACTTGCGTACTGTCGTTACCATGCGCAAAGATATCCAAGAACTGACACACATTTTAAAATCGCAATGCAGAGAAGGCCTCCAAAATTGGCGAATCAGCATTTTGGCTGGCTAGTTAATATAGAGGTTGTGCTTTGCAAGCCATGACACTCCCAAAATAAATAGATAATAAGGAGCTGCTACTAAATGAAAATACATTACTTTATGCCTGGAGTTACAAAGGTGAAGCCTATTCCTTGACTGGTCCTGAGGAATCTGGTGTGCCAGCAACAGCTTCCACAATAAATGGCACCTCTTTCACGGCTACTGGAACTTGTTGGTTTTTTTTGTCCATTGTATATTCATTAAGGTTCCGGAGGACTGGATTAAGAATGCGTGTATTGCGTGATTATAATAATGCTAGGATATGATCAGGACTGTTTATGCTTGAACTTGATACGTTTGGCCGGTAGTAACACAATAGAGACAAGTGCCCTTCTTGCATCTTCTGTTCCTCTCTTCTTTAGAAGGAGGTCCTTGTTCAACCCCCAGTTGCATTGGTTCCGCTCCAGAGTCCTAATTCCATGTCGATAGTCATTTGAAAAATATTTTGGGGTGAAAATGTTGTACTTGATCGCAACAGACCTATCAATTAAAAAAAACGATATTACTAGATCAGAAAAGAACTTTGGCCTTATCTTGGCTAATTCATCCTTCAGCTTTTCTTTCAAACCTTTTCTAAAGATGGAAAATATTATGACCCATCAATTTCTATGCGCAAGGTTTTGCATTAGCAATGTAGGTCTAAATGTCTGTTGTATCTTGATCAGAAGAAAAGGGAGGATTATTTCAGTTTGGACCTCACTGCTAAGACTTCCTATGGATTATTGTTTTGAGTTATCCAGTGCTGGAAGCCACATCTGGCATACTGCGTCCAGTCCCGAGGCAAAACCTGGCCTAGTGTGTCCACTTTTGAAGACCAGTTCGGAGTATTGTATTGGTCTACTCTTGGAGGCTTCATCAAGCATGTTGCACCTAATTTGGGAGGGGCATATCGGAACTATTGGGTCAAAGAACTGACGATCCTTCAGGAGTATTTAGTCCAGCTATGGTGCCTCCTTGAGAGTATAGCTAATATTTTTTTGTGGTCAGGCATGTTATCAACATGTTTAGGTACTGCATCTGCACTATTGCCTCTCTCTGATAACCCCATATTGAGTCTTGAGCTCAATTTTTGAGCCTCATTTGAAAAGTTGTTTCCATTTCTGGGCGAGGGGATAGGGAGCACTTGTTACACGTTGTTCCAGTTCTGAGACAACTTATGGCATATATTGCCCTGTTTGGAGGTGCGCCTGCTGAGTAATATAGCTAGTTCGTAGTGCACCCCCTAGAACGTTGCAACCACTTTTCATAGTCCAGTTTCGGAGGCCCTTTTTAGGTGTTATGCCTAGTTCTTGAGAGAGCATCTGCCTTGATGTGCTAGTTCTGAATACCACATTTTAAGTTTCTAGAGGCCACCCCTGTCCTGTTGAATGAATGGCCTTGTTTTATTGATGTTTGTTTGAGTGCGGCTGTGTGTCAGACTTGAGAAATGATGATGTGAACCCATCGATTGTCCCCGTCTTCCTGTTATGCAGCCAGGAGTGACTTGGCAAAACTCTGATGCTGGAGTTTGGGGAAAATAGGGGGAAGGGTATAGAGTGAGATAGAAAAGTAGCCAGTCTGTCATTGGTACCAAGCTCCGCCACGTCTTGTAAGTAGGTAGCACAATACAGGTAAAATAGGATCTTTAGACCAACAGAAATAAGAGTTGTAGAGTTTCAGACAACAACGCCGTGCACATGGACTTTTAGCAGGTAATTATTGTGGAATGACCCAACTGTCTCCAGGTGATGGTATGCTGTAGTGAGCTCCAGGATACAGGCAAAGTACTGAAGATACCCTAGAGACTTGAGGTACTGCACCTTAGGAAGGAAGTGGGACAACACCAAGAGAGAAGCTAAACAGCAAGGCATTCAACTAATGTAGGAACAGCACATGATGGAACTGAAAAACGGAGAAAAACAACAAAGGTGTGGTGTTGCAAAGCCAGGTGATGCAGCCATGAGAGCAAGAAGCGGTCAGCAGCATACAAAGTGTTGCCAGTGTA
The DNA here is from genome assembly GCA_963921515.1 of Calotriton arnoldi. Lineage (NCBI taxonomy): Eukaryota > Metazoa > Chordata > Amphibia > Caudata > Salamandridae > Calotriton > Calotriton arnoldi. Next base: position 473,361 of record CAWUFW010004108.1, read on the forward strand.
TACTGAGTGAGCTCCTTTTTGTGCTGACTCTAATTTCCCAGCTCTGGAAGTTCATCAGTCTTACCTGGACGTCCAGCCCTGTTGTCTCTGTTGGGTGAGCTGCCAGAGGTCTTTCTCCACAATCTCCAGGCTACTGATCTTCTTCTAGAGGCAATGTGAGTTTGATGCGGTATTGAGCAGGCGGCATGTGAAGCAAATGTATTGAGGAAGGCAGAGCACTTTATTTCGTAATTATTCTCCTTTCTATTCATGGCTATGGGAATCCTTAGACCGCTATTGTCTCCCATCTGTAGTATTCTGAGCTTAGCTATTTCGTCAGTGAACATGGTGAGAGGATCATTCAATGTGATGATGGAAAGAATGCAGGGTGGAAGTGTTGGTTCCTCAATATCTTCCCTTGTCTGGAAAAGGCTACATCTTTTCCATGTCCTTTTCCTGGTTGATGGGTGATCAAGTAATGAAAAGAGGAAAAAAGTCCCAGCAGCATGTCTGCCATTAGTGCATTCCATAGAGGTAAGAAAATGAAGGTTTTTGTGATCTCTTCATACTGTAACCTGATCCCTTATAGAAAGTGGCACAGCACTGTGAACGCTTACTAGTTTGCCAGCAGCTCTCTGTCATAGATGGTAGAATTCTATTTTGTTGCTGGTTTGAGAATCAAAATCTGAATGGTGCAGGGCCTCAGTAAGGAGATCATGCTGCGAGTACATCTTAGAAGGAAAAGGAGGAAGTATCAGTCTCTATTGTAGCTTCCTGCCAGCTCCGGGTACTCGCCGATAGCCAAGCCACACATGGAGAGTAATTGTACACGTATTTATTCTGCTGCGTTTAAGTCAGAACTCAACATTCTAAGTATGTCTTCAACTCATCCCTCCAACGCTTAGGTCGCAGGCCTACGGTGTACAGTTGGAACCAAAAGAGTTCCATCGTTTCTTAATTTACAATATCTCCTGCTTTGTTAAATAAAAAGTTATAACATTTCAAAATAGATAAATAACTAAATAGATGAATGAACACACAAATACATAGATGATTACAGATATACAGGCAATTATAATTCTTCAATTAATCGTCCTACTGCCTAAATCACATGTCCTGATCAGGTCACTGGGAACTGGCAGTCGAAGTGTTGGTGATCTGGACAGGTGAGTTGGAATTATCATCAGCAGACCGTCATCAACATCTGTGTGGACCCAGTCTCTACATGGACATCGAGGTTTGTTTTGGGGAGTGATGGCTCACATGTCGAAAGTGAGAGGAGTCTTTCGTAAGGGACTTCCCAGGATGTTGGGCAGTCGCCATGTTTTCTTTGGTATTCGTGATAAATGGTTCACCATCAAAAGGAGAATCAGACTTTCTTTTTCTATGTTTGACAAGCACTTAATCTCCTTTTGTAAAGATGACGTCTTTTACATGAGGTCATCTGTCAACATATAAGTTAAATTTATGTTTGTGACCAAAGTCCATAGTAGGAATGTCTTCTTCATTCTTGGTTCTGAGGTTGTTCCCTTGGGGCAGCTTGGTTGTCATGGCTCTTCCAAACAATATTTGCAGGGCTCGCTCCTGTCTTTGAGTGAGGGGTCGAACGATAAGCTTGAGAGTAGTGTTAAAACACATTTGAGGTCAAGCTTCTCCAATGCAACTCGCAGAAAAGCTTTTTCTAGAGTACTCCTGAACCGTTCTACCAGACTATTGGCCTGGGGCCAAAAAGGAGTTCTTTTTTTGATGCTGTATTTTGAGGTGATTTGGAAAGTCTTTGAATTCCCGACTAGTAATAGGTGGGCTGTTGTCAGACTTCAAGATTGCAGGTGCATCCCTTGTCGCAAAGATGCCATCTTACTTTTGAATAACCTTTTCATGTGTAGTGGATAAAAGGTCTTCTACCAATGGAAAACTGGAGTACTCCTCAACAATGAGTAGAAGATGATCTCCATTCTCAAGAGGACCAAGGAAATCAATAGCAATTCTCTCCCACGCATAATGTGGCAATTCTGACACTTTCAAAGAGTGCTGAATGACTTAAGACGAATGACAGTTGCATATATGACAAGTCTTTAGTTTTTTTCCAACCCTTTCGTCAAGATATGGAAACCAAAGTCTGTCGCGGAGAGCTCTCGGTGGTAACTATTCCTCGATGTCCCTCATGGGCGATGTCGATCACTTGTTGTAGACTCTAAGGAATCACAATTCGTGTACCTCAGAGAATGAGGCCTTATTGAGTCACTGAAAGTTTCTTACATTTTTGAACTTCAAGTATTCTCTGTCATTAGCGAGAGGTCAAGAGTGCTGGTTCCACGAGTGATGAGTAATAATGTCTTTTAACTTTAGCATGTCACTATCTTGGCTCGTGGCAGTGACAATTTGTTCTAAAGACATGACATCTGGTGTGCTACATTTCGCAATAAAATTGATGTAGGCCTCCGTGGTCCTAGATGAGGTACCAGGACACTGCAGTGGCACTCTTGAAAAATAATCAGCAGGATTCTGATCTTTCTCTGTATGATGGAGAATTGTATAGTTGAATTCTTGCAACCTCAAACACCAGCATTCAATTCAAGGAGGCATTTTTGCTTTGGGATTGCCAAATATAGTCAACAGTGCTTGATGATCAGTCACTACTGTGAAAGGCTTTCCGTACAAGAACACATGGAAATATCCAGAAGTTCAGACCACTGCCAATCTTTCTTTCTCAGGTTGTGTGTAAGCATGTTCTGTTTGTGACAGGCTTTTGCTGGCGAATGCCACAATATGTCTCTGAGCATTTGGCTGTCAGCTGTGCTGTGCCAGGATTGCGCCTAACCGGATAGGGCTAGCGTCGACTACAGCCTCTGTATGAAGTTTGGGATCAAAATAAGCCATTTCAGTGTCCTTCTCAATAGCTTGTTTGATTTTTTTGGAAGCTCTTCACATTCACGTGACCAATGAAAAGACACCTTCATTTTCATCAGTTCTCGAAAAGGTGCACTAAAGGTAGCAAATTCTCGTGTGTATCTAGAACAGTAACTGGCCATTCCAAGAAATGATCGTAATGTAGAAATGTCCTGTGGGGGACTGGCAGTAGACAATGCTTGCACTTTAGCTTGATCAAGTTTCATACCCCCATCGGGAAATATATGGCCAAAGAATTTCAAGCTTTTCTCGTAGAATTCACATTTGTCAGCATTTAGAGTAAAACCTTCACCATTCAGCAAACGACATACTTGTATAAGAGCTATGTCATGGTCTTTCTGTGTATCTCCAAAACTAATTTTTCATTGCTATATTAAATGTATTTACTGCAGGCTGTATGATACGTCGAATGAAGTCTTGGGAAAGTTTTGCATTTGAGGATACCAAAACTCAATCGCTTGTAGCGAAACAGACCAATATGTGTAGAAAATATTATAATGTATATGGATTTTTCTTCAAGCTCCAAATTGTGATCTCCTTTATTTAAGTAGAGTCAAGTGAAGAATTTCGCACCATTCAGTTGTTATCATATCAGCAATGTGCGGACCTTGATGTCTCTCTCGCTCAATCGCCTTGTTGGCCTGACGCAGGTCAGTGCATATGCGTACAGCTCCTTTGCTGTTTCTTTTAGGCACTACTACAATGGAAATAACCCATGGTGTTGGAGCAGTGAAGCATTCAATGATGTCATGTTGAAGCAGTGCATTAAGTCCCTTTTCAACAACCTCTTGCAAGTGAAACACAATTTGTCTGTGTCTTTGTGCAACAGGATGAACATCCTCATTTATATGTAACTTTACTTTCATTGTCTTGAGTTTTCTTAACCTATGAAATAATGAAGTAGATTGACTTACAGTTTCATGAAGGGAGTTCATATTGTAGTTCACTGATATCAGTCCCATATCAGCAGCAGTGTTGAAACTCAGCAACGTGGATAGGTGCTTGTACCACAGTTTTCTTATGTTTCATCGTAGCTGTTAGAAATTGGGTCTCTAGCTGGCAGAGGTTTGTACCCTATCCATGTAGGGACCACAACCCTAATCAGGGTAAGTCAAATACACAACCTATATTAACATGTGGTCACCCTCTGCTAGGTTGGCACAGAATAGTCAGGCTTAACTTAAGAGGCAATGTGTAAAGTATTTGTGTATGCACACTTTAATTACAGTCCGGCAAGAACTTCGGTTCAAGGATGTAGATGTTCAAGGATGTAGAGAACAGGCAAGAAGTAGCAGGCCAACACAGCAGAGCAGGTAGCAAAGTGGCATACCCTCCAACAGCATAGCAGCTCTTCTTCCAGGCAGAATGTCCTTGGTTCCAGTAGAGTTCCGATTTGTTGGTGTTAGGGATCCAGTACTTATACCCAATTGTGCTTTTGAAGCGGAGGAGACTTTGCTGAGGCCTTTGAAGATCTCAAGTTTCCTGCCTTTCCTGCCCTGGCTCCAGACTCACTACAGGGGATATGCAGCTCTTTGTGTTGGCTCAGACACAGTCCTATTTATGTGCAAGTGTCGGCTCCTCTCTCCCAGTCTACCTCAGGAAGGCCCATCAGCCTGGTGATGGCCCTTCAGGATGCAAATGTCACACCCCAGCTCCCTTTGTGTGACTGTCTAGAGGGAATGCACAAAGCCCAACTGTCACCCAACCCATACGTGTGTTCAGAGACCGGCAGAGGCACAGAATGGTTTAAGTAAGAAAATGCCAACTTTCTAAAAGTGGCATTTTCAGATTTACAATTTAAAATCTGACTTCACCATAAGTTGGAATTTTAATTTGTGAGTCCAGAAACGCCAAACTCCAAATCTCTATCTTTTCCCAATTGGAAATTAAAACTTAAAAGATGTTTTAAGGCAATCCCAATGTTAACCAATGGGAGAGATCAGTAATGAACAACGAATTAAGCTGTTTTTTACTACCAGGAAATTTAACACTCAAAAGTACGTCCTACCTTTTTAAATCCACTGCACCCTGCCCATAGGGCTGCCTATAGCCTACCTTAAGGGTGACTTATGTAATAAAAGGGAAGGTTTGGGCCTGGCAAATAAGTTAACTTGGCAGGTCGCAATGGCAGTTGAAACTGCACCCACAGGCCTGAGTCATGTTTAACGGCTACTGAAGAGGGTGGAACAATCAGTAGTAGCATTTAATTTACAGGCCCTGAGCACCTATAGTGCACTTTACAAGGGACTTATAAATGTGGATAAGCCAATGTTACCACATTCTTGGGGAACACTGATACATCATATAAATATACCATCATAAACATGTCTAGCAGATCTCTGAATATATCGTTCACAAAAAGCTGAATGGCGGCTGGGGCTTTGCAAAGACCGAACGTCGTAACAAGATATTCCTAGTGCCATAATTTGTGTTAAAAGTGATCTTTCATTCGTTGCCCTCACATATGCGTACCAGGTTGAAAGCTCTGAGGTCGAGCTTCGAGAAGATTCTTAGCATCTTTTTTTTTTTCTCTCTAATCCAGCAGTACTGAACTGAGAAGCATAGTGTAACAATTATGATTTTGTTAAGTTCCCTGTAATCAATGCAGGGTCCGTACTCGCTATGGATTCTGGTGTAAAGAAAATGGGTGCCCCAACAGGTTTTGTAAAGTAACAAATACTTTCTCAAGATTTGGCAGGTATTGACATAGCATGTCATCTTCCTTCTTTGTCAAAGGAGAGATCCGCCATGAAAATTGTTTTCCCCAGGAACACAATTATTTCGTATTTTCTACTTGGTAGGAAAGTCTGCCCCCTTTTTACTGAAGACATTCCTGAAATTCTTGTATGCTTCTGTTAATCCATCTTCCTCCAATAGTGTCTTTTTCAACTTCAATTCCATGGTGGCATTTCTTAGAAAGAAACAGGTTAATGGTAACAGCTTTTCTGGGTTGAGGCACAGATAGCAGTATGTTTGACAGTGTGGAGAAGAAAACATTATAGAATGCTCTTGCCATTATTCAAATGATTGTCTCTGTAACAAAGTGATTTCTAAATGACAGGAAAGGCGGGTGCACCAATGAGCGGTCACAGTGAATGCTTTCTATAAGTCCATTTGGCATGGCCCCAACTATTAGAGTCTCCTTATTTGCTAGCTCTGAGATCTGCGTCATACCAACAATGTCTTTAGTGTCTTCAGGGTAGTCTTTTCCGTGGCTGAATGATTCCTCTTCATCTGACATAAATGGTTAATAGAAAACACCTAAGGCTCCAGAATCAACTAGTCCGGAAATGATCTCTTCTGCTTAGTTAGGACACTTAAATGTGGAAATGTACCTTTGTTGTGAAAGGTGGACTGGTTACTTGTCTTCTTACTCCAGGGCTGTCATCTGTGGACAAGCCAGTCTGTGACCTGCCAGATTAGGACACTGACTTCTAAAATAGCCTAGTTTTGCACTACATAAACAAAGCCCCGCTTTCCTGCTTCTTTCCTTCTCTTCCTCAGTGAGGGTCTTACATAAAACTCCCTGGGATCTTCCCCATTAGGAGTCACTTTATGTGCTGTGTGTGTGGTTTTCAACTTGCCAGATGTTGCCCTAAATTAAGCAAAAAACAGGTCATAAATTGATAACCAGGGTCTCGGGAAGAAAGGATTCAGAATAAGAGGTGTCACCCAAGCCAAAGTGTCCCTTTTTTTTAACTAGCATAAAAGGAACGCCACTTTCACTGTATCACTTAAAAAATTCTCAGGTTATGACATATAATTAAGGCTCTCTGTTTTCTGTATTTACGGATTTTTGCAGATAAATACAGACAAAACAATGTGTGTTCTATCTGCATTTATATTTTAAGGTGGATAAATACAGAAAATGGTGCTTCTTTAAGCAAATCTCTGTGCTGTCTTTCATGAATTATAGCCCAACAGCTGATCAGCTGGACAGCATGGGAAATGAAAAAACAGGATGAAATTTCTTTAAATAATGGCATATGCCAACATACATTTGTGTTATAATGCTAATATTTACCAGTGGATGTATTTTTATGTGATATTTGGCAGCTTAAATAGCGAAAACACGACAGACATCAAAGTATGAGTGTGCGTCGATCAGTTAAATAAATATGGAAATGTACAGTTTTACAACTTCATTTTTACACAAAACATTTAAATAAATATGGATAAATACAGACGAAAATGTTAAAAATATAAATACCATAAAACCGGGAGCCCTACATATAATGTAACTGGCACTGTGAGAAATTACTAGAACCCTAGAAGGTCATCAGAATACACAATGGGTGGGGCTAGAACCATCTGCCCTACAGGAGCTTGATAAAGCATGAGCTGGTGTGTAGCATGGTGGTCATTTGTTGCAGTTACCCCCAATTTTTGCCCCCTTTTTAGCTACTGGATGCCTATTTTCGACTCTGACAGTGCACTGAGGCCTGCTAACCAGACCTTCGTGTCAGTGCTCCTTCCCTAAAACAAGGTGTTGTTTAATTGTTCTACAGTTGGAAAAAGGACTTTAGCACCCCTGTAAGTCCCTAGTAAATGGTAATTCAAGTACCTAGGGCAGGGTTTCTAAAGAGGGCCCCTAAGGGCTGCAGCATACCTTATGCTACCCTAAGGGACCCACATACAAATTCCACACAGACTGCCATTGCAGGCTGCGTGACATGGTACAAACCATGAGTGAAACACATGACGCACTCCTGTGTGTCATGCCAAAATCACTACATACTAATATATCTGTCACCCCTACAGCAGGCCTTTGAGCCCTAAGTCAGGGTGCATCATATTTTATGTGAGGACATCTCTGCATGAGCAGATATGCCCCTGCGATATCTAATTCTATTACTGAATATTGAAAGTGATCAGGGAAGCCATTTTAAAAGCATGTGCTAGACACTGGTGAAAACGAGTGCCCCGGCTACATGATGACTTCACTGAAAATAGAGATGTTTGATATCAAACATCTCGTTTTAATAAACCCACACTGATGCCAGTGTTGGATTTAATAATACATGCACCCAGAGGGCACCTTAGGTTCCCCCTGAAACCTACCAGCCCTCAAGTGTGCTAGCTGACTGGTTCAGTCCAGCCTGCTGCCGCAGACAAGTTTCTGACCCCTAGGGGTGAGAGCCTTCGCTCTCAGGAGGTCGGGATCAAGGCTTGCTCTGGGGAGAGGTGTTTTCACCTCCTCCTGCTACAGGGGAAGGCTGGTAAATAAGCATTCCAATGCAGCAGCCTTCAAAGAGCCCAATGACTTTTGGTATGCAAGTCTGGCTTCTCTCACAGGAGAGGATTCCGATCCTCCTGCCCTAAGCCATCTGGCCTCAACACAGGCAGGAAAATTAGTTATGCAGGAGCAATGTTACGTCTAATTTTTCTTTCTTATGTGCGGCAATAGAATGTTGGTGTGCACACTTTTCTTGCTGGTGTGCGCAACTGAGTGATGAGATGGCCAACAAGGGATCAGCTACCACTTGAAGGTACAAAACGAGCATTGGCACTGCCAAGAAGTCTTGCTTTTAATTTAAAGTTACTTCTTAGTCACCGATTGGTTGAAGCACTGAATAAGTCATCACGCATGCACCCTGTCAATCATCCTTGCACTTGTGCATCCATAAATCACTTATTCATTCTTGCATTCACCACCTTACCCAACCACAATACAGCACATACACAAGTTGAGCCGCATTTGCAAGATAAATTGAAAGAATAAAAGTAGAAAAAATAAAACATGCTATTGCCTAAAATGGCAGATATGTGTTTGCAATGACAAAGTTAAACAAAGCAGCTCGTTTCTTGCCCTCTGTTTGTGCCTTCTCTGCTCATTTCTTGCCCTCTGTGCCTTCTCTGCTTGTTTCTTGCTCTCTTTTTGCCTTTTCTGCTCGCTTCTTGCCCTCTTCCTGCAGTTTCCCTCCTTCTGCCACCCAGCGCCCCTCCCTCCCCCCCCCCAGGACACCTTCCCTGGCGGAGTTCAGAAACAAGCTCTAGACCTGGCTTTTTGACGGAGACCTTGCATCCCAGCACCCAGATATCTTTAGGAGTGACAGTGCTGCACTCTACAAATGCTGATTGATTCAAATAAAGTTACTTTAAAAAAGGTTATAATTGTTTGAAAAACGTTGATTTGCAAAGTTTCTAATGGAATGGTTGAATACAATATGTATTTATCTTTAGCTCTTAATTTTCATTGTCGAAAGGCCTGAGGATATTGTAAAGGGGTGGGTGGGGGTGCAGTCGCCTAGCTGAATGCACTGTGGTGCATCTCCTTTTTATAAAGGACCAACTTATTCCACAGTTACCTAGCTGAAATGCCCCAGAGGGAGACCTTGCCACTTCTCTAAAATGTACTGGCAGACAGCACGCTGGAGGCTGGCTTGTCTGGAATGGCATTCAGGTTTCCATTGGGGGCTCTCTGGAACTGTCTCTGAGGTTAGTGGGAGCACTCTTTGAACTAGTTTGTGGGTAACGGCCTATTGTTTCGGAAGTCCGCTGCAAGTCCTTGCTTTCTGGCACACGTTCCGAAGTACTTGACGTTTTGTTTTTATAATCCGGTAAGTAATATTACGAAATCATTCCCCAAATGGCCCTAAATGCTTGATGACCTTTCAAGTACTTAGTGCCTGGGCATGTATTTTCAGTGACCACTTAGAGTGCACTCTCAGCTAAGCCTGAAATGTTTGCCCTATTTGGTCATCTTTTGCTTTGTCGTGTATACTGTTGGCAATAACCTGTTGCACTCACAAAAGATATGAAAAGGGAACTCGCATGTTCCCAATCTGTCCAGGGCCCCACAAACCTGGGAACTGGCCCTGCTGCTGTCTGTAATCCCTGCCTAAGTGTCAACAGCACCTACTGCAGAGCTCCTGGCAGTTTAGAGAAGTGCTGGTTGGAATAAAAATTAACATTCAACAGTTTCAGGCGGAAGACATGAGTGTGAATGACAGCATGCAGTAGGGAGCATTTTAGGAGTCACTGCAGATGTAACTGACTAACAATAACAGCTGAAGGTGCTCTACTGGATTAAACCAGTTTACAAACAGTAAAAGCACGTGTGAAGCCACAGCCGAAGCCAGTGGCCACACAGTGCAAAAAAAAAAAAAGCTGGAGAAATCAAGAGGTGGCCTGGTGGAAGGCAGTGATGTAAGGTGCATCACTCTCGTGTAGAGCGTTTAACAAGTCACTGTAGAGGTGAATGTCCAGCAAAAATAGCAGACGCTGCTGAACTGAGACCAACGAGCCTGCAGACTGATAAGGCCTCAGACAAGCACGTGCCACAGCCAGACAGAGAAGGAGAAATAAAAGGTGGAGGAGTCGGAGGTCTGTGGACTTGGCAAACGGGACTCGGGCTGCAGAGAAAGCACTGGGAATTCTTTCTGGCTTTTTAATGACTGCCCTACACATATTTAAACATCCTCCATTAGCATTTATTAAAGACGAAAAACATGTCTTTAAAAATGCATTTGGAAGCGCAGCATCATCACCATCAGCTGCACTTCAGAGGCTCCAGTGAAGTATTTACTGGAATCCTCTGTAGTGCGCACTGACTATAGGTGTCTGCGTGGCGGGAAACCTAGTTGCGCGCGCCCGCTCAGACAACAGTTTAGAGGGAACCGTGTGCAGGAAGCGAGTTGTACTGCCAGGCTGGGCCCACCTCTAGGGTGACCAAGTCTAAAGTGAGCACGACTTTTGAAATTCCACCATGTTGTGTGAGGTGGAATTAGGAATTCTGAGACGGGGTGATGCCCACTCCCCACAGGAAGCGGTCATCTATGGAGTGTAGTAACCCCAGGGGTAAACAGCCCATTGACTACTACCCCTCACTCCCCTCTCTCCCCCCTTAACGCCCCTAAATTGATTATTTGGGCGACCACCTAATTCCAGATCGTCTGATTTCATTGAACACAAAAAAAAGTCTATGACCGCCGCCACCAGTTACCCAAAGCACCTATGCACCCGCGCTCCAGAGCCAAGGGAGATGACAGTGCCAATGGGGTCCCCAGACCCACAAGAGCCATGCCCACGCTTGGGTTTGCCCAGACCGGATTTACAGTCTCTGCCTGAAGGCCCCTTCCAACCGCAAGAGACTCCTGCACCAGAATCCAACCTCCAAAGACGCCACTGTACCCGAGCCCCACAGCCCAAGGAGAAGTGGACCAAAGGTGTCCCTGCGTGCCCGAGGATCTCATGAGTCGAGCCCCCCTGTGGGTTCCCCCGGAATGGTGCCCTAGTCCCTGCTTGCAGCCTCTATGCCGTACCGTTCTCCCATTGATGTGAAAGGGACATCTGACGCCATGACACACCTCTGCACCCGGACGCCTCCGAGCCTCCCAAGGTGACCTGTTGGTGTGGCCTTGGACCCTGCCACATACGCACCAAGTCCAGAAGAATGGTCCCGTAAGTTGCTGAGAAGTGCCCAAATGTAATACATGTTTTTCCTCCATAGGATAACATTGCCGGTCCAGAAAATGCTCTGTTTCAATTTCTGAAAACTGTAAAAATTCATATCTCAATTCTGATAATCTCGGTATCTAAATGTATATAAAAGTACCTGTTATTTTTATAAATTGGTGCCAGATTTCTTTGTGTCTAATTTACTGCCTTTGTGTGTGTAATAAATGCTTAGCGCTACCCTGCTAGCTGACACTACCACAAAAAAAGGCATTTGGGGTGTCATTTGTGCCTCTGTAATTCCTTTGGGGTTTGTCTGGAATTTCTGCACAGTGTCCCACATTTTGGTGCACTACATAGAGAGCCAGCTTCCTACATGGGGGGAGTGAATTGGTTCCCACCTACTTGTGCACCAATAGCCGTGTGTACTTGCTTAGACGTCAATGACCCTGTCTTAGAAGTAGGTGTTGGTGCAAGCTGATTAATATTAAGTAAGTCATTCTTTCATGATGCGCTGTATCCAGATCTTCTTGATTGCTTAGGGCATAGACTGAAGAAAATTCTCCAATGGGTCCATGAGGTTTTGGCCTGATAAACTATCACAGTTAAAATAAGTTTTAAAAAAAATAGTCATCGAGGGGGAGATACTGGGATGAAGAATTATTTCTGGAATAGTACATTGAGAGTAATCTGTACATTTTCTGTACCTGAATGTATACAACTGATGATTTGCCTTGCTGTGCTTTTCATTGTTCTGTTTAATAAAAAGAGTTAAAAAAAAAAAAAAAAAATTGTCCTTGCAGCCTGGCAGTTCCACCCCGAGTAAACTGGCAACACTGATTTTGGAGTTTTGGGAAAACGGAGAGAGAGAGAGAGAGGGACACACACAGGAGCCTTTCTAGTTAGTATGGACAGTGCTCTGCCTCCTCTGGTAAATTAGATGGTGGGATACAAGTTTAACAAACTTTAGATGAAAGGAAACCATTGTTTTTATGTCTCGCCTAGCGTTGCAGCGCGCATGCGCTGCTTGCTTTGCGAGGCATGGTGTATATACTATAGCGGGGAAGCTTCGCGTAAGCTCCGCCCATTTTTTTGTTTGGCTTACAGGCTAAATGCTGCCTCCTGATTGGTTTTCGTCTTAGTCCCTCCTCCTGTCGGCCATGGCATAATTTGTACGCTTCCGAGGCTATTGGCCCCTTTACTCAACACTATTTTTTTCCCCTGTGCCCCCCCGCCCCCCTCACGCAGTCCGTGGTTTTTCGCCAACCCCTCATCCCCCCCCCTCCCGTTCGTGCCTTCTTAGACGCACGCACTCACATTTGTAATGCAATACGTCTCGCGTAAATGCGAGTCGTATTGCATTACAAATGCTTGTTTTAAGTAGTGCGCAGTCATTTACAGGCACGCCCCAGGAAGCTGTACTGCTGTACCGGAACTGACATCCCTGGGGTGCACCGGAAAAGAACCCTCGGTTGCTCCGGCATCCCGCTATGTTTCACTTTCATAGGATGCACACTAATTGCACAGCATGTGCTGCTTGCACGGGAGGCACCAGTTGGACAGATTAATAGGGTAAGCCTCGCTTTTGGGGACGTGCATAACCTTCCGGCCACTTAATGGATTGAGGCAGGCATAACGATAAAATAAGTGCAACTCAGTTTGATCACAGTAACACCTGTTAATTACAATTGTACAAAAGTGTTTCTCGCGGTGAGGCTGTTTGCCAGGGCACACCGTCTAGTGCTGCCGATTCGAGGTTGAACCTCCCGTTCACAAATTGCAAATGTTTTCTGCTAAATTAAGTTTGCTAGCATTCCGGGTTTCGATACCGTGCCTTGGAAGAACCTCCGTGATCCCTACAGCCCCTGCAGACATGACCGACAGCTGCAGAAGGTTTGTTTACTTAAGATATATTGACCCTTCTCCTTTTATCCAAAGATAATCTGGGTAACTTGAAGGCCAGGTGGTAATTCATAGGCAGGGTTGGCTCGGCTTTCTATTTACATGTTGCAGTTGTAGCGCTAACCCGACCGGGAGGTATTGGAGTGCTTTACGTGAGCAGCGCTTCTGTTCCAGTGGCTGCTCGCCGCGCTTTGCTCCTCGGCTCACTTGACGAAAACCATGACTTCTACAAAGGGCTCTTACCCTCTTTTTTTCTCGATTTTGTTCCCCTGTGAAAGGGATCCAAAAAAACACTTTGGCTGCACATGTCTTCAGACATTTTTCTTTTCTAACGTGCAGCCGTGGGTTTAGAAATGGAGTGGCAGTGGCGGCAGCAGCTACTTTTCTCTCCCCCCACCCACGTAAACTTTTCCAGTCTCCAATGTTTTAGGGAATGCGCACTGCCTCAAAGAGACTTTCCTCTACAGCAAGGCACAACGGGGAGGGAGGGATAGCTCGGGCAGCACCACCCTTCACAATAAATATATCAACCAGTGGCGTACAGCGCCTCTGTAGATTAACCCCCACCCACTTTATTATCGTGAATTTGGGGAAAGAGGAGTTCGGGGTGGTGGTGCCCCTACAAGCATCAGAGGGAAGTGATCATTATAGTTCTGGGCAGCAGAAAAACCCACCGACTGCATGGCAGGCTGTAACACGGCCCCACTTTACGGCCTTGCACCGACCACACAACCCGCAGAGGAACAATGCACACACAAGGATAGTGGTGTGGGCCGGAAGTCACGAGCGACCTCCGCCTGTTTATTTAAGCTCTCTGGCCACGCCTGGCCAGAGAGTGCTACAATGTGTGCGTGCCCTTCCGGGCTAAGGGTTCTGGATTTGGGGGACAACTAGACCGTTACATCCCATCCCAAGTTAGTGTTCAAAAATATTAACAACTGACTAACATGCAAAATCTGCCAGTCTCTGACTCGGTCTGGGATTTGGTCTCAAACTGTATCTGTGCTGTGCGTTTCGTTGACTTCTTATCGGGCTGACTGCCCCCAGAGTCTCCGTGTTTTTACGTTGGTCAACATCCGCGGCTGGAGCGAGAGTTCTGTGATCTCTGGCCGGAGTGTCAGCTGAGCACGGCGATGGACCTCCACTTGGGATTTCCTCGTCGGTCAGCACACTGGGATGCGACTGCTCGGTATCGTCCGGTTGTACTCTTTTGAACCAAGATATGTTTCAGGTGATGGTCTCTCCTCCTTTCTTGGCTGTGAGGGCAGTCCCGTTGAGCTTTAGAACTGTCCACAGTCCTGGTTCATACATTGTGCAGAACTTTCCTCCACTGCGGCGGTGCCGTACTAGGACGGTGCAACCTGGTGCTATGACTCTGGGCCTTGCTCTTCTTCGGTTGCTAGCTTTGTCATTGGTCACTGTTCGTCGATCTTGCGTGTCGACCGGATTGTATGGTTCAGGCGCCCAGTTATCTGCCACTGGGATAGTGTCCCTCCGGGGACCAGCTAGCATCAGCGCCCACGGCGACCGTTGGGTAGTGCAGTGTGGGGTACTGCGATACTCTCTTAGGAATCGTTGGAGTGCCACCTCTGGATCGGACTGTTATGCTACTGCTATCCTCAAGATTTTATTTAATGTCCGTGTTGGACTTGGCCCTTTTTGGCAGGTTCACCCCTAAACTTTTTGCCTTAAGTTCTGACATGGTGTTGGTGGTTTTAGGCCTCTGGGCACTTTACCACTGTGGTCCAGTGTAAAGTGCGTGCGCTCTCTGAGTTACAGTGGTAAGATTGGCCTGCCCTCCCATAGGAATGCATTGGGGATTCCCTGATCAGCGTGTGTCAGTGGTAATTCCAGGTATGAGAGGAGCAGCCGGGTCAAGTCTGGTATGTATGAAATTGTGAGAATAAATGCTGCGCAATGGTGTGCGCAGATTTATGATGACTGGTGGAGAAATGCCACTTTTAGAAGTTGGCATTTCTGTGTGCTATGTGTCTGCCTGTCTGATGTGAATTGCATGTCTGGCTTGTGAGTGACAAGGGCTGGGAGGTGTGTGTGTGGCTCCAGGAGGGGCAGGGTGAGTCAGCGCTGGGCTGAATAGGACACCTGGGCTGGGAGTAGTGGGAGGAGTAATCCCCTGACTCTGAATAGGAGTGTGCCTGCCCTGTACAATGCTGGCTCCGCCCCCTGTGGTGTGTCTGATCACCTAGCCCCCATCTGACAAAGGGGAAGAGGAGCTTGCAAAACAAAGGGCTCCAAATCTCCCCTGAACCAGTTGCATCTGGTTCCCCCATGCCCTGCACTAAAGACAAAGGAAATGTTGATATAAATATAGGGGCTGTGACCCCATGATGTGGTTCAGTTCTTGTTCCTGAAACCTGCCGAGGCGTGCTGCTGCTGGGGCCCAGGGGTGGGGGTGGGGGGGGGGGCTGCCATGAGGGCTTGTCTCCCTGGGCCCTGCATTGCCCTCTTTTTATCCCTGAGGACCTGGGAGACCTTTTGGCTAAGGAGTTGTGGCTTCTAGCGCCCTGTGAGCGCTCTTATTTTAAGCCTACTAGCCCCTAAATGGAGGGGAGAGCGTGTGCTTCGCAGCGCGGCACTGCAAGCCTTGTAGAAGGGAATCCCGTCGTGAGGGATTCCCCCGTGAGGCCTAGGAGCGGGTGCCCACCCCGCAATTTTGTGTTTCTAAGCAGGAGCCCACCCCGCTTTATGATTGCCTAAAATCGCGGGTGCCTACCCCGCATTTTTGCCACGTTGAGCGGGTGCCCACCCCGCTGTATATTTTTAATGAGGAGGGAGCCTACCCCTCATTGCCGCCAAGAGAAAGGAGGAAAGATTTCTGCCGCGATCCACGGCCCACCTGGTTGTGGGCGGGGCCTTGCGGACGGAAGCGGAAGGGCAGTGAGGCCGGAAGCACCGCGTTCGAAGACCCATGCGGGAGCCCACCCCGCACTGGCACGTGCTGCCGAAGAAGTCTGGAGCCTTGCGGGCTCCACATCCAGTCTTGGGTCCCAGGAGGGGGCCCGGGTGAAGTGAGGAGAGGAGCGGGCGAGGCGAAGCACACAGGGCCTCCACCCCGCAAGAGAGGAAGTCGTCTGGAGCCTCTCGGGCTCCTAAGGAGAAGTGGGGCCGGTCCAGCCGCAGAGCGAAGAGGAGACCCGAGGAGACAGAGTGGCACCAGTGAGTCCCGGTGAGTGGGGGCTCGAGTTGTCGATCACGGCACAAAGTCTGAGCGGCCCCGCCTGGCAGCGGGCCGCTCCAACGAGGGGGGCACATAGTTGGCGAGGGACCAGAGGGGCCCGTGTCCTCCCCCCCCCCCCCCTCTAGCATAGCGAGGCACATTGTCGGTGCCTGAGTGGTCCCGCAGGAGAGCGGGCCACTCCAACAAGGTGGCATCTTTGTTTTTAGAGCCCGTGGGGGTCGTGAGGGCACAGAGGTGCCGGGCCCCCTTCACAAGTGTTGTCACAGCTGCGCCGCCGTAGCGGGCAGCTGCCACGTGGGCGCATTTGTTCGTAGGGCCCAGGGAGGGGTCCAGAGGGCCCTGAGGGGCCCATGCCCATTTGGCCACATTTTTGCGATAGAGTCCCTGAGTGGGACAGGAGGTACAGTGGTGCCAGGGCCTTCACTTGATTCACAGCTGCGCACCACTTAGTGCCAGCTGCTACGTTTAGGCCACAGTTCTTTGGGGGCATGTTTGAGAGATAGGAGTGAGATGCACTCCTTTGCCCCAGCGCGATGGCGCACTTTGGATTCCGCTGCCTTGGCAGCAGCCCTGACATTCTGGACAGAGGGCATCTGAGCTCTAGAGATGGCCAGGTGGCCAGGGGGGCCAGAGATGTATGTGATATTAGGAAATGTGATTCTCTACTGTGATTCATGCCTCTAAATGCTTTTGGGGATGAGATCATTTGCATAATGTTTATGCTGGTGAGGTTATTTCCTACTGTGAGTTTTATCCCTAATGTGAGTTATGCTTAGGAGGTTGGGGGTCTAATGCGTTTAGACTTATGAGATGATTGCATAATGTGTTTATGCTGGTGAGGTTAGCGCAGAATGTATTTCACGCCTAAATGTGATACTGTGCATAATATGGTTTGTTACAGGATGATGCTGAGTACAGTGTTGGC
The DNA here is from genome assembly GCA_963921515.1 of Calotriton arnoldi. Taxonomy (NCBI): domain Eukaryota; kingdom Metazoa; phylum Chordata; class Amphibia; order Caudata; family Salamandridae; genus Calotriton; species Calotriton arnoldi. Next base: position 490,673 of record CAWUFW010004108.1, read on the forward strand.
CAGTGATTACTGGCTGTGTTCTACGTTTATGATATGTCCTACATTTACTAAGTTCACTTTGTGATGGATCTGACAGTGGTCCAGTTGGCCCTGTCAGGTGTACATAATCCCTTGTAGATATTACCTAGTGCCAGGTAGCGCAATGTATAATATGTGATTAATATTCTAATGTGTTTTATGATAATACAAAGGCTATTTTTGATATAACCTTGTGTGGAGTTCCTTTTGTGGTGTGCCTAGTATGTTGTTGCTGTGTGCGTGTTGCGCAAACGCTTTACACATTGCCTCTGGGATAGGCCTGACTGCTCGTGCCAAGCTACCAAGGAGGTGAGCAGGGGTTATCTTCGGCGTGTAACTCCCTCGCCCTAACTAGAGTGGTGGTCTCTGCCTGGCTTTGGCGCAAGCCTTAGCCAACCAGAGATCCAATTTCTAACATTCCGCATGAAGCGTTCTGCTTCGCCATTAGCCTGCGGCCATTGCGGGGTGATGCAGTGGTGTTTGTCTCCCAGCTGTGTTAGTAGCTCCTTGAATTCCCCTCCTTGGAACGGTGGACCGTTGTTGGTTTTGATGACTTGTGGCAGTCCGAAAAGGGCGAATGTCTTCTCTAATACTGGCTGCAGATGATTGAATGATGTGGATGGTATGATTTCGACGATAGGGTACTTAGTGTAACTGTCGACCAAGACGGCGGTCACCCTTCCGTCTGGGGAAACTCCCAAAGTCTAAGCTCACCCACGACCACGGAGAGGGTGCAGGGTCTTCAGTTATCACTGACGCTTCTGGGCTGCTGGTGAGTTGGCAGGCGCGACAGTTCCTGACAACGGTGTCTACGGCCGCCTCTAGGCCCGGGAACCACACCTTCTCTCATATCCGTGACTTCATTCTCACTGTCCCTTGATGGCCTTCATGCGCTAGAACTGTCGCCCGTTCTTGGAGACCTACTAGGATAACAATCCGTGACCCTCTTAGCACCATACTGCTATCGGTAGTGCTTAGTTCATCATGGACTCTCCAAATGTTCCCCAGTCGGGCCCAGTCTGGTTCGTTCCATCCGTTGATGTTCTGGAGGAAGCCTTCCCATGACCCTCTGCGTAGGGCTTCTAGCACTTTCTGGAGTACTGCGTCGTTATTTGTCTCCGCTTTTATCTCTTCCACTGTGAGGGTTCGCGGACAGGCCCATTGCGATAGCATGTGTACATACTCTTCGGTACGTTGTTCCTGTTCAGTGTCGCCTGGTAGTAGGTTCGGTGGATGCCGTGACAGGAAATCGGCCGGGTTCTTAGCTCCGTGTCTATATTCTAGCTCCGTCTGGTAATGCTGCAGTTGTATCGCCCACCTTTCGATTCTGGGAGGCGGAGCGGTGCCTCTAAATAACAGGAGCAGTGGCTGGTGGTCGGTCACGACCTTGAAGGGATACCCGCTGACATAGAGGTGAAAGTGGTTACAAGCCCATTTGATAGCCAGCGCTTCTCGTTCGATTTGTGAGTAACGGGCTTCCGTTGGTGTGAGCACCTTACTCGTGAATGCTAGTGGTGCCCACTTCCCTGGCTCGGTCTCTTGGGCGAGGAGTGCTCCCAACCCTACGGGGCTGGCGTCCACTATTACCTCAGTACGCCGGGTGGTGTCGAAGTAGGCCATGGTGGTTTTACTCAATAGGGCCGACTTTACCCTTTGGAATGCCTCTTCTTCTTCCTTTCCTCATTCCCAGACGGCATCTTTCTTGGTTAGGGCTCTTAGAGGTTCAGCAACTGTGGCAAGATTTGGTATAAACCGCCCACAGTAGGTGGCCATTCCCATGACGCTCCGAACTTCCGATGCTGTGGTGGGCGCCGGGGCTTGTTGAATAGCTTGCGATTTCCTGGGATCTACCTGCACTCCGTCTTGACTGAAGACGTAGCCAAAGAACTCAATGGACTTTTAGAAAAACTGACATTTGTCCCGGTGAAGGGTTACCCCATGATCGGCTAGGTGTTGGAGAGTGGCTCGGAGGTGACGATGATGGTCCTCTAGAGTTGCCGAATGTATGAGTATATCGTCACCAACGTTGAGGACTCCCTGAAGTCCCGACAGCACCTCTCTGACTGCATTTTTGAATATCTCCGCTGCTGAGGAGATACCGAAGTTCAACCTTTTGTAGCGGCGTAGCCCCAGATGGGTTGAGATTGTCGTAATGTATCTGCTTTCTTCCACCAACTTCAGCTGATGGTAGCCAGCGTTGAGATCCAGCTTGGAAAACCACCGGGAGCCGTTGAGATCAGCCAGGATGTCATCGACCGTTGGTGTGAGATGTCTTTCCCTTTTTATTGCTTGTTTGGGCATGCACATGTCGATACAGAGTCTTATCTTCCCTGGCTGCTTCGGTTTTTCAGCTATGACCATAGGCGACACCCACGGTGTCGGTCCCGTGAGCTTTTCTATTATCCTTGCTGCTCTAGGCTATGTAGCTCTTGCTCCACGAGCGGCCGGAGATGAAATGGTATGCGACGTTGTTGTAAGGCAACTGGTTTCACCGCCTTATCAATGTGTAGCTTCACCGGTGGCCTCTTCATGCTCCCAAGACCTTTGAAAAGTTGTGGGAACAACTCTAGGATGTCGTCGGTCCGTAGTGTCTTGACCGCGTTGGCGAACGTCACCAGCCCAAGATCTTCGGCCGTGTGGCTTCCTACTAGGATGTCTGCATCTCGGTCTATTACGTGGAACGTCGTGGTGACTTCGTGATTGTCCGACTTGACTTGTACTGTCATCTTCCCTTTTAGAGGTAACGACTTCTGGCTACCATACGTTAGGATTTTCACATGTGAAGGTGTTAGAGCTGGCTTTGGCTTCAACTGTTTATACTGCTGGCACCCCATTACGTTCACAGACGCCCCTGTGTCAATTAGGGCTGTGACTGGTGTTCCTGCAATCTCGATGGCGCACGTAGGTTGTGGTCTCCGTCTTCGTTTGAGGTCACTGGCAAATGATATGAGATAAACCTCTACGTCGTCTTCTGTAGAGGAGTCTTCCAAATACTGCCTCCGATTTATTGGCGTCTTCGTCGTTTTCGGGCCGCCTGCCTCTTCGAGCGATAAGTGTCTGTATCTTGACTCTGATGTTATTCTAGCCCTGCCAATGGAATCTTGGTGTAATGACTTAACATGGAATGTTGGGAGTGAAATACTCACAGTTGGCTGGGCTGAGCAGCATGCTGGCTGCTCCTGGTGGGATCTTGTGCTAATCTTCTTGTGATTTTACAACTATCCTGAACAAACCTCTCTGTACCACACCTACCTGCGTGGACTTGATCACTACAATTTTTGGCGACTATCTTCAAGCGAACCTGCGTTTGTCACCTCATTAAACCTCAAGCAACACTCATCAAACCTCAAGCAACAGATCACCTCGAGTTATACTAAAGCAACTGGCATCCCTGACCCCACCAGTGACCTCTACATCGGTCGCCCTCAGCTCTCTGCCAGTGGTTCCTGTGCGTCTGGGGAAGTGCTACTTCTTTAGCTGCCCTTTCAGTTTTGGGCGTCTACTCCCCATTCTCTCTACACGTCTCTGCTGTGCCTTCTCTGAGGGTAAGCCTGCCATTCAACAACGTCTGCGTCCTGTGCTGTGCTTTCAGCGAGAGTAAGCCTAATCTAGTGTCTTCACCTGTCACATATCTACGCCTGTGCACTGTCTGGAGAAAGTGTGCTATTGTATGTGTGCGCCAGCCTAGGTGTCACTGCAATGTCTGCCAGTTCCTGCTATTTTAGTATCAGCTGCAACTCGAGCATCTTGCTCACTAGGAACAATACTACAGAAATGGCATTGTCAAGAAAATTTGCCATTTCAGTTTTTATCACTGTTCCTGTTGTCAGCTGCTCATGTGCCACAGATCTTGTGAAAAGCAGCGAGTCTCCTGAGATCCCCAATGCTGCCCGGCGCAAGGTCACCTTTAATCCACTTTGGATTCGCTATCTAAAATAACGAGGCAGGCGCTGGAAGGCAAGAAAAAGGTTTATTACTCTTAGAGGAGACCACGTCAACTGCTGACACCAGGATGTCTTCAGGGAGGTGTTCTACTGGCAATGCTTTTGGCTCTTCCTTTTATACAGGTTTTACACAATGTATTTGTTTCATTTATCATGGTTACAAGCTTGGAGTCTCCGCCCCGGGCAGGTTGTCACACAAGCCCGACATTGTTTCATCAGCATGGTTACACAAGCCCAACATTGTTTCATCAACATGGTTACACAAGCCCAACATTAACTCTCCTCCCGCCCAGGTCAAAAACAGACAATTTAATTGCAGCTGGACCTTGCTTCAGGGTCTAAACACAAGTGAGACCGGCCAGATCTAAGAGTCCGTTCTGTTGATAAAAACAGGTCCCATTGTTGGCAAAAAACAAGTCTTGCTGTGTGCAGTGCAATAAACCATGCTTGCAAGAGTCTGTTTGGTATTTGTAACCTGTTTGTGCAGGGATGAGAGGAAAGACGAGTTTGAGGCAGCAGGTGATGTTGATGTTTGTCGTGAAAATAGTTTATAGCCCCCAGCACACATATCAGGTTTGGTCAGAGAGTCAGAAGGCTGCTAGAGGACAGGGTGAAATGAAGGTGACCAACAGAGTACAAAATGGCTGTGGTCAATCAGAATGACTGTAGTTTATGTGCACGTAGGAACTTTCATCAGACAAGATGGCGCAGAATGTTCATGATTGTTGTTTTGTTCTTAACAATCTCACCCATTTACCAACCTGGGCATGCCAGATTCCACTTCACAAAAAACTGGTGAGTTATCCAATGCTTGTGCTTGACAGCGTCAGTCTGGAGATAGAGCTTCCATGCCCTCTTTTTGTGCGGAGTAGTGCCTCTTGGCAGATCTGTACTCGTGTCGGGTGATTCACAACTTTCATGCTGTGTTCATCTAGACCACATACTTTGACTTAAACATCAATCACGAGTCTGAATCTGCTTCAGCGTTTGGTTCCTCTGGCTATTGTTGTTAATGTCAACAAGTGTGATCAGTTGTTTGTGCTCTTACGAATATGGGACAAAGTGAGGTGAGATTTTTGGTCTTTGATTGTCTCTCCAATCTGAGACCTTTTGCCTGTGGCACCCAACCGCCGTTTTCAAATTCAAAAAATAACACGCGCTTGCCTCAGTCCTGCTTTTTGTCTCGTGCGGTCTCTTCTGCCTGTGCCCTGCGTCACCTTCGGAATGTTCACTCCGATGCACACTTCAACTCTGCTACGGTGCTTCCTTAAGACGTTTTGGGACATACTCTTGCCGTGAGCCACTCAGCACGGCGTCCTACAATGTGACGCCATCTTGGTGTTTTAGCAGTCAAGCAAGTCTCAATTGTACCGAGCAGTGGTTGTCATTCGTTCTTGGTATGACAATAAAGTTTTTCAAAGTTGAAGGTTAGCAGGAACGTCGTTTACTTGTCCAATGGAAACAACAGGTCTCCTACGGAATTTCAATGACTGCATTTTTGTCTTTACTTGTCCACTGGAAACAACTGGTATCCTACGTAATTTCAATATCTGCATCTTTGTCTTTATTTTTGCCACTCATGTTGTTTTCGATTTGGCACAACTCTATTTAATGGTTTATCGGAGTGGTGGTGTCTTTACAACATGAACTATGACTCATTTTTCTTTTCATTCGTTTTTTTTTTGCTCAAGTGCAGCATTGAACTGTGGGGTGAGATTTTGTCTTTACGCAGATATGATTTATCAGTATTCTCTGCACAGAGTTACGTTGCCATCTAGTGGCAAGTTGGAATATCTGTCTCTATTCTCACTTTAAAGTATATTTTCTACTGTTTTTAATGTGTGGCATATTGTGTGCTTATGTGCTTTACTCAGTATATACATCATATGTCCCAGGTTCATGAATTGGTCGTACATTTTTCTACTCGGGTGAGTAGTCACTCATCGGTGTTGTGTACTGTACAGTTCAGTATTTCACAAGATTGTACGATGACTTCTCGTTACTTTACATTTTATATTTACGGACCCTGCGTTCACACCTTCCGGTGTCTACTTTTCTCCAGTATTATCCTTCTCAGGATTTTCTAATGGGTACCGTTGTCTCAACATCATACTTCATTTGTTCATGGGCCCTAGGTATACACCATGTAGGTACACGCCGTGAAGAGTCCATTGTTTCCTTACTGTCTCACGGATGCTTTAAGTTTCCTCACGGGAATTGCAATGGGTTTCAGTCCCATCTGCTCATTGTACATTCGTACACGTCTCACATGTGCACAACTCTATTCTGTCTCAATCTCTCTTAGTTTTCACTATGTCAATATTACAAGGACTATTGTTTCTATGGGTCTTAGTCCCATCTGTTACTGCTTTAATCCCTTATCTTTGAAGGGTTTGCTTTTGGGTTATAGTCCTCCCAAATTTCACATATAGGTATGTATTTGTTTTATTGAACTGACTATTATTAATATACACTGTTGTCTTTATATTATACTTTGTTATGTATTGATGATGGTGTTTGGTTTGGGTGAGAATTATCCTTTTACTTTTCCTCCTCTTCCTTGTTTTCTTTCTTCTTTTCTGTTCCTTTTGTGATGTTTTCTCCTGGTGCCTCGTGTGGATTCTGAGCTTTTCTCGGCTTTTCTGCCTTGTTTTCTTTTCCTGTGTTTTCCACATCCTGTAGTCCTGAGTTTTGTTGGTTCACTCCTCTTCTGCCTTCTTACATTCCTGTTCTGGCCAGTGGGTATGTTTTCGGGCAGTTAGTCGTGGTTCTTTTTCTCCTTTTCTATGACGATGTTATTTCGTTCTCTTTCTTTTGTGTACAGAAGGGAGGATGGTTCTTATATCTTGGTTTGCCTCTCTTCTTTGCTTTTCTTATCCTTTCCTGTTGCTCTCCTTTCAATGGTTTCTTATTTCCTCAGTTTTTTCTTGTCTCTTCATTGTTGTTGTTTTTATATATAGAAGAAAGGGGGATATGTTGTATCTTGACTCTGATGTTATTCTAGCCCTGCCAATGGAATCTTGGTGTAATGACTTAACATGGAATGTTGCGAGTGAAATACTCAGTTGGCTGGGCTGAGCAGCATGCTGGCTGCTCCTGGTGGGGTCTTGTACTAATCTTCTTGTGATCTTACAACTATCCTGAACAAACCTCTCTGTACCACACCTACCTGCGTGGACTTGATCACTACAGTGTCGTACCGCTTTGGACGGTGGTCGTCTTCCGCGAGCCCCTCCTCTGCAGACGCTCGCATAGTGATTGGGGATGCGGCATTTGGAGCACGTCCGACCCTGTGCGGGGCATTCTTCTGGTGGGTGTTCCTCATTCCCGCAGTAGCCACAGCGTTGTCCTCGCGGGTTTTTGGTTGGCCATCGCCCCCTGGTGCCTCTGGACGGGGTCCGTACTGCATCCACTATTTCAGTTTTGATTGTTGCTGGCTTCTCTGCCTGTTGGGCGAGTGCGGCGTCCATTACTGTCGCTCGGGCATCGGATAGTTCATGCGACCGTGCTAAGATAAGAATGTCTTCCAGGGTGATCCCTCACTGTCGCAGTATGAGGGTCCGAAGATGTTTGTTACGGCACCCTTGGATTGCTTGGGCTCTTACTTCTTTGCTCTGATCGTCGTCCGTGCAGGTACTGGCCAGTTCTCGGAGTCGAGCGTGGAAGGCGTCCATCGATTCACCCTCTCTCTGACGAGCTTGACGTAGCTTGAAGCGCTCGTAATCCGGGTTGAGTTGCGGGTCGAAGTGGGCATTTAGCGCCCTGACTGCTGCATCGTAATCAGTGGGTGTGCCGGTGTTCGGGAGGTGAGCAAACAGCTTGTATATCTCTTCCCCTCCAAAATGGAGCAGTAGCGACCTCTTGACGTCGCCGTCTGTTTCTCGAGTGGCAGTGAAGTAGTTGTTGAGCCTGCCAATCCAGACTGTCCACCTGGGAGATGCTGTGGCGGGATCAATTAGCTCGCTGAACGGGGGCAGCGTGGTTATTTGCGAATGCTGGGACGGGGGCTGTGCCACGTGTTGTACAGGTGGCGCATTTTGCTGGGCTGCCGGCGCAGCTGCCGCTGGGACTGACATGGGTGTAGCTTGGTGGCGGCAGCGACTTGACTTCCTGAGTAGGGACTGTCTTTCCCCTCACCAGACTGGGACCTGGAATGTACTGTTCCTGCTTGGCCAATTGGGTATTGCTCCCACTCCTCTCTTCTTGGGGTGCTAGCGTGGTCTGCCCCTTCTAGGAAAGCTGGGTATTTCGCCTTCTCTTCACCCACACCAGGGCAGGTGTTGGTAGGCAATGCAGCCACACAGAGGGGTACTTGCAGGGCTTGGCTGGAGCGAGACGAGGAGCGCACACGGCGCTGATTTGGAGCGCAGTTACCCTCCTGGGCCAGCAGGGGACTCAGCGTATCCGGCGTTGTGTGAGGGCCAGAATGCCGCGGCAGGCACCAAGAGCGGCTGAAGGGAACGCGCGTGCTGACAGAGCCGCGTAGGGGTTGCGACTCACCCTGAGCTCAGTAGCAGGATGCGGGCAGCAGTCGGCCGGGCATGCAGCAGCCTTGTCGTTGCGCGGGAAGCACGGTCTCTGATCTTCGCGCTTCCGCGTGTCAGGAGGCTTCGGGACACAGCAAGGGCGCGCAGGCTGACAGCGCGTCCTGGAGGCGCTACAACGAAGATCCGCAACAGGCACCAGACTGCGGGCCGAGGTAGGAAACTTCGGCACATGGGCACAGACGCCCACCCTCGTCGCCAGTGTAACACAGCCCCACTTTACGGCCTTGCGCCGACCACACAACCCACAGAGGAACAATGCACACACAAGGATAGTGGTGTGGGCCGGAAGTCACGAGCGACCTCTGCCCGTTTATGTAAGCTCTCTGGCCACGCCTGGCCAGAGAGTGCTACAATGTGTGTGTGCCCTTCCGGGCTAAGGGTTCTGAATTTGGGGGACAACTAGACCGTTAGAGCAGGAGTCCCTGGAAACTTATTAACCATATCCCTGCCGGACCGCAAAGGAAACCTGTATAAGAAGTGTTTCCAGACGCCGGTAGTAAGATCACTTTTTCGTGCAGACAGTGTCGGAGCCTCACCTGTGTGTGCCAGCAACCAGCGGAGCCGCAACACTCTCGGGAGCACTGCAGGTAGGTGGTAGCACCCCGCGTCCCCCCCCGCCATCCAAGTATGCGAGGACCGAGAGCAGCCACCGGAGCTGCGCCACTCTCAGGGGCACTGGAAGTAAGTGGAAGTACTCCCCTCCACCCCCCATAGTGTGCCAGGACAGAGAGCAGCCAGCAGAGTCGCCCCACTCTCAGGGGTACAGCAGGTAGGTGGGCACGCTGCACTCTCCCAGTGTGGCAGCAGAGGGAGCAGGCATGTGGGCTCTGCCACCTAAGGGCAGTGGGACACCGGGCTAATAGGACTAGAAAGGAACCTGTGTGATCCTCGACGGAAACCCAGCATTCTTCAACATCTCGACACTGGGGCTCTCGTCCTCTTCTTTTCACCTTTCTATTACTTCTCTTTTTGTTGGTTTCTCTTTTGTCCCGCCCCCCCACCAGCCCCTACCGTCTTATCCTGCATATTCAGTGTTTACTCTTTTTCTTTCGGGGTTTATTCGCTCTTTTTTCTGCTCTCCTTTGTTGCTCCCTCTTGTTTCTCCATCTTTCCCTCACTATCAGCCGTAGTCCTCCCTCCCTCTCATTGCTTCTCTCTTCCTTTCACAAGCTCTTGTTTCCCACCATTTTGTCTCCTATATTGTTTTATACTATATCTTCCCCCATGTTACCACGAGCCACTTTACCACTCCTTGCCTGAGGCCATCCCATGTTTTCATATAACTTTCGTCTGTCTTTTCCACTCCTCTCTCTTTACCCCTGTCAAACCCACTACCTGAACTTCACTTTGATCCTGGCGCCTTGAAGCAATATTTACGTGGCACACAGCACCTTACAAACACCTATATAAATAATTAAATCTACTTCCCTCTATCTGTGCTGAGTCTATTCCGTTGTATGTCTGTCTATAGGTGAATGCATCCGTACAGTCTCCAAAAACACCCATTGTTTGACAATAAAGAGGAACAAAGCACAGGACAAGAACATGATTTGCCTAGGATCACACATTGTGGGTCACATAGGACAGCTGACCACACTTCTGCATTAGCAGAGCCAATAGCTCTGGCTAAACACTTATAAGGTCCCAAAGGCGAGACCGATTGCATTGCAAATGCTTGTTTGGTTTGGGAACACAAGCAGTGCACATTAATTTTTAGCAGATTAGTATGCCAAAATGACTCGCTAGTCTCTTAGCGATAGTATGCTTTAGAAAGCTCCAGAATCATCCAGGAGGTAGGCATGGAACCAAGGAGACTTGAGGTACTGCGACTGAGGAGGGAAGCTGCAAAGCACAAAGAAACTAGCAAAAGAGAAAGGCATTCAGCTAATGGCAAACTTATTCGTAAGGGGATTGAAAATGGGAGAAAAACAAAGGTGTGGGTTTGCAAAGCCAGGTGATAAACTCACATGAGCGAGAAGCCAGGAGCAAATTGGAGAGTTGTCAGTCAAGGGTATTCTGGATGAACTCCCTTTTTGTGCTGACTGATTACCCTGCTCTGGAAATGCGTCAGTCTGGCCCGGTAGTCTTTCTAAATGTTGGTCTCTGATTGGCTGACCACCATATTCCCATTCTCCTCAATCTCTAGGCTTCTCATCGACTTATTCTGTAGGCAATTCAGGAGTGATGCAGTAATGAGTGGATGGCGTGTGGAATGCGTCGACTTTGTGACCCTTTATCATGGTAACATGTGTATCTCCATTTGCTTTGATACATCTTGAGCCTGGCACTGTGTGGCGAATGAGTGGTAGGTGTCCATTGAATAGATTGGCGATTGGGTCGATGAGCAAATTAATAGATCATTGAGCTATTCAGTGGGTGACTCATGTATGGGTGAATCCTTGGGTAGATATGCTTATGCAGTGGCTTCCATTGGGCGTACTGTGTTCATGACTGAAATTGTTATCACTACTGGTGACAGATTATCATGGGCAAACAAGCCAGAGTTAACGTTGAATATCCAACACACTGCAGCCTGCATCTGTTAACATTGTCTGCTTGCTTGTGTGCTTTTCTCAACAACACGTACATTATATTTAATTTGGCTTTGAGGTCTCTGTTTTGGATTTGCAAAAGCAGTGCTAGAGTTTTACTTCATGAAGCGTGAAGGCAATTTTTAATTGCTTCAAAAATAGCTGCACAGCAAAGGGCAACTAGCCCTGCTCCACATTAAGTATGACTCAAGGTGCAGCTACTGCTAGACATGCGTTTGCATCTCTGTCTTCCTGTATTTGTGCCTTATGCAGCGACAGCTCAACTAAGGAGGGTGACAGAAGGAATATAGTGACTTAGAATTGGGGTACTGGCCATACATAGCAGGGTTGGTTTTAGTAAGCAGGATGGAAGTGGTGGAATAAACATCACAGCCCTTTATGGTCAGTAGGATAGAAAAGGGACTGCAATGAGAGAATTGTCCCTGGCGTTCCTACAAGGAGCAAGTAGCTCCGTGTCCAGCATTCTGCTTTTTAGGTCTTGCCTACGCAGCGCGCATGCGCTGCATAGGAGACCTTTAGCCGTCGTGCAGCTCTTTTTCGAAGCACATACTCGTGCTTGTGGAGGCATACACCTTGCGGGAACGCGCAGGGGCGCGCCACAAGCACGAGTGTGTGCTTCGAAAAAGAGCAGGCTGCGCGCGCACGCACCGCTCGCATGCTTGTTCTTCTCATTCTGCTTCGGCCGCGTGTTTATTTTTGCATCCCTGTGCTTTTCTTCCCTTTTCTTTGTCCACTTCCATCCCACCCCGGTCCCTCATGACAACAACACACTTCTACTTATTACACAGCATGGCAGTTTCTGCATGGCACCGCTTTCACTTTAAATTTAACGAACAGCATAGCAGTGCGCCTTTCTCTATTTCTTCTCCACGGTGCCGCTTTCAATTGAAATGTAAGGAGTGGCAGAGGTGCGCTTTATCACCCCGCATGGCCTCGCCACTTTATTTATTTGTGAACAGTGCCGCTTTCCGTTTAAGCGTGCTTTTAATTGTTTGTGAACAGCGCGCTTTCACTTTAAGTGCGTTTTTAATTGTTCGTGAACGGCGCCGCCTTCCTCCACAAACCACTACCACACATTTTTTTTCTCCTCTCTTTAAGAAGCGGCAGTCTTCTCCAAGACATAGCTCCTCCAGACAATCTTATTTTTAACACAGTACTTTGTAGCAATAATCTCTTTGTCTCTCTCTTCTCTACACCGGAGGGCAAACTAGCAACCACAAGCTACTCTCAATACATAACAAATGGCTCCATGAAGAAAGTGCGTTACTGCCGAGAACATGCCGATCACACTAAATCATACGCAGTGAGTGGGAGAATGTTTGCTGTTTTAAATAGGGCTTGTTGATCGACACTAGACAGCATCATATATGTTTGCAACTGACAGTAGCTGTCGTGCATATGCATACAAATGCCTTTATATGAAATTCCACCGTTTAACTGTCTCTCGCATCCTAGACAAAATTGCATGCAGCAAAATAATTAGTGAATTATTAAAAATCATATCACATACTCTTCCTAACACTAACCTGGCAGACGAACGTGGAGATCCCGGGAAGAAAGTATGTCACAATTCTTTTTAGTGGCTGGACTTTCAAAACAAAACCTCATTTTGCAGAACAATGACTCTTGTTGGTGTGGAAAGGTCATATTAAACAATAATAATACTCTGGTTGAATCCACCCAATGTATGGAGCCAGGGGCAGTTACCTTCCACAGCTACTGGTAAATGCACGGATTTCAAGAGACCCTGCAGCCCCCACCTCTGTGTGCATCCCGGCAGTACTGTGTGCTGCCTTACACCACTCGCCTCGTCAGCCCCTGTGTGGTGCCCCCAATATTGACACAGGCAGCCTTGCACATCCAACACTGGAAAAATCTCGCCATTCAGGGTGGCGGCTATAGCTCTAACTTTCATTAGGTTTCAACTAAACCCTCACCGTGACGCTTTACATACAACACATAAAATCACAGCAGCAATCTGTCTACGCTTTGCCCAAAGGAGAGCGCAATGTTTATAAGCTCATAAACACTTTTACTCCACTGTAAACAAAATAACATAAGTAAAATACATTATCATTTATAATACCAATAGCTCTAACTTTTTTACTACTTACTCTTAATCAAAAACAAACCAATTTAATTACACATCCCAAAATGTCTGCTTGCTTTGCAAACTTTTTGGGAAAAGCATGCACACGCGTCAATTGTTTTTAATTTTTCTTTTACAAAGGTTTATTACTGATAATATACAGTGTGTCCATTTAAAATTGCACTGTGTAATTATTGAGAACTTCAATGGTATCTGTTTTGCTCCAAATGCTGTGCACTTGTACGTTTCAAGCTAATAAATAAAATTAAGCAGGACAAACGCAGCAGATGTGGCTAGAAACCTTCAGTATCTGACTTTCAATCTTGGGTAACATGGTCCTGTCTTTGTGAGAGCTTGCTTGCCCGTCTGCGAAAACTATATAGTTGCGCTAATTAAACCATTTATCTATCAAAGCATACTCTTTCTTTAAAAAAAAAAAGGTGTCGAAGAATCTTTTGTGGTGTACGTGCCACTACCTCCTGTTGTCACTTCCCAACTAAACAAGCATTGGCATAGCCAATAGGTCTCGCCTTTGGGACATTATAAGTGTTTAGCCATGCAACAGTTGATGTTGTTGCACCAAGGATATTGTGCTGGATAACTAAACACTTATAAGGTCCCAAAGGCGAGACCTATTGGCTATGCCAATGCTTGTTTTAGTAAGACTTGGCTTGCATACACTTGGATCAGCGAGCAATTCTTATGGCAGAGAGCATTAGGTTTGCACTTTGCATGGAACCAAGATATGTTCCATTGTGTCACTGTCCTAGTGCTGCTGTTCTTGAAGTACCCACACATTTCTGTGCCCTTATTGTAGTTTATGCTAACCTATTGTACAACTGCAAAATGATAACATGTGATGCATATTCGTGGGTAACGCAGTCTTAAGCTCTGCAAGTATACATTAACATTGAACACACAGGAAGCTGGTAACAGGGGTATTCTTGTAATTAACAAGTGTTGCTTGATGTTCTTGTAACCGCAGAAAATAAAGGCTTATCGTGAGTGCAAAAAAATGTCAACCTCTCATTAAGGCTCGTACTTTTGAGCGGTAGTGGTGGCAGATAGTCCTGTAGGGTGGTGTAGGAGAAAAGCTCATAAAAAGGCCACATTCAAATTGTGCACAATAAATGGATCGTCTAGTCATTTTTATGACTTTGATAAAATACGGCTTGATATGACATCTCTTCTCCTTTAACATCTCGTTATAAATGCAATAATTCTGCAAATAAATATAGCTCTTCACAAATCAGGGGCCTATCTGGCTTTTAATGCAAGAGCTACACTTTAAATAGTGTGCACGTTCTATTGGGCACAGAGAGCATACGTGTATTTGTGATTCTATACGGCCTAAAGACCCAATGTCTGGTTAGCTATTACATTAGCATGTTCTGCAAGCATTTCAAATATGCTTACCTTTCCCACTTGATGCACAGGGTTTGCAGTAAGACCAGTTTTGATTAGTTCTGTCTGGATGCTTTTTTTAGGTCAAGCCTGGGCAGCGCATGCGCTGCTCTGTGAGCCATGCTGTATTGGAGTATGGAATAGAAGCCCCGCCCACTCCGCCCATATTTGTCATTTGCTTCTCATTGTCCTTCGTAAATGCTGGCTTCTGATTTGTTAATAAGCTTGTTAGTCCCTCCTTAGTACTGCCTTGTCTTCATTCGTAACCTCCCATGAGGACTGGCCCTTTTACTTCGGTTGTTACACAGTGAGTCTTTTTTTAGTCTGTAAGCACTATTTTCTTGAAGTAGTTTCTCCTGCTGCAGGCACAACATGCTTTCCTGCAACATTCAGCGCGCCATGCATGTTTCATTTTCTAAGCAGCCCGGGACAGTGGCGGCCGCTGCTTTGCATAGGTCTCGCATTTACAAGAGTTTGAGCTATTGGCATTGTACATGACGCTGCCTTTTATTTATGTGTTAATTATCAAAACATATAAATAAAAGGCGTTGTCATTTACAATGCCAATAGCTTAACCCCTTCAGCGCGGCGCGGATTTCCGCGCTGTGCTGAAGGTTCTGAGCGCGGGCGGGGCTATGACTGAGTGGTTCCGTCATGCGCACAGCGCAACCGATGCGCATGACGGAACCACTCTGTCATACGCACCGAAGGGGTTAAACTCTCGCAAATGCGAGACCTATTGCATTGCAAATGCTTGTTCCACCTGGTGTCCTAGGACGTGACCACAATACAGAAATCTGGGACTGTTGGGTTACACCCAGACAGGGGAAACCTATGTCACAAACCAAGAGTTGGCTGGTGATCTTTCTCACCACACAGGTAAACAACACTCAGGGTAAGGGCCAGGTAGCATGTATAAGCTGTAAGCAGGCTGGAGTTTCCAAGATAAACATCCCCAGCGCAACACAAAGGAGGTCTCAATTTTATGCAGAACACACACGTTCGGTCGAATGGACTGAGCGGGCAGGAGTTAATTAATTCCAAAACCAACAACCAGAATAAGTCTATACTTGTCATAATATGATGAAGGCAAAATATCCCATTTATGGGAAATGACTGACCTTTTACAAGAAACAGCTGGATGACGGTCTCCCTACTAGGGAACAAGTGTAAAGGCTTGTACAGCTAACTAAAATTACACTACTACCACCGCCGTTGTTCACCAAATACCACACAAGGACATGCGAGCCGGCTGCTGCCAAAAAGGTAAAACTCAGTGAGCCCTTCCA
This sequence comes from Calotriton arnoldi, assembly GCA_963921515.1. Lineage (NCBI taxonomy): Eukaryota > Metazoa > Chordata > Amphibia > Caudata > Salamandridae > Calotriton > Calotriton arnoldi. Next base: position 506,516 of record CAWUFW010004108.1, read on the forward strand.
CTTGGTTTAAATGATTATCAAGCTTTCTGGGAGAAACGAAGAACTGGGCAAAGGCAAAACGGAATAGCTTCAAAAAACCATTCAGAAGACTTTTTTTCCCCAACACTCCCTGGAACACTTCCAGAACTCTGGTGCTTCCCACTTCCCTGGGTGGATGTTGAAGCAGGGTTTATTATTCCCACACCTCCTTCCTACCATAAGCACCTCCCTGTGTTGTGAGTGTGACCTACAAATCTTTTTGACCCCTAAAGGAGAGTATTGAGGTTCAGTGGTGGAGTCTGTGCACCAGAACTCAAGTTGGCAAACATTTCAGTTGTCCAAGTAATATCCATATATCTGGCAGCCCCTGACGCAAGTTGTACAGCTGCAAAGGCGACAGTGACCCTATAGCTGCAACATTATAGCCCCCGAGGGCGCTCTAACTAACTGTGCAGTAGCCCATATCACTGTGGGACCAGAATATTCAGATCATGGCCGTCATGAAACTAGATCTGATAAACATTTATGCTTTATGGTGCAGGTGCACCCCAACTGTGAAGTTAACAGACCTTTCAGGCATGCCGGGGATGCAAAAAAATCTGAAGGATAGTGATTGGGAACAAGGATTCTCGGTGTTTCTCTGCAGTGGCCTTTAATCTTTACTACAAGCTATCCAAGACTCTGAGGTGCAGAGGCAGCAGAAACATCTGACCATGATATAGTTAGAACGTTGTTTATTGCAGGGTTTCATTCGAACCGTCAAGCTTGTGGTAAATTAATCCGATCTCTAGCTGTATTAATTGAGACCTCATAATTGCTTAAGCACGTTAATTATTTTGATTTGAGTTGCTATTTACAGCATTGGTGATGTTCATGTAACTATGCATATTGTATGAGGGTACCCGTGATATTTATTAAAGTTATGGGCTTGTGTAGGGCTGAGCAATTTGTAAGTGAGCCCTAGTGTCTTATGCGGCATCAAGAAAAGTAGGTGGCCCTAGCAACCCGAACCATGGCGACTACACCATTTATGTATGCACAGCAATGATGCCTGGCTATTTACTGAGTCATTTTGTAGACTAATTACAAAGCATTTCCCCATCTACTATTGCAGCAATCGTTGGTGCTGCCACCCTACAGGAAAACACCAGATAACCTTTTACCATTCCTTGTTATGTACATCCCTAGTGATTGTGAGTATTATAGACTCAAATGACTCCACTGGATAATATGTCCTCATTTCATTTCCATGGTTGTAGTAACACCTTTTTTGTCTTTGTGTCAAAGCAGTTTGTGGACACTTCCCTGGATACACTTTATTTTTTTGTTGTGAATTTGTAAAGCGTGTTATCACTCAATGAAGGAAGTGACCAGATTAAGGTCACCCGGGTCACTCGCGACCACCTCTCAGCCTTCCTAACAAATGAAGAGTCGGTCAGACAGTAGAGAATACAAACCAAAGGAATTTATTAGAGGTACACTCTAGTGGAGTACGGTCTGACCAGCCTCCTTAGATTGCTGCAGAGGGACTGACCTCTGCCAACATGGTAAAAAGTCAGTTTTTATATAGCGCAGCTACTCACCCTTACGGGTCTCAAGGCGCTGGGGGCCGTCGTGGAAATTAAGTGAGCTATTGCTCAGTCACATGGTGCTGAGCTGAGCTGCCGCCGGGGATCGAACCGTGAACCCTGTGCTCCGAAGTCAGCTGCCCTGGCCGCTGCACCACACCTCTCCACATAACATAATGTACATTTTCAGAATCACTAAAGACACGCCCAGACTGGAAATTTCCAGTTGGTAGCTGGTGAACAAAGGAGATACAGAAAGATGTGTTGCAATCCCGGGACCGGGTACATGCTATCTCAGCGTCAAGGTTACTCTGCCTGTGCCCGCCGCTCTAAGAGTGGGAGCAGGCCTATCTAGTGAGAAAGGTGTGTGATGACAAAACAGTCTATTCATTAGTACAGCGAAGCTCAACCTTGGAGAAATAAAAAAAAAAAATCGCAGCTGCTTTCTGCTGAGGCGGACAGAGTGAGACAGAAGTTAGTTTCGAACATGGCTCAAAATGGCGGCTGAATACAAAATGGTGCTGCGAATGCTAACTTAAGACATACAATGCATAAAGAATTCGGCTAAAACATTTCTATTCCAGCACCACGAGGATATCCTAGCGCTGAGCAGGTATATGGGCATAGTCTCGGTGGATGGGTTAAGGTTGCTTGAAGTGCCAAGTCTTCAGCTTCTTGCGGAACTCTGGTAGAGGGGAGGAGGATCTGATGTATAGTGGGCAGTCGTTCCAAGCTTCAGAAGTGTCTTATGAGAAGGCTCAACCTCCGGCTCTGTTTCTGTGTCTGCGTGGGATGTGTACGAGTCGGAATCTGGTTGAACGGAGGTGTCTGACTGTTTGATGGACAGAGATGAAATATTTCAGTGATGGATTGAGATGCAATATTTCAGGTAGTCCTGAACGTGTTGTGTAGCGCTTTGAATGTGCGAGTGAGGAGCCTGAAATGAGCTCACTTTGTGTCTAGGGAGCCAATTTTGCAGTTGAGCAGGGTTTTCAGTGTAATGTGTATTAAATGAGTCGGTTTTGAAATTTGATGCATGAGATTGGACAGTCATGTGTTTAACTCTTTTAACATTTGTACTCTATTGTATGTGGACATCTCGAACTCGCCTAATAATGGAGAATCAGCAGAGTTTGAGAAACCTTTCTGGTCATTGTGGACATAGTATCTAGATTCTTGGGCTAGCAGGGAGGGGGCTCTGATTATAACGTTTAAAAGTGCTAGACACTCCACACAACCATCAGTACAGAGAGTAAAGGCCTAGCAAACTCTAATGGGATATTCAGAATATTTTTATGGGACAGTTGAAAGATTATGGTATTGGAGGTGTTGATGGTGGTACCCAAGGACAAGGGGGTGAAAAGGTGTCCAAGTGTTCTTTAATATTGCACAGGTTGTGTTCTTCCTCTAATAAATGAGTTAAGTTAATAAGGTGAACTACACTGGGTCCACACGAAGCAGCCAGTACCATACAAAGACTTATTGAAGCATGGTGTATTCTTAGATTAACTAGAACTAGCCATAACAAACACACTAATCAGAATCTGGCTATAGCAACAAAAAGGTTGGATCAATACCTGTCCCTTCTCACGCAAATGCACATGAATCTTCACTTTTCTTGGCTATTGCCTTTTGAATCATGGAGCACCTTGTGGTGGAATGCCAAGTGCAGGATAAACGAGGATTTGTTTACTCTATACATAAATGTAACATACGTTTTAGTGTGGAGATGAGGAGCTAGTTCAATATTGCCAACGCAGACATTGCATAATCTAAAGAGAGGGAATGTTAGTACGTTTACAGCATTTTAAAGACTTGTCTAACATGCTGCTGAATCCAGTGGTCTTATTTTGGTTAAATTCACATATCGGGCATCATGCATTATCGCCAAGTTAAAGCTAAGCTTTCTGAGATCTGGGTAGGATGGTGGATACAGAGGACTGGGGCATGTGATGTGGCGGTATAGCATAGCATGTCGATGATACAATGCCCCCTCCAAACTCAAAAGCATTTTGCCCCATCGATTTTGATAAATTTTGCAGGGGAGGAGGGAGTTGATCCCAAAACTGTAGGACTGCTGAAGAGAAGGATGTGTGGTCTATAGAAGGTATCTCGATTTCCGAGCTGAGAAAGGGGGTACATATAAGACTACTTTAAACTATCTAGAGAACTTATTTTTGCTTTAGTGCAATTTGGAACCCATCAGAATGCAAGAGAAGAGACAACAAGGACAGTGCATTATGACCAAAACTCTGAGCGCTGCAGTTATTCCTTCAATGGGTTGTCAGGAAAGACCTGATATTAGAGATCTGTAGATTGGAAATGCTCTGTTTGCGATCTGAGGTACAGTACTTGAGTCCACTGATGAATCTTGTTGAATGCTTGTTAAACAATGCTTAAATACAAACATGTATGAGGTAGAACAAACTTCAGAAATGACTGGAATGATATCGAAAGAAGGTTAAATACATAATCAATGTTGCCCTCTTTGAGGAAAACAGCGAGCAGCATTGTTTTCAAAAAATGGTAGTAGGGTGAGCAAGCATGTTGCAGAAATCAAAGTGGGGTAACAATGTTGAGCTTGAAATTTAGGCTAATGAGGCCAAACCAATTACTGTTCATCCTTGCTTTGTTAGCAGATTAATGTATAGTTGAGACTTGAAATTGTCCATTTCTGTTTGTAGTCCCTTCCAATTAAAGTTGCTTGTCATTGGTATAATGATGAAGAATAAAAATAATCCTAGACCAAAAGATCCTGGGGCGCCGCACTTAACTAGCTTGGAAGTTCTGAATAAAGTAGGCGAGTCACATGAAATCCCTTTCAAGTTCCTGAACTGAGTACAGCTGAGCAAGAGTGGCACTATTGTTCGGGCTATTGAAGGCTACTGACAGATTGCAAGAGAGCAACAGAAATGTTGTACTGTTATCAGATATCCATGATGGTTCTCATGACCAAATGAGCAGTCAATTTGCTCCTGCTTGGAAGTAAGCCTGCTAGTGTTATCGGAGTGCATTGTGATTGTAGAGTCTCTCTTTGACAGCTTGCTGTTGTCTGCAGTGGGTGTTCATGAAGAATAGGAAGCCAACCCCACATTTCTGCTCCCTTGTCTACATCACAACAGTTCTTGAAAAATATTCTTACTTTTCAGAGATGCTCAAGTCAAGATCATGGAAAATACAGTTGCCAACGCAGAGCAGTACTTTGGGCAGTTCTGCACGATAATGGCAGCATACACGCGCAAGACGGCCAAGTTGCGAGACAAGGCTGATGAGCTGGTGAAGCAGCTGGTTGACTATGCGAACACAGAAAGACCAGAGATGAGAACTGCAATCAAGAACCTAGCAGATGATTTGGCCAAGGTGCAGGACTACAGGCAAGCAGAGGTAAAAAAAAAAAAAAAAAAATTCTTAGCATATTTAACTCTTGCCCTCTTCTAAAGGATTCAAATTTAGTATTCATATGCCATCAACTCCATTAGTGCACAATCTGGGACAAATGAGCATTTCCTTTTTATGCCTGACCTAGAGACTGCTTCAACACTCTTACTGGCCTCATGAAATAAAAAAGTAGTAAATGTTTTTTTTAAATACATACGTATGTGGACCCCTAGAGGGAGTTTAGAAGGGCCCTATTGGTTCAGTTGTCATTTACATTATACTTTCACCCACCACAGCATAAGGCATGAAGCAGTGGGTTATCCCAATTCATCCATTCTCTCTTGTGAGTGATAGCATTTTTATCCATATCGTATGCACATCCACCTGAAAAATTGCACCTCATTGCCAAGGTTGATGGGCTAGTACCTACTTTGTCAGTGCTTTTTCTTTCCATTTAATATATTTTTTTTAGATATTCTTTTGTGTTTAAACTATTTTGGTTACAACAATTGAAAGCCAATAGTACTTGTTTTTTTTCCTTTTCTTTTCCTATGACGTGCATTAAAACTAAAAAGGGTTTGTACCCCTGTTTGCTAGAAGCACCAATTCCATATTCTTAAAATAAATGATATGCAATGGTTATTTTTTTTCATTTACTTATATTTTTACAAGCACATAGCAGTTATGTATGTTTTCTTTATTTCTTTTACTTTTCTGGCACAGGATTGCAATAAAAACAATTAGTGAAACTTTGAGCTCTTGGTGTTGCAAATGCTATATTAAAAAAAAAAAAATGTTAAATATCCCAGCAGTAGCATAAGTAATAAAACAAAAAAACACCTAGCAAGGAAAGGGTGCAGTATCACAGGCAACAAACTAGGTGTCCCTGTGGAATTGTAAAGGGACCTCTATTAGCTACATAAGTTACTACAACCTTAATGCAATTATAAATAGAAAAAATGCAGCTGAGAATGTTTCCATTTGTTTTTATAGAAAGTGAGATTTTTTTCTAGCTTGCGTTTTAAAGATGCAACCATTTAAATAAACAACAATGGTGCATTTTTAAAACGCAAGCTAACAAAAATCTCACTTCCAATCAAAACAAACAAATGCATGCTGCGCTGCAATCTTTCTCTTTACAATTGCATTAAGGGTGCAGTATCTTATGTAGCAAATAGAGGTCCCTTTGCAACTCCACAGGGACACCTAGTAACAGCCTGTGGTACTGCACCCTTTCCTTGCGTCGTGGAATATCTTTTAGTACCTTGCTACTGCTGGTATATTTTTTTAACCAAAAGAATAAAATAACAAACATTAGCATTTGCAACGCCAATAGCTCAAAGTTTCACTAATGCAAGACCTATTGCATTGCAAATGCCTGACTTGCTTGCATTACAGTCCATGGCAACCTTGATAAGCCACTACCCCCCTTAATTTAGTTTCTCCCCAGATTACAAGAACAGATGAAAATATCTTAAACTCATGAGCAGTGCTTTACATGTCTAATAAGAGCTGATTATTTGGGTCTCCGGACATGTCTCATATATGGCATAATGGCACTGACAGCAGTGCTTGAGACAGGTCACAGTGCCTTGTCCATACAGTAAACAGTTGTTTGGACCGTAGTGTTAGAAGTCACAACCCTTCATGTGGCCACACATATAGGAACCGATAAAGGCCAGCTCCTCTTGCTGTGGTCCTTTATTCCAGTTTTCATTACTGAAGCCCTCTGAGAAAAACAGGAGGTACGTCCATGAGGATATTTCTTGAATACATGTGTGGCACAATAGTGATGCTGGAACAATGAACATACACTAAGATTTGTGGACTGAGTCTTAAACAGTGGGCAAAGGAAGATAGGCGGAGGAGGGGAACTACTCTCCAGGCCTGTAGAAACACATCCGATAAGTCTATAGTGACCAGGGTAATTCATTATTTCAAATAAACATGGGTCCCTAGTTCATGAAATGCAGACAGCAATGTTCATCTAAACATTCAATGTTAAAAACTATTCAACGGTTTAATGGTATATTGCATAAATGTAGAGAGATTTGTTTGTATACTTTTTTCTGTGTAAGTGAAAACAAAGTGCTCAGTGCTCACATGTGATACGCCACTGTGATTCAATAATGTCCGTGCACAACACAGTGTTTGTAGCGTATAACCCGGACATCAAAGTTGACACATTAGAGGGTTTTAATAGCACAGTTTACGGCAATTTGATCCCTTTTAGATAAGGGATTAATATAAGGACTCAGCAGGGCATTCAAGGAAAGAAATGAAGATGAAAAAATGAAAATAAGAACGAGAATCATGGTAAGAAAAAGGGTCCTAAATACTAGATATTAAATGGAAACGCACATTTCCATTTAAGTCATGCAATAGTAACAAAAGGTCCTAGTTAGTCTAAAAGCTAAGAAAGTCTCACGATTTAGAATTGCGTTTACTGGGTGAAGAGGACTGTGTCAGGGAAGCCAAAAGTTAATCTAGCCGAGGCACTCGACTGAAATAACGATGCTTCCAGAATAAAGTGACTGGTGAGAGATGGTGGAGGGAAAGCTTCTGGGAGGGTGTAAAGGAAGGTAAGTGAACAACAGGTATCGTTATATGCTCCAAGAAGGTACAATAAATGTGAATTGAAGAAAGTACCTAGGCATTGAATTCCTACAGGCCTAGGCATGTGCCGTACATGCTACATACATGTACTGACCATTAACACGCATACAGACCTGAAAATATATGGGGCAGGGCAATTAAACTGAAGTTTGCACCGTCCACCAGTACAAAATATTTGCACTTCCAGGAGAGTGCACAAACTACACTCTGTGCTCTGCAAGTGGGGGAAAAAACATGGCTACAGTGTAAACACACCCGGTACTGGTGCAGTTTCTGTGAGATGTCTCTGCAGTCACGTTCTATTCCATTCCTTCTGCATTGACACCAGAAGTCCTGCTCTGGAAGAGTAACTGATGAATTACCTGCACTGATTGCCGCCGCCTCAGGCTGCATAGCATCTCCTGCTGGAGTGCCCTCAGCCTGCTCCGTGTGGTACAACATGGCGGGGCTCTTGCATGCCTCGTCTGCCACGGGGGCGGGGCTGACACCCAGCGGGAACGCTGCTAGAATGGTGGGGGTAGGTGTGAATGGGCGTGAATCCATGCTCTTGCCTTACGGAATGTAGTACTGAATGTCAGACTATGTAAACCAAAGTGAGCGACCACGAAGAGTTAAAATAACAAAAAAAGCATTTGAATGCAATAGGTCTCGCATTTATGCTATTGGAATTGTAAATGACAATGGCTTAAATTCTCGCAAATGCGAGACCTATTGAATTGCAAATATTACTTGTTTCCAAGCGCCTCATGCCGCGCTTGCAGGTTAATAGAGCCATGCCTCTTTCTTTAGACGCAGCTCGTCTAAAGAAAGGGGCGTGGCCTCTATTAACGTGCAACCGTGGCATATAAGGCTTGGAAAAAACAAAAAAAAGTGAATAAAGAGTAAAAAAAATAAAAAATACATGCAGCCGCGTTCGGTGCTGCAAAAAACCAAAGGCGCGGCCACCACTGAGGCTTGCCGTGCCATAAAAAAAATTCAAGCGTTGGGAGAGAGCGTGTCCTGCCTGCAACCGCAGGCAGGTGAAAACAATTTAAGCAAAATGGTGCTCGGAGGCTGTAATTAAAGCCTACCAAGTAACAACACGTGTAAGAGGACCAGTCCTTATGGGATGTTACAAGATGAGACAAGGCGGTACAAATGAGGGACTACTAAGCCTATTGACCAATGAAGAGCCAGAGTTTACAAAGGACAACTACCCAAGTGTAACGGGATCACTATCCGGAGGGCACTAAACAACAAGGAGACCAAGGGTGAGGTGAAACTAGTTATTTATTCTCCCACAAAGCAGGGTTCTGTGTACTAGGGTCCTCCCCTGGTTGGGGCCCCTTTGGGAGTCGCCTCTTTGTCCTAGGAAGACGAGTGCAACAGGGTCGTCCTGGCTTTTCCCCACGTCCGTGGTTCAGGTACCGGAAGCAGTTCAACAATCCCAAAAAAAAAACAAAGAAAAATAGAAGGGGGTCAATGGGGAAGTAACTTCCTTCCTTATACAAGGGGAGTGAGGGATGATGCACCACAACGAACGCCGACACCGTGCGATCCCTGCTGTGACCTCCCTCTCGGTTACCACTTCCCCCTACCCGTGCCCTGGAAACCCCTGAAGCTTCGCCTGTACCTTGTCAAGCCACCCTCCTCCTGGAGGGCGGCGGGGCGGAACACGGTCTCGTTGGCCTCCTGGCTTGACGTCTTCGTCGAGGGCAGCGTTTCCTCTCTCGGTTCCTCTCCGTCCGTCTGGGTTCACCAACCTCCACGCCTCCAACTCTCCTGTCGGCTGGGATTCTTCCGCATACGTGCGGGGGCTTCCCTCTCTTGTTCCGGCTGCTCTCACATCCGATTGGTTGGACGATGGATACGTCACGGGCCACGCATCCGGGGACTCCTCCGAAGGAGATTCCTTAAAGGGCTCCACACCGGCCTGCATGGAAGGCAACAGCACGCTGTTAACCGCGTCAGGGGGCCAATCGGATCCTCCGTCGTCAGTGGACTCCTGACACCAAGCCAATGAAAAATATGGGCGGAGAGTGTGCAGAGCTTCAAGTCCATACCTGAATACAGCATGCCTTGTAGAGCAGCGCATGCGCTGCCCAGGCTCGACCTAAAAAGGGCACCAGTTTCCCATGGCCAGATCTATTAGCTTTTCCAATGCTTGCCCTATCCTGCTTTCAGTAATGCCTGTACACAAGCTGTGTCTTTTTCAGCCTAATAAGTTAGATTACTCAATTAAAACAATTTCCTTTATTTGGCTTCATACCAAGTCAAGGAGTTTATTTTTGTTTTGCACTAAGCACAGTTTCTTCTGAATCACTATGCTGTTTGATAGGTGAGCCTTCTGTGGTTGTAAGAAATATTGACGGAACAGTTGAAGTGTGATGTATGCCTGGCGATGACTTCTAGGCAATTGAAGGAGAGAAGGTCTTCTCTCTTGAGACCTAGACTGGTCCTCTAGGGGAAAGAACATTCAGCCTTAGGGTTCTGACTCGTTGAGGGCTATTCTTAGCTACAGAGTGTGAAATGATCCCTTAAAAATATGCCATTGCTTTTGTTCCTTCTCTTGCTCGACCTTGAAATACGAAATTGAAGTGTTTGACCACAAGAGGTCCACTGGTACCATGTTCAGCCTCTATACTCGAGGAGGGCATTGCTCCCTAATTTGCCTGCATTGCATTGAAGTTGAAGCGCCGTTAGAGTCGAACATGATTTTGAACTCGAGTTCAGCCTTGCTATCCAGATTAATTGAATCGGTGTGCTCAGAATAAGCCTGTGTCCTTGTCATCAAGACATAGGTAAACTCCAGCAGTGGCCTCTGATACCAACCTCTGTCTTTTCAGGAGGAAGGTTCTTTAAACTGAAACCCCATAAAATCATATATTAAGATGAGGCCCACACAATCTCTGTTTATTGAGCTTATTTCCCCTCGGTCCCCGGAACCCATCTGTTTGAAATTGATACTATGACCTTCCATGACGTCACATAGTACTGAGAGATCTTTACATCATTTCTTCTACTCTGCAAGTTTAGATTGAATTTACTTTAGAAATCTCATCATTTAAACCACCCACAGCATCATCTACGTCATGACCTGTTTCAGACCATGATGAATGTATTATTTAGTCCAGCCACTACCAGAGAAACGAGACGAAAAACTGCATTCACCAGATCAGTACTCTGTTGAAGGGCAAACTCCTGCCAGTGTGTGATTGTCTTTACTTTATCCAAGAGATGTAATGTAGCTTTGTAATGTCACTACCCAAGACAAATGAGTGACACCCAGCAGCTACATGCCTTAATGAGCAAGTTCAGTGGTTCTCCTTAACCTTCGTGATTGCAAGTGAAACCCAATGGATATAAATCGATCGATCAGGATTTATAAAGCACAGCTAGTCACCCGCAAGGCTATCCAGGCACTGAGGGTCTTGCTGCTTTGGGTGGGTTAAGTTGAACAGCCTGGTCTTGAGTCCTTTCCGGAATTTCAGAAGAGCGGGTGAGGTCAGGAGGTGAAGGAGGAGGTCGTTCCAGGACTTGGCAGCGAGGTAGGAGAAGGAGCGTCTTCCACTGTTGTTTTGGCGGATGCATGGGGGGGTGTGAGAGAGAGCGAGGCGGAGCGCAGGTGCATGGATGTGGAATTCCTATAGCCCGACGCTCGGGACATATTGTTTGGGGTCAAGGGCAACAAGTTTTCATGTGTATTTTGTCCTTTGGACAAGTAGGCCAAACCCCCTGCAGTACAAACCCTTTGGCTGCCAGTTTGCAATACCACATTATGGATCAGGGAAGGGCAATGTCTGCAGTGAAGGTAATATTTTTGTCCATATGTTAATGCTGTTCAAACTTGTATTTAGGGTTAATTAGTGCAAAGCCTTTATTATTAGGGTGAGCGCTCTAAGTAAATGTTGTAAGCTCTGACTGCACTACTGACAGTGGTTCCAGTATAAAAATGTGTGTACACGTTTTCAAAGTTTAGCAATATGAGGCTATGCATAATGCTCCCAGAATGCTCTCTGATTTGATGCAAATATTTGCAGAAGCTTGAAAGCAAAATTGATGATACTTTGCTTTCAAAATAAAATGTTCATAAAAAAATGAAAGCAGGAAAAAAATATTTCGCTACACTAATGTAAAATTTCAGGTACCATTTCTTTGCAGCATCCTTTAGTAACATGTGTTGATGCATGCTAGTATTTCCCCAAGATATTCATTATGGAAAATCAGTGTAACCAGTTTCAATAAGATTATGGGAAACAAAAATAAACAAGCATTGGCAAAGCCAGTAGGTCTGAAATTGGTGGTCAGCTTTTTAGTTTTGTCAATGCGTGAATTGTTTTGGCATAGTTTTTGTAAAAGCCTATTGGTGTGGGAACTGCTGGGTCCTCATAACAAACATTGGCAAAAGCAAAAATTATTTTTGGTCTCAAAAAGCACACATTGCCACAGTAGTTACTGGCACTGAACAAAACTACTTGGTGTGCCAATATGCTCCTTGTGAAAGAGCAGAATGCTGTCACTCACAGTGAAGCCAGCCGATGTAGAGAGAGACAGAATTTTTATAAACGCAAAAGTCATGGTCAACGCCAGACCAAATTAGGGGCACAGTTATTAAAGAAAGTCTCAAATGTGCACCCATGGTATATGTCCTTGCATTAAGTGCAGCTCTACGTCTTTCCTGGATTTCCAAGAATTTATAGAATTAGGACAAGAAATAGTACTCCTAGAAAACATTTGTGAACTGCATGTTGGCATGAGCAAATATGCATGCGCAGACTTGCTCATGCGAAAATCTGAGTGTTTGCAAGTTCACTTTACCGCCAACTCTGGAAGAAAGTTTACGTCTGCTATTGTCGGGAGTACATTTTCAACATTTCTCAGTTTGGGAAAAGATTAGAGAAGAGTTGTTGAAAACCCTTAAAACATGCTAGTTAGGTTTGAACCGGCTCAAAAGGGCATTCTAACTCTGGAACTATTGCTTACCACTACCTTCAGCCCCAGTATGTAGATTTGCGGAAACGGGGCAAGATAAGGGGAATTCAAGTATTCAAACACTACTGCGGTATGAGCCCAGACGTGGGTCCCGTGCTCTCCATGCCACTGGAATCAAGCTATCCTGGCTGAAAAGGGGTGAAACCCCGAAACCGGTCCTAGGATGCTTGTTTCCAGTCCAGGGAGGACCTGGCTTGGCAGTTCGGGCTGGACTGTTTCCATGAGGCACAGGGTCAAGACTGATTTGCATATGGCTGGGTTCAAACTGGAATGGCATGGTGAGCAAAAAAACGATGGATTTAGGCCCAGATCTCTGTACTGGGGTGAATGTATGACATTGTTCTGCATTCTGTCCATCAACTGTTGTTTTTGCAGCGGTATGAGCCCTGGCATAATCAGAGAGGCTAAATCAGAGCTCTTGTATGATGAGATTGCTGCCTTAATTTGCTACATGGCATCAAAGGGACAAGTCGATTTTGTTACAGGACAAGTAGATTTATGAAGCAACCTGCCCCATGGACAGGTAGATATTTTATTAAATTCCACACCCGTGAGGTGTCTGGAGGGCTGATGGAAGTTCATGCGACGGTTGATGTATGCTGGTCCTTGATTGTGAAGGGCTTTGTAGGTGCAAATCACCATCTTGAATTTACATCCCTTCTGAATGGGGAGCCAGTGGGGCATATTGAGGTGGGAGTGTGATGTGGGTCCATCTGGGGAGGTCGAGGATGAGTCTGGCCGCTGAGTTCTGTATGGTCTGCAGTCTCTTCAGGAATTGAGTGGTGATTCCTACATAGAGTTCATTGCTGTAGTCCAGCTGGCTGATGACTAGGGCTTGAACGACAGTTTGTCTGGTATTGACAGGGAGCCATTTAAAGATTTTCCGGAGCATGCAAAGAGTGAGGAAGCGGGCGGATGCGACTGCATTGATCTGGTGTTTCATGGTGAACTGGCTGTCTAGAATAATGCCATGGTTGTGGGCGTGGTCTGTCGGAGTGAGTGAGGGTCCTAGATTGGAAGGCCACCAGGAGTCGTTCCACTGGGAGGTGTTGTTCGCGAACATCAGCACTTATGTTTTCTCTTTGTGGAGTTTAATGCAGTTGCTTTTCATCCAGTCAGGGAAGCTCTCCATGCACGTGCGGAGGTTGGCCCTTGTGGTGGAGGTGTCTTCTGATAGTGAGAGGATGAGCTGGGTGTCGTCTGCGTAGAATATGATGCTTAGTCCATGGGTTTTGACGATGTTGGCCAAGGGGGTCATGTTAGTGTTGAAGAGAGTGGGGCTAAGGGACGAGCCTTGAGGGACGCTGCAGATGATGCTTTTCAGTTTCGAGGTGAATAGTGGTAGGCAGATTCTCTGGGTTCTTCCAGTTAGGAAGGAGGCGATCCATTTGAGGGCGTCTCCTTGGATTCCAGTCTGACGGACCCTGTTGATAAAGTTGTGGTGGGATATGGTTGCGAACGTTGCAAAGAGTTCAAGGAGGATCAGGGCTGCCGTTTCTCCCTGGTCCAGGAGGGTTCTGATGTTGTCGGTGGCAGCGATCAGGGCAGTTTCGGAGCTGTGGTTCGTGTGGAATCCAGGTGTTTGAGTTGGCGGTTGATGACTTTTCTGAGGACTTTGGCCAGAAAGGGCAGAAGGGACGGTAGTTCCCGAGTTCCTTGGGGTCGGCAGACTGTTTCTTAAAAAGGGGGTTGACTTCTGCGTGTTTCCAATATTCTGGGAAGTTGGCAGTGGTGATGGATGCGTTGAAAATTACTGTGAGCTTGTTGCTGATCTTCTTGCTCCCGAGGTTGAAAATGTGGTGGGGACAGGGGTCCATGGGTGCTCCTGACTGAACGGAGTTTGTGACGACTTTAGTGTTCTGTGTGGTGAGCTGATCCCAGGCAGTGAGTAGGTGATCGGGGTTCGCATCTATGGAAGTAAGGAGGCTGTAGAGGTCAGAGGGGGGTAGGTTAAGGTTCAAAGTTTTTGTAGATGGTGGAGATCTTGTTGTTGAAGAAGTCCAACAGGGTGTCGCAAAGTTCCTGGGAAGGGGTGATGTTTTCGGTGGCTGAGGGGTTGGAGAATTCTGACTATGTTCAAGAGTTCTTTGCTCTGATTAGTACTGGCTTCGATGTAGTCGGACAGGGCGCTCTTTTTCGTCTCTTTTCGGAGTTGGGGGTATTGGTTGAGGGTGGCTCAGTCTGTGGGCTCTTTGCTGGTGCACCATTACCTTTCTAATTGCTTGCAGTTGCGTTTTGTGGTTCTCAGTTCCGCAGTGTACGAACTGGCCTTTTCAGTGGATCTCTTGAGTTTGGTGTGCTTGACTTGGGCAACGATTTTGACGCAGTTGGTGATCCAGGTGCAGAAGTTCTTGCAACCTGTTCTAGATTGGTTGCCGTGTCAGATTGGGAGGTGTTGAGGGCGTCGGTCCACTTGTTTTCTGACACTTTGTTCCAGCTGCAGTGTGAGGTGCTGGGTTGTTTGGTGGTGCCGGGGATCCTTTGATGGTGAAGTGCACGATGGCGTGGTCTGTCCAGGTGAGCTCGGTGACATGACTGTACTTGACCCTGTCGCTGCCCGTGAAGATGGAGTCAAGTGTGTGTCCTACAATGTGTGTGGGGATAGTGACTAGTTGGGTGAGGCCGATGTTGTTCGTGCTATCGAGGAGGTTGGCGGTGTTGGTGTCATAGAGGCTGTCGAAGCAGAAATTGAGGTCTCAGAGGAAGATGTCGTGTTGAGTCTTTGGCGAGTGGGGCGGTGAAGTCGGGGATAGCGTTACAGAAACTGGGTTGTGGTCTTGGTTGTCTGTAGGTGAGGGTGCCTCTGATGGTGGTTTTGCCGTTGGTTTGGAGTTGGAAATAGAGGTGTTCCATGATCTGTGTGGTGTCGTCTGTGGTGGTGGTGCAGTGAATGGTTTCTTTGTGAATGATGGCGATTCCGCCTCAGTGTTTGTTGATGCCGTCCCTGTGTGCTATCTTGTGGCCGTAGGGGGTTGCTAAGGCAATGTCTGGAGCAGATGTGCGGTTGAGCCAGGTCTCTGTGAGGAAGATGACGTCGGGTGTGAGGGAAGTGATGGTGTGGATGCAAGCACCAGAGCACGTGTGTTTTGGTGCCTTGTCCGCGGTAACGGTAAGTGTTTGAATGTGAATCTTCTATTATGTATTTTGCTCTAAGACCCCTCGCCACGCTAACCTTCCCCACTGTGACACCCCAGGCCCTGGCTGCACGTTGCTTGCTCCTTAGAAGTGGAGCTGTAGCATTTTTCCCCCGTGAAATGGATGCAAAAGACGAGCAGGCCTGTGTTCTTGTTCCCTTGAGAAGTTGATACGAATATCCGAGTAAAGGGCAAAGACGAGATATGAGCTTACGCTAGACCATTATCTGCTTTATGACATTAAAACTGGCCTGATCTTCGTGTCCTTAACAACATTATTGCAAAAACATGGATTGATTTATGAACAATGAGTGTTAAAAATGTTAAGGCAATGCATGTCAGCGATTTAGTTCCTCTTATTTCAAGTTTTACTTAATCTTGCCTCCCTCGAGAGTTAGCTATTTAATCATGTTGTGTTTCTTTCTGTATTTTTTTTTCCGTGAATACTTTAATCTGTGCAGGTGTTTATGAGGGGCTTTGATTGAGAGCTCTGACGCTGACCCTGAAGCCAAAGCAAAGTGCCTGTCAGTGGGTTGGCCTCTCTGCAGAGCACACAGAACAATGGTCATGTATTACAGTTGTAATTGAAATTTTGTGAAAAGGTGTGTGAAGGGGGTGCAGAGATTGCAAAATATTTACAGGGCAAAACCAAAAGTAAAATAAATTGCTTAAATGTGAGTGAGCGTAGTGTATGTTTGGACGTGGTGGAGTGAGGGAGATGCAAGGAAGTGCATTTGGGGAAGAGTGAAAAGAGGGTGCTGAAGAGGTGGTTGAAGATGTGCAGATCTTTTTTTTCAATTTTTCCTTCTGCAGGAGGATCCAACCTGGACTTCACGTTTGTCCATTAAGCTTGCCCACGTCGCTTACTACATAAGTCATACCAAACTTTAACGCCTCACCACTTTCACATATCACCAGCCGCCACTGATAGAACTAAACGGCACTCCTACCACGGACCGCTACTGCTAAATGTACTTTTATAGAACAAAAAGGCAAGCCATTGAACCTCAATGTACTTTTACAGAGCAAAGCTGGGTCAATCTGCTTCTGGAAGAACCAAATGAAGAATCTTCAAGGTGAGCTTTGTGGTTATTTTTTAGTTTTGTGGGCGACCTACCAGGTCTCAAGAGGATCCGTCTCGATCCTTCTGGGCCGCATTTGCAGAGCCATTTCCTGAAAAGCAGCAACACCCGGGGACAGGCATGTTTTACAGGCAGACTAGCATTTTTTTTCAACTTGACACGCAAGGAGTATTCTCACATCACCTGGTGGAATGTTGATTTTCCGTGCCAGGGCCCACCCTGTGTCATATGCGAATTTTGGATATTTCACATAAACTGTGCATGATCTCTGGAGTAGAGCGTGCCTAGATCAGCAGTCTTCCAAGCACGGATATTTTTTCATGCCTCAGAAGGCTGAGCTAAAGCCATGCACTTGGAAAATACCAAAGGGCCTGACTTCAAACAGAAAAAACACTGTACTGCTGCATCCATTCAGTGGGATCTCTCTCAGCTGACTGTTGCCATGACCCTGTGCAGACAAGACAGCCGCTGTTCTGGAACTCGTGGGGATTACTGTCCTGGTGGATTGTATCTTTGGTGGTAAAACACCTCTTTAGTTACCTAGTGGTGGGAGAAGCATCCCCCACTGTTCTGAGCTGGACATTAAGAACGCCTTCTTTTTCTCTAGTTACAACATTTTGATAGAGTTAGAGTTTGTTTTCATCTTCTGGATTTCTTCATTTGCACAAGACCTCAGAAGCTTGTTCCCAGAAATATAAAGGTTTTTGATGCATTTTCTACTTGCCTTTTGCAGTGGGAGAGTTGAAGCACATCCAAAAAACATCCGAGGACCACACTGTGGAACAGCCATGTACTGCAGGGGCCTTCATTTCCCTATCAGCTGTTTCTGATCAGTCCTTCGTGTGCCAGCTCCAACTTGCTGCCTACACAGCAGGCCCTACGTTTGCCTTTCAGCCACCTTGCCTTTTTGCCCTTTTTCTTTAGCCCGCTTTCAATCCTGTTGTAATCGTCTTTGCTTAGTCTCCACCGCCCGTTATCGTTTTGACTGGCCTCTACTGCCATTGTTTTTGCTTTACACCCCTACTGCTAATAGTTTTTGTTAGCTTTTTGCCATTGTTTTGTTTTAATATCTACTTAGTAGTCATCTTGAGAATCACTTACTGTTCGTTTAATCATACTAACCACTTAAGTATTTTCTTAATTGTCCAGCCGCATTGTAAAGTGCTGTTTGTATAGCAGCCATATAGCCAATAGCTGTTTAAATCCCTCATTGTATTTCCTCCCATTTTATGTTGCTGTACCTGCACTGGCTCGCCGCTCGCTTTTTCCATCTTTTTGCCACTCTCCCTGCCGCTTCCGCCAGCCCTGCGACCCTCCCTCCTCCCATGACCTACTTAATGGAAGCCGCAGAACAGCTGAACAGCAGGTCCGAGCAGCAGGCATGCCACCAGTGTGGCAAGTCAGTCTACGCCCCAGTGCCAGGAGCCCTGGCTCTCGATACATGCTGTTACTCCACCACTGAACTCCTAACCCTGAACCCCAGACTATGCAACAACAACTGCTGCCGCAACTCTCCTTGTTCCACGGTAGGTCCTTTCTCCTGCAGGCACGGTCTCTTCTCCTGCAACACCGGAGCACCTGCATGCACGATGACCACCACCACCTCTTTGGAACAACTCCACTGCCTGCTGTTCAACGCACAATCTCTCTACAAGGACGCCACCAAGATCTGGGACCTACGTGTGATGAATGGGAAAGGGTGGGATCTATGCCTGTGAATGACAGACGGCCTCTCTCACGCAGGGAGGGAGACCGCATCGCCCCAAACCATGAGGCTGACCGCGTCACTGGCCTATAGAAAACACTGCCATAGAGTACAATGGCAATAATTCATTATGAAGGGCTTTAGAACAGTAAGCCCTGCGTCTAGCGTCACAGTTCAGAAAGCTGATTTACTGCCTGGCTTCTTTCTCCTGATTCAGAGCAAGGGAGGGCAGGCAGCCTGGGGCACACCGCCCAGACTAAAATACATCGATTTGTTCAGAGATACGATTGTATCTCTAAAAAAATAGATCTATTCAATATTTGTACACGAACTCTGAAGGAAATAATTTCAGGGGGTGCAGCCCCAGAGACCTAATGGAGAATCCACCCCTGGCTCTTATTGTTACCTCTCTGAAATGTTTGGCTCTGTTTTCACCATTTCAGTGATTGATGATTTCCTAGGAATCCTTAAAGGCTTTCATCTTGTAAGTTAACCCACCCCACCTTGGAAATTAAATGTCTTACAAAAGCAGTTAGGAGCTCCTCATTCAAATCTATCATTAACTCAGTTGTGCAGAGCATATCACGAATGTTAGCAGTTCAGTGGCAAAAAATAAAGTAAAATTCAAGCTCTCTGTACCAAGGGGCCATTCACAGCAGTCCATCTTAGTAAGATTTCATGAAAGTGGTGATATTTGAAGCCTATTGCTTTGGAACGTCTGGAAAAAAAAAAAAAGGTTAGTAATTCACGACGCTGGTGGAGCTTAAAGAGGAGGAGGACCTCTGACTCCACCCTCTCAAGAGTCCTGGATGGTAACTATAGTTCAAACTGCCTCCTATGGAAGAGTCATTTATACTTTGCATGATCAGATAGATTTATTTAATCAAGTCCCTTTTTGCAAATGAATAATGTTTCTGTGATGGACAATGTTGCTCGCCCTATAGTGGATACCACAGTATCATAATTGGTTTCTCTCTTATCTTGCTTTCATTTATTTTTTATTTTTTCTTGCTATTATCTTTTTACTTTTTTCCCTTTCTCAATTTTATTGTTACAGCTGTGGATCATAGCACTACAAAGATATGGTAAATTCCCACCTGTCTCATATTTTATATCTTGTATCTCATATTGGTTTACCTCTTTCATAGAGTATACTAAATTATATGTTCTATCCTTTTATATTATATTACATTGATATTTCTCTTTTATTGTTATTTCATTTCTATTTAAACATTTTACCTATCTTTTTTAATCTATACTGGATTGTAATTTAATACCTTATTCTATACCGCATTTCCCTTCATCATTCCCTAACTGAAATTTCTTTATCAGAACTTTTAGTGTCTTTTTTTTGGACTTAGTCTTTTATATTTCCCCAATATTTCATTTTATTATTGTATTATCTATTTTCTAATAAGATAAATCTGATTTATGGATATATATATATGAATCTTTTTGAATTAATATATTTAACTATTTATGCTATTATTGTAATGTACTTACTGCTTTTATATTACATATGCTTGTATTGTCTTATATTTATAAAATGCTAATAAACAATTTCAACACAAAAGAAAAGAGGAGGACGACAATGGTTCTATGTGCTACATTGGGAATATTCTGCAGAATAAATGCTATTATATATTCTCAGTTTTTCTGGTTGTGACCTTGGAACTAGCAGACTTTTGCTTAGTTCACTCGCCCTCTGTCCACAGAGAATTGAGATGCACGTTCAAGATGGGTGATCGCAAAACGGCACTAAAAAAGGAGTTCAGGTTACTCTTTTAATAATCTTTAATGCTGAAACAGAAGAAAACATGATCACTTCTTTGTTTTTACCTTTTAGGTGGAAAGGTTGGAATTGAAGGTTGTCACTCCACTCAAAACATATGGCTCTCTTATTAAAATAAAACGGGTAAGTGTGGTGTAGCAGTTACATCATTTTATTGCGTAGAATGCAGTGTTACTTTGGTTCAAGCATGCATTTCTTTCACAACAGGCAGAGATCAAGAAATTTAACAACGCCAGGAACCATGAGATAAAAGAGCTGGAAAAGCTGGATAAACTGCGACAAAAAGCCCCGTCGGACCGTCATGTGATTGTATCCTTTTCCGTACTAGATGAGAACTTTATCAATTTTTTGTGACTTTACTCTCCACAGTAAGATTCTCTGCAGTTACCTACTAGCGAGTGCTTGCTGGTAGCGAGTAACGACCCTTCAGACTCCTTTTTAGGTGTGGCTACTTATCACTGTAATTGTTTGGTGCAAGCTCATGTCCTCAATTCTTTAAAAAAACAAGCATTTGCAATGCAATAGGTCACGCATTTATGAGAGTTTGAGCTATTGAGACTGTAAATTACATTGCCTTTGTATTTTTTAAAACAGATAAATAATAAGGCATTGCCATTTGCAATGCCAATAGCTTAAACTCTGGCAAATGCGAGACCTATTGCATTGCGAATGTGTGCTGTAATTTTTTTAAAAAAGCATTAGGAGAGAGCGTGTCCTTCCTGCAACAGCAGGCGGGACAAAGCTATTTGAGAAAATAGTGCTCGGAGGCTGTAATTAAATCCTACAGAGCAACAACAACACGTAACCGGGGGTGTCACCATGGGAGGTTACAAAATGAGCCACGGTGGTACTACTAAGCCTTTTGACCAATGAACAACCACAGTTTACAGTGGACAGTGACAGTAGCCAATGAAAAATGTGGGCGGAGCTTCAAAGCCCTACCTCAATACAGGATGCCTCGCAGAGCAGCACAGGTGCTGGCCAGGCTCGACCTAAAAATTAAAATAAAGAATGGAGAGAGATACAGAGGGCTTTGACTTGGACCGTTCCAGTCACTTAATGAATTTAGAGGTTAATAAAAACCAAGTCAATGCGATTGTCGCACAATGATTAAAGGCAAATGTCTCATTTTAGAATGTTAAAGCAGCCTTCTCTGGACAATTTAAAGAAAATTAACTCTTGATAGAGCAGCTGTATTAAATATTACTTCACACTGAAAAGTTCTCTAAAAGTTTACAAAACAAGACAGTAGCCTAGCATCTTCGCGTCTGAAATATGGCAGAAGTATGTTATTACAAGTCAGTTAAGCAAGTCGTCTTATAGATGGCAGCAAACACAAACAGATGGCATGCCGAAACATTGGGCAGCGACCTAGAGCATGAACCATACTTTCTTAACATGTACTGCTCAATATACAGTAGTTTCATGACTCCTTATCAGATGACTTTCCTTACAGTAGGTGCTAAATGTGTTGGGAGTATGTTGCAAGCCTATTTTTTTTTATGTCAGTGAAGATAGCGTCTTTGATCTAGTGCAGAATTATTATCAGGCTTTTGTCCAGTTTTAACTGGAACTTTGTATTTTTATATACAATTTTAATTGCTTTGAGCAAAGTTGTTGAAAGACTGCAAGCTTTGCCCAGCAAACTGCCTTTGTGTATCCCACTGAATGCTATCTTGAAGTAAATAAAGCATGAATAGGATTTTGTTCCTGCACACATGCACTTATAGACCTTCATGGCTATCAGAATTATGTTCTCAAAGGTGGCACTGCTTTATCGAGAATCTGATTGAAATCAAGACGAGAGCTCTTTGCTTTGAGGCCAGTGCTGTGCATCTTCTAAAATTGAAGATGTGCTCTACTTCGCCTCTTAATCAGGAAGAGCTATGTGCTCAAAATGTGCTAGTTCATTTTTATACCCCTCCTTCTGAAGAGGACGAATTAGTGACTCTTTCTAAGGGATCATAATTGTGACATTGAAATAACATTCATTATGCTTGGAAGTTGTTGACCCAGAATTGATGGTCAGACTTAAACAAGATTGAAGGCAACCCATATGGGCTCGGCTCTCTTTCCAGCCTGCTCTTCATTATTCTCCCTAGAATGCTAGCTTCTGAGGCCCTCGTTTAATAGTGTCTTTGCTTATTACTGATCAGTATAAAGGTGTGGGCAACACCCTGGCTCCCATGCAGTGTAATGTAGTGTAATGCACATTTCTGGCAAGGATAATGTCGTAGCATCAAGATAGCTGCCTTCATGATCTACTGGGATCATTGGTACAGGTGGGTGAGTCTGGGGTGATAACCTCATCCTTGGAGACAGAGAAACTGCACATAATGCTTACAGGCAAGACTTTTTACAAAGCTGCTTTTTTGGTTACATGAGCGTATTTCCAAGGAATTCACCTGCAGTTTCAATCCTGGCTTATCCTCCCCCCCCCCCCCCCCCACTTCAGTACACTCACTGTTTCACACTTTACGCGCCTAACTCAAACCAGGGAACCTTCCTCAATACACTACAGCTGCAGCTCTTACTAATGCTCTTGCACCTTGTATTTGGGGAGGCAATTGTGTCCCCAACATGCACTGGATCAATCGCATCAGTCAGCGTCTGGTGCACAATCCATAATGCTAACGATCACCTACAACAATGGGCGACTCATACACAGGTAGCAGGTGTTTGGCTTCTCCTACATTCGGACTCAAGGGAATACCCCTACTGCTCAGGCTTAAATGGTTTACATTCCACAATTGACCTCTTCTACTGCAGTACAGAGGCGATATCCCAGGGGTCCGGGGCCGAATATTTCAGACGTACCTTATCTGACCACAATTTGCTCCAGCGTACCTTGACCTGGGGTGAAGGGCGCCCACTCATAACAATGTGGCGCCTCCCCACAGAAGCCCTGCATGACGCTGCATTCTACGCTCCTCTTGCGAAACAGCTGGAACACTATTTCCAATACCATGAGTGAACTGCCTCTGATGCCATAGTGGACCGGAACACTTTTAAGGTAGTCCTAAGAGACCTAGCTATCAAATCGGTTTACTGTTGTAAGCTTCTGCTCTGCAAGGACTTGCAGCAGCTTGAGGCAGATATAACCGGCCGTGAATTTCAAGTGCCCACAGACCCTACCGCCCAAGCACAGTTGGCGCAAGCGAAACGCTCTTTTAGGACTACCCTCACTAAGCTAGGTTCTTTAGATTATAGAGAATACATGGTCTATCAGCACGCATAAGGGTATAAGGTGGGGAGACACCTTGTCTGGCTTGTTCGGTCGGAGTTCCCCAGAAAACCACTTTCAGCAAAACACACTCAGACAAGAGGCATAGTTAACAACCAGGAGGCGATCAATCACATGTTCCGGTCCTATTATGGTGCACAGTAGGCTGCGCAGGGAGACGCAGATGCCCCTGCATTGCAGGACTTCCTGGGCAGATTGCAAACCCCCATCGTGCTGAACAAGGGACCCACCAACTTCTGATGAGATCCCTGAATCCTAAACAAACGGTGCGACTCGAAGCCCCTGAAGCTGATGGTTGCCAGGGGAATTTTACGCCATGTAGTCTCGACAGTTAATCCCGAGCCTACTGCGAAACAATGAGCTCGCCTGCTCCCAAGGGGTACTCCCACCATCTATTAGGGAGGCTGTACTGGCGGTCCTACCCAAACCTGACAGGGATCCCTTACTAGTAAGTTCATTTCTCCCACTGTCATTGTTAAATACTGACTACAAGATTCTCTGGAAGATTTTGGCTAATCAACTGATACCAATAGTGCAAAGGCTAATTAACCCAGATCAGTATGGCTTCATCCCTGGGGAAAAACAACCTTTCTTAATCTGCGCTGCCTATTTATGGTAATAGACTGGGCCCTTGCAGCCGGCGCTAACCCCTGGCTGGCGTCATTGGATATTGAGCAAGCTTTTAGCTCCTTAGGTTTGGCCTACCTCAAGGAATCCCTTCGTAGACTGGATGGGACTGAGGTGTTTCTCCTGGATATCACTATTCTATAGTAGTCCGGTGGCCAGGGTAAAACCAGGCAGGATCGTATCTGAACCAATACAAATAGAAAGGACATGAGACAGGGTTGCCCTCTATCACAATTATTTTGGCCCTCGCCACGAAGCCTCTGGCTTGTGCCCTGCACACTAGGGGCCTGGATTGGGGGATTCTGGTAGATAGTCAGTGACACATAACCTCCCTCTGTGCGGACGACACCTTGATTTACTTCAGAGATGAGGGATGTAAGACTTAATTGACCTCCAACAATTTAGCAGGGCCTCTGGCCTCGGAGTGAATTGGGATAAACCCTGCTTAAACCCCTTGCAGTGTTATCCAGCATGCAGCGATCTGTTCCGCCCCACACTCCCTTCCCTGGAGATATGACACCATTACATACTTGGGGATCCATGCATACCAAAACGAGAGAGATTTAATAAATGGCAATATAGGATGTGCACTGTCCGCCAGAAGAACTTCTCTCTTGTTTTGGAAGGGCCTATCAGTCTCCCCTATGGTGCATATTGCTATCTCTAAGATGCTCATCGTCCCACAGTTACTATACTTCTGTGCCATTCTGGTCATACTGACCAAAGGTCTTTTTTAGAGGGCTTTGCACATAACCGATAGCAGTGATATGGGGCTCTGTGAGATAGCGATCACTAAACTGTACATCCTGCTCTTGGAGGGCGGCTTAGGAGCCCCAAATTATGAGCACTACTATACTGCTGCTCAGCTGCAGTGACTGACGTGCTGGTTAGGTGTCGAAGGCAGACTGGAACTGGGACACTGGTTTGAAGAGCCCTGTCTAACAAGTGTTTTGGAGCGGTTGCTGCGTTCCAGCACGGTGATACCTAAAGGAGGAGGGAACGTAGTGCCTATATCTGCAACCCTCCCCCGCTTAGCAGTAATTGGTCCCGCTGCACAAATAATCAGTCCACACAAGTTTTGTTGGAAAACAGTTTGCTGCAGGTTTATTTCATGCAAGGAGTATGCCAACGTGGTAGGTTTACTTGCGGGCGATCCAAGGGCAGGCAACAGTGACTGAACTAAGTTGCCCTGCCCGCCTGATGAGCCTAACTGCACCGTGGCCAACCCAATCGGTGCTACCCTTTATGTGGGGATTATCCCCCTTAAATTCTGTGGACCACCAGTCCATAACTTTATTCACGCCTTTTTAGGGGCGGAGCGTTGCAAGGCAAGCCCCCGGTTGCTCAGGCTTACAACAGCCTGAAGGACTAACTGGGTGCCCACGTTTCATCCAGGGTCCTGCCGTAAAGACTCCTGGGGTTTGGCATAAGACACCCCTATTGTGCTCCTGAAGAGGGTACCCCTAAGTACCAATAAGCCTCCAGATCGCCCTGTAACTCCGCCAATGCCCAGGATGTGGCCACCGTCATATCCTGCCCCCCCCCCTTTCATGGCGGGCTCCACAACCTTCTGCAAGCTGCTGTCCATTTAGCTGGACCAATTTCCTATCTACCTCTGGCAGGTTTGCCCCTTCCCTATCGGGGTACCATGTGGTGTTTGCACTAATGAGGCCACACCTAATTTACCAAGCCATTTTTATTTTATTCGATTTTGAATTTGAGTTGAACCAAGCCCTCTGCTTGGTGGCTTGTACATGGCATTATTTACCCTTCTGTAGGAATGTTCGATGGCCTCCCCGGAAGTTGGGAACTACTGTTCTCTTCTTTAACCACAGTTTGAGTGATGTCCCTATGG
Source organism: Calotriton arnoldi (assembly GCA_963921515.1). Taxonomy (NCBI): domain Eukaryota; kingdom Metazoa; phylum Chordata; class Amphibia; order Caudata; family Salamandridae; genus Calotriton; species Calotriton arnoldi. Next base: position 532,467 of record CAWUFW010004108.1, read on the forward strand.
TGCCCTCTGTGCCAATTTGGGCTTTATTAGGGGTTGGCTGAGCCCTGTATTGTCACCACCCAGGCCCCAAATTCAGAATTTGCTGGAAGCATCGTGGAGTTCACCTCCAAGGCCAAGTATATTTGTTAATAAGTTAATGTTTGTGGCCAACACAATTACCTATCTCTACCCGCTGACCTCCATTTGTATGAGAGTACAGCGCCGGCAAGAAATAGTACCCCTTGTGGATTTAAAACTACTGCTCTCTTCAAAACCACAATTCTGCGTGATACAATCCATTGTGCAAATTTGTGCATTTACATTTCGGGGTTGACTAAGCCCTTGTTTACCCCGCCCCCTACTTGGCGAGTCCCCAATTTGAGGGGTCAAACGGATAACCATGTGCCGCAACAGCAAGTGATATATGGACCCCCTGGAGAGGGTCATTGGGAGGGGACAGGGTGGAGTCTTGTGACCGATGGTAAACCCCCGCTTGAGCTTGCACCTTAGGCATGGCCCTCTCACCCATAGGAATCATATGACATGTATTAAATTTAAGCTGTCGTGTCCTTTCGAGGACGCCAGGTGAGCTTCACCCACCTAAACAAGACCAAGGTGGATCTAAAAACAGGGGTTGAGGCCTGAGGTCCCCTAAGTGTATTCCAAATATTCTGCTACATTTCGTGTCCTTAGTGCCTGTAAAACCTATCAGTATGACTGTGTTCTTCAGATGCTGTGTTGTCATGCTGGTGTGCCCACCCTAGCGTATGTAACCACAGCCAGGCTTATGCAAAGGTATACCAGAGTGCCGAAAAATATGCCAATGCTTTTGACTGGTAAGAACATGGAGTAAAACATATGGTCAAATTTACCCGCACCTTCTTAATATGGGAATGCAAAATGTGTTCTAGTAATTGTCAGCATTCGTGCTCCAAACCCATATATCTCAACACCATTGGAGCCACAGCACACTTTTAGGAATGACCAGCTAACGCAACCGACCTGGCTGAATGGTGGTGGTTTTTTTTTTTAATTTAGTTTTTTTTTGTGCTTAAATGCACGAACTCGTTACCCACATTCATCTTTAAAGAGAACACATCTTCTATAGAAATGGCCAAGAGGAAAATCTGCATGCCCGTCACCGTCAGGCTGCGATCATTAAATGCTGTGTCGCCATGCTGATGTTCCCACCTTGGCATAAGTAGCCCAGCTCCTGACTTCTGCTAATGTATACCAGACTGAAAACAAGTGGATGGAAAAACTTCTGGGATGGTGCGAACAATATGTACAGATCACCTGCCTTTTCTTAAATTATGGTAATGCCGAATGATTTTAATAATTGTAGCCTTTGCGCTCTAACCCAGTGTTTCCCAAAACTATGGAACCACACTTTTAGGACGGCAAACTTATGCAACCCACCCAGCTACAATGGCGAAAAGGTGGGCGAATTTTAGCTTAACTGAATCATCCTGTAACACACTCATTTACGGAGAGCACCTTTTCTGTTGCAATGACCAATACATTTGCACAGACAGCTTTATTGACAAACTACGGCGAGCAAATTAATAATGTGGCAAGTCCGGATTCAGTGAATGTTTGTCTTTTGTGCATCTGGCAGTAAGTACCTAGATTTGTTTTGGCTGTGCTAAAATAGTTGCTTCCATCACACTTCAGCATTACAAGAAATGTGCTTAATCTTTTGTTTTCTTGATTGAGTGTGCTCAGTCCATTCACCGTATTTCTTTGCATTTTCCTTTTCTAACTGCAAAATGGAAGGAGATAGCCAGCACCAATCCCAGTGCCTATTCTGTCGGGGGACATAGCCTCATATTTGCCCTCGGTGGTGTGATCTGGACTGCTTTGACTATCAGTCAGTGAAGGCCTCGGCAAGTAACATTGTAATTATTTGAAACATTTTACTCAGCATAAGAGTGACAGCCTTGCATCTACGTAGCCATCCCTTGTCCTGTGCCCTTTGAAATCACCATCTATCCTCCCTGCGCAAGTGGTCATTTGGCTAAGAACCCAGCAGTTACACCCGTGGGCATGTTTGCGCTGAATAACAGATGTTTATTGATACCCCACTCAGTGATACTCATTTTAACGACCTCAGAAGGATGAAAGGCTGAGAGAACTCAACGGGGTTAGATCCATGACCAAGAGGTCAAACACAGGCCCTGCAGTGAAAGCTGTAGTCCACTGAGCCAACAGACCCAGCAGATAAATGGGTCTTGATCGGCTGCCAGTAAAACCTGTGTTGGTTAACAGTTCAGAGCAAAAGATCTTGTTTGCACATTTTATACACTATAGAGGCTTCAGTTCGTAGAAGTCTGTGTCAATGTCATGCCAAGGCCTACCCAACAGCCTGTTCTACATTGGTGACTATTCCACTATGATGTGTGACGGCTCAACTTTAGATGAGCTTAGAAATGTGTGACATTAAACAAAGAGTGTCCTTCCGTAATTGCCAAGTGTCCCTCCTTTCGTACAGGATATGAGTGGTGCGGAGACATTATGTCGGAATCTAAGAGTTGCTGTTTCATGTTTTGGCACAGCCCACATTTATGTGGATCCTGCTGGAACCCCTCTGCCCCACTGTGCGTGACCTAGATACGTAGACAAGCTCACTTGAAGCACTGGTATGTGACTGAAGACAAACTGCAACAACTGGGCGTGCTGCCGTCAGAGGGGTATCTAACAGTGGTTGGATGGCTTGGAGCCTTAATATAGAGTTCCTGCAGTTACATCTTTGTTCGGGGGGAACATCTTGTGCAATATGAAACCATAAACCTGGGGTTAATCATGGCTTCCCTGCTTGACCAAATTGTGTGATCCTAGGCAATTGTCAGAATTTTTACTTGTACCAACATTTGACATAAAGGCACCTAGAAATACATGTGGTCAAGAAATCCACTGTATAATTTTCTCTTGTGTTTGAATTATTAAACTATAATGTTGTCCACCTATCATAACAGCCAACAACCCATAGGGTTCCTTGTGTCAACTGACTCGCCAGGGAGGAACCCATGTTAATGAAATACACTTTTTAATTAAGAGGGACTGTATGTTCGAGGCATGTGTGCTGTAGATACACATGCTTTACATACTCCTGCCATCTAGTGTTGGGTCCGGATGTTTGCAAGCTGTTTTTCTTGGAAGAAGTCTTTCCCAGTCACAAGGTAAGGTGAGTCTTCCTTTCGGTGATAGTGCACATGGGCATAGACTCCATTGTTAGTTTTTTCCCGCCATCGGGTTCGGACGTGTATTGCTGCGCTCCGGTTTGAAAACCGTTCTTCGGATTCCCCTTGGTGCGCAAGCCCCTCTACCCTCGACGGTATTGTTTCAGTACGTGTTTCCCTGTTCTCCGCATATCAGATCGCTCGACAAACACTGCATTTTCGATCGAAAACCTTGTGGGCGGCCTTCAGGCCAGCCTTCTGCCAATGGAACGGACTCCATTCCAATTCTGTCAGGGGTGCCACGCCAAGTACCCTCGCACCGACCTACATCGAGTTTGTAACTTGTGCCTCTCTCCCGAGCACAAGGAGGAAGATTGTGATGCTTGTAAGTTGTTTTGGTCCAAGTAGACTCTACGCGATCATCGGGCTCGATGACGAGAGCTGCAGCGCCAAAGCATCCAAAACACTCTGTATATCTTTGGGGAACAATCCAACCAAGAGGAGCTCAAAGCTTCCGCCACAGAAGAGGTTCTCTCTGTTTCAGAGTCCGATTCCGAGATCGATCTGGAGTCCGAAGATGTGCCTTCGGGACAGAGTGGCGTGAGTACCAAAGACCCCTTGCCCCCTAAATCCTCTTCCACAATTCATAAGGCTATGGCACCACCTCTGTCTTCTGGCCAAGGGCGGAACCGAGACAATGTTTCTGACGCCCTGCCTCCCGGCTCGGCACTAAAACAAACCGTCAAGCCTTCTGGCTCTGGACCGAGTCGGAGGAAATTACCTCCGGATCCGAAATCATCAGGCTCCAAGGACAAACCTGCTTCGGAGCCGAAACCCTCCGCTTCGAAAAACAAAAAAATGCTTCTGAGCCGAAACATTCTAAAAACAAGTCTATTTCGATGCAGAAATACATGGACAATGTTCTCGAGCCTCCAGAACCAATTTTAGACATTCTTAAGGCCAAATTGGATTCCAAACAAAAGAAAATTTATAATAATCCTGATACTGGTCATATTTTGGCTAAAATCCAGCAAAACGCAAGCTTCCTGCAGAGGACACTTCTGATAACATTCCCTTAAAGAAGAACAACATGGCTACTAGCCCTGTTTATCCTGCCCCACAACCCTCTCCACCATCTTCTCCACAATTAATAATTGAGGATCCATTACACAATACCTCAGGGATCTCCTCATACAGATCCAGATGTGGATCAGGGTGATGATGATACTCATTTGCCTGTAGACCCATGGAATGATTACACCATTGACCCTCCAGTAGACAATGAACTAGACCTTTATCCTGCAAAACCATCACCACCCGATGATATGGCTTATCAACAGCTCATTGCCAGAGCAGCAGAGTATCATGGGGTACTATTACATAAAGAAACATTAGAAGAGGACTTTCTATTTGAAACACTTGAGTCCACACATAGGTCAAGTCAAACACTCCCAATGCTTAAAGGCATGATGAGACATGCAGATGATATCTTTAAAGACCCTGTCAGAGCATGTATTTGAACTCCAAGGGTAGATAAAAATATAAACCCTCATCATCAGATCCTGTGTTTTATTAAGGGACAATTACCTCTTGACTCCCTAGTAGTGTCCAATGCTCTAAAAAGAGCTAACTCGCAAACCTCTGGGGATGCACCTCCCCCAGATAAAGAATCCAAACCACTAGATGCCTCTGGAAAACAAGTAGCTGTTAGCGCCGCTAACCACTGGTGCATCACAAACCCACCAGGCCTACTAGCTATGTACGACAGGGCACACTGGGATGAGATGGAGCAACTGCTCCAATATCTCCCAGACAAACACTAAAATAATAAGGCACAGCAGTTAGCTGAAGAGGGGAAACTCATCTCTTACTCCTCAATAAGATGTGCTTTAGACGCAGCTGACACTGCAGCTAGGGAGATCAATACCAGCATTCTCCTGAGAAGGCATGCATGGCTTAGGATCTCTGGGTTTAAGCCTGAGTTTCAACAGTCCATTTTGACAAGGAACACCTGTTTGGTCCTGTAGTCGACCAATCCTTAGAAAAGATGAAAAAGGACACTGAAGTGGCAAAATCCATGGGAGCGCTCCAGTCCCCATCCAATAGAGGTTCCTTTTGCTGCTCATGTTACAGGGCACGGTCCAAAACAACATCCTCGGACCCAAATGCTTCCTCTTACAAAGGCAACAACCAATCCTTTTCCCTCCAGGCGTTTCTACAGAGGAGAATATAGAGGAAGCTATTCCAAAGGCTGGGGTAAAGGCGCCACACCGCGTAACACCCCTTCCCCTAACAAAGTGACTTGCCCACACTTCCCCCGATCACTCAACACCTGTCGGGGGAAGACTTCAACAGTTTCTCCACATTTGGCAATCAATAACAAACGACGTATGGGTGCTAGACCTTATCCAACATGGTTATTGCTTGCTCACCTCCAATCCACCAAACTTTCCACCTCGCGTTCACAAATTGTCATCGGACCATTTGCAATTACTCAAACAAGAGGTGCAATCTCTCTCTCTTACAAAAGGGAGCCATAGAACCAGTTCCATTTCAGTACCAATGTTTAGGGGTTTACTCTCTTTATTTTCTAATTCCCAAATAGGACGATTCCTTAAGACCAATTTTGGATTTCAGAGAATTAAACCACTACATACTGTCAGAACATTTCCATATGGTAATGCTTCAACAGGTTCTTCCTCTCCTACAGCAAGGCGTTTTTTTTTTTTTTTTGTCCACACTGGACTTAAAAGACGCATATTTTCACAACCCCATTAATCCAGCTCATCGCAAATATCTCAGATTTGTGATAGCAAACAAACACTATCTGTTCAAAGTACTTCCATTCGGAGTAACTGCTGCTCTCAGGGTATTTACTAAATACCTAGCAGTAGTAGCAGCTCATCTCAGAAGACAACAAATCCATGTCTTCCCCTACCTTGACCACTGGCTCATCAAAGCCAGCATACACCAAAAGTGTCTTCAAAACACTCAGTCCACGCTACACCTACTTCACCAACTGGGTGTCAGGGTCAACATTCATAAGTCTCACCTACAGTCTTTGCAGATACAATCTTATCTAGGAGCCACTCTCAACACTCACATGGCTCTAGCCTCCCCCAATGCAGCCAGAATTTTCAATATCCAAACTCTATTGCTGCAGTTCCAAACCAACCAAACCTTGCCAGCCAGGACTTTCATGCGCCTACTGGGAATGATGGCTTCATGCATTGCAATAGTACCTCATGCAAGACTACGCATGCATCCATTACAAGAATGCTTAGCACGTCAGTGGAATCAGTCACAGGGTCAATTGACAGATCTAGTGTTGGTAGACAGCCGCACCCATCGCTCTCTGCAGTGGTGGAACCCATCAAATTTATCAAAAGGGCGGCCTTTCATTGACCCTGTTGCACAAGTCGTGCTAACAGCAGACGCATCTCATCGGTTTTGGTGCTTATCCTCCATCATTAACACAATCCAAGGTCTCTGGGACGACAAACACAGATGTCTGCACATCAACTATCTAGAGGTTCTAGCAGTATTTCTAGCGCTGAAAGCTTTTCAGTCTAATCTCACAGGCAAAGTTGTTCTAGTCCGCACAGACAACATGACAGCAATGTACTATGTACAAAAACAAGGTGGGACACACACTCTCCAACTGTCATGCCTGTCTCAGACAATTTGGAAATGGGCAATCCATCACTAGATTCACCTTCTGGCAGAACACCTCCTGGGAGTGAACAAAAATTGCGGACCTCCTCAGCAGAAGGAGACCGCAAATACACGAGTGGGAACTTCATCCCCAGGTTCTCCTTCCATACTTTCAACAATGGGGATACCCACAAATAGATCTGTTCGCCACAGTAGACAAAGCTCAATGCCCAAACTTCGCCTCCAGGTTCCCACACCCTCTCTCCAAAGGCAATGCCCTATGGATCAATTGGTCAGGACTATTTGCCTATGCTTTTCTGCCTCTCCCACTCCTTCCGTTTCTGGTTCGGAAACTCAGGCAAATATCACACTGATTTTGGTAGCTCCCACATGGGCCCGTCAACCGTGGTACACCACCCTGTTGGAGCTCTCAGTAGTTCTACATCAAAAGCTACATCACACCTCCAGTCTCCTCACTCAGAACCATGGTGAAATCAAGCATCCAAATCCCAAGGAGTTCAACTTAGCAATTTGGCTCCTGAAGTCATAGAGTTTGGGTATTTAAATTTACCACCAGTCTGTATGACTATTCTCAAAGCAAGAAACCCTACTGTCGTGTCTTCTAAGTACTGCACGCAGAGACAGGCAAGTGAACATGTACTTCATTTCCTTTTGCTGCAGCTGTGCCCACATGCACGTCTGTCCCCTGTGCCCTCGTGTCCAGCAATGCCCTCCCCACTCCCTGACCGGAAGTGGTGTCCGGTTCCTGTCCCCTCCCCACCAGTCGGGTACAGGGTCCTAGTGCCCCTTTGACCCAGGTCACTACATCTCCCCCTTTGTCGCAAGAAAAGACGACGAGAGAAGAGGGCGCGAGAGAGAGATAGATAGATGTGTGTAATGGAGGAGAAAAGAAAGAGATAGAGAGAGAGAGAGAAATGGGATGGAGAGATATTTCGTTATCCCCATCATTACATTTCTTCAATCAGTCTTTTTGGCCTTTTGCTCACTCTTCTTGGACAAGTTCCTTCCTTTTCCTTCTGTGATCCCTCTTCTTGTCCCTCACCGTGGTCTGGTCTTCTTCCCTTGTTGTCCGTAGCTTCATGTCTTTCATGTGTGTCACTGTTCACTGCTGCAATGTCCTCTCTGTCTTCATCCATGGTCTTCAGTCCCTTGAAGTGAGAACTGTTCCTTGTTATTCGGTAGGGGCCCGCCGCCGCTGTTATCATTGGCCCCTTGACATTTGTTACTGTTAGCGGTTCCTTTGAGAACGGACTGTCTGATTTTCTCAGTTGCCGCTGACGCACCACCACTGAGTCCCCTTGCTTAAGGTGCGACGGAGTGGCATGTCGCCTGGCGTAGGCGTACGCTTTCATCTTCTCTTTGGCCTCCTGGTCTCTGACAGCAATGCTGCTGTGCTCTGGTGGCGCCGTTTCTTCTAGTTGTGGTAGCCTCGTCCTGCTTGTCCTTCCCAGCACTAATTCAGAGGGACATCGTCCCGTGGAGCTGTGGGGGGTGTTTCGATAATCTCGTAGTACTTGACAGAGTGCTTGTCCAATGGATATCTGCGCCAGCTTTGCTCTTTGGTCAGCCTTCTTTATGTTCCCCATGAACCTCTCCACCATGCCATTATCTTCCTGTGATGAATGCCTAGGTAGTCCATGAATTTTCGAAACTCCTCCCCTGAGAATGGAGAACCGTTGTCGGTTTTTAATGTCTGTGGGGAGCCCCAGGCTGCAAATATGTCATCCAGTATTGGCAGTATTGCGTTCGCTGATGTTGATGAGATTTGTCGCACTACGGGAAATCTTGAATATTCATCAATGATCACGCGCAAGTAGTTGCCCGTGTCCAAAGGCCCATAGAAGTCTGCTGCCAACGTTGTCCACACTGCTCCTGGAAGTTCCGACATTTGTAACGGTTCAGGCTTTGCTGGCTGTCCTGTTTGGCAGATGTGGCAATTTAGGATAGTGTCCTCCACCATTCTGTCTAGGCCAGGGAACCATACTTTCTCCCATAGCAATTTCTTTGTTGCGACCATGCCTCTGTGTGATTCGTGTGCCAACTTTACAGTCTGTCGACGTAGTGCACTTGGCATTGCTATTCTTGTTCCTCATTATTATTCCGCTTTCAGTCTCTGATAGTTCTTCATGTATCTCTTTGAATGCTAACATTTCCTCCTTGTTGACTCCTTCTCCCATGGTGCTGCTGTTGTTGTTGAAGTGTCTCCATCTCTGCTGTCTTGTCACCACTTTAACTGCTTGCATTGTGGCATCCCTCGCTGTTTCTTGCTCTAGTTCCGCTATTGTTATTGGTGCCGGAGTGTTCTGTCTTAGCACAAAATTCAGGTACTCTTCTGCCATTGATGCATTCTCAGGTGCCTGCGGTAATGCGTGCCGTGACATGTAGTCCCGGCTTGTGCACGATCTTGAAATCATAGTCCATCAGTCTTATACCCCATCGCTCAATGCGAGGCGGTATCTTTGCATTTGGATTTCCGTATATTGTCACCAGGGTCTGATGGTCAGTTACGATGGTGAATGGTTTCCCATAGATGAACATGTGGTAATGTTCACATGCCCATACCACTGCTAGGCTTTCCTTTTCTGGCTGGGAGTATGCCCTTTCGATGTCAGACAGACTTTTGCTTGCATATGCAACAATCTTTCTTGGAGAGTCCCTACCCGGCAGATGTTGTGCTAAAATTGCTCCTAGTCCGACCGGGCTGGCGTCCACCGTCAGCTCCGTGCATAGCAATGGATCGAAATAGGCAAGATGATCCACAGCTATTACAGCATGTCTGATGGCCTCAAATGCCCGATTGCATTCTTGTGTCCAGATGAATTTCTGACCCTGCTTCGTTAGGTCCCGAAGCGGTGTGCTCACTGTGGCAAAGTCTTTTATGGAGCGAGCACAGTAGCTGGCAAGCCCAAAAATGACCTCACTTCTGCGACGTCCGTTGGAGGACTCGCCTTTTCCGGTGTCTCCACCTTGCTGGAGTCCGGCCTCATTCCTTTCTTGGAAAAGATGTGTCAGAAGAATACCAGTTCATTTCTCCCCAGTTCGCACTTGTCTTCATTTAGTGTTAGTCCTGCTTGTTCCAGATGCAGGCATACTTCACGCAAAGCTCTGTCATGTTCTTCATCTGACTGACCAAACACCAGGATGTTGTCACTGTAGTTCAAGCTGTTCTTTACCGGCCTTATTACCTGCCTTATGGTTTCCTGAAATATCTCCGCTGCCGATGAAATGCCAAAACTCAGTCGTTTGTAGCGAAACAGGCCCATGTGCGTGGAGAAAGTGGTAATGTACCTTGATTGTGGGTCAAGCTCCAGTTGATGGTACCCTTTGCACAGGTCCAGCTTTGAAAATCGGCACCGCCAGTGAGACAGCTGATCATGTTATTGAGGTGTGGCCCAGGGTGTCTTTCCCTCTCAATCGCTGTTTGGTACCCTCATGTCCACACACATGCGAATCTTGGAGGTGTTCTTTTTCGGAACCGCCACTATTGGAGATACCTATGGGGTCGGCCCGTCTGCAGGCTCGACTATGTCCTGGCCCAGCAGGCTTTGCATTTCCTCTTCTGTGGTTGCAGGCGTATGGGCACTCGTCGGTGATGCTGAACCACAGGTTTGATCGAACTCGTTGATATGCAGTGTGATTTGTTTTCCTTTTAGTTTGCCTAGGCCTTGTAGTATGGCCGGATAGTCTCGCAAAATGTTCTGTTTCTCTGACATGTGGTACGTCATACCTAGGAGACCCATCGCCTGCGCCGTGACGTTGCTTAGCAGACATGGTGCTGGAATATCTCCTCGTAGCACATGTATTTCCTCTTTGCTTGACCTGTCTTTGTACGTCAGTGTCTCTGTGAACTTCCCCATGTTGACCACTGGTTTCTTCGAGCCACAGGTGAATACATCAACAGTGGACCGTGATAGTGGCGGTCCTACTTTCATCTTCTCATACTCTGACATGCACATTATGTTGCATGTGGCTCCACTATCTAGCACGAAGCGTGTGTTGTGTCTTCCTACTTCGATGTCCACTGTTGCTGTTTTCTTGATCTGATGTTTCTCCATAAGATGAATGTGCTCCGGCTCTCGGTCTTCAATAGGGGCATCGGACATCAGATATAGTCGTTCCACGTTCTCTGGCGCGGCTGTTCCTTCTGATTCAGTTGAGGAGCTGCGATTTGCCGTTTCCATGTGCCTGGCATACCTGCTAGTCACCGTCCGTGGTCTTGCTGGTCTTCCTCGCTCACTTTTAAACTGTCCACTCATGCAGGCGCTTGAAAAATGATTGTCTCTGTTGCATTTCCTGCATTTCTGGCCCACTGCCGGGCACGCGCCGACATGTGGAAACTCGAGTCCACATCGGTAACATGTTCTTTCTTGCGTCTTTCTTGGCATTGGCGCGGTATTTTCTTTCTTCTTGTTATTTCCAGTCATGCGGTTCGCTTGCTCCACTCTTCTTCTTTTTTTTTTTTTTTTTCTCCGTTCCATCTGTCTTGCATGTGTTGTTGCTCTGGCTTCCGCTCGGGCCATGGTCAGTGTTAGAAACGGGTAGCGTGGTGCAGAGCGGGCGGGCCAAACTCCGGAGGAAATGTGTAAAGCATCTGCGCAGCACACACAGGCGACACACCAGGCACACTACAAAAAGGGAGACCACACCAGTTGGAGTAAGAAAAACAGTATCTGTATTATGCAATCAGCATAGCAGGATGTAACCACATGGATAACACGGCGCCAACCGGCACCCGGTAGATATGAACGGTGAGGGCTATTTACAGTGCAGCGCCAATCGGGCCGCTGCCAGAATCAACATAAGTGCAAGAATAAATGCAAGTCCATCAGCATGAATCATGAGGCATGAAAAATGGTTAGCATTGGCATAAAGTAAGACATCATAACATTAGCCTTGGGCCTAATTGCACAGGACCTACACACGAGGCCTAGAAGGAAAACATCAGGTCAGGTATAACCTCCTTGGCAGTAGGCATTCAACATAGGAACATTTCAATCAGAGCAGGTGAACAAAGAGGCTCAATACATTCAGGTATATTCACTTCAATAAAGCCTTTGAAGCCGGTATTAAATGAACATTGGAAACCCTTCTTATTTCCTTTCATTAGGGCAACATCCCTTGTGTGGGCATTCAACATCAAGGGCAGCTAGTTTGCATAAACCCACGTTTATCAACACACCAGGATTAACTCTTAGCAGGCAAGTAATACCATTCAGGGGGGCAACATGGGAGCCCCACCCCCGGGACTCTCACTGAACAGTTAGGCCCCAATGTTGCCTGTGGGAGCCCCTCCTCTGGGGCTCCGGGGCCCAGAAAAATGCCCCCCGTTGCAGCAGTGCAGAAATGAGGCCCAACAATCACTGGCCCGTTGGGGTCCCCTCCTGGGACCCGAGGCTAGAAAAATGCCTCAACGTTGCAGCGACCCGCAACTGCGGCGTCGCTGTGTAGCCCCCGGGGCACTGTGGCCCTGTCCTTGGTGGAGCCCCACGGGGGCTTCCAAATTAATCGGGCTGCATGTTGCAGCTGCCCACTGCCAGGCGGGGCAGCTGGAAGAACGCGATCGGCACCGTACTGGGGGCCGGGCACCAGCAGTATGCCCCGATACCTCCCCCACCAAGGCAAGGCTGAGCCCCCACTCACCGGGCTCACTGGAGGACTCCTTCTCGCAGGGGACAGGCACCGGTCTGTGCCTCGACAGTCCCCTGCTCTCCTCACCGGCGCTGCACACGAGGCAGCTTCTCCTCTTCACCCGGGCCCCCTCCTGGGACCCGGGACTTCTCTGCGAGGCTCGCGGGGCTCTCCCTTTCCCACGGGAGCCCCGCCAACGACCAGCGGCTCTTGCGCTGGCCTCCGGCTTCCTCTCTCTCCAGCGCGGCACACGCGGGGCTCTCCTCCGCTCACGGAGAGCCCCCCACCTACTTCCGGAGCGACGTCTCCGGCGGCGTTGGCCAGCGCGGGGTGGGCTCCCGCCTGGATTCTTCTTCCGGCGCTTCTCCTCCCTGCCGGTCGGTCACGCCCCAACCGGGCGCACTCCTGCCGGGCTTCCGGGTCGCCGCAGGCAGAGCGGCGGCCCTCGGCTAGTCTTCGGCCCGGGCTGCGGCGGTGAGTTTTCTTTAGGCGGTAGCACGCGGGGTGGGCTCCCGCTTTCACATAGAGGCAGATGCGGGGTGGGCACCCGCGCGCGCTCGGTGACACGTGGGGTAGGCTCCCACCAACTTCTAGTGAGGCCGCTCTCACGTGCGGCGGCGGGGATCCTGGGCAATTTCCCTCATGCCGGACAATACGGGGTAGGCTCCCGTTAAATGAGCACAAAAGCCGCTGGTTTGATTAGCACCACTTGGCGGCACACACGCGGGGTGGGCACCCGCTTGCAGGCAAGGCTCAGGGGGGATCCCCCACTCCGGGATTTCCTCGGGACACGTGGCAGACCAGCGCTGCAGGCACCATCTCCCTTCTTCTGGCACATTAGGTATAGCGCTTCCCAGGCGCTAGGGTGCAGGCGGCCCCAGTCATTTACAGAAAAGCGCTCCCCAGGCGCTAGGGACCTCACAGGTCCAGGGCCCACAGAGGGGGGGGGGGTTGTCCACGCTCCTCATGTCCTTGAGTACAGGCAGTCCCAATATGGCGCTCACGAGGCGCTAGAGGCCGGAAGGCAAGTAGTGCAGGGTGAGATCAGTGGCTAGCAGGGCGGCTCACCAGTCCTGAAGCAGCAGCTCCTCGGAGCGGTCATCCTCCAGTAAGGTGGCAATCCTGCCAGCACAGCAGCCTCCACTCCGGCGATATCTCTTTATTGGCCCTGGGGACAACAGGGGGGGGCAGATGGGCACAGGGGCCAGCACACAGGCCCAATGTGGCGGTACCTCCTGGCAGAGTTCCCCCTCGGTCACCTCTCCTGCTCTGTCACTGAGCACATGGTAGCCCAGCCCCTCCTATATATCCGCCCCTCACCCCACCTACCAGAAAGGCTGGCAACTTCTGGAAGGTTCCCTGGGGAACCGGTATTAACTGGTTTGGGGGGGGGTGTAGGGCACCCTGGCTGCCAGGTTTCCCTCCAAAAGCTGGGAGTGCTGGGAAACAACAACTAGACCGCCACTCAATTCAGTCAGGCGGCACAAGGGCAGGCAGGAATGGCGTCCATTTTAAAAGTGACAGTGACACCATTACATAGTAGTACTCTTTTACATTTTAAACCCATGGTACAATACATAGGCTAGGGGGGAAAAAGCGAAACATTTCTGGGAAAAAGGGCCAAGTCCAACAGTCAGTATTTTCTCTAGCGAGGTCGGTTCTTTCAGAATTCGTGCGCGGAACTCCACAGACTGACAGCCTTCAATGATGCGCAGTCGTATTGCCTGTTCATTGTAAAACTTATCGAATTCGCAATATGTGACCAGTTTTCGCAGTCTTGTTGCGAAGTCGTCTAGGGACTCCTCTGCTCGTTGACACGCGGTGTTGAATGTGTACCTTTCGAAATCTGTTTCTTTGCGGGTCAAATTTATCTGTGAGGCACTTTATCAGTCCCTTGTATGTTGCTGTTTGATCTCGGGGAAATGTTATTAGCAGGTCCTCCACTTCATCCCCTACAAAATTTAAAAATAGATCTGTGTGTTTGGCCTCTGCGATATCTGTGGCGCGCATATAACGTTCGAACTGTCGAATCCATCTTTCCCACCGGATACCTATCTCTGGTTCCGATAAGCTGAATGGTAGTGGCCTGCGAAATATGACCTGTGCGCTATTCTTGTCACTTGCGTGGTCGGTCATTTTGTTGACGTGCAGGTCTTCTTTATGCGGTGCTTAATTCCCTTTTTTTTTTTCTCCGTAATTTCTTTGTGTATCTCCTTTGATAACTTTCTTTTCACCCTTTGGTGTTATTTCCTTTTAATTCCCTTTTTTTTTTTTCTTTTTGTGCGTTTGCCTGACTTCAAAATGGCCTCTTCTCCTTTCCGGCTCCTTATTGGCTCTCTCGCCTGACCCTAAGATGGCCGCAGAGATTTTGGTGGGCGAGATTTGGTATTCTTTGTATGGCCTGACCTTAAGATGGCCGCCGGGTCTTCCTCAGCCTCTCATTGGCTGCTCTACCTGACTCCAAGATGGCCGCCGAGCTCTCGCGACATTTCGGCTTGAAATCTGCACGCGGGAAGCTCAAGGCTGTCCTGGCAGTCTGCTTCTTTCGCGGTCGGGTGCTTTTCTTGCCTCCCCTTCACCTCACCTCACTTGATGCGGCCCGGGTGGGCTCCCGATGTCACTGCAGGCGCTAGCACGCGGACCAGGGTGGGCTCCTGGCTCCGCTTTTCTCGCGATCGGGATGGACTCCTGATTTCGCGTCTTCTTCTTTTGGGGCACACGAACCAGGGTAGGCTCCTGGTTTCGTCTACTTGGAGCCAGATGAGCTCCCGACGGCGCAGTTTTCGTTCCGATGGTCGGCGGACCAGGATGGGCTCCTGGCTCCGTTTGGACGTCGTCAAGGGGCGCACGCTTCTGATGTCGATTCCTGATCCCACCTGATCGTCGCCAGTTGTCGTGTCTTCTAAGTTCTTCACGCAGAGACAGGCAAGTGAACATGTACTTCTTTATTTCTTTTTGCTGCAGCTGTGCCCACATGCACGTCTGTCCCCTGTGCCCTTGTGTCCAGCAATGCTCTCCCCACTCCCTGACCGGAAGTGGTGTCTGGTTCCTGTCCCCTCCCCAACAGTCGGGTACAGGGTCCTAGTGCCCCTTTGACCTAGGTCACTACACCTACTACCAGAGCTTGCTATGCAGCAACATTGAAACGATTTGTTGTTTACTGCAATAACAACAACATTATACCTCTAGATGGTTCTGTTCAGAACATTGTCTGTTACCTTTTAAACCTACAGTAATGTGGGCTAGCCTACACATCTATTAGGTTGCACCTTGCAGCAGTAGGTGCGTATTTGCAAAACAGACATTTATTTTTGTTCAAAGTTCCTGTAATCGAAGCATTTATGGAGGGCTTAAAAAGAGTTATATCACTAAGAATTCCACTGGCACCAGTGAGGAATCTTAATATTGTACTTACAAGACTTATGGGTCCACCCTTTGAACCGCTACACAAGTGTCCTTTACAGTTTCTCTCTTGGAAGGTTGCATTCCTCGTTGCAATCATTTCATTAAGGAGAGTTGGTGAGCTACAGGCATTCACTTTAGAAGAAACCTTCTTTCAACTCCATAAAGATAGGGTAGTTCTACGCGCACCAATGCCAAATTCCTTTCCAAAGAGGTTTCTGCTTTCCATATTAACAAATCAGTTCAGTTACCCGTGTTCTTTCCTCAACCTTATTCAGTAGCAGAACGAGCTCTTCACACACTTGCCGTCAAAAGAGCTTTATTGCATTATATCAAAAGAACAAAAGTTTTTCGTAAAATAAAGCAACTGTTTGTTTCATTTACACCACCTCACAAAGGTAATCCAATTTCTAAATCTGGCATTTCATGATGGATTGTTAAGTGCATTCAAACTTGCTACGCAAAAGCCAAAAGAACTTTATCTAAACCCCGTAGAGTGCATTCCACTCGCAAAATAGGGGCTTCTATGGCCTTTTTAGGTAACATTCCTATAGCTGACATTTGTAAAGCAGCAACATGGTCTACACCACACACATTTACCAAACACTATTGTGTGGATGTACTAGCACGCCAACAAGCCAATGTAGGGCAGGCTGTGCTAAAAACACTTTTCCAGACAACTTCAACAGCTACTGGTTAGCCACCGCTTTGGGGGAATACTGCTATTTAGTCTATGCAAAGCATGTGTATCTACAGCACACATGCCTCGAATGGATAATGTTACTTACCCAGTAAGCATCTGTTCTTGGCATGTAGAGCTGTAGATTCACATGCGCCCTCCCACCTCCCCGGGCACCTGTAGTTGTTGCAGTTCTCATTATTTACATTACATACGCGTAGACATCTCTGTACTACTCACTTACTCCATTCTCACCCTTTTGCGGGAAAACAATCTTAATATGGAGTCGATGCCCATGCGCACTATCACCGAAAGGAGGAGTCACATTACCTTGTGACTGGGAAAGACTTCTTCAAAGAAAACCAACTTGCAAACATCCGGACCTGACACTAGATGTCTGGAGTATGCAAAGCATGTGAATCTACAGCTCTACATGCTAAGAACAGATACTGGGTAAGTAACATTATCCATTCGGACATTTGTTGAGAGATGTCTAAAGGGGTGGGACTAATAGCTGCATTCGAACACCTGACTAGCTGGTGCTGAGGTGAATGTCCTGCACTGCCCCTAATGTGCCTGCCCCATGTTAAGACTTTTACCAGATGGCAGACAGCTTGTGGGAAAAGGCAGGGACCGGCTGGGTGGAGTCTGTGAACCCAATGGAAGGGTTGAAAATTCCAAGGTGCTGTAAGGACTTTTGCCTAATTCATGTGACATCAAGCTCCTGGTGGAACTGCAGAATACTGGGGTCTGGTCGAGTAATTATTTCTTAAAGTCCCAGAAACTGTGACATTAGTGCCCCCCTGGAATGACTGCACCTCCAGTCTCCCACTGATGCGCTGAACCAGTATTGTTGAAAAACCTGGCAGGAGACCTGAGGTGGATGGTGCAGAACTTTCCATGCCGACACAGCGTGGCTGTTGGCCACTACTGATGAGGCCTTGGCCCTAAGGTAGCCGAGATTGCTCCATTGGCAGTGGTACAGGATACCATAATCAGCGTTAACTGTTACCTTAACATTCTACTCTTACAACACGAGGCCTTTCGCTCTCAATGGTACCGGGACTCAGGCGTCAGAAACTGTGTCCCAATGTGAGTTTGTTGTGGTGAAATGACAATTCTAATTCTTAATGTCATAATGCAAATGGGATAACATCACTACCACTGAGGGGGTTTTAAACTGGCGAAGTGCTGTGGAACTAACGGCAAACTAATTTACCCATGCTCCATCTGGCCTTACTAAGCGCAAAAGGCACACACCTCGTGGTATAACCTTAGTTTTAACCAAAATGCCACCAAATAGAGTAATTCAGCTGTGCCATACACAGGCTCTGCAAAGAATAATCCCTACTCACCGGGTCCAGGACCGAGCCGGCAAACAGTTGATCATAAACCATGGTATCCAACTCTAAACCACCGTTCTCCTGATGGCCCAATATTCAATCCGCTTTTACGTGTACGGCGTATCTGTTAAAATAAAGGGGCCATAAAAGCATGCCAATCCACTCTGTGTCTGAGACAAAAAATATCAATTTCAAAGGATAAATTACCGGGAATTCAGCACCTTGCCCCTTCCTAACCGCAACAAGCTGGGCATGACTGAGTATCAAACTCAAAGGATATTAAAAAGGGGGCATCAGATATTAGGCAACTCATCCCTTTTATCTGAAACAAGATAGTCATAACAGAACACCAAGCCTTAAAAGACTTAAAAGAGCAGTATCAACTATTAGCACATAGCCCCCTCTCACTGAGGCAGGATACGCCTTCAAGAATGGTAAGCAGCACCATTCCCATAGTCCTCCTGCACGTTTACATTAACGCTTTGCAGTGCAACCAGATGGCCTAGCGTATTATGGCACCCCAAAGGCTCTTGCTTTAAGAAAGAACATCAAATAAGGCTTTGTTTATATGGCATCTCATAATCTACCGTCATGAAACCTTTGCAGAAAGATGAACTGGCTGCCTCTGCCAGGACTTGAAGCCTCGCCGTAGAGGGGCCTGTGACACCCAATGCAGATACCTTTGCCTCTGAGCTTCAGCTCAAACTTACGATAACTCTGCCGGGTGTGCATTTCCCCCAGGAGCGTGTCCTGTAAGCAACTTAAGAGGCAATGTGCTGTGCATAGCAAAGCATGTAATAAAACACAGGAGGACATCGTTTATCCTTCCCCCTTTACTTGTGCTTCGCCCGAGTGGCAGCTTGGAACTATCACCGCTATTCAGGAATAGGCTGCCGCCCCCTACTTCTGCAAAGTGCAGAAAACAATGAATGTACACCAATATGTCATGAATTCCTTCCTTACACTTCCTGGCCCCGTATACTGCCCCCAGCAGTGAGACCGCGAAACCGCACATGAAATGTTCAAGAAGTGATGGAAAGATCTCCGGTCTCCTCTGAGGATGTTGCATGGAGTCAGGAGTACACAGTGGAGACATCCAAATACCACAGTAGATTGTGCAAGGGTGCATTTACTGAACGAAGAGTGCAAAATGAGACTTCTGGGGGTGATGGAAGGATTAGAAGTAACTCAGCCCAAGATATTTGACGAAATGGAGATGCGAGTGCAGTACCATCCCTCCGGTACATTGCTGCTGAATACTGCACTATGTCACCCAAATACATGTAGTTACAACCTTAAGAATTACCCTGAAACGTAGGAGAAAGCCAGAACTACCCAAAAAGAGCAAGCTGGGGAGAGGGGGGGGGGCAATAGCACCAATGACTATCCAATGAGGCTCAGGAGACCAGGGCAAAGATAAGACATCCTAACAACGTTCATTCTTCCGCGGCTGAAAATTAAATACCAGTGTGTTAGGGAAAAGAAAGGCTTAGTATTTCACCCCTTGAGTTGCAGTTTATTTTTTAGATTGAGTTAAATACCCTGGTGATAGAGCAGTCAGAATATCATGTGCCCTGCTGCCTGATTGAAGTAAGATAACCATCCCGCATATTTGTTCGCGCAGTGGGACCTGAACCCTTCCTGTGGACCAGTATAAAACCTTGGCTTGGAGCTTCTGCATATGGGCAGAAAAGAGCTCAATTGTTCCCCCATGCAGCTGGTCAAGCATGCAGGGAAAATGCCTGGAGGCAGGCGCAGTCCACCCCAAAAGGAGGATCTGAAAGAAACACGTTGGTTATAGATTCCTTACCTTAGAATTACCCCCAGGCGTCAGACTGGCTCAGGAAAGTTTTTTCGTCCGCAGTACCTCTGCGCGTCGGAAGGTGGCGTCGGTCGCGTCCGTCGTCGTGGTCGCTGGGATGACGTCGCAGCAGCTACTTAGACGCCGTCCTCGCGCGCTGACGTCAGTTCTTTCTTTTTCCTCGCCAGCCAGCGCAGATCCGGGAAGAGCGGTACCTCAGTCATTTTTGACTAACTTTTTCTCGACTTCTTTTTTCGAGTCTTCGACTCCGAAAAGGTGCACGAGGGATGCCTGGTTTCAAGGCCTGCGGATCCTGTCATCGCATGATGTCGGTGACGGATCCGCACCGCGTGTGTCTTTTTTGCCTGGAGCGCGACAACTACCCCAAGTCGTGCTCCGACTGCTGGTCAGTGGCACCGAAGGCTTTGCGGGAGCGGTCCCGAAAGCTGCTTGAACACCGGCAGTCGGCTTCGTGCCGTTCGAGGTCCCGGTCGAGAGGGAGGTCGAGGGACCGGTTGCGGAGCCACCACCACCAATCATCGAAGTCTTCTCACTCGGGGTCGGGTAAGTCGAAGCATAAGAAGAAGTCGAAGAAGCATCGTTGCTTTTCAACTTCTCGTCGGTCAGCCGATTTGACGAGGCACGCGGGTGGTGCCCCTCCCGCGGCTCCGCGCGCGGAGGGTCGACTCCGAGTTTCCTTCCCTTTCCGGGACCCGGAGCGACTCCCGCCCAGCATCGTACGTTCTACGAGGAGATGCATGCCATCTTTGGGCGGACCGACACTGCCGGCGCGCCTTCGGGCCCTGCGGACTTAGTTGGGGGGCCTAGTTCTTCGCTGCTGGTGGCTCCGGCCCCGGTGCCGCAGGCCCCCCTTGGATCCAGGCCTGGATCCGGATCGGCGCCGGTTGACCTCGTTACGCCTCCACCGGCGCCGCTTCCGACAGCACCACTTCCGCGCTGGACGCCGGTCGGCTCCCCGGCCGGCATCGACCCCGGCCTCCATCCCGACGTGAACACTGAGCCAGACCGTCGTTCGACGCCGGATCCGGCGCCGAGGGGGGTTTTTATGCCCCGTTCACTCCTGGGGTCCCTTTTCAACCACAATGGCACCCAGAGGATGATGATGAGGAGGACTGGGAGGGGTCAGGTGACCCTTTAACTGACCAGTTGGACAACAGTGAACAGGACTGAAGAGAGGAACTGAGGGATGCCAGTGGTTTGGACACCTCCCCTGACCATGGCATGTTGTCGTCTCCTACCGTGGCTACGGAGGAGGGAGCTTCATACGCAGTGGTGTTGTGTAGGGCGACCGAGGCTCTCAACCTCGAGCTTCCTACAGTGGCGGTCAGGACTAACCTCCTGACTGAGGTGCTTCAACCAGCTGCGAGCTCTATGGAGCCCCTGCTGCCGTTCAATCAGGCCCTCACAGACGTCCTTTTGGGCACGTGGTCCAGGCCCAACACGGGGCTCCCGTGGACAGGATGATTGACCGACGCCACCGCTCGGCTCCAGGCGACCCCACTTTCCTCTCCCGACACCCCACCCCGGAGAGCTTGGTAGTCCAAGCCTCCACTTCCAAAAGCGCCTTCCCTACCGCTCCACTGGAAAGGTAATCCAAGAAGCTGGACCACCTTGGCAAGAAAATGTTCTCTTCCGCCAGCTTAGGACTGCGGTCCGTAAACACTGCATGTCTCTTGGACCGTTATTCCCACTCAGTGTGGGATACGGTGGCGCAAGTGCTGCGTCAGTGTCCGGAGGAGGCCCGGGCAGTGCTCTCCCAGGCTGTTGCCGCCGGGAGGGATGCAGCAAAGTTTACGATACGTTGTGGGCTGGACACCGCCGACTCTCTAGGCAGGACCATTTCAACGTCGATAGCGCTTCGTCGCTACACCTGGATGAGGTCCACTGGCTTTTCAGGGGATGTCCAGAACACCTTGATGGACATGCCCTTTGATGGCCGTCGCCTTTTTGGCGACAAAGCAGACAACGCCCTAGAGCGCTTCAAGGACTCACGGGCTAAGGCCAAGTCCATGGGCCTCTCCACCCATCCGGCGCAGTCTGCTTTTCGCCCTTTACATGGCTACGGAAGGGGTGCCCCGCTACGTCCCACCCAGAGCCACAGGCCGCAGCAAGTTACCCAACCTTTGCGTGCCCGGGGACGTGGGAACCAACGCCGTGGTTCAGGGGGCCAGCGCGTGGGACAGGCCACCAACCCCCCCCTCTGCAGCAGCCTCCAAACCCTTCTAGTCTGACCTTTCAGGCCCATCAAACTCCAGTGGGCGGAAGGATTCGCCATTACCTCCCCCACTGGCACACCATCAAGTCGGACAGGTGGGTTTTGCAGATAGTCCGAAGGGGCTACTCCCTCCCCTTCGAGACTACCCCTCCAGCCATGCCACAGAGATACCACTGCATGTCGGAGGATCACCTGGCTCTTCTCCAGCAGGAAGTTACGGCTCTCTTGGCCAAGGGAGCCATCGAGCGCGTTCCTGTCCCAGAAGTAGGTCGTGGTTGTTACTCCCACTACTTTCTGGTCCCCAAGAAGGACCAGGGCCTGCGTCCTATCTTGGACCTCAGGGACGTCAATCGCTTCCTCCGGAAGGAGAAGTTCAACATGTTGACGCTTGCTCAGGTCTTGTCTGCTCTCGACCCGGAAGACTGGATGGTAGCGTTGGACTTGCAGGACGCTTATTTTCACATTCCCGTCCTGCCGGCCCACAGGCGTTACCTACGGTTCACGGTAGGCCACGAGCACTTTCAGTTTACCGTGCTCCCCTTTGGCCTCACCAGCGCCCCTCGGGTGTTCATGAAAGTGATGGCGGTGGTCGCAGCTCATCTGCGCAGATCAGGGGTTTCAGTCTTCCCCTATCTCGACGACTGGCTGTTAAAGGCGGGCTCGCCCCAGGCAGTTGTCTCCCACCTCCAGACTACGGCCGACCTCCTGCATTCGCTGGGGTTCTCCATCAATGTGCCGAAGTCGCACCGGATTCCCTCTCAGAAGCTCCTCTTCATCGGAGCGGTTCTGGACACGACGCGGTTTCGGGTCTATCCTCCCGAACAGCGAGTCCGGGATATTCGGGCTATGATTCCGATCTTTCAGCCTCTATCCCGAGTTTCGGTCAGAATGACTCTGAGGCTGCTGGGCCTCATGGCCTCCTGCATCCTGCTGGTAGATCATGCCCGGTGGCATATGCGGGCTCTGCAGTGGGACCTGAAGTTCCAGTGGGCGCAGCATCAGGGGAATCTGTCCGATTGCGTCCAGATCTCGGAGGGCACTGCACAACAACTGCAGTGGTGGCTCATGAACCAGGATTGGGTCAATGGCAGATCCCTCTCCCTTCCCCAACCAGACCACACTGTGGTGACGGTTGCATCCCTTCTGGGATGGGGCGGCCACATGGGAGAGGCGGAGATCAGAGGCCTCTGGTCTCCGGCGGAGTCCGGGCTTCATATCAACCTTCTGGAGCTCCGGGCGATTCGTCTTGCACTGAAGGCATTCCTTCCCTCTGTCCGGGGAAGGGTAGTGCAGGTGTTCATGGACAACACCGCCACCATGTGGTACTGCAACAAACAAGGCGGGGTGGGGTCGTGGACCCTATGTCAGGAGGCCCTCCGCCTCTGGACATGGCTGGAACATCAGGGCATTTCCCTGGTGGTTCAACACCTGGCAGGTTCTCTGAACGCCAGGGCGGACGAACTCAGCTGCAGGTGCATGATGGATCA
Organism: Calotriton arnoldi; assembly: GCA_963921515.1. NCBI lineage: Eukaryota > Metazoa > Chordata > Amphibia > Caudata > Salamandridae > Calotriton > Calotriton arnoldi. The sequence continues at coordinate 555,876 of CAWUFW010004108.1, forward strand.
CGAATGGCGTCTTCACTCGGAGGTGGTGCAAGGTCTCTTTCGACAGTGGGGAGAGCCTTGATTTAGATCTATTCTCCACTGAAGAGAACGCGCTATGTCAGCAATTCTGCGTGTTGGAATTTCTAAGGCGGCACTCGCTAGGCGACGCATTTCGTCGCAAGTGGAGTAGCGGTCTGTTGTATGCCTTTCCGCCTATACCACTTCTGCCCAGAGTGCTGAAGAAGATCAGGCGCGACCGGGCCCAAGTCATTCTTGTGGCTCTGGATTGGGCACGAAGAGTCTGGTATCCCGAGCTGCTCAACATGGCCATTGATCCTCCGATCAGACTGCCTCTTCGGGAGGATCTTCTGTCGCAGCAGCAGGGGACGGTCCTCCACCCGAACCTGTCCAGTCTCCACCTCCTTGCGTGGAGATTGATCGGCGGCAGTTGACGTCTTTCGACCTGCCTCCCAAAGTCTGTGACGTAATCTTGGCAGCCAGGCGTCCCTCCACTAAGACGGTATACGCCTGCCGGTGGAACAAATTTGTGGCATGGTGCACAGCAAAGGCTGTGGATCCCCTTTCTGCCCCTCTTTCTGAAGTACTCTTGTTCCTTCTCTCTTTAGCCCAGCAGGGCTCTGCTCTGGGCACTATCCAGGGCTATCTTTCACCATTTCTGCCTTCCTTCGGTTGTCAGATCAGCCTTCTCTTTTCAAGTCCCTGGTAGTTAACCGTTTCTTAAAAGGCTTAACACATCTTTTTCCTCCAATCCCCTTCGTTATGCCTCAGTGGGACTTGAATCTTGTGCTAACTTATTTAATGTGCGCTCCCTTTGAGCCGCTTCATAACTGTCCCTTACGTCTCTTGACTCTTAAAACTGCTTTCCTGGTAGCCATCACTTCTGCTAGAAGGGTGAGTGAGCTCCAGGCTCTTTCTTCAAAACCTCCTTTCCTGTCTGTTCATCCGGACAAGGTGGTTCTCCGAACCCGTCCATCCTTCCTTCCTAAGGTGGTCACTGACTTCCACATCAGGCAGACCATTACTTTGCCCACCTTCTTTCTGCCTCTGCATCCTTCGAAGGAGGAAGAGATGCTCCACCGTCTGGACCCAAAACATGTGCTCTCCTTTTATCTGGATCGCACAAAACAGTTCCGGGTGGATGATCAACTTTTTGTTGGCTACGTGGGCGCAAAGAAGGGTCGGGCCGTACACAAACGCACAATTTCTCGATGGGTCGTGTTGTGTATTAAGGCTCGTTACTCTCTGGCTAAAAAGGAGCCTCCAGTCGGGCTACGCGCTCTCTCCACCAGGGCGACGGCAGCCATTACTGCCTTGGGCAGAGGAGTTCCTCTGAATGACATCTGTCAGGCGGCCACGTGGGCATCGCTGCACACGTTCACCAAACACTACTGCCTGGACAGCCAAGTCCGGAGAGACTGCTTCTTTGGCCGTTCTGTTCTCCAGGACTTTCAGGTGTGATCTTGGTTTGCAGACCCACCACCGGGGTTGGTATTGCTGGGCTATCTATTCTAAGGTAAGAAATCTATAACTAACGTGTTTCTTTCAGATGCACAAGTTACTTACCTTCGGTAACGATATATCTGTAAGAAACATTAGTTAGTTATAGATTCCTTACCGCCCCACCCATCCTCCCCGTTCTGCGAACTGATTTCTAGGGTTAAGGACATCCTTTCAGGGCCCTAGTTTTGTGCACCAGTGGTCAGTGTCTTGCATGGCTCTGCGTTTCTGGCGCGTAAAGTCGTGTACAGAACTGACGTCCGCGCGCGAGGGCGGCGTCTAAGTAGCTGCCGCGACGTCATCCCGGCGACCACGACGACTGATGCGGAGCCGACCGATGCCACCTTCTGACGCGCAGAGGTACTGCTGACGAAAAAACTCAGGGCCAACTGCGTGCGCCGCATTCTCATGAGGGTAGCGAAGCCGTACTGGGGAACCTATACAATCTCACGTAACAGCCATATCTCTTACACAACTGTACTGCATCTCCGGGCATTACTGTGTTGTACGGCTCTTTGCTCAATGTGTGATGTGAGAACGTGGTCAGAAGCGGGCCTTTGTACATGGGGACTCTTTACTGATGCTTTACCCCTTTGATGATCTGATAGAAAAGTATGGTATACCAGGGTTGGATTGGGATAAAAAAAATCAGCCCCGGCAAGCTAGAAAAAAAGTGGCCCACATTTGCAGATTGCCCCTTACCGCAAACCACTGAGGGGAGTTCTCTAAAAGAGGCATATTTTATTAACTTCATCGAGATTTAAAAAATGCAAATGTTGTGTGCACGCTTAGTGCAGGGATTAGTTCACACTGGTGAACCACACATGAATATAAGTGAGGCCACTTCTCAGGCCCCTTGCTCAATCTGCATACATTAAAGGGACGGCACAGTGAGAGACTGGAAATGACACCTCCATCTCCCATTTGGTAAAAGGAAGGTAACAGAGGCCCACCTGCCTCTGGAAAGACTGCTTAGGCCCCCACTGGGTCACTGGCTGGATCTGAGCAGCACAGACAAAGCCCAAATCGGCCTCCATGCTACCCAAAAAAGCGGCCTACAGTTGCAACTTAGATAATGGCCCATTGCCTGATTGCCCGCCTTACCAGTCAGACCCTGTGGTATACCACCAGGGACCTTCTTCCAATAAGTGACTTTTATCCACCAGCGTTATCGGATACGGAATAGGACACAATATGAACCTGCAACGTCCCTCTTTCTACAGACGCTCGTTACACATGGACTGGCCAGACGTACAGTCACTTGTCTCTACAGTGCCATATGTCACAATAGGGGACAAACGTTCACAGTATTGCAGACCCACTCGGAGACCTCGCTTGGATGGGCAGTGGGAGCAGTATTTAGGTATGGTCAACACCTCTACTAATTCCAGACTTAAGTGCATCCTATTTAATCTCTTACATTATGCTTACCTAACCCCCAAACAGATCAGCCGTATGTTCCCAGGTGCCAGGGATCCCTGCCCACGTTCTGCTGAGGCAGCCAATTTCCTCCATATGGTCTGGGACTGCCCAACTAGCAGTGTCTATTAGGATGAGATATTGACACAGATTAGCCATATTAGGCAGGTAAATAGATAAGGAAGTCATGCACTGTTTACTGGGTCTTACAAAGTGCAACAAAAAAACAAAAGTCTCAGAATAAGTTCATTTATTTGGCCCTTGTTCTTGCTAAACAACGTATAGCCATGTCTTTGAAATATGCCCTCCCTTATCGTACTGGTTCCAGGATCTGAAAACTGGGATCCTTGCAGAATTAGATGTACTGCACCAAGGTGGCACAACCTTAGGCAAAGCTGTTCCATTTCCTGACTGGGAGGGGTACCTATCTGCAGTGGGGGCCAGTTCTGACGAGAGACCACCCTGAGTGTGGTGGGGTCACACACTGATAACATTGTGGTTTTTGCCACCTGTTTCTGTTCGACCCCACCCCTATACACCCCTCCTGCCGAGCCTCCCCAGGTGCCTGACTCCCATACACCCAGGGCTTTAAGTGGGCCGGGTCGTGCCGGTGCTCAGCACTGGCAGTTCTGAAAAGCAGGTGCTGAGACTGGTCTCTATCAGGCCGTCCGTTTTTGCCCTCACCATCGGGCTGGAAAAAAACCTTAACTCTGCAGCAGTACCACTCTTCACTGCCTGTAATGTAACTTCAAAGAGACTCGTTATAGTTCTTCCACAGTCTCAACATTTCAGAAATTGAAGCATCTTCAATATTATATACAACAAAGCCATAGTTGCTTATTTATCTTATGCAACTAGAAACCACTGATAAAGCCAATAGTGCTGGCTTGTTGTAGGTATAATGTCACATGCTGTATTATATATCTGGATGCAATAACAGAAGCAGAAAAATACCAGTCGTATACCTGCCAACTTGAAGAACAATCCTTGTGAGGAGGTGGTGGGGCCTTGAAGGGGGCGGGGACCCGTGCCAGAAGTACCTAAGTGGCACTTTTGAGCCCCGCCCCCAAGCCCCCTCCTCCCAAAATAAAAACTTACTGAGGCTGGTGCCATGTTCTGTGGTGTTTTCACACCCCTGAATGTACGTCGGCACTTAAAAACCTCTCAAACGAGCTGGAAAACCACTATTTACTGTGGTTTTCAGCTCGTTTTCCCTGCCACAACGTGTGATCGGCTCCTCACCGGGTGACCGTTTGATGTGGGCCGATATCGTGTGGCACATTGTGGCACCCTTTGAGTTGTCGGGTATGCAGTCGGGCGACACACTATGCTAAGCACAGATTTTTAGCGTAAATGTTTTTAAGCCACGCCCTTAATTATATCGACCACGCCTCTTTTCCGATGTGGATCTTCCGCGGTGCACTGGGGGTTTCCTGCCAGTTGTAACGTAATGTGAGCTGCAGCTTCTATCCTTGCTCACTAGTGAATGTTCATTGATAGAATAAGATGTCCATATGTCAGGGCTGGCTCTCATATCTTGCATTGTAACTGTATTGTTAAAATAAATAAATAAAGACATATATATGAACAAAAACTCTTCGTTACGAGGGGCTACTGCATCAGGGACTGATTGGGACAGGTATTAACTGACCCAAGTCGTTCACCGGGGTGCCTTGTAAAGGTGATTAGCTGTGGTAAGTGCTATGGTGCCTCTAGGGCACTGGAGGCTGGTGCATTAGTAATGCGTGTTTAGTTGCTGCCACGTAGACCTCTTTTAGGCAGGAAAATGCCTATAGATTGTGTTTCCTTTGCTCTCTATTAAAATCATTTACATACGTGGATAGAAGCAGGCCTGAAGTACAATAATTTGTCAACTGTCCCTATAGAGTTGTGTGCTGTGAGTGATTGCGTTTGCATGAGATGCAGTAATTGTAGAAGAGATTTTTCATCCATTGTACGTAGTAGAGAAGATGAAAGGAAGGCGTGTCATGTCTTTTACGTTCTGTCGCGCAAGCTTCTAGCTCAAATATGGGACCTCTTCCGTCACCATTTAAATTTGAACTGAAGATGCAACGTGTTATCGTTATCCGTTTAGAACTATGGGACAGTTATGCTGCGGTATTTGGAACTTGGTCATAAAAAGAAGATAAACTCTGTTCATCTAGGGGCTCTGCCTTTATCAGTTCCTTATTAAACCTCTTTTGTCTTTCATTATGTAAAGATGCCACTTTTTGCTATTTATTAAAGTAGTAATTACATTTAGAGTAAAAATTTACAGTTGTAGAAAGTTGTTTTTGCTTTGTTCCTTAACCCCTGCTTTTCAGTCACAGGTAAGTGTGGTTAATCTTACCATAGAATGAAGGCACTAATAGGAACGGGTAAGTATAGCATGGCAGTCTGTTACACTTACATCTGAGTGAGGCTCTTAAGGACCAGGGTGAACATAGCATTTTTCAGAATAGATTTGATTTACGGTTTTGTAAAGAAAAAATAAATACATTAAAAAAAATTGTAATATCACAATTCATTAACTCAAAAGCACAAACTAATATATACACCTGCAGAATACATTGCTTGGAGCACACTGGAACACGTCTATAGTAGTAATTATAAGCTTCTATTTATTTATCCTACTGTAATTGTGGAATATTGAAGCACACTAGACCGTGGTGGAGTGTTTGGAAGAATACATCGACTTAAACATGCTATGCATTTCCTAGTCTTTTGAAAGCTCATTATATCGGAAGTCAATTAAGGTGCTGTTGCTTAACAACCTCTGGTCCTTTTGTTTGCATGGCTCTTTTGCACATGTTGATTGACACTACCTTTGAGGAGGTAATATCAAGCAGGGACTGGTACCAATTTTTACCTGCATACATCTGGATATAATTTCCATACGTTGACATAGTTTATATTATGTCGGAGTCTTTTATTATGGATTTGCACATACATTAGAACCTTTTTTCACTATTGAGGGATACACAAATATTTTTCTCTTGTAACATCTCGAAACTGCCATTAACACAGAGTTTGTACTCAGATGGTATAAAACCCTGAAGCATTACATTTCAAGGGTTTCCTTTGCAACAAAAAATTACTTTAATAAAATTCATGCTATTACCCTCCAATGTTAGTTGTACTCTTGTGTACAGTATGATATCCAGTGCATTTTAGTATTTTTTCTCGAAACATCACCCAGGAATCAAACAATTGATCTGTCTCTCTGCCAACAGGAAAGCTATCACACAGTTTGTGCAGAAATATTTTGGGAATGGATGTTACTTTGTGTGTGGGAAGAGCAGATGTGTGTTTATTTCCCTTCTTGCTGAATATGTTCATCTCGAAGGAAGGAAGGTGCCAGGATTTGTTTGGCTTATGTGATATTTTTCTGTTTGTTATGGTGTTAACAAAGCGGTCATTTTTATAGATGAAATCAGACATATGTCGCAAGAGCTGTGATTGAAGAATCATGTGATATTAGGTTAAGTGAAGTAACCTATCTTTGTCACCTTTAATTCAGAATGATTACTTTGTTGTTGTTTTAGTAATCTCTGGACACTGTGTGCCCTCATTAGGTCAGTGATCAATGCTTGCCCCCCACTGCCTAAGCTTCCTGCAATACTTGATGCCTATTGTGCTTTCAATATTTATTTTTCAAAGTGGAATTGTCAGCCACCATTCACTCCTCACTCCACTGTGCTCAACTCTTTAACATTGGGTGCAAAGTGGTTCAGCTATGGTGGTCAGTGTGAAGAACCCCTCTGATCAATTGACCCAACCAATAACCGCAATTTTCTAGCACCCTGTGAATACCCAAGTCGCCATAAAGACCCTCAAATGTATCTGTAAAATTCCATCGCACTATCCTCAAAATACCTGCGCAAATACATAGTATACTACAACTCCGAATGCTCCCTTTCCTGTGCAACCTAGTATTTATTAACACAGCAGTAGAAGATGCTGTGTTCGAAACATTGGATTATATGCCTCAGTTCTGGAATGCATAATCTATGGAAATCCTGTCAGGACACAAACTACCTGAATTCCCGCACAAAAATAAAATTGCATCTTGATTGGCCTCCATGCTAGGATCAATCCATCCATGAAATTCCTAGAGCTGATTAACTTGGTGATTTTATGCTCTGCAACTCTGTGTACGCCTCTCCTTATCTCTTTTAAGTTGGTGACTCCCTTGCTTTAGTTGCAGTTGTGTGTTTTAGCAGGTTGGCTGTCCATTGATGTTTCCAAGATTATAAAACAAGTCTGTCTGTTCTCTAAGTGCATTCATAGCAACAATACAAATCTACAGAAAGCGTGTAGAATGTAAGCTGCCTCTACATAATTTGTTTCCAAGGAAATTCCACCCTTGTGCCTTTTGTGATTTCTCATTTTCATTTTAGTTAAGATGTCCCTAAAACAGGCACATGTCACTTTAGTGGCTTCCACCCAAGTTTCTAATTTTTCTTTTGTAGATGTTACAGACCGACAGTGTATACACCACCTGTCAATGTAAAAGAGTTTACAGAGGCATCTAGATGATACAAAAATAAACTTAAGATTGCTACTAAATTCTTTATTACTTGACTCTACAGAACTAAATTGGTTTCCATCATTTATAGTATATCATGCAATTTTTTTTATTTCTTTGGTAATCCAACGTGTCCTCTCAACAACTAAATGTGTCAAAAGCATGCCTCTTATTATTTTTCAGTCTTTCAAGGACAGTGATACTATTTCTCAGGTAACATGCACTGCATATCCTCGAAGTGTGTAACCTTTCCTCCGAATTAAGTGTGAAATATAAATCCCAGCATTAGTTAGAAGGGCTGGTAGAACTAGAGCTAGACTAATTGCTAGTATAGTTGTCACCTGTAGTGTCCTTAGGCTTGTGTGGACATTTCTGTGTGTGCATGTCAGGCTGTCTCACCTATGTATATTAATTCAACACGTTTTGTACTTGCACACATTTTGGTGGCTGGTGGTATACTTAGGCTTGCCTTATTGCCACCCACATATAAATAGGTACCTGTGCAACATTATTAAAGTAACTCCCATTTACCGGTTTTCTGCACCCACCTTCCAACCAATCACTCCTTTATTTGTGCCTAACTTCGCCCATTCTAGCTCCTGCCTCTTGCATGCCTTAACTTTTAAATTCATCATCCTCTCACTCTCTCTTTTCAGAAAGAATGTAAACGTTTAACTTTTGATCAAAGATAGCAACATTTAGCACTGCCATCTGGATAGATATACATTTTAATAGTACCACCCTTGAGGTCTAACCCCTTGGTGTTGCATGGTCGGTTTCATACAGATTGAAAATATAATTGGTTCTCAGCATAAATTGAATCCGCACATGTGCCAGTAGTATGCTGACAAATTACTTGCTATGATGCATTCTATGTTAGGAAAAAGGCACATATAGCTTTGTTTGGTATTGTCAGTTTTCAGTTAACCTTGCTAATAACTTAAATTTTTTTCGATTCCATTTAAACTGAAGTAATTTTATGATCGTGAAAACATAGATTGGGTTGTACTAATGTAGAATGCTCACAAGTGACTTCCTTTAGGCCACTTAGATGACACCCTGGCCATAACTCTCACTTTCATTCATTACACCATCTCCAGAGGAAGTTTGCAGACTTGTAATCATCATTTACTCTCTAAACGCACCGTTAAACCTTCTATCGTACCTTTACTGCCTTACCAGGTAAAACCACTAAAACCAGTAGTCACTGCTCCCAACATGTTTTACATGGCTCTGTTTCATGAAGACAAATCACTGAGGATGATTTTGTGAACAATGAAAATGACTATAATCGGAGTGAAATTGTTAGAACTGTAATGTCGTGAGTCTGTGATGCAAGCATCTTTTTATAGTGAAACTAGAAATGCACAATCCAACACCACTAGCAAATTCGAATTGGGAATGAGTTACAAATGAACGTTGGTCATTGTACATTGTCAATGATTTCTAATTGTAGGCGGAATCGAATGTGCAGAAAGCGTCGGTGGATGCTAATCGTACTACGCAGCAACTTGAAGAAACAATGGATGAGTTTCAAAAGAAGAAGTTGGAAGATGTTCAGGTGAGGGAGATCTCCTCCAGTACAACTACCTATGAAATCATTATTATCCCTTTCAATTGTTGTTGTTTAACCAACATGCCAATAAAGTTCCTTCCTGGTAGGAATCTGGATATTGTTCTCTTGGTATGTCATGTTTTGAAAACTAACAAAGCAATTAGGAGTATGGACTTTGAGTCATATAAATCAACATGTGACTTACGTATTCAAATCTCAGGCTGTAAGTAGCTGCCTTTTGGCCTTCTGAGGAGTGCAAGAGGACAGGCTGCATTTTGGGAAATAGAACCATTTGTTACTCTGTTTAACATTTACACAATACAGCTGAATGCTTCAACACGTGGTTTTAAAAGTTTTAAATGTATAACAACTTGACACAGCCTCTACTTCCGCGCTAGAGTGGGGTGCCGTTAAAGTGGTGGCAAGAGTTGTTTGCATCCCAAAAATTGTGGGAGTTCGTAGGACTCTGGACAGTGACATAACACACACAGAATGCAAGCTTGCAGCTCTGAGCAAGACCTCCAACACTGATCCGACATTCCTCCCATGCCTGACCCAAACCAGTACTGACTATACAGCCCTCTTGGAGGATTTGCGACGCTATAATTTTGCTGCACACGCTTCTAAAGTATATAGAGAGGGTGATAAGGCCGGCAGACTCTTTGCCTGCGTTATCAGACAAAACTTTACTGCACCCTTAACTTTACTGAGCTAATACACCTCAAGGAAACCACAATCCACCTTCCAACGACCATATTACAGACATTTTATAGCTATTAATCCACCATATATAAAGCCCCTCCCCCTCCGCAGGACCTCCTTGAGACCTTTCTCGCCAACTGTTCCCTCCCCCTTTATTCTAGAGGCCCGATAGGACACGGCAATCATAGCAACAATGTGGCTCAGGCAAGTGGAGACCTTGCACAGAACAAAACACCGGGCCTAGATGTTCTGCCCTTGAAGTACTATGGCACTTTTACATTCTCTCTTCCTCCCCAGCTTGTGGAAGTACGAGGCAGCGGTCCAACATGGAGAACTCCCATGGTCACTACGAGAATCCCTCCCCATACCCAAGCCAGGCAAAGACCCTACGTGCTAGGTTCCTATAGAACTATCGCCATTCTTGGCACAGATTATAAGATCCTGGGTAAAATCCTTGCAGATAAATATGCACATCCTTCTGACCCTTATCCATAGGGACCAAAATGACTTCGTGCCAGGGCGTAGCAACCCAAATTATACGCCGACTATTGCATATACAGGATCGGGTACAGGGCTGCTTTCCGAAGGCAGCGTGTCTTATCCTTGATTTAGAAAAACCCTACGACACCCTGACATGGCCTTACCTTTTTGCGCTCCTCACCCGAATAGGATCGAAACTATTAGCATACACCGATTACTCTATTCCAGGGGTCTCCAACCTTTTCTGTAGTGAGAGCTACTTATGATGAGTAAAAATCATCATGAGCTACTGAAGACTAAGCACTCCTGCATTGTTATGAGACAACCTCTCACCCAGCTCCACTGACTTTAAGCCTAATGCCCATAGAATCAGATTCTGTGGTTTGAACAAAATATTTTGACTAGGGGCTCTATGATAGGATTCTCATGTGTGTCAGTGACAGTGTGGCCTTTGGGAATGTATGAACGTGTACTTATGAATTGGATAAATGTGTATGGGTGACTGAGAGCCTATGTTTTATGTACTTGTGGCACTGGAATACCTTTCGTCATATGTGGCACCGTTGTATAATACAAACATAACCTTTTTTTTTTTTTTTAAATGGGAGAAATTTAAATTCTAGAAAATGTTATACAAAAATGTTTGATATGGAAAAAAATTCTGCACTTTAAATTTCTCCCACTTAAAATAATGGCTGTATTTTTCAGTTATAAATATGGCACCCTGTCTGCCAGCCACTGGGAGCAAGATGGCTGCTGTGTGTAAAGGCGACACTTTGAAACGGGAGAAAATTAAACTGAAGAGTTAACTTTGTTTATACGGATTCTATAAAACATCATTTAAATTTAATCTCATTTTCAAGTGTCACATTTACAAACATCGGGCATCTTGCTCCCAGTGGCTTGTAGACAGTGTCATATTTATTGATGGAAAAAACAACTATTTCTTTAAATGGGAGGAATTTAAAGTGAAGAAACATGCTTCATAAAACAATAAGACCTGATTGGCTTAATTGAAAGTGGAGAAAAAGAGAGACAATGTTTCATAGAAATATATTTTTCTTCATATTAAACTTCTCCCATTTAAAAAAAAGAGGACTTTATTTTTTAGTTATAAATATGGCAAAGTGTCTACAGGCTACTGAGAGCAAGAGGCCTGCTGTTTGTAAATGCAATACTTTGAAATAGAGAAAATAAAAATGAAAAGTTATGTTAATCGTTAAGGTAACTTTTCATTTGAATTTCCTACCATTTAAAAGCATTAAGAAACATCTTGTTCTCACACTCCAATATTGAGTTGACGAGGACTTTTATTTAAGACTTCAATACCTCAGTACTTCAGTTGTTCATCTCTGTGCCCTGGATCATACTCACTCAACCACTGCTCATTATCCGGCCCTGCAATCTACAGCCTGAAGATAATAATGTAAAATAAACACAGCCTTCCCTTGACTTCAAAAGAAAAATGGGGGGGGGGGTGGCTAGCGGCCGCGGAAGATGGCCGCCATCTAATTACGCTGCGCTAGCTGACAGCGTACAAGCCCGCAAAATCAGAAATTATCCGATGTGCTGAGGGCCCCCCTGAGTGGGCAGCTGTGCGAGAGTGCAGCGGCGTCCTGGTGGTGCCTCCGAACTCTGCGGCCGCGGACCATAGAGCGAGTGAGAGGAGGTTCGGGTGACTGGCCCGTGAAGACAAGATGGCGCCTCCCCGGAGCTCCTAGGATGCAGGAGACCCACCGCTCCGGCTACACTGTGGTGATTGGAGACGGCCGCGCCGAGTAACAGCCACCTGCACCTCCATTGACTCTCCGGAGGTCAGCTGGGTGACGGAGCGTGCTTCTGGAAGAGCAGGAGGCGCCCGCACCGGACTCGCTGCGTAGAGCCCCGACAGGCAAGTGGCGCAGTGACCGAGGGCCTATACTCTGTTCCCGGTCCTGGGCTGAGCTGCGTCAGGGCTTGGCGCCGGTGGGCGCGGGAGGCCGAATTGAGATCCGGGCTTTGGCCATAAGTGCAGCGAGTGAAGGCGGCCTGCCTGGACGCTGACGACGATGATCCCCCTCCCCCACCTGGGTGCGCGTTGGCGATGTCTCCCGGGGTTGAGTGGTGGAATCCGCCTGCTCCCCTGCCTACAAGCCCCTAAGAGGACGAAGCTAGTGGATGGGGCAACAGTTCAGAGCTGCCGCACTGTGAAGGGCACCCTGCCAATGGTTCAGTGAGTGTTCATCCTCCATTAGTGCCCGCGAAAAGTGTGAGTCCAGTGGCTCTGAAGTGACACTGGAGAAGGTGTGAGCCACTCCTGAGGGGTCGAGGTGGATACCCAGGTGTGCTGGCTGCAAGGGAAGTTCCCGGGACCATAGAGACCTATTGCAGGCAGACCGCAGGTTGGGCAATGGGTTGAAACAAAGCACTGGTGCCTGGACAGGCCAATCACATTGACAAGTATACAGTGGCCATGGGTCGCGACGAAGGTGCGACAGGAGGGGGTCTGCAGGAGGAACCGGACGACCAGACCCCGGACCCCTCTCTGAAAGATATCATGAAGGCGATCAGGGACTTGAAGGGCACCCTGGAACCGAAGCTCGACTCAGTCACTGAGGTGAATCTTCTGCGCGCAGACCTACGTAAAATTTCGGAGAAGGTGTCCACGGTGGAAGCGGGAATTGGGGGCCTACAGTCCAAAACTAAGCGTCTCGAAGACCAGGTTGCCATTCTCACCAAGAACCAGTCAGACATCTATGCCTGGCTTGAAGACCAGGAAGGAAGGGCCCGGCGCAACAACATTCGCGTCGTTGGAGTGCCGGAGGGAATGGAGGGACAGTTCATGGAACTGTTCTTGGAAGACCTGATTTTAAATCACCTGAAGCCTAAACGCTTGTCAAACTTCTCAGTAGAGCGTGCACATAGGGCTCTGGGGGGCAAGCCTCGCCCTGGAGCGCCCCCGCGCACAATTATAGCCCGCATCCTGAATTTCAGGGATAGGGATGCTATCCTACACGCGGCATGTATGCATGGCGACCTCCGGCATGAGAATGCCACCATCCGTTTCTTCCCGGACTTCACGCTTCACGTTCAGCGGCGGTCTTTTGACGCCGTTAAGAGAGGTCTTCGGGTCCAGAATGTAAAGTACATGATGCTTTTTCCAGCCAGACTCAAAATTATGGACGAGGGGAAAACATATTTCTTTGACTCAACAGCAGAAGCTAGCGATTGGCTGGAGAGATGGCGCATGGTTTGTCGCAAAGTAGGGAGCAACCGATCGGCAGCGGAGGATGGCCGCGGTGGGACTAAGCAAGAGGCGGAGCGGTCATCCGGTGGCCAGGCGCAGCGGCAGCGGACAGATAAGTGACTTGTGGGACACACCTCGCATCACTGGAACTGTTCTACTCCCTAATGTAACCGGGAGGGGCATATATTGGGGTCTGGGAGTGCTGCTGTGAGAAAGGGGCCCGCTCGCAACTGGGACCAGTGATGCTTAACAGAATCCCGTAACGTATGACCCACTCGCCCTTTCCTTTTCCATGTATGTGGACAGACTGCCTCTGTGGTTTGTTGTGTAGGGAGGCTTCAGTTTCACTTCTTATGGGCTTGACGTGATTCGTTAGCAGACAGATAGTACTTCATGCTGGAGGCTAGCTCACGGCTCCCCACAATGTTTCTTTCTACGCTTTTTGGGCGACAGGCACTCTGCACGTTTGGGAGGTGGAAGGTTGGGGGCTCACCCAGCAGGGTTGCAGGGAGGGGGGAGTTGGGTTGTTTGTTTCACTTATCTGATAGAGACATGTAGCCGCAGATTCCTTAACTTAGAATATCCCCAGGCGTCAGACTGGATCCGGAAAAATTTTGCGCAGCAGTACCTCTGCGCGCCGGGGGGTGGCGCCGCCTGGCTCCGCCCTGACGTTGTCCCCGGACACGACGACAGTGGAGCCATATAGGACCCCCCGGCGCGCTGACGTCAGTTTCCTTCTTTTCCGCGTTCCAACGCGGATCCAGGATTCAGCTGTTCCTCTGGCCTGTTTTTCTTCAGGCCCTTTTTCGACGTCCTTTGGCGTTGGAACAGTGTGCGATGCCTTCGGGCTTTAAATTGTGCCAGACTTGTTCGCGCCAGATGTCGGCGTCGGACCCGCACGCCATTTGCATGTGGTGTCTTGGGTCACACCACAACTCCGTGGAGTGTGCCGCCTGCTGGCAGATGCGCCCAAAGTCCCTACGGGAGCGCTGGCTGAAGCTCTTGGCCGCCCGAATATCCCGCACGCGTCTCCCCGACATTCTCCGGTTGGTTCTTCTCTCCGCGTCTGCTCCCGGAGTCGCTCCCGCGAACGTCGCTCGTCTACAGGTAAGTTAAAGCACAAGTCACGGAAGTCGAAGACCTCGCTTCCACGTGACTATGGGAGCCATGGTTCCCGTTCCCTCACGGAGCCGTGCCCCCCGGAGTCGGCCTCCATTTACCCGCCCTTTCCGGGTACTGGTGCGACTCGGCCCCAGATGGAAGCCTACTACAAAGCTCTGCACTCCATCTTCGGGTCATCTCCTCTTCCTGGCACGCCTTCGGGTCCCACAGTGGAGGTAGGCATTCAGGTCGGATCTCCGCCGGCTGGTTCGCCCTCGGCGCCGACCGAGTGCCTCGAGTCCGGCTCCGGGTCCCAACCCCGATGGGCGTTCCAGCCCAACGCTGTGCCATTCTGCCTTGTCTCCGCATAGCCCCTGGCGGCCATGCCTGTCGCCTCCTGGTCCTCAGGCTCTTTCTCCGCACCTCTCGGTGGTGGGGACGTCGCCATCGGCTCGTCAGGCCGGGTCGCCCTTCGTGGAGGTAGACGTCAGTTCGACGCCATTTCGGCGTCGGGTCGTCGTTCGACGCCGGAGCAGTCGCCGGCACCGGTTGGTTCTCCGCTTCCAGAGGACACAGACCCGGTGTGCCCGGACTTGTCTCCACGCCGGTTGGCTCCAATGTCATGGGTGCAGTGGGCCCTTGTTCCTCCTGCTGTGGGACGTGTCAGCTTGCAGCTGTCCCCTACAGATGGGCTATTGTCGCCCCCCACAACGCCCACTGAAGCTGGTGCTTTGTTTTTGAGGGGTGTTCGCAGGGCTGCAGCTGTTTTACACTTGCAACCCCCTTCTGTCTCCTTGTCCTCCGACCCGTTATTGGATTTACTCCACCAGGGTGCGGTGGATATTGAGCCCTTGCTGCCTTTTAGCGGCTTGTTGTTCAACGCCCTTCTCGGGACGTGGGCACGGCCCTCTTCAGGAGATGCTGTCGACAGGGCCATGGCGCATCGTCCGGCCCCTGGGAGCCCAGCCTGTTTGTCCCTTCAGCCTGGGGCTCACGGCCTCGTAGTGCAGGTGTCTTTGGCCACGCAGCCTTCCTCTTCACCTCTGTTGCAGCCTCCTACTAGGGAGTCTCGTTAGTTGGAGACATGTGGATGCGGAATTTTTGCGTCCGCTAGTTCAGCCTTACGTGCTTTAAACACGGCTTGCATCTTTGCCCGGGCTTCTTGTGCCCTTTGAGACTCTGTGGAGTGTCTTTTGCCTGCCCTCCCTGAGTGTACTCGTGCTGACGTGGCTCGTCTCCTTCACGAAGGCCGAGATATGGCGCGCTTTACCGTTCGGTCCGCCGTTGACTCTACCGATTCGGTGGGTTGGGCAATGGCGAGGTCCGTTGCTTTGCGCCTCCATGCATGGCTGCGCGGCGTGGGTTTCCCCGAAAATGTCTGACAGTCTCCGGGATTTGCCATTTGATGGTGTGTCCCTGTTTGACGCACATGCGGACTCTGCGGTTCACCGCCTTCTGTCTACCCTTCTGTAGTTTTTGTTCCGGTTGCGGACCTTGTCCTCACCCTCTGCTCTGTTGTCTTTGCTTCATGTTGGCCCTGGGTTCATGCTGTAATACCTGAACGGCCTGAGCGGCTTCTCGCCGTATTTGCTTTCTTTCATGCAGCAGGTCAGCTGCTTATCTTTCTGAGTCACTATGGCCTAGTGGTTCAGGTTGCACACCCTTACTACAAGGGTTATGTGTTCAGAACCTGTGGTTTCTGAGTTACCAATTTACGTCCTCTGTCTATGAGCTCACGCTCAAGATGTGCCCCTTGTTGGGGTTGATACTTACCCTATGTGGGGTATTTGTTAGCCGTTATATAGCTGCCTTCTTCCCACAGCAGTCTTTGTACGCTTCTGTGGGGTCCTTTTTACTAGGTTGTCGTGCAGCTGTGCCTGTACACTTTTACTGCTGCTGCGGGCCCTCCTGGGGCCTTCTTGCGGTCCATTTGTTGGGCTCTCTCATAGTGGCTGCTGCTGGTCTGTGGCACTCCCCTGCATCTCACTGATCCATTTCTTGAGGCCGGGAGGGCTTTCAGGTCCCTACTGTCTCGTCGTAGTTCTTTCACTGCGGCCGTTCCATCTGTGGACTGCCTACCAGAGGGCCCTGTCGCTGTGTTCTATAAGCGTACGGTGACTGCTCCCTAGTATGCTAGCTGTCCCAGGCTGGTGCGTTTTCCAGCAACTTTCCGTTGCCTAGTTCTACTCTCCTATATCCATGCTGCGTAGTCCTTTCATGGTTGGACTTCGCTCTCCATGGTGGCGTTCTGGCCCCAGACGTTGATGCTGTTCATTGTCTTGTGCCTTGCTTTTTTGGCCACTTCCCCTGCCAGAGCTTCCCATTTCCCTGCTGCATTCCTCGCAGGTGTTGTCCTGTTTTCCTTCGGACTGCGGTTGCTGCTCTCAGCGGGAGTGCTCTCCTCCAAGCATTGTTTCTCTGGTGGACTATTGTGCGTATATCCACTCTTGTTCCTCCGGTGCGTTTCGTGCTGTCTCCTTCCAGTACTGCTCGGCCTCCCTGTCTGTCTCACGGTAGCCAGTGCATCTTTCCTACCGCCTGTGGCTGTTGCGTCTGGCTCTGGGCCGGTACCGCTGCTACTTAGCTGTTGGTGCTATGATGTTTTTTCTTTCTCAACTCATCCACTGGGCTGGGCCCTGTCTTCTTTTCTCCTGTCCGGCGTACTACACACACCCACACCTCCCGCAGGCATAGTCCTCCTTGCGGTGGCCGTGGTCTTGTTCCTCACTTTTCGTTAGCGCAAGTCTTCTACGTGTGTTAGTTTTGCCGGCTCTCTTTCACGCGATACACCTGGTGGTGCGTCTCTCGTGTCTCAGCTTTTGCTCGTGGCGCTTCATGGGGCCTTCTCCTTTCCATGGTGTGGTTCTGGCGGTACATACGGTTTCTCTTGTGTACTTCTGTTCCCCACGTGCGTGGCACTGGTTGTTGCCATTATTCTCTGCCCTTCTGCTTTTTGTTGCCCGCCCTTTAACATGTCCGGTGCATGGGCGATGGTGCATTAGCAGGTCTTGTGTTTCCTGTAACACTAACTCATCCTGGGAGTCGTCAGCATCCTTCCGCTGCTGTTCCCACTTCCACAGTGCTTCTTTCCATGTCATGCATGTCCGTCCTGCCTGCTCGGACTCGGCCCGTTCTTGTACCCTAGCTAGACCTTTCTCTTTTGAAGGTCCATCAGATCCTGTGGATCCCTCATATCATACAATTGGTTCCTCTCCTTTTACGGAAGGTATCCACTTTTATTCCGCACTGCCCTTCTGGTTCTGTGCTCACTTTCTCCCCTGTTTACCCGACAGGGATTTCCTGCCGCCTCGGCAGCTTTTAATGCCTTTGCCTCTCATTGTTGGCCACTCCCTATGGAGTATCCTTGTCCGGTGTTGGCCACTCTGGCAGTGCTGCCCCCACTGTTTAGTCAGCTGGTTAACACTTCTGTTCCCCTGGGAACTTAGTGGGGTTCTGTCGCAGACCCGCCTCCTATGGGGTATGGCTTTGGTATCTATTCTAAGTTAAGGAATCTGCGGCTAGATGTCTCTATCAGATGTACAAGTTACTTACCTTCGGTAACGATGTATCTGGTAGAGACGTTGTCTAGCCGCAGATTCCTTAACGCCCACCCATCCTCCCCGATCTGCGAGGACCTTTTCAGGTGGGGTTTCTGCATTCGCCTCCCTTCGAGTGGCTTGTCCTTCTACGGGGCGGTATCTTTCGCCACCCTCCCCGTCAGGCTTATTCCTTGGATTTACTTGTTCTGCTTCTCCCAATCTCATGCTTGGGCGATAAGTTCAGGTGTCCTTCTGCATTTTTCCACATCGGTTTCCTCCAGTTGGGGCCTACTGGTGTTCTCTACCCTCCCACCCACCTTCTCCGTTGACACTCCTACAGTCAATTCGTTTTAAGGTCTTTCTGGCCTGTTCCTCAGTCCAATAGTTCTATCATAGGGGACAGAGTCTCCCTATTTCTTTCTTCTCTTCTTTAATCCTGTGGGTTGGAGCTTTCTTGCCTGTCACTGTTGGCTCTTTTCATTGCCGTTTGGCCTCAGGAGAGAGCATTCTCTCGCTTTTGTGGGGTTGTTTTTCATTCCCTTCATCTGGTGCAGACTTTCTGTCATCTGCCTCGGTCTTCTTTTTATAGATCTATTTCCCTCAGGGGTGACATTCACTTCGCTTAGGCGAAATATAGCTTCTCCTTGTATTGCTCTGCTCTTTCCTTTTCAACACCTTTCAGTCGACAGTGCTTCTCACTGTCGTTCACGGTGCTTTCTCACCCATTTTCTTTTTTATTCGCACACTGTTTCCATACTCTCACAGTTTTGCTGGGGGCTCCGCGTTGTGGCGCGGAAAAGTTCCTCCGAAGAAAACTGACGTCAGCGCGCCGGGGGGGTCCTATATGGCTCCACTGACGTCATGTCCGGGGACAACGTCAGGGCGGAGCCAGGCAGCGCCGCCACCCCGGCGCGCAGAGGTACTGCTGCGCAAAATTTTTCCAGATCCAGTCTGACGCCTGGCGATATTCTAAGTTAAGGAATCTGCGGCTAGACAACGTCTCTACCAGGTACATCGTTACCGAAGGTAAGTAACTCGTACGTTGGGGAGGGATGGCGACCATGCTCAAGATCAAGAGAGTCAGAAGGTACGGGAGGTTGACACAAAGAAAACCTGGGTGGTGAGGAGACATTTATATATTATTCACCCCGCTCGACGTCATGGGCGACCTAGCTAGTATGCGGATATGGACCTGGAACGTCAATGGTCTGGGAAACTAGATCAAGCACACACTAGTCATGCAGCACATTAAGAGGCATTCCCCTGATGTCGTTCTGATCTAGGAATCGCACTTGCGTGGGAGTAAATGCAAGGCATTAATCGTTTTGGGTACAGAATGGTAGCCCACTCTGGATTCTCGTCTGGGGCCAGGGGGGTGGGGATTCTGACACGTAATGCGCTGCCCCTTGTCATCACAGGCTCTTGGACGGATGATGCCGGCTGCTTTGTTGCGGCGGCGGGTAAATGGGAAGGGCGCCTGCTAATATTGTGCACTTGCTATATACCCCCGGGTCTCCATGCGGTGACTTTCCCGAAGTTTAGCTAATTTCTCACTGACCTCCCCTTGGGCACGCTCCTGATAGGTGGGGACATGAACGCACTCATGAACCTGTAACTGGATTGGTCTGGCTCCCATACGGGCCAATCAGGAGAACGCGGTCTGGCGGACTTTGTTATGGCCATGGGCATGGTGGATTTGTGGCGGGCACATAACTCTCTGCTAAGGCAGTCTACGTACTATTCAGCACGCCACGGCTCCTTCTCTAGAATAGACCACTTCTACACGTGCAACGACGGAGTGGGAGACTTCCTTAACCCTACACACATATCGAGGGGTATCTCGGACCACTCTCCGGTGTGCGTCACTCTTCAAGGCCCGTCTCTAGATAAGGCTACTTTCCCAAGAATAGATCCCAGGCGCCTGCGAGACCCAACGCTTGGGGACAAACTCCGAGAGGGCTCGGAGCTCTATTTTAAAGAAAATACGGGGTCAGTAGACTCTTACACTACTCTATGGGAGGCCTACAAGATGGTACTACAGGGACAGGCACAGGCGCTGATCGGGACTAAAAAAAAAGAGGAATCTCTGCAGATTCGGCTGCTCGAGCAAGAAATTAGTCAGATGGAGGGTGACGGGGTAACATTTTTAAGTGCTGACCTGAGACACGAGCTGGCGCTGAGGCAACGGGACCTGCGGGCCATGGCGGAGGGCGAAGCACGGGCATACGCGTTAGCGACACAACACAGTCTATACAATGTGGGGGATAAGGCCTTGAAGCTCCTAGCATGGCTGGAAAGATGGGACAGGGAGAGATCGTGGGTGACGGGGGTACGTGAGTGATATAACTGGGTCACTACAAACTACAAGTAACGACATAGCAGAAGCTTTCGCCCAGCATTTTGAGAGTGTCTGCATCGGTGTGCACCAGATCGGAGGGTGACTGTGCAGAATTTCTAAGGGATTTCGCCCTGCCTACATTGTCGGGGGAGGCACGTGAAGTACTTGAGGCCGACCTCGCGGAGGAGGAACTGGGTAGCGCCCTGGGTTCCCTGAAATCCGGAAAAGCACCAGGCCCGAATGGGCTCCCAGTCGAGATTTATAAAGGGCAGGCCTCGGTTATAATACCCCCGCTCCGAAACATGTTGATGGAGGCGCGAGAACAGGTGCAACTTCCGTCGGACCAGCGGGCGGCCATGATAGTGGTAATCTATAAAGCCGGAAAGCCGCCGGATAAGTGTAGTTCCTACCGTCCTATCTCGCTTATCAATGTGGAGGCCAAGGTTCTGGCCAAAGCTCTGGCAGACAGGCTGGTGTCTCATCGCGGAATTGGTCCATGTGGACCAATCTGGGTTTATGCCCTGTAGAAGCACCCAGCATAATCTTCAGAGACTATATGGCGTACTCCATATGACTAGCAATCCTGAGGCCCAGCGGACGCGCTGATGGTGCTGGACGCGTCAATGGCCTTTGATAGCATTGAGTGGCCCTACTTGTTCATGGTGCTTCACAGGCTGGGCTTCGGTCCCAATTTTTGTGGTTGGGTGAGATTACTATACGAGGCACCCACGGCTAGGGTGTGCGTGTGAACGGGGCGGTATCGAGATCCTTTCAATTGCGAAGGGGCACCAGGCAGGGGTGCCCTTTGTCCCCGCTCTTGTTTGCCCTTGCACTGGAGCCGTTGGCGCATTGGATCCGGAGGGACCCAATGATATGGGGCATAGCTGCACCAGGGGTGAGGGAAGAGCGAATTTCGCTCTATGCTGATGATATTGTCTTGTACCTTGCACGACCATACCACTCGATGGCACGAGTACTACACATCTTCGAACTATTTGGTAGCTACTCGGGCTACAATATCAACTGGTCCAAGTCAGTGATCTTTCCACTGTCGAGTCCCCCCCCCCCCTCCCCCTAACCCCCTCAGGGTTCTGGTGCGGAGTGCGGCCCCAGTGGTGTTGGAGGGCTTCAAATACCTGGGTATCCATGTTACGCGGGACCAGAAGGCGTTCCTAGACAGGAATCTTGGGCCCCAGATGAGACGCCTCGGCGCTGATGTTAGCCACTGGCGTACCCTTCTGCTTTCACTTATGGGCAGGGCGGCCTTATTCAAAATGATGACACTACCGCGCCTCCTTTATGTCCTCCAGAACACCCCATACCCGGTCCCTTCGGCGGTTTTCAAGCGGGTAGCGCAGGAAGTCAGAACGTTGTTGTGGCAGCGGGGTTCACCAAGAATCGCGTTGCACAAATTACAGAAGGGTGTCTACGATGGTGGCCTGGCAGTCCCTGACATTAGGCTCTATTACTGGGCCTCACAGCTGCAGGTCATTAACGACTGGGTGTACGCGGATATGGAGGAACCGGCTTACAGAGCAGATAGAGCCGTCATGCCGGGAAGAAACTGTGAACCTCTCCTCTATTCCCGAAAGTCCCGACCGGAGTGGCCAGGGCACACCAAAGTGGTGATACAGTGCTGGAGGGAGGCCAATAAATTACTAGGCTGGGCAGGGACACTGACTGGTAGAACCCAGTTGTGGGTGGGGGATCCTTTACATGAAGTAGCAGCACTTACGGGTTTCAAAGGGTGGAAATTGATAGGCGTCGAGTATTTGGGGGGCGTATGGAAAGGAGACTCTCCCCTCACCTTTGAGGTACTTCAGCGGGAATACAACTTAAACCAGACTCGGAGATATCAGCACCTGAGGCTCGTACACGCACTGCGCACCCACATTCATAGTGGCACTTCTGTCCCAGAATATTCCCCATTGGAAGACAGGGTGTTACTAGACCCAATTGTTGAGAAACCGACCTCCACGATCTATCGTAAGTTGATAAATAATGTGCCAGACCCCCTAATGGCCCTCCGAGAAACATGGGCTAAAGACTTGGGATCTATAGACGATGAGGAGTGGCAGGAGGCAATCCAGAGCCCAAGAGAAATTGCGGTTCGCTCCCAATTTAGGTTGATACAACTTAAGATATTACATCGAACCTACTACCCACGTACTCACCTCTACACATAGGGCAGGATCCCTACCGCATTGTGTGTCAGGGGATGCCAAGGGGAGGGAACCTTCCTACATATTTTATGGGAATGTCCAGAGATTGCTAGGTTCTGGCAAAAAGTCACAGATACTATGTCCAGGGTAGTGGGAGTGACAGTTCCCCTGGATGCGAAGTGGCTACTACTAATGATTAAAGGTGACTCTGACTGGTCCAGATATGAGGGAATATGGTTGGCTCTTGCAGCAGGGATTGCGAAGCGGAACATTGCCAGAGGGTGGGGGGCGCCTCTGCCTCCGACGCTGGAGGAGTGGAGACGGGACCTCGATTGGTGTCGGCGCGCTGAGGAAACGGTCTACAAAAGTAGGGGGCGCGTTAAGAAATGGGAAAGAATATGGGCGCCCTGGTAAAAATACAGAGGGATGAACATGGGAAGCTGATTCTCAATGGGGGTTTTCTATGCCTTATTTCCTCACGTGAATGTATTATCGTAGTATTGTGTCCGCCTCACTGTGTACCATTGAAAATGCCTATTGTAATTGATGTTCTCTTGAGCAATGTTAATAAAAAGATTTATATAAAAAAAAAAAAAAAATGTGGCCCTGTGCTAAAAAAAAAAAAATTTACCTAAAGCTTTGAACTTCTATTACGGTGTCAACGAGCTACTGGTAGCTTGCAATTGACTGGTTGGAGACACCTCTTCTATTCTAACCCCTTCTTCCGCAGTTGACTGGGGCGACTCATCTCAGCCCCTTTTACGGTAGAACACGGCACACGACAAGGGTGCCTGCTTTCTCGACTTCTATATGCTCTGGCGATTTAGCCCCTTGCCGTCCGTCTGCACACTGAGGGTCGCGACTGGGTCATTCCACTGGCGGACAGAACACATGCAGTATCACTTTATGCTGACAATCTACTCATATATTTACGTGACAAATCTATATATCTCACGCCCCTTCACGCTACCCTGGCAGACCTTGCGGCAGTTGCTGGCCTCTGCCAGCTGTTCAAAGTCAGCTATACATCCGTTATGCCTGTACCAGCCACTGGTTAATTTGCACTTGGGCAATGCCTAATTAAACTGGTGCAAGCAAACAACTTGATGTCTGGGGGGTTTACCTATACTACACCCCCACAGATGTTTACGAGGGTAACCATTGTAATGCCGTAGCTGGGATTAAAACACAAGTTCAATTCTGGCAGTCACTGGCACAGGTGGTCTTTCTGCCCCGCCTCCTCTGCTACTTTGCAAACCTCCCCGTTGTCCTCCCACGATCCTTTTTTAAGGAATTAGATCCCATCTTGTCCAGCCTAATTTGGGGCGCAAAGAGGCATCGAGTTGCTCTCTCCAAATTGCATCTGCTGGTGGATTGAGGGGGTCTAGGAGCCCCGTCCTCCAAAGTGTACTCTTAAGCTTCACAACTCCAATGGTTATCTCGCTGGACGGCGAACCGATATCTTGGCAGGCCACCACTGGCCACAGGCCTATCCCAGGGCCAACACTTTGGGGTCTCCTCCTCCTGAAGGCCCTACTCCCCCTGCCCTGGCCCTTGCAAGTCTATGTTGCATGATCATGTATGACCCATATACACCGCCTTTCCTCTAACATCCCTGCATATGCCCCAACTCTTCCCCTGATCGGTTTACCCCGCCTTCCTGGGTTTTATTCTGCCATGACCCTACGCATATGAACGGAACACTCACTAACCACGGCCGAGATCTCTTCTCTGAGGGATGATTCCTCTCTTTTGCGCAGCTAGCAGAGTACTCCGGCCTTCCGCCAGGCCAATTTCTCCTGCACCGGCAACTCAAACACACCTGTCGTAAACTCTGGCACACTGATTGGGAGGAACCTCCCACTCGCCCAGTATTCCAATCCATCCTCATGATGGGCTCTGGTCGACACCTCATCACGTGTTTCTATAGAGCCATAAGTTACCTTAAACTTACTTCCTTGTAACCCCTCTGCCACAAAGGGGAAGATGATTTCGGGAGAGCATTGCATGATAAGAAGTGGGATAAAGCGCTTAATTTCCCCAAAACTGTTACCCGCAAGTCTTGTTTCAAAAATATACAATTTCCCATACTCCATAGGGCATATCTCACCCCGGCACAGTTGAACCGCCTCTTCCCCTTTTCCCAAGCGAGTTGTTCTGGGTGCCTTGACCCAGGTGCAGATTTCAAGAATATGCCCTGGCCCTGCACAGCCCTCTATGGCTATTGGCACTCTACATTCCACCATACAGGCAGCCACAGAACTCCCAACTTACACACGTGGGAGGCATGCTCCCTCGGAATCTTCAAGTGCTCAAAGCAGCAGAATATTTGCGCCTGCTTCACTAGCGCTCCTTCTGGCCAAGCGTACGCTCACACTGCACCGGCGATTCCCCCACTAACCCTCCCATTACCGCATGGCATGGAGCAGTATGGAAATGGAGCACGCCCTTCGATATGAGGAAGTGAGGTCCCTGCGCAGGTGTCCAGTCTCCCCCCAGTGGGCCACTTTGTTGGCGCATTTCCTCCAAAAGATTCATGAAGACACTCTTCCCATGCCACTACATTAACCCCACATATCCGCTCCCCTAGCCCGCCCCTTCGAACTATCAATCTCCACTGTCACCGCACCCCCTGTTTGCTCCTCTCCAACTGCAACATCCCACTCTAGACGCTACCTCGCCCACACCAGTCCTGGCACCGATGACTGACGCTATAGTCAAGATCCTCTACACCTGCTATGCTATGCCCGCCTCTTTCTCCCTCTCCCACCCCTGCCCCCAATCTCCCCTGACCCTCTTAACCAAGTTGATGTAACCCTCCATATAACCTGCCCTACTATTGTGCCCCAACACTCCAGTGCCCTTCCACCGTCCCCACATATAGTAATGATCCTATTATTATTTGCAGTGAAATCACGCCTGGTCTCCTTGCTGCTATGGTTCCTATTCTGCATTATTGTATAGGTACACCCATGTTTTCAATATATTGAAATACAATAAAAATATTTTTTTAAATAAAAATTTGTAACAACGTGACACCTTATGATTAGAAGAGCTTGTTAGCCAGAGCCAGTTCCCTATTTTCAGTTCATGACTCCCCACAGTTTATCATAGGCTTGGCACTGTATGTGAAATGTAAATAGAAAATAGTACCAGGTAGCCAATGAAAATCTTTTTATGCACAAAGAATCTTAGAATCCGATTTAACTATTGGAACATGAGCTTCTACATTGCAGCTGTTGTTATAGAAATTTGGCAAGCTTTTAAAATTGTTTAGGGGTTACACAGAGCCCAAACCTATTTTATGTCTATCACTTTAAAATAAGTAATAAAGTTATAATGAAAAAAAATGCTTGTCTTTGGTTTAGGGTTCACACTAGTCCCTTAGCCCAAGCAGTGTAATGATGTACCACAGTAGTTACTAGCTGTGGTTTGTGCTCTCTCAATTTTACTAATTTTCACTCCATAATATGTCCTTTTAACTTGACCCAACACACACATCTGAGGCCTGCCCGTCCATCTTAATTTTGTATTTCATAAAGAATGTGCACTGGTATATTTTTATGCAGTTAGTAATTTTTGGTAAAAGAACATAGTTTCTCCGTTTACAGAGCCAACATGTCCTTTTGTCCTTTGGTATTGAGAGATGCATTGTATTTAAAAAAACTAAAATTTACATTATTCTCAACTTCACAAACTCTTAGCAGGCATGCTTTACGCTAGTCTCACACAGGTATCCTCCGTGCCGGGGTGACACAATTTAAAACAAAATTAGGTTCTTGATTAGGGCCCTCCTGCATAGATCACAGAATCTTTCATGGTTTGTTCCATTGTTCACTTTGCTTGTTAACCTAAGGGTTTCCAGCACTATGAACAGCCCCAGAGTTGTCTTAAGTTCTTAGTGGCTGGCTGCCTACAGGACTTCTCCCCTGTCTGTGGAATCGGCAACCAGTATTTGTTCCTGGTTTTATTTTCTGCACTTGAATGAATTGTAGGTCACTGAGAAACCATCTCTTATCAAATGTCCAAGAAGGGCCGGCACCAAAGGCAAACCTTTAGTCTGTCTCGGGATGGAAGTTGTGACACCTACCAAGGTGGGATTTAGTACCAAGCACAGTACTGGAGTCGGCGACACCCATTACAACTGGTAATGTGGTTGCTTTTAAAGATATTTTACTGTTTACTTAGGATGAAGATCCTACGACACACACTTGAGATTACATCTTGTATATAAATGGGTTAAACATATTGTTGGGGTCTTGCAGTAGCGGATAATTTGCTGAAACCTAACTCTACCCAAACATTACAACTGAGGGGTGCTCGTTTGATGCTTCGCCAAACAATAGCTGAGCATTCCGGGTTGAATCTGGGTCTTTAAAAAGAGTCCATGGAAGGGACAAATGGGATTCTGACCAAATTCAAAGTTTTATCTTTGCAGATAAAACCTATTTTCTTCCAGAGTCGACCATCAGAGCTTTGGGATTTGGTAGAAGTGCCTATTCGTCAGTCTCTTGCACCCCAAATTGAGACAATGCAGATTTTTTCTGTATAGGGTTTTCAAGCAAAGTATCTTCCTGTTCCTTCTGAACAGGTCTGTGGTTCTAATTTTAGCAGGGCTGCTACATTGTTGGGCAAAAAACACCCCCTTTTCATGTTCCTTCTCCAAGCATTAGTTAGACCCCTTCAGTTTTGTGACCGATTTCCAGGTTCCTAGACTTTGGCCAGCAACTTATACAAGCTCACTGCTAATGGTAGGTTGTTGCTTATGTTACTGTGGTGCAGGCTGGGTGCTCTCAGGCCTTGGCAACCAAAATATGTTGAAACTCTAATCCAGCCATATTTTTCAGATGCTTTCCTTGATTAACTAGCTTTGTGGCTGTAGAGGCTGCTTCTATATTTGACACAGGGTCCTTCTGTTCCAGAGGCAAGTGAACAGGAGGTTCCTGCTGAGAGAGTTACTCTTAGTTTAGGAGATGGTGCTCTGACTTTACCCTCCCAAAAGCCATATAAATGATGCTGCTACTAACACCCCTGATTCACAGAATAAACAGTTAAAATCTGTAATGTTAAAAGCAAAATATGTGTTTCATTGACTTACACTTGATTCTCTTGTTTATCAGGTTTATTTTCCTGGCTGACACCTGCTTTTCCTCAGCCTGCTCCTAGTGGAGAGGTTTGCATTATAGAACCTTTTTTCCTCTAGCTAAACCACCTTTTGAGCCTTGTAGGTCTGCAGCTTAAATCATAATTGCAGACACCCACAGATGAAGGGTAATTTTCCATTCTTGGCATGGAGGTGAATGCATGAACAAATTAATTATTTTTGGGTCGTGACTGTGTATACCTGGAAAATTTCAGAAAGTCTCAACAAAGTTGCATACTTAGTACCCTCAGATGCAGTTCTGCAATTCAGAATTCTTGTAGATACTACAGCAACCACCATTATTGGATCAGTATCTGTGTGCAGGCAAGACTGAGTTAATAACTCTTCCCTTAATCAGTAAATCAAGATCATTGTTTTATATTGTATGATATATTTATAGAGCACACTGTGACCAGACAGTTATCCTGGTGCTAAAGTCATGGTAAGAAACAGAGGGGCAAAATAAGAATAGATGATTGGGGTGGGGGTAGCTATCAGCAGATGGATATTATTTTGAGAAAAGCCTGGTCCTCAAGGGC
Source organism: Calotriton arnoldi (assembly GCA_963921515.1). Lineage (NCBI taxonomy): Eukaryota > Metazoa > Chordata > Amphibia > Caudata > Salamandridae > Calotriton > Calotriton arnoldi. Next base: position 584,105 of record CAWUFW010004108.1, read on the forward strand.
TTTCATAAACTTAAGCAAATTAGCCTGAGATCTTAGTTGAGATTGGAGCTTATTCCAGACCTCAGCAGCTTTAATAGAAAAGGCTCGTCCCCTTTGACGCACCCTACAGAATCTGTATTCTTGAACAAGATTGGCTGTAACTGAACGTTGGGATCTTCCAGGAGCGTATATCCTCAGTCTGGTCTGGAACGGCTTTGGGCCCTTATTCTGCAGGTCTTTAAATACAATGCAAAGCGATTTGAAAAGCATCCTCTGATCAATGGGTAACCAGTGAAGGTCCCTAAGAGCATTAGAGGCGTAAGAATTTCGCGATCTATTTAGAGTCAGTTTGGCTAAAGCAACCTGAACTCTGTCCAATTTCCTAATCAGATAGTTAGGAGCTCCCAAGAGAAGGGTATTGCAGTAGTCCAGTCTGCGAAGTACTGCCCACCTGGCAATTAGAGATTTGCTTGAACAGGTAACATTGGAAAAAGCTTTCTAAGGCTCTGAAGAAGAGCCAAGCAAACCCCTACTACTCCGTTGACGTGCTTTTCAAGAGAAGGATGTTCATCTAAAATGACTGCTAGGTTCTGAACCTTCTCCGAGAAACCGAGGGGAGTCTCCATGGAGAGAGGCCAGATATTAGAGGGCAGAGGCACCAGAACCTTACTAGGAGAGCAACAGAGGAGCTCTGTTTTACCTCCTTTAGTTTCTGTGAATTTACACTCATTCAATTTGAGATGTCCGTTATGCAGGCCTGCAAGTTCATGGATTTCCATTTTGATGGAAAGCCTATCTTTTCTCCAACTGTTGAGGGTGTTCTTGAAAAATGGTGTGAAGTGGCAGGTCTTTGGGTGCAATTATACCCTTCCAAGTCAATATCTTTGTAGCCTTTCAGGCATTCAGGGCCAAGGAACAGACCAAACACAAGCATCTTTAAAAAAAAAAAAAGCACAGGTTTCATGCCAAAACAAAATCTACAGCCTTTTGTCCAGCAGCAGTTAGACTCCTCAGGAAGATGGGTTGACATTGTACCCTGCATACAAGTGACTCAAATAATCATGTTTGAACATGTACCCCCAGCAGGAGGAAGACTGACAACCTTTTATCTTGAGTGGAGTGCCAGAAATCCTACCCATCCCTCCTGGATAGAACAGAACTACTACTTCTGGGAGGAATTAATGGTTCTTGTTTACCCAATATCATCCGCAGTTACACTCGCCACAACACCTCTTAGACTTAAGCTCTCAACATGGACTTTCAGATTCGTTAACTATTGACCAGTGTGACCAAGTCCTATATATTAATCTGCTGATTCTTGACTATATTTGGAGCCCAAAGTACTTTCTCTCGTGGGATAGGGTGGAGGGGTCATTTTTGTATCCTTGTACACATTACGACTGCAATGTTCTATTTGAACAATCAACAGAAATTCGCTCTGACTGACTGCGTGGGCAACAACTTTTATCGTGTAGCATCCCATCTGCAGGGGCTGTTAAATGGAGAAACAGACTTCCTCAGCAGGCAGTTGCATGCTCCACATGAGGGGAAGATCAGTCAAAGTCCTAATGGTTATTTGCAGTCTCTCCCACCAAAACTAATCGTCAATGCTGGGACTTTGCATCTCATCTGGAAATTAGAAAGAAGCCCTTGGAGGATAATCTTTTCCCATGTCCGGGAGAATTCCTTTATGCATGTCTCTTATTTCCTCTGCTCCAGAAGGGTCTTCTGAAGTTCAATAGACCCTAAAACTGCAAACTAATCTGGTTTTGCCGAATAAGATTGTCAGTACCTCTTTCCATCTTACATAACTGTGATACTTCTCCACGTTCTGAACTTGCTGGTTCAAAGGAGGGTAGTTACCCTAACATAGCTTTGCTGTACCTGAGGGCCCAGTGGGAAGCTCAAAAGTTGCTCATGAATTCACAGGTTTAAAGTAACATGCTCAGTAAGGGGAGAGTTGACAGAATGGGATCTATTTGTAACAGCATCCAATTAACAAATTTCCAGGTTGACTGTTTTGGTCCGCAAAGGTGTTGAAGATTGCAGTGTTGATAACTTGGTCTGGGAGAATTGTATGTGCATTTCCTTCCTTTTGCTGTTGCTAGTGTGATACAGAAACTCAAGGCTTCCACCACCAGTATGATAGGGTTTGTACCTTCTCAGTACAGTTCTTCAGCAGACACTGTAGGAAAGTGCCCCTTTTTGACATGGTCACTAGGAAAGTGCCCCTTTTTGACATGGCCACCGCCACTTTTTGCCTGGTATTCAAAGCAATTTTGACAGAAGTGCACTGGTTTCTGCTATCCAAATCCCCAGTACCAGATTTCTTTCTCTAAAACTGTACAATTCTGCCCTGAATTGGCAAATTTAGCGCCACCCCTGTAAGTCCCTTGTAAAGGGTATCCCTGGTACCTAGGGCAAGAAGGCTAAAAAGGGTCACGAAGGGCTGCAACATGTATTGTCACCCTAAGGGACCGCCCTCAGCACCAGCATGCAAACTGCCATTGCAGGCTGCGTGTTATGGTGCAGGGAAAAGTGAAGACCCGGCATTGCACCCTTCCTGTGTGCCATGCCTGCAGACACTGCATTCAGTATAGGAAAGTCACCCCTACAAGCAGGCCTTGCATCACTAATTCAGGGTGCACTATACTACATGTGTGGACATATCTACATGGGCAGATATGCCCCTGTGATGTTCTAGATATTACAAGTGAACAGGGAAGCCCTTTTATGTACACGTGCTGGACACTGGTTATTACAAGTTCCCCAGCTACATGATGGCTTCACTAAAACTAGAGATGCTTGGTATCAAACATCTCGCATTAATAAACCCACACTGATTCCAGTGACTGATTTCTTGATACATGCACTCAGGGGGCACCTAGAGGTGCCCTCTGAAAACCTACAGACTACTAGTGTACTGGCTGACTGGTGTAGACCAGCCTGCCACCACAGACAGGTTTCTGACCCCCTAGAGGTGAGAGCCTGTGCTCTCGAGGGCAGAAACAATGCTTGCTCCAGGTTGAGGTGTTGTCACCTCCTCCAAGTAGGATGGCTAAGTAATCGCCACATCAAGGAAGGAGGCTTCAAAGGCCTCTGCCGCTTTTGATATGCGACCCAGGGCTTCCCCAGACAGCTGAAATGGCACCCGCAGCCCCAGGCCCATTTGACACCAGGACAGGTGGGAAAATTAGCTAGTCAGGAGGCGTGCTGCCCAAAAGGCTAGTTCCGCCTCCAACGTGGGCTACCTGATGTGAACACAAAACTTAGAATTCCACCATCTTGGTTTTTGGTGGATTTAAGCTCACTGGTTCAAGGTTATGCTCATTTCCCACAGGAAGTGGTCATATAGGGGGTGTTGTCACCCTAAAGGATAAGCAGCCCATCGGCTTCTACCGGTCACTCCCCTTACCAACCCTAATTTGAGTATTTAGGAGTCACACCTGATGCCAGAACTTAGATTCGACGGATCTAGAAGAAGTGGACAAAGAAGAGGCGCGAGACAAGTAAACTGAAGACTGCTGTGGACTTTTGGCGCCAAACCCTGCCTGCCTGCACCAGTCTCGCCAGTTGTGACTGAGTGACCCGTCCTGCAGCTGAGCAACTACCAAGAATCCCAGTAGACTGCAGCCCTTCGCAAATTGCCAGCAATCTCCCTTGGAGTAGAGGTGCTACACCCCTGCAGTCCGCAGGCACCAAAAAAGTAGAGTCCGGTTTACTGTGTTGTCGCTCCCTGGTCAGCCCGACACAGCAGCCCCCCAGGAAGAGGTTCCCCCACCGAGTGAGAGGAAACCAGGACCCACCGTAGCTGCACAGCACCAATACCTGGGGTTCCGGACCCCATGCAGAAACCAGGGCCAGTTTAAGTTCAGTTGGGACTCTAACACCACCGAGACCAAGCAGCCGTGGAGGGAGGTCAGCACCGCAAAGACCCACCTCCAGAGTGGCCCAGCTGTCCTTATTCCTACACCCTCAACCGGCGAGACCGACAACTGCAGGGGCACAGCCTGGGTACCGACGAACACCCTTTCTCCTTGTTCCCAGGACCCTAGTGACCCAAGCCCCCTGTTGGGAGTTCCTGGGCTTGTCCCAGAGTCCCCCTCTGCAGCCTGTTTCTAGGTGGCCCCCCTTTTTTCCACCGGCATAGCGCACAAAGCTACCAGCTCGACCAGCACCTCTATACCCAGACACCCTAGGGCAGGTAACCAGTAACTGCTGGTGGTACGTTGGACCTTGGCCCCCCTACGACCCTAAGTCCCGAAGGAGACCCCCAGTAACTGACCGCAAATAACTGTATGCAAAATATGTCTTTGTTTTCCATAGGAAAGCATTGCTGTGTTTAGGCGAATTTAAGTGAACTGTTTACTTACCTGTGAAGGTCAACATTTGAAAAAGTACTTACTTGATAACGAAGTTCTTGCTATCAAAATCTATATAAAAATACGCCTTATTTTTCTAAATTGGTCTCAGATTTATTCTTAAGTGTGTCTCATTTGTTGCCTCTGAGTACAACTAATGCTTAGCACAACCCCCTAATAAGACTAAACTGTTCGCCTACACTAGCACCAAAGAGAGCATTTAGTGTCTTTTTTGCCTCTGTTAACCAATAAGGGTTGCCTGGACTCGTTACACAGTGTACCTCTTTGGTCCTCTATATAAAGAGCCAGCTTCCTACAAACACATCATCATTTAGTGTTCAGGCTAGATCATTTGTACAGACTGAAAGGCAAGATGTCACCAGAACTTTCCATCATTACTAGCACAACTAGGAATGTAGGTAATGAAGCAAAATGTAGTCCATATGACAATGCTGTACTTTTAAATGGAAAATGTTCTGTATTTAGCGCATTAAAAAAAACACACAAAAAAACGCTTGGATCCCCTGTGCCATCTGGAGCAGGTGATTTTTGCATCCACATTACCATGTCAAATAAGGCTTTAAATTCTCCTGCCTGAGTATTAATCTGCTGACTTACAGAGAATGCCATCTTTCAAATTCCTTTTTCACAGTTCTTTTATCAAGACTTATTTGAAGTTATTTTCTTGTGAGTTGAATCTTGTGTTTGCAAAACAGATGTTTCCTTCATTTGAGGCTATACACAGGGCAGCTTTAAAAATCTTTCTGAAAATTTGCCTATTTACTGAAATATCGGTCTAAAATTTTAGTTTGAGTTAGGGTTTCGGTACTTAAGAACCTTAATTGCTAATCTGTATGAATAAATTTGTGACACTTGCATTGTTATACCTAAATATTTCCCTGGATTTCATTTTAGTAAGGAGATTTGAGTTAGGAATTTTTGCTGAATGTTTAGGCAACTGGGAATCAGTCTGTACACACATCAGTCATCAAATAGGCCTTTATATAGCAGCGAAAAACAGAACAGAAGCTATCCTCCAGACAGGGTTTTTTAAATCTTAAACTAGACCAGAGGCAAGGTCCCTTATGTCTAGAAGTTCATTGCAAGACCGATAGTATCTTTTTTTTTTTTTACGGAGTTTTATATAGCACGAACTTGACCCGAAGGTATCGGGTATCAGAGTGCTTTACATAGCACCAGTTGCGTTACATGAGGACACATTCATTTTTATTAGGCACGGGGAGATTACGTGATTTGCCCAGAATCACAGGATGTTCAGCGTCATTGCTGAGACTCGAACCCGGTTCCCCAGATTCGAGGTCGACCGCCCTAGCCGTTAGGCCAACTCCTCTCCTCTTATCTTTCATAAATTTATGCCATTAAACTATTAATTGTGCTCTTGAAGATGTACCTGGGACCCATTTGTTTAAGACTGGTACTGTATCTTGGTTAGGAAACATCCATATTTCTCAAATAAAATCTGGGAATATATTTGATAAATTTGTTGGTCAGAGCATATAAGCTTTCACGTCTATGCGCCACAAACCTATTAATGAACAAGTCGGCTGCATTGCAAACACAGTGTTAAATTGGGTCAAATGTTTCAAGAGTTTTAACAAATTGGATGAGTATCTCTCCTATACACACCTATATTTCTAAGAACTCTACAGTTAACAGACTCATAGGTGAACAGCCTTTCAGGTAGTCTAGGGCCACATTATGCAAAAGTGTGCATGTGGGACCATTTTGATTTGAATAGGGATACTCTGGGATACTGTAGAAATCCTTACTTCGTGGTGGACGAGATTCCTTTTTCTTTGCCCCAAACCAAGCAATCAGCCAAGGTATGCATTCCCTGCAAATACTTCAACTGGTTATTGGGCAGGCCCATATGGATGGCATTGGAGTGACCCAGTTTAAAGCCTCCAATCTGAAAGAGACACGTTAGTGATAGATTCCTTACCTTAGAATATCCCCAGGCGTCAGGCTGGATCCGGAAAGTTTTGCGTAGCAGTACCCTTGCGCGTCGGTAGGCGGCGTCGTGCGGCTCCGCGTCCGTCGTCGGCGTCGTGATCGCCGGGATGACGTCGCGGGCAGTACTTAGGCGCCGCCCTGCGCGCTGACGTCAGTTCTTCTTTTCCGCGCCAGTAAGCGCAGATCCGGGAAGAGCAGTGCCCTGGTCAATTTTTGACCATACTTTTTGGTGATTTTTCACTGTGTTTTTCCAGCTTTCAGGTGTCGTAGGGATGCCCGGCTTCAAGCGATGCGGCGCCTGTGCGCGGATGATGTCCGTCACCGACCCGCATTGGGAGTGTCTCTTCTGCCTCGGCCGAGGCCACGACACCGAGTCTTGTCCCGAATGCCAGGCCCTCAACCCGAAGGCTTTGCGAGAGCGGTCTCGAAAGCTCCTCGAGGCCCGGCATTCGGCTCCGCGGAAGCCCCGGTCGCGTGAGAGGTCCAGGGGTCGCTCGCGGAGTGCACACCGGTCGTCGGCGTCGAAGTCTTCTTCGTCCGGTAAGTCTCGACACAAGAAGTCCAAGAAGCATCGTCGCTCTCGGACTTCGCCTCGCCGGTCTCGCGACTCGGCTGAGGCCCCTCCCGGCACCGTCCCCGCCCCCGCGGCCCCGGACTTGCCTGTGGAGTCGCCCCCGTCATACCCGCCCTTCCCGGGTTCGGGGGCGGATCCGGCCAAGGTACAGGAGTTCCTGTCGGCCATGGCCCGCCTCTTCGGGCCTTCAGGCCCCTCCGGTGCGCCTTCGGGCCCCGCGGGCCCTGATGGGGTTGATCCGGCGTCGCCGGCGGCTCCGGCCCGGCGTCGCCCGAGCCTCCAGCCTCGATCCCGGCTCCGGCTCCGGCCCCGGCCTCGATCCCGGCTCCACAACCCCCATCGGCGCCGGTCGACCTCACGACACCTCCGCCGGCGCCGATGTCTCCGGTGCCGTTCTCGACGCCGCCCTGGGCTCCGGGCGGCGTCGTCCCCAGTTCCTTCCGGCTCCGGACTTGGACCCGGAGCGACGTCGCTCGACGCCGGCTCCGGCGCCGATGGGACCTTGGGTCCCAAATGTCCCTCCTCCTCCTTATTTTGAACCAGAGGAGGACCAGGAGGACTGGGAGGGGTCTGATGACCCTCTGACACGCAACTGTCAGTATGATGAGGACTGGACAGAGAGTCTAGGGGAGGCCAGTGGTCTGGATACTTCTCCTGACACTGGCATGCTGTCTCCTCCCGTGGCTACGGAGGAGGGGGCCAATTCTGGTACGGTGTTGCGTAGGGCTGCTGGGGCCTTACGTCTCCAGCTCCCTACTTTGACGGTCAAGCCTAACATCTTGACAGAGGTGCTTCAGCCGGCAGCCTCCTCTGCGGAGACTGTGCTGCCGTTTAACGACGCCCTCACGGACGTTCTTTTGGGCGCCTGGTCCAAGCCCAACACAGGGGCTCCTGTGGATCGGAACGTGTCACGACGCCATCGCCCCGCTCCGGGCGACCCCCTGTTTCTTTCTGTCCACCCCACTCCTGAGAGCTTGGTTGTCCAAGCCTCCGCTTCCCAAACCGCCTTCCCTACCGCTCCTCCGGATAGGGAATCCAAACGCCTGGATCAGTTTGGGAAGAAAGGTTTTTCTTCCTCCAGTGCTGGCTTGCGGTCCGTTAACACCGCTTGTCTTTTGGGCCGATATACCCACTCTCTGTGGGATTCGGTGGCGGATGTTTTGCCCCAGTGCCCTGAGGAGGTCCAGGCACTGCTTTCCCGCGCCATTGCGGAAGGAAGGGATGCGGCCAAATACACTATCCGTTGTGGCCTTGACACCGCCGACTCGCTGGGCAGGTCGATTGCAACGACGGTGGCGCTCCGACGCCACGCCTGGCTAAGAACCACTGGTTTTCAGGGGATGTCCAGAATACTCTCATGGACATGCCCTTTGATGGAGTCGGTCTTTTGGGTCCAAAGCAGACCATGCGTTGGAGCGCTTTAAGGACTCACGGGCTACTGCCAAGTCCCTGGGCCTTTCTGCTACACGCCCTCCGCTGCCTTCTGCTTTTCGCCCCTATCGTGGCCACGGTAGGGCGCCCTTCACGTCAGCAGCCCAGCCACCGGCCCGCGCAGCAGGCGTCTTCGCGTGGCCGAGGACGTGGATTCCGCCGTGGCGGATCGGGCAACCAGCGTGCGGGTCAGGCCACCACCTCCAACCCGTCCGCGGCCTCCAAGCCCTCCTAGTCCCTCCTTTCAGGTGCACGGCACGCCAGTAGGGGGCAGGGTCCGCCATCACCTTCCCCACTGGCGCACCATCACCTCGGACAGGTGGGTCTTGGACATTGTCCGAAGGGCTACTCCCTCCCCTTCGAGACCACCCCCAGCCATGCCACCTCAATTCCACCGCATGTCAGGGGATCACTTGGTGCTTCTACAGAAGGAAGTCACGGCCCTCTTGACCAAGAGGGCCATCGAGCATGTTCCGACCCCAGAAGTAGGGCGTGGTTGCTACTCCCACTACTTTCTGGTGCCCAAAAAGGACAAGGAGGACATGCGTCCTATCTTGGACCTCCGGAACGTCAATCGCTTCCTCCGGAAGGAGAAGTTCAAGATGCTCACCCTAGCTCAGGTCTTGACTGCCCTCGACCCTGGAGACTGGTTGGTAGCGTTGGACTTGCAGGACGCGTATTTCCACATCCCCGTCCTGCCGGCCCACCGGCGTTACCTTCGGTTCACGGTAGGCCCCGAGCATTTTCAGTTCACCGTGCTCCCCTTTGGCCTTACCAGTGCCCCTCGGGTGTTCACGAAAGTGATGGCGGTGGTCGCAGCTCATCTGCGCCGGGCAGGGGTTTCAGTCTTCCCCTACCTCGACGACTGGCTGCTGAAGGCGGGCTCGTCCCAGGCAGTCGTCTCCCACCTCCAGACTACGGCCGAACTCCTGCACTCGCTGGGGTTCTCCATCAATGTGCCGAAGTCGCATCTAATTCCTTCTCCACAGCTCCTTTTCATCGGAGCAGTTCTGGACACGACGCAGTTTCGGGCCTATCCTCCCGAACGGCGAGTCCGGGATATTCAGGCTATGATTCCGATCTTTCGGCCTTTATCCTGGGTTTCGGTACGGATGACCCTGAGGCTGCTGGGCCTCATGGCCTCCTGCATCCTGCTGGTCAATCATGCCAGATGGCATATGCGGGCTCTGCAGTGGGACCTGAAGTTCCAGTGGGCGCAGCACCAGGGCAACCTGTCCGATCACGTCCAGATCTCGGAGGGGACTGCAAAACAGTTGCAGTGGTGGCTCTCGAACCGGCAATGGGTCATGGGCAGATCCCTCTCCCTTCCCCAGCCAGAGCATACAGTTGTGACGGACGCGTCCCTTCTGGGATGGGGCGGTCACATGGGAGAGGCGGAGATCAGAGGCCTCTGGTCTCCGGCGGAGTCCCGGCTCCATATCAACCTTCTGGAGCTCCGGGCGATCCGGCTTGCACTCAAGGCATTCCTTCCCTCTGTCAAAGGGAAGGTAGTGCAGGTGTTCACAGACAACACCACCGCCATGTGGTACTGCAACAAACAGGGCGGGGTGGGGTCTTGGACCCTTTGTCAGGAGGCTCTGCGCCTCTGGACATGGCTGGAACATCAGGGCATGTTCCTGATGGTTCAACACCTGGCAGGTTCTCTGAACGCCAGGGCGGACGAACTCAGCCGCAGGTGCATGATGGATCACGAATGGCGTCTTCACTCGGAAGTGGCGCAAGGACTCTTTCTACAGTGGGGAGAGCCTTGGTTAGATCTATTCGCCACCGAAGAGAACGCGCAATGTCATCAGTTCTGCGCGTTGGAATTTCCAAGGCGGCACTCGCTCGGCGACGCTTTTCGTCGCGAGTGGAGTTGCGGTCTGTTGTACGCCTTTCCGCCTATACCACTTCTACCCAGAGTGTTGAAGAAGATTCGGCACGACCGGGCCCAAGTCATTCTTGTGGCTCCGGACTGGGCTCGAAGAGTTTGGTATCCCGAGCTACTCAATATGAGCATAGATCCCCCGATCCGTCTGCCTCTTCGGGAGGATCTTCTGTCGCAGCAGCAGGGGACGGTCCTCCACCCGAACCTGTCCAGTCTACACCTGCTTGCGTGGAGATTGAGCGGCGGCAGTTGATTCCTTTCGACTTGCCTCCCGAAGTTTGTGATGTGATTCTGGCAGCCAGGCGTCCCTCCACTAAGGTGGTATACGCCTGCAGGTGGAACAAATTTGTGGCATGGTGCACAGCAAAGGCTGTGGATCCCCTTTCTGCCCCTCTTTCTGAGGTCCTTCTGTTCCTTCTCTCTCTGGCCCAACAGGGTTCTGCCCTGGGTACCATCAAGGGTTATCTTTGTGCTATCTCGGCCTTCCTCAGGCTCCCTGATCAGCCCTCCCTTTTCAAGTCCCCTGTTGTTAACAGGTTCTTAAAGGCATTACTCACCTCTTCCCTCCTGTTCCGTTTGTAATGCCTCAGTGGGACTTGAACTTGGTTCTTACCTTTTTAATGTGCGCTCCCTTTGAGCCTCTGCATAACTGTCCTCTTCGTCTTCTGACTCTAAAGGCAGCCTTTCTGGTGGCCATCACCTCCGCTCGGCGGGTGAGTGAGCTCCAGGCTCTTTCTTGCAAACCTCCCTTTCTGTCTGTTCATCCAGACAAGGTTGTTCTTCGGACGCGTCCGTCCTTCTTGCCAAAGGTGGTTACTGCTTTCCACATTGGGCAGACCATCACTTTGCCCACCTTCTTTCCGCCTCCGCATCCTTCCAGAGAGGAAGAGAGGCTCCACCGTCTGGACCCAAAACGTGCGCTCTCCTTCTATATCGACCGCACGAAACACTTCCGGGTGGATGACCAGCTCTTTGTTGGCTACGTGGGCGCCAAAAGGTCGGGCGGTGCACAAGAGGACCATCTCCCGCTGGGTTACCTTGTGCATCAAGACCTGCTATTCTTTGGCTAAGAAGGAGCCTCCTGTTGGGCTGCGTGCCCATTCCACCAGGGCAACGGCTGCTACCACGGCCTTGGGCCGCGGTGTTCCGCTGCCGGTTATCTGTCAGGCAGCTACGTGGGCCTCGCTGCACACGTTTACTAAGCATTACTGCCTTGACAGTCAGGTCCGGAGGGACGGCTTCTTTGGCCGTTCTGTCCTCCAGGACTTCCTTGTCTGATCTTTGTTCGCAGACCCACCACCGGGGTTGGTATTGCTGGGGTATCTATTCTAAGGTAAGGAATCTATCACTAACGTGTCTCTTTCAGATGCACAAGTTACTAACTTGTGTAACGATATATCTGTAAGAGACAGTAGTTAGTGATAGATTCCTACCGCCCACCCATCCTCCCGTTCTGCGAACTGATTTCTAGGGTTAAGGACATCCCTTTCAGGGCCCTAGTATTTTTCAGACACCTGTGTCAGCTTCTTGCATGGCTCTGCGTTCCTGGCGCGGAAAGTCGTGTACAGAACTGACGTCAGCGCGCAGGGCGGCGCCTAAGTACTGCCCGCGACGTCATCCCGGCGATCACGACGCCGACGACGGACGCGGAGCCGCACGACGCCGCCTACCGACGCGCAAGGGTACTGCTACGCAAAACTTTCCGGATCCAGCCTGACGCCTGGGGATATTCTAAGGTAAGGAATCTATCACTAACTACTGTCTCTTACAGATATATAGTAACTTGTGCATTAGGATGTTTTGATGGTAGGTGGGAATGAACTTTAAAGAAAGCCTACTTGACCATTTACTGGCAATTAATCTGTAAGTTGGGGAAAATGGAATACTCCCAAGTTCTTAGCTTTTTCTGTGGGGATGCCTAAACATTGTAGGGATCTCGCATCTTATCCCAGGCGCATAAAGGGCTTGATGAGGGCCTACCAAAAGCAACTCAGTCTTTGCTTAGGCAAGTTATTCTTTTTCTTTCACCTTTTACCCACTAGCGAGTAAGCACTGAAGAATGTCTCACTTATTCTTATCTTTAAATACATTTAAGCAACATTGATGTACATCTGTAATAACCTATCCTGTGAACAAAGCTGGTCCATATGGGCTTCAGGTGGATGCTAAATAAATGTGGGAAAAACGGCAATCTGGGGCACCCCACTGTGTCCTTTTATAGTTGCAAATTAGCACATGCTATCATCCGTTTATACAAAAGATGTTTTAGTCCTGTGCTCTGGGCCAAAGCCTGTGAATCAAGACGTCCTTAAGGGTCAAGAAAACCTTAAAGCTGCTGGACCGTAACCTCTTCTTAAATGTTTCAAGCAGTGCTTTTTGTAGTGTCAATTTGAGGTGGTTAAGATCTGAATATATGCACTTTAAAGTTATCCAGGAATACCTATTGTTCAGACCATTCTGGGCAGTCCACCATACTTTGAAATCCCTGACCATTTGAACATGAGCTGCTCTAAAGGCAAAGCTACTTAAAATGTGAATATAAGATGACAAGAATGGTCTGGCAAAGGCTTGAGAATGGTCGCAGTTGAGTACCTTTAACACCACCTGGTTGCTTAGAAATGGGCTTAAGTCAATAATTCAGTATTTCCAACGTTAATTAAGCAAATAGGCACCAGTGACTTCCATGTTGTCCTTGTGAATGGTGCCCTCTCTCTCTCCACTTTTTGACATTACTGGTAAATAGCTTCACTTATAGGCAGATATTCATGAGGATGAACTTCTATCGAATAACTTCTATAACCATAAGGAAAGGGGAGTGAGCAGGCCCTCCATTAAACTGGGAGGTAGGAGGTAGAGAGTGGCGAAACATGATTTTGTGTGGGCAGATTAGCATACTTTGGAGTCTATCTCGGATCAAAATAGAGTAATTCCAATACATGCGGAACTGCGCTAGTGCAGGGCAGTGTTGGTGCTCACTGGCCACAGCTTAAAGAGCCAGTGCTGCAGTTCTGTAGGCAGCATTGGCTTGTATGTTTTAATTACAAAACCTGCTTGCTCCTCTGAAAGGGCTGATAAGCAAATAAAAACGATGCTGGAAATCCTGCTAAATGACTAGTCTTACATTGAAGTAATAGTTTTCCCTATTCAGTAGCTTGGTTGTCCCGATCTAGGACTGTATTTGTTGCGTGGAACAGGTTGCAGTAAAATATGTTGATTCTAATAGGCAGCAGGACAAACTTCAGATACCTCAACCTAGTGGTAGAGAGGTCAGCTCTTGTTATTTACCTCCTCAATTACACACAATTCCGTGGCCATAACAAAAATGCAGACATTTTCAGGCTCCCATAAATCGAAGTTGATGCCAGGGCATCAGTTTAGATCTGCAGGACGTGGTGACTTCCACAAGTAGACCCCTCTCTCAATTGACAGGATTTTACATTTTCACCCTGAACGGTCAAAGTTTAGGAAATCTGGCACACAACTGATAATGGAGATTCCTTTACTTATGTTATTGTTTCAGAATTAATTTGAATCCAATCCACAAGTTCAATAACACTCAAGTGCACCTGTTTGTGCGCCCTATGCCACCCTAGCCAGAAACCATAAGCAATCAGCCCTGGTCCCACTCCAATAGGAACGGTCCAGCCAGAACCACCAGGCCAGGTGCCCTCCAGAAGGGGAACATAGGCAACCCCAGAACAATGTTGGTCTAATCGGTCTTTACCGTAAGATATATCTTGATTCCTTTGGTGCAATACGCACAGGACATACTTCTTTCCTTGGTCGTCTCACTGAAGAAAACAAAAAGGTGCCGAGTGGAATACTTGAACTTTTTTCATCCCACTTTTTTCATCCCACTTTTGAGCCCACTTAAATCCACTCTTTGTCCTACTTTGCATGGCATTAGTAGGCACGAGTTTGCTTTGACCTGAACTCTAGTACGCAGAGGCCGTAATTTTGTTGGAGAATCTCCGATGACTGCTTCTGGGTGAAAGGTTAGGCCTCCTCGGTGACACACAAATCGGCTGCAGTACAAACATTGGCCCAGCTGCTGTATGAGCTAGGGACTGCTGCTAAGTGGCAGAAGGTAGCTGCGACTGGAATGTGAGTCTCAGAGGCAGCTGCTGTAGGAGGAGAGGCTGAGGTCTGCTGCTGAAATACTCGAGGAGTAGGACCAAGTTATTGAGGTCCCGCCCTTCCATAAAGGCTGAGAACTGGTCTAAGAGGTGCTGTAGAGCTACTGGGGTGCGGCCCATGAGTTCAGCATCGTCCGCATACCGCAACTCTGGATTTTCTACCAGTTGGTCAGAGACGCTGAAGCAGGAAACAGGAAGACGGAAGTCGGGAGCGAGCGGCGAGTGCTGCGATCGAACCGCCAGGGACCTGTAGCCCGCGGCCTCCCCTACCTGCTGTCTATCTACCGCCGCAGGAGCACTGCAACCACCAGTTTCTCCGGACAGCGGCGTAGTGGCGAGGAGCGGTGGGGGCGGGCGGGCAGGTAACGAAGACCGTCCCGGAGACCAGAGTCACGGCTCCGCCTGAACTCGTGGAAGCGGCATGCATTAGGCAGGTGCGGCTTGTGAGCCGGTGCGACCGCACCTAGTCCTCAGCCTCGCCTGTCCTGCCTTCGTTTTGCCTTAACTTGCCCCACCTTGTCTCTGCCTTCGGTGTGAGACGTCCATCGGTCAGCCCCATCCCCCCGTAGTTTGTGGTGCAACCCGGGGGGTGAACTCTAAGCAGGGGAGAGGCTGGGCAGGATTGAACGGCGTGAGCAGCAGAAGACCCCTAAGAACCGTGAAGTTGCCTACCTGTGCTGAGGGCAGGGTTTCATATGCCGATTAAACTATGCTGATACTCTCAACTCAGCCTGGCCCTATAGTCTCATATCAACCCAGCCCGCCTGCCTGCCAGCCCGCCTGATGGCGTTGTGAGCAGACAGACGAGCAGCATACAGAGCACAGTGAGAGGTGAGAAGCTTGTTGCTTGCTGTCAGCAAGTGAGACCGCGACTGAGCGGGTTAACTGAACTGCCTCTTGAACTACTTCTTTATTTCCTCTGCTCCCTTGCGGCACATTTCCATCTGGCCAGCGCATTTACCAGACCCCGGAACCCCCTGCAACACTACTTGCGGTGTCAACGGCAGGTGTGGATGCAGGGTGTGTGGACGAGCGCGTCCGTCGGTTGTTGGTAGCCGCAAAGGGTGTGACGCGAGAAATCCGCGGAGGCGGCCCGACTAGGTTCGGGAGCAGCCTGCGGTTCCGACGCGGTCCCCACTCGTCTCTTCAGCCAGTAGTAGCTGGTGAATGAGAGCTGAAACACGTGAAGAAAAGAAGAAAAAGAAGTAAAACAAAGTAAAGGAGAAGTCCATCTACTGGGAACTACTGTTATTCATTATTGGCTCTAATTGGGCACTAACTTTGTGAACATGAGATCTGGGAAAACCAGGGGAACCCCTCCTTTTTACATCAACGTAAGAAAAAGAACCAAAGTCGTTCAAACGGGGCTTCACATTTATTGAAACCGGAAACCGAAATTCATGTAGCAACATCCTCCGCACTCTCAAAAATAAACCCGTTTTTGTGTCTCCACTCACAGTGCAAGCATCTAGTGCCTTTGATTCATGGCCCAGGCTCCAGAGAAATAAGATGTCAAAGTTCAACTATATGAAGGATGAGAATGCCATCCTTTACCTGTCAGCAGAAGAAATTAGAGAAGTGTTACCTACACTCCAACCACCAATGTCACCTCAACTTGACATTTCAGAAAAATCTACAATCCAAGTTATAGATACAATATCACAGGTATCACTGCATAAGTAACCAAGGAATATGTCAATATTAAATGCGACAGAACTTCAATCTCTCTGTCACTCTGAGCAAGCTAGTTCGAAATCAATAAAGCAGCAGTGTTCCAACTCTCTGCCCATAGTTAATCCTTTGGTACAATCTGATCAACCTGCTCAATTAGGGTATTTTCCCTTGAAACCAACGGATGATCCGACGCCTGTTAGAATCCTCAGTGCCCCAGTGCCATCAGAAAATTGTAACAACTTGGAGACTATACCAAAAATTGCCTCTTCTTGTCCTGGTGAAAGTTTCTGCTTTAAACATAACACAATTCAGTCAATAAACCAAATATCTCCAGTTACAGTGGCGGCACCAAATGTTGAGAGTGCCTCAATTTCTGTCTCCCTCACTTCTCCTTCCCATGAGCTTTCATTCATTAGCGGTTTTCAAGTGGAATCGCCAACCCAAATAAGTAATTTGAATCCTCCTTTTGATTTAAGAGACTGGCAGCAATTGATGAGCACTTTAGGATCTACAGTGAGAGCCCTGGAATACCAATCAAATACATTTGACATTCAAATTTCTTTGTTAGAAGCCCTAGCCCAGTACACCTCATCTATTGACTCGCGCTTTTAGCGACTGAATGCTACAGTCAGCAGTCTGTTAATTAAATCTCAAAATCCCACTGGCTCAGTTAGTCATATAACATCACAAGCTGAGAAACAAATTACGCATTATTGTGTATGTGCGATCCTGCTGGATAAATTATTTGCTCTACCTGCAATAGTGAATGATCTGCTACAAGAAGTCAAACTGATCGACAATCAAAAGTCCACTTGTTCGAGCCCCAAACCGGCGATGATACCAAATACTTGTTTAACAGCAGAAACGTCAAATCAAAAGTTGAACTCTATGCCATTTCCGCGACAAGCGCCACTCACAATGAACAAGATAGAACACAAAGTAGAAGTTCACCAGGCACTTCAGAGTCCAGACTCTCTACATAAAATCCAAGCCTTGGAACACCAAACCATTACTGATGCAAATCAACAAGTATCTTTAGTATCCAATCTATCACATGCAACAGAAAAAGTAGTCAAGAGTATCATCTCCTCCCCTATTGAGAAATTAACTAAGCAAAAGAGAAAGCCTCTAAGAAAACAAACCAAAAAACAGGATAAAATATTGAAGGCGGCAGCTCACTCGACAAAGATAAAGAGGTTTTTTTTTGCCATTAAGAAATGAGCCCGATGTCATACTGGATACCTCTGTGATTCTGTCTGGCACGAACATTGAAAACGCTAGCACGCTGTCGACCGAATCCTTATCCCGAAAATCTGTAATAAAGCACATAGAGGATGCTGTTGAGCCCACAAAAATTATAACTCAATATTCCATTTCATGATTAGGCCCTTTGGCCCAGGAATTTGAGTCCACCAGCAACCAATCGCCCAAAAAAATCTTTAAATCCTCATCAGGAGAAAAACAATCTCTGTCAAACATGAAACAGAATGGAAGCTCCAGAGAACAAATTGAGTCTACCTTTACTTGGAACCAGTTAACTACCAGAAGGCACACTCTGGCACTCAAACCAACCACAAAATATTGAGACATTACGTATACAACAGCCAAATTTAGATAAATCAACGTCTAACATATCTATGACTCCTACTAAAATTAACCCACCATTATCAACTGCTTTTCAAATAACAATTTTACACCAAGAGTACACATCCCAAGGCCCGCACGATCTATTGAATAGGAGCAATGTTGTTAAACTATTAGCTTCCCATTTGAAATTTCAACATCTAAACTCTGCTGATATTGAGAGTATTCAATTTATCTCTTCAATCTTGTTCCCCCATAAAGAAGCAACAGCTGTGACCTGGACCACCTTATTAGCAGGCAAACCCATCTACGAGAATCGCTCCCTTTTCAAAAAATGGGGGATTGTAGTCACTATGCCGTTAAAAGTTCGCTATCCTCTAGCTTTAGCTCCGCCGAATCAGATTGGCTTCTAAATCAGGATTCATCCAAATCGGGGCAAGATACAAATCGTAATCGGCGGCAACAAACGTTGCGCCCCACAACACTCCTCAAAAACGCAATTGGTTCTCAGAACAATATAGCATCCAATATTAAACCAGGTGTAACTATTTCAACTAATATCTATAAAGGAAGAACCTGCAAGCTTGTTTCATCTGCATCGGAATGTCAGCAAGAGGATTGGAGTTGGTTGGCTGCTTCCTTGGTAGGACCATCATCAAAATGGCTCGTGTATAAAAAGTATGAATCATTGCCTCAAAAAACAAAGAATGAACCAAAACCAGTGAGTCTGTTATCCTGGAATGAGGCAGGACTGGAAAATATCATTACACTCTGATGCTAAATCTTTTCTATCTGCTTATGATATTAGAGGGAACTCCTCTTAAAGGTTATCGGGAATTTTTCAACCCAGCCCTTAGACAATCTACTAAAGGCCATGCGATGGGTGGTCTATCCATCTTTTTACCATTAAGTAGGTATCTAGAAGCATCAATTTTTCAGACAAATCATCAAAATTCTTTATGCGTCATAAATAAAAACTGGACCCAAAACCCATTTCCAATTAGTCTAATATTATTAAATGAGTACATTCATCCAGCAGCCAGGGAAAAGGAACAAAACATCAAAGCCTTGGAACTTTTAATAACAGATATTAGAAAAATATATCCTAAGGACCATTTATTATTAACAGGGGATTTTAACTTAAATCTGATGGAAAACTCTTTACGAAATGTTTCCTACAGTCTCGTTGATTCACGCTGTTTAATGCCCTCTCAGATCGAATCACTTCAAACATTTCAGTCCACTGGTCAAGCTCTATTAACTTTCTTAGGGGAAAGGTATCTTCGCGCCTCAAATGGCCCCTACCCTGAAGACCAGACAGCCCATTACACACACTTTACCGACCATAGCCAAATGGTCCTGGACTACCCATTTTGCTCAATTTCATTGTTCAAGCATGTAAATTCATTTTGTATTCAAGTACGCTGCGAAAGTGATCATATGCCCCAGCGGCTGTTATTAGATCATCAAATCAAACCGCTCATTATATTAGAGACGATTGGCTCACAATGCAAACAACTAAACTGGAAACGAATCAAATGGTCAACAGATACTGCTACAAAATATTGGACGCGGAAAAAAACCCTGGAGAACCAAACTTTGTTGCAATGTCAGATCCTAGAGGGTTGGGAACCATTTATGTGCCAACTCATTTCAGTTCTCATTCGCTCGTCCGCTCATGGTCCAAGTTAAGTAAGATCTACTCAATCACAACCATGGTATTCAAGGGAACTCAAAAATTTTAAGAGAACTTTAAATAGGAAGATCAGACTATTAAAAAACGGATCCGAACTCGTCTCTCCGGAAGAAATAAAAAATCTTCGAAGGATATATAAATTTGCTATTTGGCAAGCAAAAAAGAAATATGAGGAAGCATACAATTGGAGCTAGTCTTGGCTTGCAAAACGAGAAATGCCAAAGCCTTCTGGTTTATAATAAATAGGTTAAACAATGATACCACCATTTTACAACAGAAAGAAAATAATGTGACTGCGGACACTTGGGCTCACTACATTAGCAATTTATATCAAACAAAAAGAAGCTCGGCCACTATTCAAACTTTATATTCCCAGTCGGATCAACCATAAAAAACTCCAGAGGATGCCCAAGAGCAAACTTATGCCCTAGCGCAAACGATTACTACTAAAAGGATCGCTATCTTAATTTAAAAAAGTAGAGCTGTTGGTGCTCCGGGACTTGAAGCGCTAAGAGACCTGTCGGTATACATGCGCTATATAAGAATAAAATAACATAACATAACATAACTGAATGGCACCCCTGCCTCAATTTACAAACAGGACTCTGATTTCTGGTCGCAACTGCTGGAACGACTATTTAGAGCTTGTTTGATTAAAGGCTCTATTCTTGCATCGTGGCGAGGTTCAATTCTGCACCCAATTTATAAAATAAGGTTCAGTGGTTAATCCCGAAAGCTACCGTCTTATTGCTCTCCAAGATGTCGAAGCCAAATATTTCGCCTCCCTGCTACTGGAAGACCTAGAAACCTGGGCCAGTTCAAAACAACTGATTTCTTTTAATCAAACAGGCTTTAGACCCATGTTGGGAACTACGGATAATCTTGTAGCAATCGGGATGCTAATATTAAATCAGATACTGAAAAAACTCCTTTACAGCTGTTTCATAGACTTCAGCAAGGCTTTTGACCATGTTCAACGGGATCTCCTTTGGACGAAACTCAAAAACTGGGAAATACCTGATCCGTTACTTCGAGGAATTCAATTGCTCTATTCTGAAACTTGGGCCAGAGTTAAACTAGATAACTAACTTACGGTTTCCGATAAAATTAGAATAGAGCAAGGAGTGAAACAAGGGTGCGTTTTGGCGCCAACTCTCTTTAATCTGCTGATGAGCAATTTGGCTCCAACTTTGAATGGTGTACTGAGCGACGCACCTAAATTCGGTCAAACTCTCATTTCTTCACTTCTCTACGCTGACGATGTGGTTCTTCTGAGTCAGACAGCCAGGGGTCTTCAAAGATTACTTGATGCTTTATCTTTACTTAGCAACATAAACGGTATGACAATAAATTTAGAGAAAACTAACGTGATTTTTGGACGGAAAAGGAAGAAACAAGGTACATGGAACATCAACCAAGGACCCCATCACCACCAGACTCAACTTCCAGGAAGGAATGAAATACGTCCTGATCCAGCGGGTTACTAGCAACAAGCATCCATACACCAAATACTCACCTGGGCCCATTCATTCATACTACGCTAGCAATTTCTGCTGGTGGGTCAGTTATACTCTTTATCAATATCCCTGCTACCAATTACCTTTTCTGATTGAAGAGTAATGACTTACCGATGAACCCTTTGATAATTGGGAAGTTTAAAATGAGAATATATAATGCAATTCATAAACCTGAAATAATCACCGACTCAGTTTTAAAATGTTTATCTAAAATTCTTTAGCAGAGTAAATTACAAACCACATAGTACTTGATCATATATCAAAGAGGAAATATACCATAATATCACCTACTAAGCATCAAATGACGGTCCCTCAGAAAAGAGAAGATCGAGACAGCAGTGCATACTAAATTACGCATTTTTAGTTACCTAAAGGTGTGAAAACCAAACCCCTTGGCCAAGGAGTTGGAAAAGGGTCCCAAGAAAAGAAGAAGACCAAGACCTCCGGACCAGGTTCAGGACAGAATAGATGACCTCTCTACCAACGACGCCTGCGTCGTTCCCCTCTCTGACACTTCGTTTCCTCCTCGATTCTTCCGTGTCTTCTTTCTAATGGAATCCGCCTCCCCCACCTCAGGACCTCTTTGGATAGCGGTTCAGTCTGCAATTGATCAGCTCTCGTCCGTGTCAGCATATGAGCTTCATCTGCGCTAACTAATTAGCTAATTCTATATCTATTATACCCTTCTACGCCCAGGTACCTCCCATTAATGTTTCAAATTTATGGACCCACTATTTCTGATTGGACGGGGACAGGGGGTTGATCCTCACACCATGTCATTTTAGTTCAATTTTCTTAAGCCCACTTTTAAAATACCGCCCCTCTCAATTAATACATTTGCTTTATTTCCCACCCGTTTGACGACATAATTTAATACAAATTGTATATACATTGTTGCAATTGTGAGGACATCTCAGAGGTTCAGTGGATGTGACCAACAGGTCATGTCCTTGGGTGTCGTCCAAGTTGACTTCATCGCTTTGTCTTGTCATTTCCGAGCGCATGCGCACTGTCCATAGCTCTTGAGCTGCTGCTCAGTTAACCCAGGCCCAATTTACGAACTAATAGAAATCAAAGAAGAAACATATTAAAATCAAAAATAAATGGTTTCACTGTATACCACCTACTTCTACTCTATTCCCATTTAATTATAAATGTTTATCCCGCATTAATAGCGTTAGAATATCACATTATTAATTGCAGCAATGCGTAAGCTTTAGCATGTGAGAACATTAAGCAGCCATTTTAGCACACACTGCGCAGAAGCAAAGATTTCCCTCCAAGCAAAGAAAGACGTCATACCACGTGATATGGTTGACACATGCGCAGTTGAGTTCCCGCCTTTTTGCGGCCATTTTGGATTAGACAAGGATTACTTATTAGTTTAAACACATAGGCAAGCTTCTCTCAGATACGGTGTTTTGTATGCATTTGTTAATAAAGACATTACAAGTTTAATTAATTAATACTGTGAGAAGATTGCTTACGAGCAAGTCTCATTGTGAGTCCTTGCTCCATCAATCCCCTCTCTGATGGCGTTTCTGAGCCATCAAAATTACCCACAACCAGATGCCAACTTCTTAGCATATATTTGTCTCGATCTCATTTTTACATTTTCTATTCTTATTTTCTCCTTTCAGTTTCTTGTATATTTCACTTTTCAGATCTTCTAATTCTATTTCATTGAATTTTCGTTTCTTGCCTTTTCCTGTCACTCTATATGTTTCATTCTTTCTACAACATTTGCACCATATCATTATTGACAGTATTATTACTATCCCTACTAAGGGTACTAATATTTGACCTATAAGTCCTTTTCCTACATTAGTAAACCAGGTACCAATTGACGCAATGCTATTTGTCAAACTTTCCCATACTCAACTTCCAGTGGTTTTAGTTCATTCTCAAGTTTTGTTATATTCTTTATATACGTTCCAATTTCTGCACTTTTGTCAGGAATATACGTGCAACAATGTTTCGTTTTCAACAATTTACAGACTCCGCCCTCTTTTGCTAATATTATATCAAGAGCAAGTCGATTTTGCATAACCATAGATCTAATCGCAACCATTTCCGCATTAATCATCAGAAATCCTCCAGCAGTATCCGTTGATAAACGATCAACCACTGTAGACAATTTACATATTCTCCTTGAGTTCAGAATTACTCCCACTGAAGGTATTAATGCACCAAATATGTCACCTACAATTTCTGAAAAACTAGCTCTTTTATTACGTGTTAATTCACTATTATTTTCATTGCTCCCAGTGTTTCTTTTTACGTGGTATATTTTTTGAAAAACTATTCCAAAATAACTTCCATACCACCGTGCAGGAAGCCTAAAATAAGCCTTATTCCCGCACACATAATAAATTCCAGGAAAAACTGAATCTGTTCCTCCTTTTAGTCCCCAACCTCCAAGAATTAAGAAATTATGTTCACATTCACTGGTACCGATGAAAATATTGTTATAATCAGTCTTTAACCTATGAAGACAAATTTTCCCTGTTTTTACAAAATCTAGAGCCATAGCAGCTTGAGCCTTGCCAGGTGTGTAAATACCCTCTTTCTCAGCCCAAGGTGGAAGATGAGCTTTATGCTCAGACGCCTTCTTTTGGAAATCCTGTCTTCTATTTTCAACTAAGTTCAGAAATATTTTTCTTCTTCATGTAATGAACATGTTAGATTGCTTCTATGTGCATGTGTTATATCTAATGACTTCATTGTTAGGAAAAATTCTCCCATAAATTGTGCATCTTGACTACTAAGCACTGGGTTCATTTTCTTTCGAATCGAAACCTCAGAAAATATCACATCTATATTTGAATAATAATACTGAAGTTTCCCTGTTCTATAAAATAAACTAGTTAATACACTACATGATATGCCATAAGTTAAAGGCAAATGATGATATGTTAAACCTTCTGCTACTGATTCAGGTAACTTCATACAGACATAACAGTCACTAACTTCCATTGTATCTACGTACTGAAACAATAATTTAGTGAAAACATTTAAACTAGTATCATTATCTGTTACTTCGTGATGATAATCCGGTTCATCCTCTGCCTCTAATTCTACTCTATCACTTTTCAAGTTATCTATGCTTCCCTTAGTATCGTTATTATTCTTTTTGTCCATTATCATAAGGTAAGGAATTGCTACAATCACAACTAACCACACTATAAGCACCACTACCATACTACATATGCATATAGCACAGCATCTTTTACAACATTTTCGTTTCGGTCTCCCAGAAACTGTCTTCAGCCATTTTGACAAAGAAGAATTTTCTTCTTTTCCTTTTTCTTTCAAGATTTTAATTTATCAAGGAGGTTTTACTTCTTTTTCATAGGTCAGTTCTGCACTTGTTCCTTCGTCACCACTTTCACTTTACTCTGAACTCTCGTAGTCTTCAAGGATTATATAAGTCCAATCAGGACCCTTAAACTTATTGTTCACAAGTTTCAATCTTTTGCTTTTTCGTTTTTCAGTCCCACTTGTTTGTCCAGATAAGCTTGTTACTTCATTTACTTGTTCTGGATCTTCACTTCTGGTTACTATGTGGTATTTTATTCTTTTAATGACACTAGGCCAATGATCGCCTTTTCTGACTTTCTTTGTTTGCACTGTATCTTTACCTTCTGAATCTTTTCCAAAAACTCTTTTATTTTCAAGATGTGGCACAATTTGATTCTCCTCGTTTTCAGTTTCTTCTTCTATCTGTTCTTGCTCAGGTCTTAAAGTTGTTTCTTCAGTTGTCTGTGTGTGAGTTTCTACTAACTGACCCTGTTCAGGATTTACGTCTTCGTGCTTGAGGCTTTCTCGCTCATTGTTTTCTTGGTTTTCTTCTCCCTGAACGTGTTTTTCTTGTTCTAACTGGTTCTGATCAGGGCTTATTGCACTGTGTACTTCTGCAGCCTGACCGCGTTCTTCTAAACCTGTCTGTCCCTGCTCAAATTTTGTTGCTTCGTCGTCGATTTGAGCCCAATTTCCTTTCCCTATCTGGGCCTGCTCAGGTTCTCTTAGTGTTTCATTCTCCCTATCCTGAGCAGCTTCTTCTACACCTATCTGGTCCTCACTTATTTCATCTAATCTTGCTCGACTTCTTGTTTTGTTGTAAACTTCTGGTATGTCGACCACTGGTATCCAGTCCTGACTTGTGCTCGATTGTTCTTCTTCGGCTTCTCCAGAATCTCTCACCTGGGATTCTTCAGCTGGCCAACCTTCAGCTTCCTCAGCTATTGATGCTGACTGAGGATCTTTTCCTTCAGGAGCTGGCACCCTTTTTGTGTGGCTTACATGAATCCAATTAGGCAATCCTGCACATTTCACTGCTGTGTTTGTAACCAATAAAACCTGACAAGGTTCGCCACACCTGGGTGATAAACACGTTTCTCTGGTGTGATGCTTTACTACCACCCAGTCCCCGGGGTTCAGATCATGCTCTTGTTCAGGCTGCCTGGAAACTGCGTCTTCTCCAACCTGGTGAGAGACAGAACGCACAAGGTCAGCCAATGCTTTGCAATAATCTAGAACCATATCATCAGTTATGTTCAGCAGTTTATTTCCAGGGACATGTGCATGTCTCATTGCTCTGCCCATGATGATTTCATGGGGACTCAATCCTGTATTTCTATCAGGAATGCTTCTGAGTCCCATTAAGACAAGGGGCAATGCAGCTGGCCAATCTAACGATGTGGATGCACACATCTTTGACAATCTTGATTTTATTGTGCCATTCATTTGTTCTACCACTCCAGAAGCCTCTGGGCGGTACGCACAGTGCAGTTTTTGTTCAATTTTAAATGCTTCACAGATTATTCGAATTACGTCGTTATTGAAGTGACTTCCTCTATCTGATTCCAAAGTTACTGGGAAACCTAACCTAGGAATGAGTTCTCGTAACAACAGTTTTGCGACTGTAATTCTGTCATTCCTTCTGGTTGGGTAAGCCTCCACCCACCTTGAAAACAGACACACTATGACAAGTACATATTTCAGTCCTTTACATGGTGGTAGCTGTATGAAATCTAACTGCAATCTCACAAAAGGACCCTCAGCCTTTCCAATTTTTCCCAAACCAATTACTGTTCTCCTTCCTGGATTATTCATTTGGCAAGTTAAACACCTCTGGCAAAGACTCTCTGCTGCAGCCCTAAACTTTGGATTGTACCAACTCTGTCTGAAAAGTCTAATCATGGCATCTCTCCCTGCATGTGTGTCTCCATGATACATCCTGGCCATTTGTGAAATCAAACAGTCGGGCATGACTGGTCTGCCATCTGAATATACCCAAACATCATCATCTGTTCTTCGGGTACACCCTATTTTTATCCAAACATCTTTTTCACTCTCCTCAGCATCATCCTGCAATCGTTTCACATCATTCCAAGTTTCAGGTGTTGAACATAGCATAAGTTGGCAGCTGATTCCCATCCTTTCAACTTTTCTGTTTACTGCCAATCTGTTTCTGGCACAGTGTTGAGCAACTAGGTCTGCGTATCTGTTACTGGCTACCACCCAGTCATCTCCTGACTGGTGTGCGGCACATTTCACCACTACCAATTCTTTTGGTGATTGTATTGCCTCCAATAGTTCCCTTACAAACTGCCCATTTTTGATTGGGGATCCTGAAGAAGTCATGAAATCCCTCTGCATCCATAGTTGGCCAAAATCATGCACAAACCCGTATCCATATTGACTGTCCGTAAATATGGTTACTTTGAAATTTTTCCCAATTTTGGAGGCTTTGATCAAAGCAATTAGTTCAGCTACTTGTGCAGATTTGACTCCTGGTAAATAGGATGCTTCGACTATTCCAGATAGTTCACATACAGCATAGGCTGCGCTCAATTTGTCATCCTCATGCCTTAAGCATGAGCCGTCCACAAACCGCTCCCTGTCTTGAGTCTTTTAGGGGCATTTCTTGTATGTCAGGACGCGGTTTTGTACACAATTCTGTGACTTGTAAACAATCATGTTCTGGGTCGTCCTTAACTTCTTCACAATATTGATCTGGTAATAATGTAGCAGGATTTACAACTGTGCACCTAACTATGGTCATATTTTCAGCTCCTAGAATTATTCGTTCATACCTTGTCATCCGACTAGGCGTGAGATGCTGAGTTCTAGTTAACAGGATCACAACTGCATGTGGGACAAACACTGTAACAGGATATCCCATCACTATTGACTCACTTTGTTCAATGCTCATACAAGTAGCAGCAACTGATTTTAGACAGCCTGGCAATGCTGCTGCCACTGGGTCCAATGTAGCAGAGAAATATGCTATAGGACGCCTATCTAGTCCATGTCTTTGTGTCAACACTGAAAGTGCACAATTCTCTCTTTTATAGCAAAACAGTGCGAATTCCCTTGTATAGTCAGGCATGCCCAAGGCAGGGGCTTCGCACAAAGCGTTTCTTAATTTTACAAATGCACCTGCACTTTCATCATCCCATTCAACTGGATCCTTTTGCTTTCTTTTTGGTTAGCTGAATTAAAGGCTTTGCTAGTAGTGAAAACCCTATAATCCACTGTCTACAGTATCCTACTATGCCAAGAAACATTCTCACTTCTCTTTGGGTTACTGGCATTTTCATTTTCTTAATTATTTTTATTCTTTCAGATGTTATTCTTCTTGTTCCCCTTTCAATTTGGTGTCCCAAATATTTAACTGCTGTTGTACAGAACTGCAGCTTCTCAAGTGATACTTTGTGTCCTTCAGCCAAATGGTTGAGCAATGCAATTGAATCTTCAACACAATCATCATGAGTTCTTGACGCTATCAACAAGTCGTCTATGTACTGCACCAGGACTGAGCTTCTGGGCAGTACTAATTTTTCTAGACACCCTTTCAGTATTTGATTAAAAATGGAGGGACTTTCTGTGTACCCTTGAGGAACACGATTCCACACATAGACACGGTTTTCAAATTTAAACGAAAACAGATATTGACTATCTGGGTGCAATGGTATCGAGAAAAATGCTTGGCATAAATCAATTACTGTAAACCATTCTGCACTCCAGGGTAACTGGTATAGGATTACTGCAGGATTTGGTACTATAGGACAACAAGGTACCACAATCTTATTAATTTTCCGCAAATCCTGAACAATCCTATATTTTCCGCTAGGCTTTTTCAAACCCATTATTGGCGAATTACAAGGACTACTCATAACTTCTTTTAATATGCCTTGTTTCACCATTCTGCTAATTTCCTCAACAACTCCTGCTTTCACTTCAGCACTCATTTTGTACTGTCTGGTATTGGGGAAAATTGCGCCTTCTTTTACAGTGATCTTTACTGGGTCTATTTTTGCCATAAGTCCTACTTCTTTTCCCGTAAAATCCCATACTTTAGAGCTCACTGTAGTTCTTAGTTCTTCTGGTAATTCGTCTTTTGTTATCAAGGAGAACATCTCATCCACTTCAGTACCTTGTTTGGCTAGCATGAACTTATATACATGATCTTCATCCGGGGTCTGTACCGCAACACCATCCGGTGTGCAAAAAATAGTACAATTCATCTTGCACAATAAATCTCTGCCCAATAAATTCACTGGACTGGAATCACACACCACAAATTGGTGCATTTCTCGAAAGTTCCCTATCTTTACTTCCATAGGTTCAGTAAGTGGTGTTCTGATCTTTTGATTTGCTACACCTACAACTTGGATAGTTTCTCCAGAGAGAGGGAGGTCTGGGATGTCTGCTGTTCTTACAGTAGAACGGGTAGCACCAGTGTCCAAAAGAAAAGTGATATCGCTACCTCTTACTTTCCCTTCAACATATGGACCTGACTGATCTACCGGCAAGGATGCGCCAAGTACGCACTCCTTCTCTCCCTCTCTTAGGCACCGTCATTGATGACTATGGATCAAATTCGTCCTGTAAAAGAAACTGTGAAGTTACATATTCATTCTTACCACTTCCTCTTTGATATCCGACGTCTGTACCGTGCTTTGC
Source organism: Calotriton arnoldi (assembly GCA_963921515.1). Lineage (NCBI taxonomy): Eukaryota > Metazoa > Chordata > Amphibia > Caudata > Salamandridae > Calotriton > Calotriton arnoldi. The sequence goes on from CAWUFW010004108.1 coordinate 612,890, forward strand.
TCTGCTTACATTACCCTGTGTAGGAGCAGGTGGCAACTGACTCTGAGGGTTTACACCCTGCTGTGAATCATTCTGCGTCTGTGGATTTAAATTATGATTTGGGCCATTATTATTATTTTGAATCTTTTTACATTCGTCCTTCCAATGTCCCAACTTTCCGCACCCATGACAAGGAAATTTCTTTTTAGCCTCTTCCCTACTCATTCGTCCTCTCGCTTTTCCACCATTTCCTGTGTCACCATTCGTTCCAGATTCTTTTCCCTGACTTTCTGTTGGATTATCCAAATTAATTCCCTGTCGCTCAGCCATTTTCACTTGAGCCCACATCACTTTCTCTTGCAATTTCTTGTGCCTATCCTCAATGTCGTCTCCACAATATTTAGCATATTTCAAAATTTCGTCAATAGGCTTTCCTTGCCAGCATAACATATGCTGCTTAATCATCTGACAAATCTCTGGCTTTAGACCATAAACAAATCGATAGACAAACTGACTCATATTTTTGTCTCCAATATCCTCGAATCCACTATACTGTTTGAACACCTGTAATAGGCGTTCATAATAGGCATGTACCGATTCACTTGCTTCTTGGATAGTCCTGTCTATTTTCACCCAATCTGTTTCTTTTGGTGGTATTTTTCCCTTCAAATAAGTTATTACCTGGTGATACTTTTTCATCACATCATTTGATGGAGCACCTGTCTTTGCATCCCTAGGATATTCTTCACTTGGCCAGTCGACTGTAATTTTACAATCTGTCCATAAATCGGCAGGTACCACTATGTCAAACAAACCATCCAAGTCCTTTAACAATACCTTTGAGACTTTCACAAACCTCTCAACCTGTTTGTACCATTCTATCGGTTTTTCTCTCAACTTTGGAAAATCATTCGTAAATGACAAAATATCTTGTCTGCTCCATGGGACATGAACATAACCTCCTCCGGGAACTTCCCGCATCGGGTACATCTGATCTACTTTCCCTGTTTCCTTCAATAAATATTCAGAAGTCGTTCTACTGCAACGTGCCTCTTCCTTTTTCTTTGTCCATCTAGTTTTCCATTTATCTAGTTCTCCCCATTTCTGTAATACTGATATTAATTCCTTCACTTGTAATTTCCTACCAGATGCATTCATATTTTCTAGATCCTTATCAGTAAAGTCTGCTCTATATGGTTTCTGTAGTACCTTTGACTTTCTTATTTCGATTCCCATTTCTAAGGCCAAATCTGCCAATTTTTCATGGAATATCTTTGCATTTCTGGTTATGCTTCTACATACGAACAATAGTTCTTCCTCACTATAGGTATTCAAACGATCTACTCCTACATTGCCTGCTATCATTTCTTCTAACTCGACTTTTAATTTATAAATGTCCAAAATCTTTGGGGGTGAGCTTTGTCTGTCTATTCCTTGTGCCCATCTTTCCAAGTCTTCTGGGGTTACTACAGTTGCACTCTTAGTTCCTGATGATGTTATAATATTCACATCCTTTGAACAACCAGGTGGGACTCTTCTTGGGGTGCTATTTACAGAGTCTCGATTAGGTAAATCCATTAGTGAAATCATAGATTCACAGTCGCTGATATGATCATCAATTATTACTGTTTCGTGTTTTGGAGTCTCCACAGGTGTAGGCATAACTAGGCGTTTCGGACAATTTACTTTGTCACCATATAAAGGTACCACAGGACCAATGGTTACAGGTATGGTCAGGGAATCAGGATGTACATTCAACTGTTATTTTCTGTATCAATTCTGCTCTGTTTCTGTCTATAGCCTCTCTTTCCTTATCCTGAAGTACCCTATTAACTGGTGGATTATGTAATACTTGCGGTACCAATGGTGTTCTCAAAATTGGTGCACTTGGGGTACAACCACTTTGACCCTTCCTGATATGGTGGAGGGTTCTTTAATATTTCTTCCATAAATTCATCTTCGGAATCTCCAAACCCTGTCAAATGTTTTGTCTTTTCTTTGCATTTGCTCCCTAACGGCTCATCTGTCATGAAAACTGGATACAAACCCTCTGTAAGCATTGCTCTTCTCCACTGTTTCATCTGATTTTCTCGTGTCTCATTTTGGTGTCTAGGGAAAAATCCCCTATAAACCCCTATTGCTTCTCGGTCTATCACGTTCAAATGCCTCTGTTTCCCATTCTTCTAGGGCTTCGTATTGAGTTAATCTTGGTCTGGGTTCTAATTCATTCATTCTTATTCGTAAATTTTGAAGAACTCTCCCATTAAAAGTACCATTCTCTGGGAAAGCTAATATTCCATCATCCTTGGTATATTCTATCCAATTTTCTAACCATACGCAAGTATGATAACCCCTCTCCATCATCATGAATGAGGCTGGCGTTTTTGCTGGTGGAATGATAATTCCTTCCCTAGTTTTGATTGGCTTATCCTTCTTAAAATAATTCTTAATCTTCTGTAGAAATGACATTTTTCTCTTTTCTCCGTACATCTTGGGTAAATATCTGTTTATTGAATTATATTCTGCAAAACCTAGGAATCTCCTGTCTGGACGTGTTCCTATTAAAGTTGGATCGCGTTTCCAAATATAATTTCCCTATCCACTAATATTTCGACTTCTATGCTGACAACCAATCAAATTCCAGCTAACATTTGTCTCGAGACCAATCCTAGCCCGCTTTTCTGTGACGTTTGTCTAACGACCCCTCCTTTACAATCTGCGCTTCTCTGTCCCTCGCTGTTTCAACCAATCCCAGCGCGGCACCTGTGACGTCATTATTACTCCTGACTACTGACCCCTCCTTTACAAAACTCGCTTCATGCCCGCCGTGTCAACCAATATCAGCGCGGTGTTTGTGACGTCAGCTTTTACTCCGACAGTTGACCCTCCCTTTACAAAAATTGTACGTAAAACTTTCAATGCTTCTTATTAAAATTCAGTAACAACATAAAACATTCGCTATCGTGCCAGTTTCTCTAAATTGGAAAAGATAGATTCTCTCACTTCTTGTAAAACCCTTCCGTTTACTAATCATACACTACGAGTAAAAACAACTTCCGTTTACTCTTCACATAGGCTTCGGAAATACCTGCTACTTCTTCAATGTTACCCTTTCTAGGTGATATAACATCAAAATTTCACCAGCGTATTCCTTTGCTGTCACTCATACGCACAAAGTCCCTAACAAGTACTGATAGCCCTGCTTAACTTTTCAGTACTATTTCTGCCTGACAGATAACCTCACTACAGTGTGGCTTCCACTTACCATCTGCTATTCAAATTCCCCGGGTATTCTAGACAACATAAAACAAAACTTTAAACAAACGGATGTTAGTTCATAAAAATAAAATTCTCATTACCCAATTAACAAAGTCTAACCATCCTCTGATAGCCAGAAAACTGATCCAGCGGGTTACTAGCAACAAGCATCCATACACCAAATACTCACCTGGGCCCATTCATTCATACTACGCTAGCAATTTCCGCTGGTGGGTCAGTTATACTCTTTATCAATATCCCTGCTACCAATTACCTTTTCTGATTGAAGAGTAATGACTTACCGATGAACCCTTTGATAATTGGGAAGTTTAAAATGAGAATATATAATGCAATTCATAAACCTGAAATAATCACCGACTCAGTTTTAAAATGTTTATCTAAAATTCTTTAGCAGAGTAAATTACAAACCACATAGTACTTGATCATATATCAAAGAGGAAATATACCATAATATCACCTACTAAGCATCAAATGACGGTCCCTCAGCAAAGAGAAGATGGAGACAGCAGTGCATACTAAATTACGCATTTATAGTTACCTAAAGGTGTGAAAACCAAACCCCTTGGCCAAGGAGTTGGAAAAGGGTCCCAAGAAAAGATGAAGACCAAGACCTCCGGACCAGGTTCAGGACAGGATAGATGACCTCTCTACCAACGACGCCTGCGTCGTTCCGCTCTCTGACACTTCGTTTCCTCCTCGATTCTTCCGTGTCTTCTTTCTAATGGAATCCGCCTCCCCCACCTCAGGACCTCTTCGGATAGCGGTTCAGTCTGCAATTGATCAGCTCTCGTCCGTTTCAGCATATGAGCTTCATCTGCGCTAACTAATTAGCTAATTCTATATCTATTATACCCTTCTACGCCCAGGTACCTCCCATTAATGTTTCAAATTTATGGGCCCACTATTTCTGATTGGACGGGGACAGGGGGTTGATCCTCACACCATGTCATTTTAGTTCAATTTTCTTAAGCCCATTGTTTTAAAATACCGCCCCTCTCAATTAATACATTTGCTTTATTTCCCACCCGTTTCACGACAAAATTTAATACAAATTGTATATACATTGTTGCAATTGTGAGGACATCTCAGAGGTTCAGTGGATGTGACCAACAGGTCATGTCCTTGGGTGTCGTCCAAGTTGACTTCATCGCTTTGTCTTGTCATTTCCGAGCGCATGCGCACTGTCCATAGCTCTTGAGCTGCTGCTCAGTTAACCCAGGCCCAATTTACGAACTAATAGAAATCAAAGAAGAAACATATTAAAATCAAAAATAAATGGTTTCACTGTATACCACCTACTTCTACTCTATTCCCATTTAATTATAAATGTTTATCCCGCATTAATAGCGTTAGAATATCACATTATTAATTGCAGCAATGCGTAAGCTTTAGCATGTGAGAACATTAAGCAGCCATTTTAGCACACACTGCGCAGAAGCAAAGATTTCCCTCCAAGCAAAGAAAGACGTCATACCACGTGATATGGTTGACACATGCGCAGTTGAGTTCCCGCCTTTTTGCGGCCATTTTGGATTAGACAAGGATTACTTATTAGTTTAAACACATAGGCAAGCTTCTCTCAGATACGGTGTTGTGTATGCATTTGTTAATAAAGACATTACAAGTTTAATTAATTAATACTGTGAGAAGATTGCTTACGAGCAAGTCTCATTGTGAGTCCTTGCTCCATCAGTCCCATCCTGGATGAGCAGCAGCTGGCTGAAGCTCAAGTCGGAGAAGACAGAGGTACTCTTCCTCGGACCCTCCCCCTCTGCATGGGACAACTCCTGGTGGCCCACTGCCCTCGGCAGCCCGCCCACCCCCACGGACCATGCCCGAAACCTCGGCATCGTACTCGACTCCTTACTCTCCATGACCCGACAGGTCAACGCCGTCTCCTCCACCTGCTTCAACACCCTCCGCATCCTCCGAAAGACCTTCAAATGGACCCCCCCCGAATCAAGGAAGACCGTCACTCACGCACTCATAACCAGCAGACTGGACTACGGAAATGCCCTCTACGCCGGGATCAACAAGTCTCTGCTCCTCAAACTCCAGACCATACAGAACACCGCAGCCAGACTCTTCCTCGGCATCCCTCGACACAAACTCATCACCCTGCACCTGGGTAACCTCCACTGGCTCCCCGTCGAGAAGAGAGTAACTTTCAAGATACTCACCCTTGCCTTCAAATGCCTCCACAACACCGGACCCCAATACCTCAACGACAGAATCTCCTTCCACGCACCCAAGAGGAACCGCCGACCTTGCCGAACCCCCACGCATCTGCAGAGCAAGAATGGGTGGAAGAACCTTCTCCTACATCGTGGTAAAGACCTAGAACGAGCTGCAGATCAACATCAGACGCGCCCCCACCCTGCACATCTTCAGGAAGACCCTCAAGACTTGGCTCTTCGACTGACAGGAGCTGCTCCCCCCCCCCCTCCGCCAAGCGCCTTGAGACCCTCACGGGTGAGTAGCACGCTTAAAATTTCCCTGATTGATTGATTGATCAACAATCACCGTCCGTCTATTGCCTCTAGATATAAGTACCTCAGCTGTTGGTTAGATGATAAGGGTAGTTATCTAACTCATGAGAACTCTCTTAAACCAAAGCGCGCATCCCTACTATTCGCATTTCAATCCATTCTCAAACATACTAAACAACCATCTTTGGAACCCTTGTTAAAAATAGTCAAAGCCATGCTAATTACCACGTTAGCATACGGCTCGTAAGCCTTTCCGGGGAAACTTGGCTGCTTCTTGAACAAATCTCAGAGCCAAGTTTTTCGATCCCTTTTTAAAACTCCCAAATCATTCCGCAGCTGCTCAAATTAGATTAGAATTTGCATTGTGCGACCAAGTCTTAGCTCAAAAAGCATGTACCCTTAAATACTTACATGCCATAAGCACCGCCAAAGAAGGAACGCTGAAAAGTTTAATCTGGAAAGAAGTATTGCTAAAGAACAACACAGTCGCCGAAAATTCTTGGTCGATTTCTCTTCATGAACATTTGAAAGTTAAATCAACAACAAGAATATGGAATTTGAACCTTCCACATCAGAATTTAAAAAAAGAGCTAAACCGATTAACACAAAAGGCTTAATTTGTACAGGATCGTCGGATCCTTATGGCTAGGAAACGCACATTTGATACGAAGAAGCTACAATAAAAGAGGGATTCAAAAATACTTAATAGATACTTTTGCCGTGCACTATAAAATTAAGGATAGTCTCACCAGGATGGGAAATTTTACATCACTCTACCTTTTACCCCCATGGTCGACAGGTCCCCAATATCAACTTTGTGTCGGCTGTGTGCTCAAGCTCAAGAGAACCTATCTCATCTACTCTGTATTTGTCCGGCTTTAATTAATGACCGCAGGAAATTTCTTCGCCAGCTATGGATTTCACAAGGCTCTCGCACAATTCAAGAGGCAGTAGATTTCCTGCTCAATAAGGCTCACCCAAAGGCCATTTGTAATTTGATTAAATTCTTACATAATACAGAAAAGCTAATAAGAGCTGCTAGTCTGCCAGACACTTGTGGAATATGATGATGCGCACCTTCTAATCACTTGCACGTATGTGCCTTGGCACCTGTAGTTTGACAGTATACACTTCAATAATTACGATATATGAATTATTGATTCACGGACAATCAAATAAGTTTACTTATTATATAGAATTTTCTTTATCAATTATGTATTACTATTTATTCATTTAAAAGTCAATGACAGTCTTTTTTCTCTGGATTTTATAATGGTCTTTAAATCTATTTTTCTATATGTAAACATGTTTTAAAATGGGCCTCGAATCTATAACAGCAGTTTTAAAATTACTTTCGGACTCATGTTTTGAGACGTTCTGGATTTTTGCAATCAAATCTAATCGCTTTTATAATGTTTTAGCAATTTTGTAATGGCTTTTATTAGCTGTGCAAATACAAATAAACTGAAACCCAGCCACTGATAATTACAATTGTACTTGTAATTACTCTCTGCCTTCCAGACATCCCTTTTGCCTACTTTGCCACTCTAGATCAAACGTAAGCAAATCAGCTTTGCTCCTACTCCAGTGTGTGCATCTTGACAGTAGTCTAACATTTTGTCCATCCTCTCAAACTTCACATGGCTGTCTCACAGAGTTCTGTATGTTTTTTAAACTTGATCTCCAGAACAGTCCCATTTACCTAGAAATGTTCCTAGAATAGCATTTGAAAGCTCCCAGTTCCACCTTGGAAGAATCTTCATGCTCCATGGTTTTGGCTTTTGTTTTTAAAATCTTTTCTAGGTTCAACTGAACCACGTTTGTAGATCGTACAAAGTTGATATATGCGATCACAAAAATGTTTGCATGCACCTGATTCCTTCAAATTTTTAAAATGCACCATAGTCATTTAAAGGAGCCTTTTGTAAGAGCAGTCCTGCACAAATAGGTTGCGTGTTGTACAAGTAGCACACTTCTTTTATTATATATTCAAAAGAAAATTTGAATAACGGTGTAGAAGTTTAAATTTGTAACAATTGCTTTTAGCGGTTTGATGCTACATCTCAGTGGGATTGCAGATTCCTATATGCAATTTCTTCGTTGTACGAATTGGGACGAGGCAGACCTTGGCATGTGATTCACCAGTGGATGCAATGTTATTTGCACACAGGTTCATATGCATTTTTAGTATTCCTTCTTTGCTTGCTTGGTTAGGCCTGTTTATAGGGTTACAAATTGCACACAGATGTGAAACTCCAAGATGTTTTTGTTTTTTTACCAAAATATCTGATGCAACTGTAGACGTACTGATTTTCAAATTGATTTCCAACCAACTGAAATTGATCGCATGTCATTTTTATCCCCTGCAGCAAATTTTCTCAGAATTTCTAACCATCGAGATGATTTTTCATGCCAGAGCACTTGAAGTCTACTCAAGTGCCTTCCAAAACCTGCAAAATTGTGACTTGGAGAAAGATCTTGAGGTGAGTTTAAGCTCAGTGTCTTCCATTTAGGAAATCTGTAAGCCATGCTTACAATGAATGCAGAATGTTAGTTTTGTCAATCTCCTCAGTTAATTTACCCCTTGCATACTAATGGATTAGATCTGGCCTGGTAATTTATTAAAATGTTTTTTATTGGCGGTCGAATGGAGTAGAGTTTGTCCCAAAAGAACCAATGTCCATTGCATTTTAGAGATGAGGGGATACAGGGCAGTCACTAAAAATTGGTGCCTGCTCGATTCCCCCACTTTGGAGTATCGTCCGCCTCTTTTACAATGGTTTTTTTTGTTGTTGCAATTCTTTTTATTAAGTGTGACAGGTCAAAAAACAATGTTCACAATACATAAATCCCGTTACAATCATTTGTACATGTTCTAGGGCACGCCCCCTGTTTTCCTTTTGTTTTTCCCCCTCCCGACCAAGTATTAGCCTTCTGGCTTACATCCCTGTTGCTATGGGTATTCTTCCAGCTGGTTCTTTTACAGTGGTGAAGATGGTTGTTTTTCCAGCAGGCATCTTGTTGCCATGAAAAGTGGTCTGCAGTGGATTTGCCCATGGAAATTATTTTGAAAGGATTACTGGTAAAACTCCCAGTGTATCAGGGACATTGTTTTAATGGAGAATAGAAATTAAATAACAAACTTACTGCCAGGTCCTCTGTGCTGCTACAGCATAACGAACCAAACACCACTCTTTTATCTCCGAAGGAATTCCCAGCTATGAAACGGGAACCGTTTTGGTTCCAAAAGCTGCCGACCCCTTGGATAACTTCAAATTGATCATGCCTGCCTCGTATGGGCCAAACAACGTGGTGCCTCTGCACCCCAGCATTTTGGCAACTGGCCCACCATAAGCTAAATGAAATCCTTAGTGATTAACTCTCTCCAATATCTTGACTCCATATCCAACTCATCGTATCATCTGTCCTTTTCGGTCATATGTTGCTCTGCCTAATCGCTTTCTGTAGATCTTTTCAATATATATCTATCATGCCTTGCTAACAGTCATAACTAAAAATGTGTAAAGGGTTGCCTGTCCCTTTACTATCCTGTAACCTCTTCTTCATAGTTTATTTTGCAGTGTCATTATTAATTATATTATATGTTTGAGGTGGTTTCTATAATATCACACATGTCACTAAAGCTCTTTCTTATAGCAACAATAAATAGTGTAGGGCTCTGGAGATATATAGGAACATTAGTGTCATAGCCGTATATAAACAATTAACTTTTGTAGGCCATTCAGCTCACTCGTCTTATTTTGCTCAAAGGGGGATCAGCCCTATACTCTAACTCGCTTTTGGTATTTTCTTTGTTTTAAAAAAAATAAAATCTTATTGCCTTTTTCAAATCAAGTTACAGGCATAGTAACATAGGCGCAATGTCAGTATCTCTTATAGCAGATGGAGAATACTTTACATATCACAATCATATATAACATTTACACATGTAAATACCAGGACCATAGCTTGTTAGACGGAAGAAAAAAGGTGTATATTCGAGTTACTTATTTAGTTATTTTGACCTGGGTGCAGGTGTTTCACTCATGTTGACGCATTATTTGATCTCTATATCCTAAATGTGCAGCGAGATTTTAGCCTGGCTCTCAGTAGGATGTAGTTGGTCCATGGCAGGGAAAGTTCTTTCATTTCCTCTCTCCGGGTGCGTATCCTGGTCTATTAATTATGTCAGGGTGAACAATCAGGTAGGTGCGTAGGGGGTCCCATATGTCTTTTGGCCTAGAGGATATGGGGAGTAGCTCTGCAGAAGTCAGTGTTTGTTCTTGCCAAAATGGGTCTTGTAGCCATTCTTTAAATTTAGGTGCCCACCCTCTGCTCCATCTACACGCCACTCTGCGTTTGGCCAACAGCAGCCCCAGCGCCACATATCGTCTGAGGCACAGGGTCAGACTGATTTGCATATGGCCATGTCTGAACTGGGGTGGTGGAGTGAGCTAAAGAATGATGATGGATTAAACCCAGATCAGTTGACTGGGGGTGAGTGTTTGATTTGCTCTAACGCTCCGTCCATCATCCCCTTTGGTATCGCTTCATATCGTCTGTATTCAGGAGGGATCTCTTCTGTATATCCTAAGAGCGCAATGATGGGCGATGCTGTCAGTGGGGCCAGAGTCATCTGTTCCAAAGCCTTGAATATCTGATTCCAGTAACTTTTGATGGGGGCACATTCCCAAGCAACATTTCATGAAACCTGCCTTCTCCTTCCCACACCGTTTGCAAGCGTCATTGTCCCGCAGCTGAAACTTATGCATTTTAACCGGCGTATAGTATAATCTATGATGGTACTTAAAGTGTATGATGCGTAGCCGGCTGCTAGCCGAGACGCAGCCAGTCTGTTGGCAGCAATAGACCCATTGGTTATCGCTAAGGGGTGTACCCAGTTCTTCCTCCCAGTGTAGCCGTGATCCCATCTGGTAGCTAAGTGTAGCTGTTTGCGTGTTTGTGGTAGATGAGGGATACTACATGTGAAGGGATAGTGCTCGGTAGTAAGTGGTGTAAATGAAATGACACAGGCGGTTCGTTGGGTAATTCAGGCGTGGCTGCCTTCACACTTTGCCGTATTCTGACATACATAAAGAGCTCCATTGGCGTGGGGTCGGTGTTCTGGAAAAATTGCTCCTTCGTGCAGAAGACCCCTCCTATATAGAGATCTCCACTTTTCGCAATTTTAACCTTGTTTAGTAACTGGCGACATCTTAGTTCCTGGGTCACCTCCAAGTCAGGATGGCGAGCCAGTGAAAGCAAGGGCGAATACATCATTGCTATATCTAATCTCTTCGCAATTTTCTGCCATGCTATCACAGTGCATGCTACTGTAGTAGGGTCAGTATCTCTCTCTCGGGCGTGCGTTGCTATGAATCCCGACAACGGTGTCGGCTCCATCTAGCATTGCTCTACCTCTAGGTGTGGCATGTACGGAGGAGGTGTGAACCAGTATGTCGCAAAGTGTGCCTGCGCACTGAGGTAGTACAGTTCGAAGTCAGGTGCTTCGAATCCGCCCTGTGTAAAGGGTAGAGTCAATGTCCTCCAATTCAATCTGGGTTGTTTGCACCCCCAGGCAAGCCTTATCATTTGGGATTTCAAGGTTTTAAAGAAAGTTTGGCCTGGACTAAAGGGTATGTTAATGAATAAGTAGAGTAGTTTAGGAAGCATAACCATTTTCATCAGGGATATCCTTCCCCCCCTAGGGACAGGGGTAAGGCGATCCATCTGGTAATGGACTTTGTTAAATGTTCGAGCGTTCACCAGTAATTAGCCCGGAGTAGTTCCGCCTTATCTCTTGCGATAGTTATCCCCAAGTATTTTACCTCGTCAGGGCACCTCATAATGGGGTAATCTACTGTGTAGGGTTGGGCAGTGGCAGTAAGCGGAAATAACTGGGATTTCTCCCAATTGATTTTGACTCCCGATAGTTCACCAAGGGCTATGAATTACCATAATATGGGGTTAAGATTAACTTGTGGTTCCCGAACATATAATGTAACGTCATCTGCGTATAGTGATATCAAGACGTGTCTGGTAGGGTAGCGAAGTGCCCATTCATAATGGTGTTGGCGAAGTTTGGCCGCCAACGGCTCAATGGCCAACGTAAATAACTGGGGGAGAGCGGGCACCACTGCCTCGTGCCTCTCGTAATAAGGAAGCTGGCCGAGCTCACCCCATTTACTGAAACTCTAGCTTGCGTTTGTTGGTATAACAGTTGTGTCCAAAACAAAAACCCTTGCGGTATTCCCATTCTCTGGAGTATCCCGAATAGAAAGTCCCACTCCACTGAATCGAAAGCCTTTTACGCGTCTAAAAATACAGCGACTGCTGCTAGCTCTGGATCAATATCTTGTATTATCGTAAAGAGGGTTCTGAGGTTATGCGAGATGGCTCTCCCCGGCACAAATCCAGCTTGATCAGGTAGTGCTAGTGTACCCATGAGTGGGCTTAACCTGTTGGAGAGTATTTTGTCTAAGATTTTTACTTCGCAGTTGATCATGGAGAGTGGCCTATAGTATTCACATTTATCAGCTGGCTTCCCCAATTTAAGTAATGAGATGATGACCGCTTCCCGGATAGTGGGGTGGGGTGGGGGGGGGGGGCGGGGTTCGTTGGCCTCTTCATACACTTTTTTTAGAATGGGAACTAAATGCTCCACATATGCCTTGGAAAAGTCAGTCTGAAGGCCATACAGCCCAGGGGCTCGGCCCGAGCGAAGTTGCATGATCGCTGGCCTAATCTCATCCTCTTCAATCTTAGCGGAGAGGAAATCCCTCTGCACTTCCCCCAACCAGCCCAAAGCAACCTGTTCTAGATAGGGCGACATGGTGATCGGATGTTGTCTTTTTGTGGTGTAAAGTGAGGAGTAATACGTCATAAATGTTTGGAGAATATCAGGCGTACCTCTAAGTGTCACTCCCCCTGGTGTCTGGATTTCCATTATGTAGTTCGAAAAGCGAGGGGTGCGGATTTGGTCAGCTAGCGCCTTGCCCGGCCTTTCCCCCTCCCCATATCTGCGGGTTTTGAAATATTTGCCACGAAATAGGCATTCCCTGTCTGCTGTGTCTCGGTATTCAGATATTTTGTCCCTAAGTGCTACCTGTTCTGATGCAGGCTGGGAGCGGCCGAGCCTCTGCTCCATTTGTTTAATCTCGCCTAGGCGATTAAGCGTTGACCGCATATCCCTAAACACTCGGCCAACTTTGGCGATACAAATTCCTTTCATAGTGACTTTAAAAGCCTCCCATACTGTCACTATATGATCAACTGTACCAATATTGCGTTGTAAGTATTCATGTATTTCTTGACCCATTTCTGTGCGGAACACCGCGTCTAGTAGGATTGTTTTGGTTGAGGCGCCAGGCCATGTGGGAAACATATACGACCAGCGGAATGAGTCTCATCTCCACTGGGGAGTGGTCTGAGTAGATGCGTGCAAGATGCTCGACCCATGTAAGCCAGGGACCCAGCCCCCTGGAAACCAACCAGTAATCCAGGCGTGACCATGTAGCGTGTGCTGAGGCATAGTGAGTACCTTCCTTCTGCCCTGGGTGTAGATGTCGCCAAGTGTCTAAGAGGCAATTCTCAGTAAATATGTCTTGGACCTGCCGCTTAGTATTGGTGTAGTGATGTGGCTGGTGATGTGACCTATCCAGCGCTGGCGCGAGTGTCGTGTTAGTCAACCCCCCCCAAATCACGTAGGTAGATCCAATGCCATTATTTTGCCCCATAAATTAGCGAAAAACAGTGGGTAGTCCGTGTTGGGTCCATTGCAGCTGACCAATGTAACAGAGTGGGAGACCAGTTTGCCCCACATAATACTGAATCGGCCCTGTGGGTCTTTCACTGTTCCCGTAGGTATGTACGGTGTGTTTTTTCTTAACTAGGATCGCCGTTCCCCTAGAATAGGATATGAAGCATCTATCAACAAACCGTTGAGGCCCTTTGGGATTAAGGTACGTTTCCTGCAGCATTGCTATGTGGGTACCATGTCTATCCAGATAGGTCAGGATTTGCCTACATTTACGTGGGTTTCCCAGTCCCCGCACGTTCCAGGTCATAAAGCAGATCTCTAATTTTTGGGGATCTGTCATGCAAATGCGAGTGGTAGGCGAGCTATTGGGTTTTGGAGGCGGTAAGCCGTCTTTTTACGTGAATGTCCTAGTGACTGCAATGTACTTCTGCCTGTGCGCTATGTACTTAATGAGACATAACCTCTTACCTCTCCCCCCCTCCCCCCACATCGACAACCCAAACTTGTCGAGGTCATTAAACCTACCCTTGTGAACCCGGTCATTAACTAACAACTGCAACAGCAGGGAATTCTGTTGGCTTGCTTTTGTCATGAATAAGCACCACAGTTGTTTCAAACAGTAAATAAGAAAGAAGTGAAACGAAGAAGAAGAGAAGAAAAAGGGGAGAAGGTGTAGAGGTTCTACCTCCCAAAAGGTCTGTAAAGAGAGTGGCAAGGGATCACCTTTAGGGGTAACACCAGAGGGCGGCACAACCCATTCCCCCTCCACCCAAGGGTCAGACGAGAGAGAGAGGGGTGCCCGGGAACAGTAGAAGAATGTGCTCATTAAACTCCAAGGGCAATACAGACAAGTGATAGCAATGGTCAAATCTTGCATAACTTTAACAATGACATTGCAAATAACATGCTAGTTCTGGTGCCTCAAGGACGTCATCAGTTGCGCAACCCCCCACCATACTCCCGACCAGTCCAACAGGAGTCTCTGATCGTTCTCTGATAGCGGGGATGGCGAGCGGTCATCACGGCCATCTCTCTCTCAATTGGCCTGATTCCTTTTAAGTCATTTGAGGGCGTCCTCCACTTGTTGCGGGTTCGTGAAGAATTGCTGCTTCCCCTGATGGGTGACTCGGAGGCGCGCCGGATACATCATTGCATAATCAATTTGTGCCTGTTGCAGTTCCTTCTTAACTGGTATGAACTTCCTCCTGGCTTCTTGAACTGTAAGCTTGAAGTCGGGGTATAGTGTGATAGTATGTCTGTCAAACGTGATCTGCTGCTTGGCTCTGGCTAATCGAAAGCCTGTATCGCGGTCCCGGTAATTGAGCAACTTGGCAATGATGGGCCTGGATGGAGCTCCCAGGGGTGGTCTTGGTCCCAGTGAGCGATGTGCCCTTTCCACTACCAGCTGTGCGGATAAAGCTTCAGCTCCAAAGGTGGTGCATAGCATGCGTTCCTCATAGTCTTCCATTTTTCCGGTGTTGGCGCTTTCTGGCACACCTAAAATGCGTATGTTACGCCTAGAGCGCGCTTCAGGGACCTCATTCTTGGCAGCGATGACTTTTGAAAGACGATCCATTTGTGTCAATTGTGTCTTCCTTGCCGCTGAAGTATCTTCCAGGTCGGAGATTCTCTGTCACGCTTCCCCAATTCGGGCGTCATGTTTCTCCAGTTTTTAGGCCATGAAGTCTATTCAATTGCGCATTGAGTCCATCTTGGTTTCTATTGAGGTGAGGCTATGTTTCATGGTGGTTAGAAGTGATTTGAGGTCATCATCTGCGGATTGTGAGGCCTCAGTGGGTTGGTTGGTTGGTCGTGTGCTGTTAGTTATCTCCCTGAGTTCGGGGCATTTTCCGGGGTTCGAACTGTAGTTTGGCTTGTTTTGTCTCCGTTCTGCCCATCTTCGTCTAGCAGTTATTTCTGCATCTCCTGTTGCTACTTTATTGTGCGGCAGCCCCTTGGGCTACTTGCGCTGCTGTATTTTGTCTGACTCTGTCTATTGAGCTCAGTGACTGGGGCTTAGTGTCTGGGTCTGGGGCAGGGCTTGTCAGCAGCTTTGCCGACCTCCAATATGGGTCGAGTGTGTGAGCTCTGCTCTTGGTCACAGTTTGCGTAGCGGATCTATTTGCCCATCCACACTAGCTGATCGATCCCAGAGTGATCTTCACTTTGCTGTTAGCTGTAGGAGCGCAGGCTTATCGGGTGCGATTCAACTTTGCCCACAGTCAGGTCTTCGCAGTCCGCATGGCTATGGCTATGAGCAGGGGGCTGCTCCAGGTGAGGCTCGGGCCTCGCACCAGACCCAGGTTTCTCTTTCCACGGTATGGAGGAGGTAATTAATTCACTATCGTTGGCCCCATATCAGACTTATGTTCAGCATTCTCTTAAGAGCATTTCAGAGGGCAGCTCCCACCCAGGTCCAGTCTTTGGGATCACTTATATTCACTCGCCTCCGCAGATTCTTGCCGTCAGAGGTCTCCGCTCTCCCCTGGTTGATATTAGCGCCTGCCCAGCACAACTGGTCTACCTCTGCATATCCTAAGAGGACACTCGTGTCGCATATGCCAGGCCGTACTGCAATCTCAGCTGCAATCATATCTGTGGAGGGAGCCCACACCCTCCCGGCGCACTTCTCACCTTCTGTGCAGTGTGGAGGGGGGGAGCCTGCACGCTGCTCGGGTCAAGCGCTGCTCCCTGGATTGGAGTCTCACCTGGTTCCTCCAATCTGTGTAGTTCGGCAGGCTGAGTTGCCTCTGCTGCAGCAGGTGATCCCCAGCCCGGCACTCTGCGTGCGTGAAGGCCGAAGTGGTCTACGGAGCTTCCTTGATTCTGTCACGCCCTCCGGGCGTGCACCAGCAGGCTTTTTCGTCGGCTCGCATTTGGGGGGGGGGGGAGCTCCACCCTCTCGGCAAACTCCTTACCTATGGTGTGAGTGGTGGGGGCTTATATGATGCCCCGGTGCAGCCGCGGCCCCACCCACGGGGTCTCGGCCGGTCCGCCAATGGCTAGGCCTCCGCAGGCCGCGCTGCCTCGGCTCCGCGTTAAAGAAGCGCCGGCTTGTTACTGCGCAATGATGGGGGGTGAGTTCCTCCAAATTACATCTTCATGACCGCCGCAATCTCCGGTTTCATTTTTCAGGACTTGGTGAGTCCGAGCCCTTGCGTGAGCAGGTTTTGGCCGGATTTTTGATCCTGGGCCGTCGGAGCCTCACACTAGTGCAGCCTACTTGCGTGCACGCCCTCTAGCACCCCCTCGCTTCTGGTATTTTCTTTTACAGAATTTAGAGTTTAGGAAAAGAAGAGTTCAATTTAATTAAGGAAGAAAAACTTTATTGTATTGTTATGAAGGGGTGCTAGGTATGCACATTAAACAAATACGCCTTAGTGAGTTTGAGTCCTGTGCTCCTCTTATAGTAGCTTTAGATCTTGAAAATCCCTCCAAAATCAAACCTCATCAAGACCTGGCGATCTTGTAGGAACAAGGCTGTTTAACAGCAAGTTCTGCTAGAAAACTGAAATATACACCCCATGGTTCTCGTTAAGATTGGACTCCATATTTTTATGCAACAGGCCTATCAGAATTAATTCTTTTCTGTTTCCACACTGACGTTTTGGCTGCTAAAAGCAGTCATATTTTTGGGAGAAACTCCAGGGTAAATATTCAAAAATCCACGCAATAACACCGATTCCCAAGCTATTCCCCGGAAATGTATAATCCCTGTTGTTTCCCCCATCCTTGGAATTACTTGGACTATCGATAATGGTAATTCTGGAATTGAAAGATAACAGAGAATTTAACAGGCCACTCGAATTAGGGCCTTCTAATGTCTTCTATAGGCAGTTGTATAAACAAATGGGATCAGTGTCAAAGCGCTCCTGTGCTCCATTTGCAAAGTGCTAAAGGCTGTTCAGGGCGGAAACAGATGAGTCTGAAAAAATGTGGAGTGCTTCAGCACAGGGTTGCCCTTCATAGTTGCTTGAAATGCTAAGCCTGTCCTCCAGAGGTGGAATGAAGGATGCAGGAAAGCACTTCAGAGCTGTTCTGAAACTGCTGCACCCCTCTACCCCCCTTTGAGCAACACAACCGTAAGGATCCAGATTGTAGCTGTATAATCTTTGGAATCAGATGGTTTGTCGAGGGTGGGGGACTCTTTATACAGCCGGTTCCTGTGGCTCTGAATGGCCACTGCACTGTTCTCTGTGGTTGTAAAAAAGTGCCCTTTTTTGACATGGTCACCCCCACATTTTGCCTGGTATCTAATGCAATTTTGACTGAAGTGCACTGGGTTCCTGCTAACCAGCCCCCAGTGCCAGATTTCATTCCCTAAAACTATACAATTGTTCCCCCAATTGTCAATACCTTTAGCACCCCCTGTAAGTCCCTAGTAAATGGTACCCCTGATACCTAGGACAAGGAGGCTAAAGAGTGTCGCTAAGGGCTGCAGCATGTCTTGTGCCACCCTAAGGGACCCCCTCACCAACATGCAACCTTCCTTTGCAGGCTGTGTGCCATGGTGCAGAGAAAAGTCAAGACATGGCATGGCACTCCTCATGTGTGCCATGCCTGCAGACACTGCATGTAGTAAAAGTAATTCCACACCCAACAGCAGGCCTTACAGCCCTAAGGCAGGGTGCACTATACTACATGTGTGGACATATCTGCATGAGCAGATATGTCCCTATGATGTCCAAGTCGATTCTTGGATATTACAAATGGAAAGGGAAGACATTTTGAGTACATGTGCTGAACACTGATGTTTACGAGTTACCCATCTACATGAAACTAGAGATGTTTGGTATCCAACATCAGGTATTAATGAGACAATACTGATTCCAGTGAAGAATTTATTAATACATGCACCCAGAGGGCAACTTAGAGGTGCCTCCTAAAAATCTGCCTAGTGTGCTGGCTGGCTGGTGTAGACCAGCCTGCCCCCACAGACCGGTTATGACCCCCTGTGGGTGAGAAACCGTGCTCTCTGAGGGCAGAAACAATGCCTGCTCCTGCCGGAGGTGTTGTCACCTCCTCCAAGCAGGATGGCAAAGTGATCAGAATATCAAGGCAGAAGGCTTCAAAGCCCTCTGCCACCTTTGATATGCAACTCAAGGCTTCCCCAGACAGGGGAAATGCCGCTCCCTGCCTGGGCCCATTTGGCACCAGGAGAGGCGGGAAAATTAGCTAACACAGGGAGAGGATGGACAGAGCACTGAAACTTTTCAGACACTCTTCCCCCAGTCACAGATCTGGGTTGAATCCATCATTGTTCTTTAGCTCACTTCGCCACCCCAGTTGAGACCCAGCTATATGCAAATCTGTCTTGACCCTGTGCCTCATGGGAACAGTCCTGTGTTACAGCAAACAAATGATGGACGGAATGCTGACAATGCAAACATTCTCCCCCAGTCAAAAGATCTGGGTTAAATCCATCGTTCTTTTGCCCACTACGGCACCCCAGTTTGGACCCAGCCATATGCAAATCAGTCTTGACCCTGTGCCCCATGGGAACAGTCCAGACCGAACTGCCATGCCAGGTCCACCCTGGACCAGAAACAAGCATCCTGGGACCGGTTTCAGGGTATGTCACCCTTCTTCAGCCAGGCTAGCTTGAATCCAGTGGCACAGTGAGCAAGGGACCCACGTCTGGGCATACCCAGCCCACTTAGGGCGAAAAGTGTTACAGCAAACAAATGATGGACGGAATGCTGACAATGCAAACCTTCTCCCCCAGTCAAAAGATCTGGGTTAAATCCATCGTTCTTTTGCCCACTACGCCACCCCAGTTTGGACCCAGCCATATGCAAATCAGTCTTGACCCTGTCCAGCATTCCGTCCATCATTTGTTTGCTGTAACACTTTTCGCCCTAAGTGGGATGGGTATGCCCAGACGTGGGTCCCTTGCTCACTGTGCCACTGGATTCAAGCTAGCCTGGCTGAAGAAGGCAGCATTCCGTCCATCATTTGTTTGCTGTAACACTCATGGGAACAGTCCAGCCCGAACTACCAAGCTAGTGAGAAGGCGTGTCCCCCTCTCAGGCTGGTATCACCCCCAATTACTGATGTGGACATAACTTTTAAAATTCCACCATCGTAGTTTTGGCAGAATTAGGCTCTCTGGGTCAGGGTTATGCCCACTTCCCACAGGATGTGGTCATATAGAGGGTGTAAACACCATAAAGATAAGTAGCCCATTGGCTACTACCTGTCACTCACCATAATGCCCCTAAATTGAGCATTTAGGTGGCACCCCTGACACCAGGAACTTAGATTTGACGGATCAAGAAGAAAAGGACGAAGAGCCGTGAGAAAAGCGATAACTGAAGACTTGCTGTGGACTTTTGGCGCCAAACCCTGAAGCCTGCACTAAGTCTCGACAGTCGTGACCCAGCGACTCGTCCTGCAGCTGACCAGCTTCCAAGAACCCCGGGAGACTGCCAGCCTTTCGTAAATTGCCAGCAATCTCCCTTGGACTAGAGGAGCTACTCCCATGCAGTCTGCAGGCACCGAAGAGCAAAGCCCGGTTCACTGAGTTGCCGCTCAGCGCTAGCCTGACTCAGCATCCCCCCAGGAATAGGCACCTGTGCTCCTGAAGGTCAGATCTGTCCCCCCACCAAGTGAGAGGACATCAGGAGCAACCGTAGCCGTACAGGACCAATACCTGGGGTAACGGACCCCTTGCAGCAAGCAAAGACTGTGAGAGTCCTAAGGACACTGAGACCGAGCAGCCATCGAGGAACGTCGGCACCTCAGAGACCCACTTCTAGAGTGGCCCAGCCGTCCTGAGTTTGCCCCCTCAACCGGCGAAGACCGACACCTGCAAGGCATTAGGACACACAGAACCCAGCCAAACTTTTCAATCTGCACTCGAGCGCCCCTGCTGGGCACCGATGAACCAACTGTGCTTTCTTGTTCCCAGGACCCTTGTGACCCGAGCCTACCATTGGGAGCTCCCAGAGTTGTACCCAAGTCCCCCTCTGCAGCCTATTTCTAGGTGGCCCCTCTTCTTCCTACAGATGTAGTGCGCACAGCTACCAACCCGACCAGCACCTGTGCACGCGGATGCCCCAGGGCAGGTAACAAGTAACTGCTGGGGGTACTTTGGCGCTTGGCCCCCTGTGACCCTAAATCCAGAAGGAGACCCCCAGAAACTGATTGCAAATAACTGTATTCAACATATGCCTTTTCTCCCGTAGGGAAGCATTGGTGCGTAAAGACACATTTTAGTGAACTATTTACTTGCTTGTAAAAATTTGTATTTAAAGAAGTACTTACTTTCTAACTAAGTTCTTGGTATCAATATTAACATAAAAATGCAACCTAATTATCTAAATTGGTTTTGGATTTATTCTAGTGTGCCTAATTTATTGCCTCTGTGAATACAACATATGCTTAGCACTACCCTCTGATAAGCCTAACTGCTAGCCCACACTAACATAAAAGAGGGCATTTGGGTTGACATTTGTGCTTCTGAAACCAACTGGGGTTTACCTGGACTCTTTACACAGTGTACCTCGTTTTGGACCACCATATAAAGAGCTAGCTCCCTACAGTGGTTATTGTAGATCATTTCTGGGTGATATTATTTCCAAGAGAAGTGCTTCCACCATGCATCTCAATAATGTACACATCCATGGCACTGGAGAGAGCAGCACTTAGCCACCCGTCCCAGTACAAAGTCACCCCCCTGAGATCCCTGAAAAGAGGGTAGTATCCTTGGAGGCCTGATAAGCTGCACAATGTACAATTCTCTTCTGTTGGTTCTTGAAATGTTTCTGTGTTTTCTGTGATGGACATGAGACCGTTTAGGTTTTTTCCTATTGTAGGCATAGGTACCTCTGCAATTGATATCTTCCACACGGTGTCGAACATGTTAATCCAAAAACATTGAAAAACAGAAAGGCGAAACAATGAGCTTATTATTCCATATTGGCAAGATCAGATCCAGTCACCGAGCAGTTTTCCGAAATGTCTTCATGTTTCTGGTTTTGAACCAAAGGAAGAGGGGCCACATTTTCATTATACTGTACTGCTGCTGGGGAATTATTCTCAGGCTCCAATTACGAAGAATAGATGGAAATTGTCTGTCCATAATAATCGGTACAGCATTTTGCTTTTGATTTTGAAGATTTGTAAACTTATCTTGCATCAAACTTAGATGGAGGATTCTTAAATGTTCGAGCCTAAATCATTAGCACATTATTGAATCAACCTTTGAGACAGTCTCCACTGCGTCGGAAGATAATATAGGCAATGAAAAGATAAATCCCAAAGGGTCACATTCGGCTTCCAAAAGACCATCAAAATCCAACACAAGGCCAAAAAGCACCTTTGTGTCGAACCACATAAGAATTTGTTCTCAATGTCTTTACAAAGACTTGGAGTCGATGTCAGACAGTGGTTTGGGAATCCAAAAAGCTGTTTGAAGCAGAAGAAAGATTTTTCACAAAGCCATGCATGGTCATGTTATTTCAAAGGAGGCCAAGAGACGCATGCAAAGTTATGCATGAGACGACAGGAACAAGATTGTGACCTTGGCATGACCTTGAGGATGACTTGCACAAACAAGCTAGTCAGAATTCATTACAACCTGAAGCGAATATTTTGGAGCAAAATTAATATGATGAGGAAAAAGATATGGGATGTTGTGAGGGAACAGTCTCTGGATCACGACCAGGAAGAGTAGTCTACCTGCCTCTCACTGCCAGACAGTTTGTCTGTATAACATGCTATATAAAAATAGCAGCAGAAACTGAGTGGAGATTGAATGAATGAGTTTGTAAAGCCTAAAAGCTGCCCTAACTAGGCCTTCCTGGCGCAGGATACAGTGCAAGCTAGAATATATCTAAAGCTATTCATGATTGAAGAGCTGGGCTTTCATTTTTTTTTTTTTTTTCCAAGTAACGGCCATTGAAGAAGCTGAGCACAAGTCAACAAAGTAAATTCCAGTGTTTGGCAGCTTGGAAAGCAATGGAATTTCTACCGATTCGAACGCTGTGGAATCTGAGGATTGTCAATAGGCTAAGCCCTGTAGACCTTAACCCCTTCACTGCTAGGCTTCCCCCCCCCCCCCCCTGTGCTAAGCCTTTTTTTTTAGCTATTTGGGGTAGTTCGCGCTTAGGCCCCTGTAACTTTTTCACCACATAAGGTATCCACGCCAAATTTGCGTCCTTTTTTTCCAACATCATGGGGATTCTAAAGGTACCCAGGGTTTGTGGATTCCCCTGGAGGGGACCCAGAAATTAGCCAAAATACAGCTAAATTTTGTTTTTTTTGGGAAAAATGGGAAAAAAGGGCTCCAGTTGAAAGCGTCTGGTTTTTTCCCTGCAAATGGTATCAAAAAAGGGGTTGTGGTGCTGAAATCCACATCTTCCCAGCATTCAGGGACAAGCAGACTTTTGTCAGAAAACCAACATTTTTTACATAGTTTTGGCATTTTTCTGGGACATAGCCTATTTCTGCTATTTTTTGTGCTTTCAACCACCTCCTTCCAGTTAATGGTAGAAATGGGTATGAAAGCAATAATGGATCCTGGAAAGCTATACATTTCAGAAAAGTAGACAAAATTCTGAATTCAGCAAGGGGTCATTTGTGTAGATCCTTCAAGGTTTCTTCATAGAAACTAACAGTTAAATATAGGAAAAATTGAAAATTAGTTGAAAAAAACAGCCATTTGTGTCAACGTTTTCACCTGTAACTTCTTCTAATTATGACAGCTGTTTGAAAGCAATATACCGTTACATTTGCTGGACCTTTCTGGTTGTGGGGATATATATGACTTGTAGGTTCACCAAGAACCCGACGAACCCAGAGCCAATAACTGAGCAGCGTCTTGCAATGGTTTTTATTATGTACCGGGTATATAGCAATTATTTTGGGAAAATGTATACATGGAAAAATAGGTATGAAAGACACCTATGTATTTCTGAAATGGGAACAAAATGTAGAGTTTAGAAACAGTAGATATTTGCACATTTCCGAAATTGGGAGTACCCATACTAGCATGAGAATTATAGGTCATTTTTCAAAATGACTTCTTTTTATACATTGTCTTTCATTTGGAAGGCAGAAATGCATCGAAAGTCAATAGGTAATAACAGTTGCTCTACAATTCTGTGTTACCCTAAGTCTCCCGATAAAAATGGTACCTCACTTGTGTGGGTAGGCCTTGTGCCCACTACAGGAAACGTCTCAAAACGCAACGTGGACACACCACATTTTCACAATGAAAAATGACCCTTTTTTTGCAAAGTGCCTAGCTGTTGTTTTTGAACCCTAGCTCTGCCGGCACCTAGGGAAACCTAGCAAACCTATACATTTTTGAAAACTAGACACCCAGGGAATCCAGGATGGGGTGACTAGACTGGCTCTCACCAGGTTCTGTTACCCAGAATCCCTTGCAAACCTAAAAATGTGTCCAAAAAAACACATTTTCCTCAGTTTTCTGTAGTGGAAAGTTCTGGAATCTGCGTGGATCCACAAAATTCCACCCACCCCGCGTTCCCCAAAGTCTTCCGAGACAAATGGTACCTCACTTGTGTGGGTAGGCCTAGTGCCCCCGCCCCTTCATGAATAAAAAAAAAAATCCCTTTTTTCTAGTGGGCTTTCTGCCCCCGGGGGTGGCAGAAAGACTGTAATTTTTTTTTGGGGGGGTGGGGGCATTGGCATGCCCGTTTTGGGCAGCCCCCACCCTAATTTCATTTGCCTAAAAGAAATCCCTGGCGTCTAGTGGTCTTTTTGCCCCCCCCCAGGGGGGGAGATTAGGGGCTACTGCCCCCATCTCCCCAGGGGGGGTCAGAAAGGCTGTCATTTTGGTGAGGGGGGTGGGGGCATTGGCATGCCCGTTTTGGCAGCCCCCACCCTAAGTAAATTTTTGAGATAAAAATCCCTGGCGCTAGTGGGCTTTCTGCCCCCGGGGGGCAGATTGGGGGCTGCTGCCCCCATCTGCCCCCAGGAGGGCAGAAAGACTGGTATGCCCAAAACACAATGGGGGAGCAAAGGCCCTTGCCCAAGGGGCCGCTCCCCCTCGCTAGCGCTAGTGGGTGGATCCCTGCTTGGGGATCGCCCTCCTGGGGTGATCCCCAAGCAGGGATCCACTAGGGAAGGGTACCATTGGAAAGGGGAGATTCTCCCTTTTCCAACGATACCTCTCCCAAGTGTTTCGGTGCTCGGGGGGCTGAGATAGCCCCACGAGCACTGAAACTCAGTTTCAGTGTCGTTTTCAATGTAATGACGACAGCGCGCCATGCCCGCGATCGTCATTACTTTGAAAACCAGGGATTTGCCTCGGGAGGTTGGGGAAGCTCTTCCCCACCTCCCGAGGCACAAAAAAAAAAGTGGAAATCCCTCTGCTGTTTACAGCAGAGGGATTTCCTGCCCCTGTCCTCATGACGGAATGGTTCCGTCAGGAGCACCGGTGCTCATGACGGAAGCATTCCGTCATGAGCACCGAAAGGGTTAAACTTCTTCCTGCAGAATACAGTTTCAAAAGCGTCAACAGATAACTCTGGCCTTCTTTCCTTTGGGCTCTGCAGGTGAAAAGTATTGCCTTAAAAAGCACCCTTCTATTTAAAGGGGGTTAGTGTTGGTCACATAGCTGGGATTAGATGAGCTGGTTCCTTGGTAGATTCAAAACGAGACGAGCAGCCATGGGCTATCCGAAGCCGATAAGTAAAATATTTAGGTAAACCTAGATAGTTATTGTAATCTAATCTCAGTTATCACATTGTGAATTGTAGAAATACTTACAGGTAGAAAGCCTAGGTTCTTTCTGAGCGATTTCACACAAACAAAATACAGAATGGCAAGAAAGCTGAAATCCGTGATTTAAAAGACAGGTTGTGGTCAAATTTCATGCAGAGATTCCTAGCTTTCATAGGAGTCCGGCCCAGTTCAGGTTGCTGAGAAGCTTGTGACCAGGTATTGCTTAGATGCCCAAAGATGAGAATCTGTTTTTCCTGAATTAAGTTGGAAAGAGCCATTATGCATCCATTTGACTGTAGCCGAATGCAAGTCTTAAAAACGCTCTTTAGTATTGGAAATCTGCTAAGAAATTCAGTCTAAAAATTGTGTGTCTTTGCAAGCTGAATACAAGCTCTAAAATGAATAATCCTAATTTCACTGTGCCCTGGGGTTTAGGAAAACATGTTGAGTGAGATCAAATGGGGCTGTTAAAGAGGGCAAATGTTTCTGATGTCCTTAGGCTGACTGCAACCACCTGCCCTGGTCAAAACTCATTGTCATAATGGCAGTTGTCAGGATCCTTTCTTCTTCTTGAGATCTAGCATTTCTAGGTATGTACATTTGTGGAGCATCAATCCCTTAGACTGCTAAATTACGTGGGAAAAGTTTTCCGATTGTGATTCTTTTCGCCTAAATCAAGTAGATTACCTTTGGTGTGTCATGTCCTTTTGCTCCATTTCTGTTCCATCTTATACATAAAGTGGTTAGGTCCAAGTAAAGCAGGGAATAAGGCTGGACCACTGATACAGTGTGCAAAAGAAAATTGCATTTCATGCTGATGATTACTTAAACGTATTTATGCAAGGCATATCAATCTATCATATGAGGTGATGCATGATGTATGACCCAGATTTCTTAAACGTGTCCTCCAGGTTGTGCAAAACACAGATGGCATCTTTTACTTAATTTTTCTCCATGCACTTCTGTTGCATCTCAGTTAGACGTATTGCACAGACTACAAGTGAATGAACGGATCGTGTTTAACAAAATTTGCATGGTGCACAAGTTACCTGCTTGCACTGATCTCCACTCACGTCTTCAGCCCTCTATTCCTTTTTGCGCACTTCATTTTTCTCATGGGCTCTTGGTTGTGATCATGTTCTGTCTCACCAGAGCAGTGGGAGACACTTCCTCCATTCTCACTCCTGTTCACTAGGAAGCGATTACCTCAAGTGCAGGGATGTACATCCAACAATCTCGTCCTTCACAAAAAGCTGAAGACCTAGCTGTTCTATCTTAGTGCAGGGATGTACATCCAACAATCTCGTCCTTCACAAAAAGCTGAAGACCTAGCTGTTCTATCTTGCTCTTTAATCAATCTCAGCGGAGCACCTGATCAGATTGTTCTTCCTAGACCGAGTATGCACATTGAAGCTAGACCGATAGGAATTACCTGAACCTGCTTTTTAGTGTTATGTCCTATAGCGAGAGGCACATTACATGAAGGTCGTGTTCACATATCGTGACCTTTTCCAGTGGTTTCCAGTTGTGTACTTTATAGCGCAATCTTGCTTGTGTTATAATTGTTTGGTGTGTCACACGCCTGTGCATGTCTCTGCAGCAGACCCATTAACCCACTGAGCTATTTTGCCATATACAGTGCCTGCCCCCTGCCACTTCCTGTTCTAAAGTGGACTTGTGTCTGATTTAAGGGGCTACAATTACGGAACTGAGATACTGCAGCCGAGCCGATTGGGCACATAAATATGAATAACAGTGCCTCTTTAAGAAAATGTTATTGACTTTGCTAATGCTTGTTTTATAATACATCCCACAGTCTGGAATATGTTTGACTAGTAGGCAATGTTAACTTTATACATAGATGGGGGTGTGGCCAAGATGGTGACCGGAGCAGATGCAGTCTAAATGGCTCCGCAGCCTGCTCAAAAATCTGTTAATTTCTCCTTCCACCCAGGCAAACTGTGATAAGAATGATGCCCCTCACCACGGAGACAGCGATGGGAGCCGCGCGAGACCTCCGCCGCTGATTGCCTTCCCAAAATAGTCACGGACCGGAATGCAGCCAGGCGGAATCGTGGCCTGCCCTTGCGCCTCTGACGGACTCTCCACAGGACCGGAGGGAGCTGCGGGGCAGCACTGGAGAGCAACCTGGTGGCAAGCCGTGGAGTAGGCGGCACTCGAGGGTGAGGGCCGGGACCGTGAGAGCCGTGCCAGGGCCTTGCGGGAGGAGGATATCCCCTGACGTTGCTGTGGGTGGCACCGGTGGAGCAGAGTGGCTGGCCCGCGGCCTACATCCGACTGCAGGATGGGGGAGGGGGCACTGGCACGGCAGGCCCGCTGAGCCCCAGCTTTGTGGCTGCCGCCTTGGCCCTGCAGCGGCCCCCGAGAAAGACGAAGCCTGAACAGCTGGGGCGGGCAGGGCCTGCCTTGATTGTGTGGACTCGGCCGGTGGGGCCCTGTGTGGCTGGAGCCGTGCGACGGCCACCGCCCCAGCTGAGAGGTAGGCTGGGCCACTCCTGGAACATGATCCCCTGCAGGAAGTCAGACTGCTGAAGCGCGAGGGCCCCACCAAATTCCTGCCACAACAAGGGAAAATAGCACTTCAAGTGAGGACACCACAAACACCTAGGGAACCAGTGACACACGCGGGCCCGGGGCCACTGCACTTTTGGGACACTGCGACACCCTGCGCCTCGGAGGTCCTGCCTGGGGGCCCGAAAAATTGGCCCCGTGAATTTCCCCCCCAGAGCCGCACCTGAACATCCCCATGAAGACCTGTGGGGAAAAAAGGGACCTCGCATTGGGGGACAGACAAAGCTGGCTTGGTAGTCTGGTGGTGGCGCAGTGGCAACTCTGGCAGACTGCTCGCCCGGGACCCAGGGCCTAAGAGTCGACTGCTGCAGAACAACTGCTGCAGAACAACTGCGGGTACTGTCCCTTATTCCAAATCCCAGGAGGGGTGTCACTCAATTCTCCAAGCCCGGCCTGGCCCTCCTCACCCTGGCAGTGCTGAGGTCCCCTGAGCACGCACCCACCTGCACCCCTACGCAAGGAGCCAACGGGGCCGGGTGGAGTGAGCAAGTAGACACAACAGTGGCGCTCGCACAAGCGCACTGGTGAGCGCCCGGGAAGACACCGTGAAAAACAGCGCTGTGCCCGCGCAGCGCAGACACTGAGCACAGACCACCACCCGCCACAGGGACAACGCAGACATGGGGAAAGACCTGCCGCAAAGGGGGCCACAACAAACGAAGATGGACCAAAACACGTCGACAGGAGGCGTGTCAAAGACTGATACACTGCGCAAGACGTTCACGGACGGTGCAGGTGGGCCAGTCTCCCCCACTGGAGCGCAGATCCTCGCGGCCATAGAAATCTCCAGCGCTGCTGTACAGTCCAAGTTTGACGAATTGTCACAAGACCTAGACTTGCTCATAGTCGAACTCTGCACAGTGGCGGAAAGATCTCTAGTGACCGAGAAAAATGTCACAGAACTACAGGGTGAGGTGTCTAGCTTGAAAGCGGCCCTATCGGACCTAACCGCTAAAACTGCAGACACCAAAGATGCAGAGGGATGCTCCTGGAGATGCAATCTCCGATTTGTCGGATTTCCGGAAGGAGCAGTGGGAAAAACGCCGGAACTCTTCGTAGAGGCATGAATCAAAAAATCGCTCACAGAGGCGAACCTCTGTGCTCTTTATGGTAGAACGTGCACATAGGGCACTAGCCCCGCTGGCCCCTGCGGGAGCACCTCCACGAACTATCATCGCAAAAGTCCTAAACTACAGAGACCATGATTGTCAGACTGTAGATACCTCGGAGTTGATTTGATGCTCAAACATGGTCCACCTCTTGATCGTTTCACTTCTGATTGTAATGAACACAGAATGATCGGATCAAGCGAGGGAAGGACGGGAAGGGAACAGCGGGGAAGGAGACCTAAGCACAAAAAAAGCAGACACTATTATCAAGGTAATTCACATAAGAGCTGACACAAAATATGTAACCCTATCCTCAATACCTGTAAAACAATATAAGAAACCTATCATCCATGAGGCTTCATAAGACCATGTAGACATGAACATAGATTATTGATAATCCTGTGAAAACATAATAGACCAGTATATGTATATATTACATCCAGAATGCGCAGAGTATGAACAGTACCATAGAGAATACTATTGAATCTTCTCGTATCTCCCAGTACCTACCAACAACTTAGGTAGCCCAGCATCACAGGGGTAGAGAAGAATTCCTCTGGGTCCTGACCCCCTGTTAATGGGCAAAAATGATAACAGCAAGAATTACTTCACTAAATGTTTTTAGTGTATCCTTTAAGTTTTAGGTTCTTTCCATAACATTCAACAAGAGATTACTTGTAATGCAATCATGTACAAAGCACCTCCAATCCTCCAAACTCAAAACATAATGAGCAATAAGCGAGGGTTCACTTCACCCTTCGTAGTTCCTTTTCAAGAATATCCAATACTCAGCTACACATAGTCATGATTCACCAAACCAAAATGAAAGCCAAAAAATAAACAATGTCTTTTTGCTTCTAAGGCAAACTTACTTTTGCCTTC
Source organism: Calotriton arnoldi (assembly GCA_963921515.1). Taxonomy (NCBI): domain Eukaryota; kingdom Metazoa; phylum Chordata; class Amphibia; order Caudata; family Salamandridae; genus Calotriton; species Calotriton arnoldi. The sequence continues at coordinate 642,673 of CAWUFW010004108.1, forward strand.
GATGAAAACTAAAAATAGAACGCAGCCGCGTTCTAATGAGCAAGACCAGAAATAATCCAACACTCCTTTGGATAGGCTGAAATGTTACTTGAAAGTGCCAGATATGTCCAAACACCGTTAACAGCAAGGTGCCGGATGTCTTACCAGATCCTGAAGACACCGCAACCAGGGACTCTGAAGTGTGAGCCCGTTGACTCTAAGCACTGCTCTGCTCAGCCACCGTAACAAGGGACAGACTGCTCCAATTCCTCACGCTGCGAAAAGAATAATCTGCAGCGAGCAGACGCGCAGATACGCTTTTATTTGTTCCGGCAATCTTCACCAAGACCCGAAGACCTGGGAAGTACTACTGCACCATGGGAAATATAGTACTAGAATCAATTCCATTTCCCCAATTTTCCGCGTAGCATAGCGCGGTTAGAGGACAGCGGGACAGCACAAGATACGATCATGACAGTACATCCCTCTTCAGGAGAACGCTGTCATGGCTTTGGTTTAAGAGGATACTGTTGCAAAGTCATCCTGTGCCCTGGGCACCCCCCAACTTTTTGCTGACTGGAACTGGTGGTAACTGACTCTGACTGACCCTGGGCTCTGTCTAGCCAGTGCCAAGCTGAAAGGAACACATAAGAATACAGTTAAGACACCCAACATACACTAGGGTACACTATGGTATGGTGGGGGACCCCCAGTAATTGGCATGACCTACCCCATAAGCCCCTAGTATATAACAGGGCAGGGGATTGAAACTACCTAGAAGTCCCCAGTATCCTGGGGCATGGCAGTTTAGAGGCCAGCAGCTTTTCTGCACTTGCATGTGTGCACTGCTAAAGCCTGGGGTCAGTTTAAAAACAGCCCTGGCTGCCAGGACTGCATTTAAAAAGTAAATTGTGCCCAAACTCGACTTTGGTGGTAGGGGCACTTAAAAATAGGTAACCTACAATGTTTTGGCATATTAGGGACCCCCAGGGTCTCCCCTAGGTATCCCAGGGGTGGGGGGTCAGATATGTATAATGTACACCCTTATAAAATGAGTTTTTATATGTCTGGGTAAAGTGAAATTTCACATTTCACTCCCCACATTGTGGTAAAGTGCTGCTCAAATTCGAACAGAAGGGGGATGGGAGCACACTGCTTCACCTCCCAGCACAGTTCGCCCCTTTGCATCCTGGTAAATGCAGTTCAATTTAAATGCTTACTTGAAATTTTGCAGAGTGATTCACCAAAGTTGGTGCAGGTTAGTGCTGTTAATCTCTAGACACATGTGTTTCTGGATTTTATCCTTCATCAGTAGAGAAAAAACGAAATTCATCTGGGGTTTGCTGAGAAAGCTGCCACAATCCTCTCCGGTCTCTGTACCTCTCCCTGGCGCACTGAGAGGATTGTGGCAGCTTTCTCAGCAAACCCCAGATGAATTTCGTTTTATCTCTACTGATGAAGGATAGAATCCAGAAACACGTGTCTAGAGATTAACAGCACTAACCTGCACCAACTTTGGTGAAACACTCTGCAAAATTTCAAGTAAGCATTTAAATTGAACTGCATTTACCAGGATGCAAAGGGGCGAACTGTGCTGGGAGGTGAAGCAGTGTGCTCCCATCCCCCTTCTGTTTAAAAAGGCTCCCTTGAGCCACTGAGCTGACGAGCTCTTGGAGATGCACCTGTGCGCCAGGGAGAGGTACAGAGACCTGAGAGGATTGTGGCAGCTTTCTCAGCAAACTCCAGATGAATTTCGTTTTATCTCTACTGATGAAGGATACAATCCAGAAACACATGTCTAGAGATTAACAGCACTAACCTGCACCAACTTTGGTGAAACACTCTGCAAAATTTCAAGTAAGCATTTAAATTGAACTGCATTTACCAGGATGCAAAGGGGCGAACTGTGCTGGGAGGTGAAGCAGTGTGCTCCCATCCCCCTTCTGCTCAAATTCGACTTTGATGCTAGAAGCACTGTGGAAGGAGGATCTGCAATATTTCTGCAGATTCAGAACCCCTAAAGTCTCCCCTAGTTGCACTGAGGGTGGGGGTCCTGTAGAAATTAGGGAAATACTTATAAAATATGTTTTAATAAGCCCTGGTGCTAGAAAACTGGCCCAAGTCATTTTCCCCATTGCAAATCCCATGGCCCATAGGTTAACATGGTAGAAAGTTATGTATTAATAACTATTGATCGGGGAGGACTAGTCTGACCATTCAAAGACTTCCCAGAATGGTAGTAGTAAATCCAACAATATTATATTGTTGAATTTCTCCTAAAGTGTACATACAAACAAGAAAGTCTTATAACTTCTTGTAAGTCCAAATTCAGCCTTCCAGTGGTCTGCCCTGATTGGTCAGAGTTAAGTGGATTAGCCAGGCTGCTTTGAAGAGGTGATAAAGAGCCCTTGGGTTACCAACACTGCTGGGAGGGCAGTGTGCTGGTCCATAGGAATGCCAGGCCAGGGGGTGGAGTCATAAACCATGCTCTTCAAAGGTCGAGGGGATGCCTGGGTGTCAGTTACACTTTTACACTCTTGACCCAGAGTCAGGGCTAGGCTTAAGGAAGGTATGTGCAGATGGTAGGGGGAGAGTCTATGGAAATAAGCCATCCCAGGGGGTGGGTTTAGCCAGCTCTTACCTCCTTGCTGGAAAATCAGCCATTCTGGATTTGGAAGATTTGATGCACTCTGGGACAAAATAATGCCACACTCTACAGGATGTGGTCATAACTATGAGGAGTTACCCTGCTCTCATTGGTCAGAGGTGACCTGTTGCTTGACCCAGAGTCTTTTGAATAAGTATCTGAGCGGGGCAGAGCCCTCCAGATCTGCTGCTTGAAACTTACTGAAGCAAGAAGTGCCCTGCTGAGAAGTTTTGCTGTGCAAAGATTTCTAAGGCCTGACCTCTGAAGACTGCACCAACTGAAACTACAGCCCTGTGGATTACCTTGCTGCAAAAGGACTAAAGAGTGGACTCCCTGCAAGCTACAGGTTAACAGAGCTCACTTGGACATCCCCACAAAGAATTCCCAGCCTGGAGTACCAGTGGATTTGTAAGGGTTTTGTTCAAGTGGATTGCGGAATTGAAGTTTCACACTTTCAAGGACCTTGGAGATTCCAGAACCTTGGATTGTGTGTTGAATACTTTGGGACCCGCAAGCAGAACTTCAGGAAGGAGTTCTAACTGGACCCCGCTTGCTGAAGAAGGCGGCACAACACAGTGGTGAGAAAAGTCTTCAGAACAATTTCTAAAGGTGTGTCCCTGTCGGAGAAAACGAAATGACTAAAAGGGGCACTGTTGGTTTCTAAGCACTAGAAAGTCACTAATCTTTAAAAATTCATATCTCTGGTTCCCTACAGTGGATGTTTTTCATTTTGGTGTCATTTAAAAGATAAAAGTATTACCTATTTTTATAAATTGGTGTTGGATTTTTATTTTGTGTTGTGTCTTAATTATATACTGAAATGGTGTTTTTAAATGCTTTACATACCCGTCTTTGAAGTTAAGCCTGTCTGCTCGCAGCCACGTTACCAAGGGTTGAGCATAGGAATACTTTTCTAAGACCTATGCTGAGTCTTATCATGTGTTAGTGGCCTTATTGCCAGTGGCAGACCTACATTTGCCCCTACCAATAACCCACTTTCCAACATTTGGTGGCAGCGGTGTGGATGAGGACTTGTGTTTAAAAAGTACACCTTTCAGTGAATGATTTAAGATTATAAAAATCCTCTAAATTGCCTTAGAACAAAACTTTTGAGTTTGATTTTTGGAATTTGGACTAAACTGTTTTTAATCCATTGTTTTGATTTTTCCAAATTGTTCTAAGTCTGTTGTGCCTAGTTTTTGTGACCCAAAACTAGGGAACCGTGGAGCTGGACCTGGCTAAACTGTCCCAGTATAAGATAGCTGATCTGAGGGTACAGTGTAGGCTTAGGGGGCTGCATGCTGCCAAGAAGACGAGGAAGGCAGGGTTGCTTGAGTCCCTAAAAGCCTGGGCCAGGGCAGCTGAGGAGAACCCAGGGGGGTGGGAGGATGTTCCCCCCCAACCTCACCCGAGAGAGGGGTGAGGATGAGACCTCTTCCATTGTGACTAGTGTCAGCCAGGTGAATCAAGGTGGTGGTGGCAGGGGGGAAGGGTCCCTTACTCAGGAACCACTACCGTCCCTTGCAGAGAGACAGCTTCAGGCTCAATTAGCTTTGATAGCTTTAGAGCAAAGGAAACTGGACTTGGCTGAGAAGAGATGGGAGAAGGAGGAGAAAAGGAATGGTGGCAGCGAAAGTGAAGAAGATGCTGAGATGTCCAGGGGTGGTAGATCTGAACCTAAACTTCCCAAGGGCATAGTACCCAAGTACACTGAGGGGGATGACATTGACAGGTGGCTAGCAGCTTTTGAGAGGGCCCTTAAAATGAGTAGGGTCCACTCTAGGTATTGGGGTGCACTCCTGTGGGAGTTGATTCCAGTAGCTGGGAGGGAGATAGGCTCCTGACCCTGAAGGGAGAGGATGCAGAATCATACCAGCAGATGAAGGCATGCTTAGTCAAGAGATTTGGTCTGACTCCAGAGCAGTACAGGGTGAAGTTTAGAGGCACCCAGAAATTGAGTTCAAAGTCGTGGGTAGACTTTGTGGACGTTTCAGTAAAGGCACTGGAAGGCTGGATTGTTGGTAACAAAGTTGACACATATGAGGGATTGTATAATTTGTTTTTGAAGGAACATATTTTGACTCATTGTGCAGAAGAGAAGTTACGCCAGTATCTAGTGGACTCTAAGCTGACAGACCCCAGAGAGTTGGGGGAATCAGCTGATGAGTGGGTGAGAACCCGGGTTTCCATTCAGCATCAGGGGGGTGACCAGAAGAAAGGAGGACAGGTCCCTCCCCAGGGGAAAGCCCAGGGAAAGGAAGGTCAAAACCAGAAGGAGTCCTCCAAAGACCTACAAAAACCTGCACAAGGAGGGGGGGCCCGAGCCAACCCAAATTCAAAGGGAGGGGGTTTCAAGGAAAGCCTGGTAGGTTCTTTGATCCCTCAAAGGTGGGTAAGTGCTTTGACTGTAACCAGCCAGGGCATAAGCAGGGAGATGCTGTCTGTACCAAGAAGCTCCCCCCTAAGGGGCCATCCACAGGGATTGCCAGTGTAGGGGTGGAGAGTGGTGCCCCAGAGAGGGGTAGTCAGGTGGTGGAAGCAACCTTAGTGTCCCTGGGTGGGGTGAATATTGCAACCCTTGCTGCCTTACCTCCAAATATGGACAAGTACAGGCAGAGGCCTAAAGTGAATGGGACTGAGGTTGAGGCTATCAGAGACACTGGGGCTAGTGTAACAATGGTCCTGGATGAACTGGTTCCTCCAGAGAGGTTGTTACCTGGTGAGTTTCACCAGGTGACCTATGCAGACAGCACTACCAAACTCCATCCTATGGCTGTGGTGGATTTGGCATGGGGAGGTGTGACAGGCCCTATGAAGGTAGCTGTGTCAAAGGTGCTCCCAGTCCAGTGTTTACTGGGCAACGATCTTGAAGCCTCTGTGTGGTCAGAGGTGGAGAGAGGACTCCATATGAAAATATTGGAGCTCCCTGAGTGGGTATGTGCTGTGACTAGGTCACAGACTAGCCAGAAGGGAGGGGCTGGACACTTGGACCCTGGAACAAAGGGCCAAGCATCCAAATACAAGGGCACTGGGCCTGGTAAGCCAGCCCAGGGAACTCCAGAGGTGCAGGAAGAATCTAACCCTGATGGGGAGGATCTGGCCTCTGAGGGAGGGACTCCATCCCTGCCAGAGCTGTCAGATTTGACAGAACTGACAGGAGCAGGTGGACCCTCCAGAGAGGAGTTCAGTCAGGGACAGCGTGACTGTCCCACCCTTGAGAGCTTGAGGCGGATTGCTTCCAAGCAAGAGGAGGGGGATGACAGTGGGTTTCACAAACTCTACTGGGAAGATGGACTGCTTTATACTGAGGCCAGAAACCTCAAGGAGGGGGCCACCAGGAGGTTGGTGGTACCCCAGAAGTACAGAGAGTTCATCCTGACTTTGGGTTATGATATCCCCTTGGCAGGACATTTGGGACAGACAAAGACATGGAACCGATTGGTGAACCATTTCTACTGGCCCCATATGTCTGAAAAGGTAAAGGAGTTTTGCAGCTCCTGTGTCACCTGTCAGGCCAGTGGCAAGGCAGGGGGCAAAACAAAGGCTCCCCTAATACCACTGCCAGTGGTTGGGGTTCCTTTTGAAAAGGTAGGGATGGACATTGTTGGTCCCCTGGGCCCACCTACTGCCTCAGGGAATAGGTATATCTTAGTGGTAGTTGCCCATGCCACTAGATATCCTGAGGCCATACCTCTTAGAACCATTGATGCTCCTGCAGTGTCTAGAGCACTACTTGGTGTGTTCACCAGAGTGGGTTTTCCAAAAGAGGTGGTGTCAGATAGGGGCACAAACTTCCTGCCCAGCTATCTGACTGCTATGTGGGATGAGTGTGGTGTCAACTACAAGTTCACCACCCCCTATCGCCCACAAGCAAATGGTCTTGTTGAGAGATTCAACAAAACCGTGAAGGGCATGATAAATGGGTTTTCAGAGAAACTCAGGAGGAGATGGGATGTTCTCCTCCCATGCTTACTGTTTGCCTACAGGGAGGTGCCACAGAAAGGGGTTGGTTTCAGTCCCTTTGAGTTGGTGTTTGGACACCCTGTGAGGGGGCCATTGAGCCTGCTAAGAGAGTCTTTAGAGAAGCCTCTTAAAGAAGCTAAGGACAATGTGTTTGATTATGTGCTAGGCCTGAGATCTAGAATGGCAGAGTACATGTACAAGGCAAACAGGAAGCTGGAGGCCAGCCAGGAGCTCATGAAGCACTGGTATGATCAAAAGGCTACTATGCCTGAGTATGCTCCAGGACAGTTGGTGTGGGTGTTGGAACCTGTGGCTCCCAGGGCCCTCCATGACAAGTGGAGTGGGCCCTATCCAATCTTAGAAAAGAAGGGTGAGGTTACCTATTTGGTTGACCTTGGCACCCCCAGGAACCCTCATAGGGTCCTGCATGTGAATAGATTGAAACCCCACCATGATAGGGCAGACATGACCATGTTACTGGTCACTGATGAGGGTGTGGAGGAGGAAACTGAGCCTGTGCCCGACCTCCTCTCCACTAATGTGCAAGATGGGTCAGTGGAGGGAGTTGTGCTCTCTCCCAAATTGACAGACCAGCAGCACAGAGACTGTAAGCAAGTGCTGGAGCAGTTTGCTGGCCTGTTCTCTTTGACCCCAGGCATCACTGAGTGGTGCGTGCACCACATTGACACTGGTGACAGCCTACCTGTCAAAAATAAACTGTACAGGTCATCTGACCATGTCAGAGCCAGCATTAAAGCTGAGGTTGCTAAGATGCTGGAACTGGGGGTAATTGAACCGTCTGAGAGTCCATGGGCCAGTCCAGTGGTGCTGGTACCTAAACCTAATCCTCAGGGGGGACCCAAGGAGTTAAGGTTCTGTGTGGACTACAGAGGATTGAATGCAGTCACAAAGACTGACGCTCACCCTATACCTAGAGCTGATGAGCTCATTGATAGGTTAGGGGCTGCTATGTACCTGAGTACTTTTGATTTGACTTCAGGTTACTGGCAGATTGCCCTCACCGATGGAGCAAAGGAGAGGTCAGCATTCTCCACACCAGAGGGACATTATCAGTTCAAGGTAATGCCCTTTGGATTAAAGAATGCACCTGCCACCTTCCAAAGGTTGGTGAACAGGGTCTTGTCTGGGTTGGAACAGTTCAGTGCAGCTTACCTGGATGATATAGCTGTATACAGTTCTACCTGGGGGATCACTTAAGCCACCTAAGGGAAGTGCTTCAGGCCATGCAGCAGGCAGGCCTGACTATTAAGGCAAGCAAGTGCCAAATAGGGCAGTGTTCTGTGGTGCACCTGGGCCACCTGGTAGGTGGGGGCCTTGTACAGCCTCTCCAAGCTAAAATCCAAACTATTTTGGATTGGACAGCACCTGTTACCCAGACTCAGGTCAGGGCATTCCTTGGACTGACAGGGTACTATAGAAGGTTTGTTCAAAATTATGGGACCATTATGGGACCATTATGGGACCATTATGGGACCATTATGGGACCATTGTGGGGCCCCTAACAGAACTGACTTCTAAAAAGAGGCCCAAGAAGGTGATTTGGACCCCAGAGTGTCAGAAGGCTTTTGACACTCTGAAAGCTACTATGTGTTCAGCACCAGTGTTACTGGCCACTGACTACACAAAAGAATTTGTAGTTCAGACAGATGCTTCAGAGCAAAGGATTGGGGCAGTGTTGTCACAGCTAAATGAAGGGGGCCTTGATCAGCCAGTTGCCTTTATTAGCAGGAGGCTTCTTCCCAGAGAGCAGAGGTGGAGTGCAATTGAGAGAGAGGCTTTTGCTGTGGTGTGGTCCCTGAAAAAGTTGAGACCATATTTGTTTGGGACTCACTTTCGTGTTCAAACTGACCACAGACCTCTCAGGTGGCTCATGCAGATGAGGGGGGAATCCCAAGCTGTTAAGATGGTCCATTTCCCTACAGGGAATGGACTTTACAGTGGAACACAGACCTGGGGTTGCCCATGCCAATGCAGATGGACTTTCCAGGTTTTTCCACTTAGCCGATGAGGACTACCAGGGTGTAGGTTAGTAACCCATCACCTTTCGTTTCGGGGGGGGGGGGCGGGCCTATGTTGCAAAGCCATCCTGTGCCCTGGGCACCCCCCAACTTTTTGCTGACTGGAACTGGTGGTAACTGACTCTGACTGACCCTGGGCTCTGTCTAACCAGGCCCAGGGCCAGGGCCAAGCTGAAAGGATCACATAAGAATACAGTTAAGACACCCAACATACACTAGGGTACACTATGGTATGGTGGGGTACCCCTGTAATTGGCATGACCTACCCCATAAGCCCCTAGTATATAATAGGGCAGGGGATTGAAACTACCTATAAGTCCCCAGTATCCTGGGGCATGGCAGTTTAGAGGCCAGCAGCTTTTCTGCACTTGCATGTGTGCACTGCTGAAGCCTGGGGTCAGTTTAAAAACAGCCCTGGCTGCCAGGACTGCTTTTAAAAGTAAATTGTGCCCAAACTCGACTTTGGTGGTAGGGGCACTTAAAAATAGGTAACCTACAATGTTTTGGCATATTAGGGACCCCCAGGGTCTCCCCTAGGTATCCCAGGGGTGGGGGTCAGATATGTATAAGGTACACCCTTATAAAATGAGTTTTTATATGCCTGGGTACAGTGAAATTTCACATTTCACTCCCCACATTGTGGTAAAGTGCTGCTCAAATTCGACTTTGATGCTAGAAGCACTGTGGAAGGAGGATCTGCAATATTTCTGCAGATTCAGAACCCCTAAAGTCTCCCCTAGTTGCACTGAGGGTGGGGGTCCTGTAGAAATTAGGGAAATACTTATAAAATATGTTTTTATAAGCCATGGTGCTAGAAAACTGGCCCAAGTCATTTTCCCCATTGCAAATCCCATGGCCCATAGGTTAACATGGTAGGAAGTTATGGATTAATAACTATTGATCGGAGAGGACTAGCCTGACCATTCAAAGACTTCCCAGAATGGTAGTAGTAAATCCAACAATATTATATTGTTGAATTTCTCCTAAAGTGTACATACAAGAAGTTATAAGACTTTCTTGTTTGTAAGTCCAAATTCAGCCTTCCAGTGGTCTGCCCTGATTGGTCAGAGTTAAGTGGATTAGCCAGGCTGCTTTGAAGAGGTGATAAAGAGCCCTTGGGTTACCAACACTGCTGGGAGGGCAGTGTGCTGGTCCATAGGAATGCCAGGCCAGGGGGTGGAGTCATAAACCATGCTCTTCAAAGGTCGAGGGGAGGCCTGGGTGTCAGTTACACTTTTACACTCTTGACCCAGAGTCAGGGCTAGGCTTAAGGAAGGTATGTGCAGATGGTAGGGGGAGAGTCTATGGAAATAAGCCATCCCAGGGGGTGGGTTTAGCCAGCTCTTACCTCCCTGCTGGAAAATCAGCCATTATGGATTTGGAAGATTTGATGCACTCTGGGACAAAATAATGCCACACTCTACAGGATGTGGTCATAACTATGAGGAGTTACCCTGCTCTCATTGGTCAGAGGTGACCTGTTGCTTGACCCAGAGTCTTTTGAATAAGTATCTGAGCGGGGCAGAGCCCTCCAGATCTGCTGCTTGAAACTTACTGAAGCAAGAAGTGCCCTGCTGAGAAGTTTTGCTGTGCAAAGATTTCTAAGGCCTGACCTCTGAAGACTGCACCAACTGAAACTTCAGCCCTGTGGATTACCTTGCTGCAAAAGGACTAAAGAGTGGACTCCCTGCAAGCTACAGGTTAACAGAGCTCACCTGGACATCCCCACAAAGAATTCCCAGCCTGGAGTACCAGTGGATTTGTAAGGGTTTTGTTCAAGTGGATTGCGGAATTGAAGTTTCACACTTTCAAGGACCTTGGAGATTCCAGAACCTTGGATTGTGTGTTGAATACTTTGGGACCCGCAAGCAGAACTTCAGGAAGGAGTTCTAACTGGACCCCGCTTGCTGAAGAAGGCGGCACAACACAGTGGTGAGAAAATTCTTCAGAACAATTTCTAAAGGTGTGTCCCTGTCAGAGAAAACGAAATGACTAAAAGGGGCACTGTTGGTTTCTAAGCACTAGAAAGTGACCAATCTTCAAAAATTCATATCTCTGGTTCCCTACAGTGGATTTTTTTAGTTTTGGTGTAATTTAAAAGATAAAAGTATTACCTATTTTTAGGTCTCGCCTGAGCCAGCGCATGCGCTGCTCTGCGAGACATTTAGTAGGTGGCTTTTTAGAGTGCCACCCACAGGCTTTTGCTGGCCTCCAGCTTGCGTTTACGATCGCGTGAACGTGCACAGGCCAGCTGGCTTTTGTAATGGCTCATTAAGCCTTACTATGCTCCTCCACCCCCTCTGTCTCTCTGCTCTCATTACCCCCTCCCTTCTCCCCCTCCCTCTTCGTCAGCTTCAGCCATCTGTCTTTCCTATGCCGCGCGCACCACTCGCAGGAACCCTCCCTTCTCCCCCTCCCTCTTCGTCAGCTTCATTTTCACAGCGCGCGATATTACTTTCACGGCTCCGTCAGTTTCACGGCCGCGTCAGTTTCGCGGCCGCATTACTTTCACGGCCGCCCGGCCAATGCTTGTTACGCAAAGCGACAGTGCTTAAGGACTTAATGCATTCACGAAATGATCCATGTTGTAAACATTTTTTACCATGCAAACATTTTTATGTACGCAGCTTGCTGATGCTGCTTTTGTGAAGATAACAAGATGTCAGGAAGTCACATGAAATTACATTCTCTTCACAAGCATTCATGCAAAAAGTGACAGGGGCTCCTATAATTGATACAAATGACGCCAATAGCGTGTGAGTACAATTGCAGGCAATGAAGAGGTCAGCGAAAAATGACATTTATTTCACGGAATCAATGAGATGCGCAGACGGGGGGCACGCGCTAGTTAATGCTCAAACGGTGTGAAGCTGGTCTCAACTTAAAACGTAGACAAAGCTAAAAATGTTTCTTCCGCGCGCTGCACCAGACTTGGCATTCTGCTGGTGACGCGCGAGGCCAGGACAGCTTCTAAATGCGCGGTTGCTATGAGATGGCGAAGCTGCGAGCGTGAAGGCTCCTTCATAGCCTGCCAATGTTTATAGTGCCTGACAATATCTCTGCCCAATGCAATTAGTCCTTCGTCTTTACAAGCACTTTAACTGGTATTATCTGTTCCAGAAAGGTTTGTTCAAATATCAGTCCAATGTAATATATGCTTGTGCGTAGCGCACTGCGGCCACTCATGAGCCTCAAGGGGATGCCATTTCCAACAAGCATTGGCATAGCCAATAGGTCTCGCTTTTGGGACCTTTATAAGTATTTAGTTTTGCAGCACAATATCCTTGGTGCAACAACATCAGCTGTTGCATGGCTAAACCTTGTACCTTTTAAGTGTTTAGCCATGCAACAGTTGATGTTGTTGCACCAAGGATATTGTGCTGCATAACTAAATACTTATAAGGTCCCAAAAGTGAGACCTATTGGCTATGCCAATGCTTGTTATAAATTGGTGTTGGATTTTTATTTTGTGTTGTGTCTTAATTATTTACTGAAATTGTGTTTTTAAATGCTTTACATACCTCTCTTTGAAGTTAAGCCTGTCTGCTCGCAGCCACGTTACCAAGGGTTGAGCATAGGAATACTTTTCTAAGACCTATGCTGAGTCCTATCATGTGTTAGTGGCCTTATTGCCAGTGGCAGACCTACATTTGCCCCTACCAATAACCCACTTTCCAACAGATACCTCTTATGAAACTTGTCAACCAATTGAGGCGCATGCACCCCAGAAGCAGGATCCCAGGAATTCTCCTCTGGGCCATTCCCTTTCCAAGAGACCAAATCCCAAACATTTTTACCTCTTTTCTTGGAATCAACAATGTCTTTGACTTCATATTCTATTCCTGATTCACCCAGATCGGTGAAGGCATCTTTTTGACTGGTATAAAGGATGGTTTCACCAAAGACACATGAAACACTGGATGGATCCGCATATGTTTGGGTAAGGCTAATTTAACCACCACAGGAATGATTACCTTCAAGATCTTATAAGGTCCGATGTATCAAGGGTTGAATATGCTGTACCTCCTGAAATGAATGTTTTAGTCGAAAGCCATACTACATCGCCTTTCCTATACATGGGTTTCTTTCTCCGATGCCTATCTGTATTACTTTAAGTGTTCTTGGCCTTTTGCACATTTTCTCTAGTGTCTTTTAGAGTTTTCTGTATTAACCTTACCCTTCCTGTACTTATGGGAGTTTGTGTGTTCTTTGTGGATGTAGAAATGGAATGAACCTAGGATGAAAGTCATATGTACTATAATATGGAGCCATTCTCATGGTGCTATGTTGAGCACTGTTTCATGCTACCTCTGCTATCCACAACAGATCTACCCATTCTTCCGTGTTTTTGTCCACATAACGCAAGTTCTGTTTCAGAGTCTGATCCAATCTCTGTTTGCCCGTCGGTCTGCGGATGAAAACTGGTAGCCGTGATGGCAGAAATCTTTAAGGCTGTACACCAAACCTTCAGGAATTGTGCCGTGAACTGAGAACCCCGATCTGACACAATAACTCTTGAAAGACCATGTAATCGGACAATGTGAGTAAGCAACATGTGTGCTACCTGCCCTGACGTGGGTGTTTGTGCACACTCGAAATGGCTCAGTTTCGTTAGACTGTCTATCACCACAAGAATGGTGGTACACCCTTGATCTTTCGGCAAGCCCACGATAAAATCTAAGGATATATGATCCCAAGGTGCCGTGGGAGTGGGTAAAGGACTTAAATATCCACATGGTTTACCCTGCTCATATTTGTTTTGTGAACAAAGTTTGCATTTCTGAATCATCCCTTGGATGTCCTGTCTAACAGTTGGCCACCAAAATTGTCTTAATACTTTCTCATTAGTCTTTTCTATACCATAATGACCGGCAACCGGTGATGAATGACACCAATTCATCACCTCAGTACGCAATGCGACCGATGGTACCAATATCTGATTGCCTCGTGTAGGTATTCTTTGTCTCATTATCCAGTCCACATTTTTCCCTAACCAAACCTGCCAGTACCTGGAGTCCATCCTTTGTTTGATTTGTGCAAGGAACTGTTCTGTCTGGATAGTACAAATAACCTTATGAGGAGTGATAATGGATTGTTCTTTATGTTCTAGAGATGGTGGTACAGTTTCTTGTCTAGTGAATGCATCTGCCTTTTTGTTTTCCTTTCCTAGTCTGTATGTAAGAATGAACTGAAACTCCTCAAAAAACAGCATCCATCGCAACTGTCTTGGAGATAATTGACGTGCGGATTTCATAAACTGTAAATTCCTATGATCTGTATATACAGTAATCACATGTTTTGCCCCCATTAAGTAATGGCGCCACTCTTTGAATGCGTCTCTTACTGCCAAGAGTTCTTTTTCTGCAATAGTGCAATTTCTCTCTGCATCGATATCTTCCTTGACATGTATGCCACCGGATGCAATTGCCCATTCTCAACATTTCTCTGTGATAACACCGCCCCTATCGCCACCTCGGATGCATCTGTTTCCACAATAAAAGGTTTCTCTGAATCAGGATGAGCCAAAATAGGGGCGGATGTAAAAGCCTTTTTTAAAAGGTCAAAAGCCTTTTGAGGATCTTCTGACCACCCAAACTTTGCCTTTTTCTTCAACAAATGAGTTATCGGTGCCACTACCTCTGAAAATTGAGGAATGAACCTACGATAGAAATTGGCAAAGCCAAGGTAACACTGTACGTCTCTGACAGTACTTGGTATGGGCCAGTCTTGTATGGCCTGAATCTTCCTCAAAGACATTTCTTGACCCTGTGCAGATAATATTACTCCTAAGAATTCAATCCTAGGAACATGAAATTCACATTCGCTCAACTTACAGAAAAGGTTGTTCTCCCGAAGAGCATTCAAAACCCTCTTAACATGTTGACTGTGTATGGAAATCGTAGAGGAATAGATCAAAATATCGTCTATGTACACAATCACAAAAACATCCAAAAATTCTTTCAGCATATCATTCAGGAAGTATTGGAATGCTGCTGAGGCGTTACGTAGCCCAAAAGGCATGACCAAATATTCAAACAATCCGTATCTAGTACGGAAAGCGGTCTTCCAATCATCTCCTTGCCGCATCCTCACCAAATGGTAAGCACCTCGTAAATCTAGTTTGGTAAAAACTGCCTTCTTAACTTGATCCAATAGAATAGCAATCAACGGCAGGGGATACCTATTCTTAATTGTCACTTGGTTTAATGCCCTGAAGTCAATACATGTTCTTAACTCCCCATTAGCCTTTGAGATCAAAAACAAAGGAGAAGCTGCAGGTGATTTAGAAGGTCTAATGAACCCATTGGCCAAATAGGTATCCAAATACTTCTTAAGATGTTCATTCTCTGGTTCAGACGACGCGTATATTCTCCCACACTGAACCACTGCCCCTAGTATCAAGTCCATCTGGCAGTCATATTGCCTATGCGGGGGTAGTCATTCAGCTTTAGCTTCACTAAATACCTCCTGAAAGACCGTGTATTGCTCTGGTAGAGTGATATCTTGTTCGGCTGCGGTGGCTATGGTATGCCCAGTAGCCAATACTTGCACTGGTCTGTGAGAAACAAGTGTTGAGTACAAAAGATGGAACTAAAGTGAATGGTTCTCTGTTCCCAATCAGTCTCAGGATTATGCTTCTGTAACCAAGGCAATCCTAATATAACTCCATATTGTGGTGCCTTAATGATGTTAAACACTAAAACCTCAGAATGATTTCCCATGCATACTATCTCTAGTTCCTGTGCTTGAAAACAAATGGGTCCTGATTCCAATTTTGTACCATCCACGCTGCCACCATTTCAGGCTCTTTTTTCCTCTCTTTCGGTATCTCTAGCTCCTCCAAGGATTCATCCATGAACATCCCTGTGGCACCTGAATCAATCAGTGCCTTAACCAAATGGGATTGATGCTTAGTATGTATTCTAACTTCAAGAACAAAGTGATTCTTGGTAGAACCATCTCCATTATTCAGGGAAGGAATATCGACATAGCCCATGGTAATACCTTTCTTCATCCCTGGGCTTCTTATTTATTTATTTATTTGAAAGGTTTTATATAGCACTGGCTAGACCCGTGGGTATCAGAGCGCTTTACAGGAGCAGAGGCAGTACAATAAATAAAACAATTGCATTGGGTAAAGCATAAACAGTCAATTACAACACCACAATAGCATTAGCAATAAAAGGGACGGGGAAAAGCAATTTACATGAGGGGAGCAAATGAGGGTAAAAAACATAAACAGTCAATTACAACACCACAATTGGATTTGAAATAAAAAGGGAAGGGGAAGAGCAATTTTCATGAGGAGGGAATAAGGTGGAGTAATTATACAAAGGTAGTAAAAGCACGCAGGTAGAGCTCAACAATTGAGTAAAGAGAGGGGCCAAAAATCTAGGCGGATGAACGTGATATGAACAACTAAATAATATAAGTGGCGGAGCACAGTTGTAAAGGAATAGAAAAGAGAAACGACGGACAAAAGATGAAGGTAGTGATGTGGGTGATATGGATGGGAGGACATGGGGAGGGGGCAGAATGGGGGAACAGGTCGCAGTAAAGAGGGTGGATGTGTAACGTGGGGAGCGAAGAGAGAGCAAGGGAGAAAACAAAGTGTTGTCTAGTTCCTATAGTACCCATGCAGGACCTGCGCGTTTGGATAACATAAACCGTGGGCTTGGTGATAGACTGGCTCTGTGCACCCCCACTGCGTATGTCCGGATTTGCATTAGCTAGCTCACAGTGCCACTAGAATCTCCTCTTATCGGGGAGAGATTAGTTTCTGGCAACCTTAGATCATGACAACCCAAATTCCTCAGAATCGTGGAAACAATGTACTACCTTTCGCTCAGTCACTCGTGCTTACTTATTCGGTTTGTCTCAGAGAGTTACACAGAATAAACAGTCTGGGCGTTTCAATAAGTATTTATTGAACAGTTGTTATTCTAGTGTAAAATATATGTGCTGCAGAAACCAGCAGACAATAGCAGAGATATATTATCAGCAGTACGATGAAAGCAAAGGGATAGAACAGTTCTACCATATTGCAATAATCATGAATACATACATGAATATAAAAAGCATTATGCAAAGTGCGCGTACTCCTACGATGCCTAACTAGATGTACCTGAGTGTACCTAGCATATGTGTAGGTCTAAAAGCCTAAGAGCCAAGAATCCTTCTAGGATTTTATCGAACCCCCATACCTGAATAGAGAGAGTGTGGGACCCCGTCCTGGTCTCGAGTTGGACACCCCGCAAGGACTGTCAGACCGCTGTCAGCTGGAGCGACTGCATGCAGGAGCCTCAGCGTCTCTGATCAGTGTGTCAGCATGGAAGTCTTGGTTCCCTCTGTCTTACCGGGGTAAGATGTGGTGTATTTATACCCTGAAGACTCTAGTTGCTTCGTATGGTTTGTATTGGCCATGTTCGACTTGAGGAAGACATCAGGGGTGAACTTTGTACATACATATTATGCAGGTGGTGTATTCCTAGAGAGCCATGCATAATTGATGAGTACAGTGTGGGCCTGTGTTTGGGAAAAACCCTGCTGTATTCAAAACCACAGAATGGATACCGTTCAGCCCTCAGAGCACGTTGTGTACTAGTGAGGACCAATGTAGGTGAAAGATCATGACTATAATAGGACATGTACAGTTATGACCGTAATAGGGCATATGCGGCTTTGACCATAATAGGGCAAGTACGAATATGACCGTATTAGGGCAAATACGAATACGTCCATTTTAGGGCATGTATGAACGGGTCTATATTAGGGCCTCTATACGGGACATAACAAAAGGATCATCAATAAGGGGAGGTGTAGAGAGTAGGGTCAGAGGAGAGAATTATGGACCAAAGTATTTGTTGAGAAGGTGAGATTTAAGGTCTTTTTTAAAGCTGAAGTAGTTTGGGTTGCAGCGCATGTCCTTAGAGAGTGAGTTCCAGATGTAAGGGGCGTTCCCGGAGAAGGAGCGAGATTGGGTGGATTTCTTTTTAAACAAAGGGGGGACGAGGAGGAGAGCATTGGTGCTCCTCATCGGCCGGGAGCACCCCGCTTTGTAGAGTTTGTGAGGTACAGCGGGGTTTGTTGGTGAAGAGCTTTGTGCGTAATGCATGCAGTCTTGTAGAGGCATCTTCCTTCAATGGGTAGCTAATTGAGGGCTTTGTGGGTCGGAGAGATGTGGTCAAATCGTTTACAGTCAGTGATGAGCCTGGCCGCCAAGTGTAGCACAGATCTAAGGGGGGCTAGGTGTACTTTAGGGGTACCGGTGAGGATAGCGTTGCCATAGTCAAGTTTGGAGAGAACTAGAGATTGGACAACCCATTTGAAGTCATCTAATGGAATGAATGGTTTGATTTTCTTGAGGTGTCGGAGGGTGAAAAGAGCTCCTTTAGCCGAGTTTTTTAAGTGGTCATTAAGAGTAAAGTTTTTGTCAAGAGTGAAACCAAGTGATTTTGCCGAGTTGGATAAGGAGAGCGAGCAATTGAGGGCATTGAGGTCAGAGATCCAGCTTTGGATGGGGAGACGGTTGTTTTTTTGGAGAGAAGAGAATAATTTCTGTTTTTTTAGGGTTCAGTTTGAGATGGTTAGAGAAGAACCAGGCTTGGATCTTACTCAGGGTGTTGGTGAGAGGAAGAATGTCTGAGTGAGATCTAATCTTATAGTAGAGTTGGGTATCATCAGTATAAAGGTGATAATTAATTCCAGCTTGTCTCAAAATGAGGGTAAGGGGTTCCATAAAGAGGTTAAAGAGGGAGGGGGAGAGAATAGAGCCCTGGGGGACGCCCAGGCAGACACATGTAGTTTTCCGACACCTTTGTGATTGCTGCTGCTGTCTTAGGCACCCCCATTTCCCTACCTTTGGGTTTAGAATAGCAGTTCCTCACGAAATTACCTTTTTTTACCACAATATAAACAAAGGCCTAACTTCCTCCTTTGTTCTCTCTCTTCAGGAGTTAACGAAGCTCTGACTGTGCCTATTTCCATTGGCTCCGCTGAGTGACCTCCCATCTTCCCATGCACTGTGCTTCTGTCTACTCGAGGTGCTGGGTGTTCAGTTCTCCTCTTTTCCCCCTTGCGTTCACTGATTCTATAATCCAAACGCAGGGCTAAATTGATTAAATCAATACACGTTTGAGGTTGAGGGTCTATATGGGCTATGACCTCTTTTAACTCGTCTCTTAACCCTTGGTAAAACAAAGCTGTTTGCTTTTTTTCTGGCCAATTGGTCTCAGACACCAACCTTTGAAACACATTAATGTAATACAACAACTCTTTGTTCCCCTGCTTTAATTCTAGTAATTCTCTGTCTGCTGAAAGGGTAGAGGCTCTACGGTCAAATACTCTCTCAAATTCGGTACGAAACCCATCCCAGTCATACAATAAAGCATCATCTCTTCGTACTAAAGGAACCGCCCATTGTGCCACGCCTCCTGCTAAATAAGAAATCAAAAAAGCTACCCTGGCCTGATTCGTATTAAACACCTTAGGTCTACATGTGAAATGCAGCAATATCTGTGTAAGAAAAACCTGTACTTTGGTAGCTTCTCCATGAAATCGTTCTGGCACCGCCGAAGGAATAGGAACAGGCATCTCAACCGTAATAGGAGGAGAGGAGGCTGCAGGAGTACTGGTAGCCCATGTGAAACTTTCATTAGGACGACTCCCTGCTACTTCAAAAGGATTACTCTGTAAACGATCCACCCTTTAATGCAAGGCTGCTGTTTCAGCCCTTGAAGCAGCTAATTCTGTCTGTACCATATTCAAGGTAGCCAACACATCATCTAATGTGGCCATGCCTGAACAACAAATCAACCAGGAGGTTAGAATTCGTGGGCAGATTATTCTGTCAGACTGTAGATACCTCGGAGTTGAATTGATGCTCAAATATGGTCCACCTCTTGATCGTTTCACTTCTGATTGTAATGAACACTGAATGATGATCGGATTAAGTGAGGGAAGGACGGGAAGGAAACAGCGGGGAAGGAGACCTAAAACCAAAAAAAAAGCAGACACTATTATCAAGGTAATTCACATAAGAGCTGACACAAAATATGTAACCTTATCCTCAATACCTGTAAAACAATATAAGAAACCTATCATCCATGAGACTTCATAAGACCATGTAGACATGAACCTAGATTATTGATAATCCTGTGAAAATATAGACCGGTATATGTATATATTACATCCAGAATGCGCAGAGTATGAACAGTACCATAGAGAATACTATTGAATCTTCTCGTATCCCCCAGTACCTACCAACAACTTGGGTAGCCCAGCATCACAGGGGTAGAGAAGAATTCCTCTGGGTCCTGACCCCCTGTTAATAGGCAAAAATGAGAACAGCAAGAATTACTTCACTAAATATGTTTTTAGTGTATCCTTTAAGTTTTAGGTTCTTTCGAGTACATTCAACAAGAGATTACTTGTAATGCAATCATGTACAAAGCACCTCCAAACGCAAGAAAACATAATGAGAATAAGCTAGGGTTCACTTCACCCTTCGTAGTTCCTTTTCAAGAATATCCAATAGTCAGCTACACATAGTCATGATTCACCAAACCAAAATGAAAGCCAAAAAATAAACAATGTCTTTTTGCTTCTAAGGCAAACTTCCTTTTGCCTTCGATGAAAACTAAAAATGGAACGCAGCCGCGTTCTAATGAGCAAGACCAGAAATAATCCAACACTCCTTTGGATAGGCTGAAATGTTACTTGAAAGTGCCAGATAGGTCCAAACACCGTTAACAGCACGGTGCCGGCCGTCTTACCAGATCCTGAAGACACCGCAACTAGGGACACTTACGTGTGAGCCCGTTGACTCTAAGCACCGCTCTGCTCAGTCACAGTAACAAGGGACAGACTGCTCCGATTCCTCACGCTGCAAAAGGAATAGTCTGCAGCGAGCAGACGCGTAGATACACTTTTATTTGTTCCGGCAATCTTCACCAAGACCCGAAGACCCCGGAAGTACTACTGCACCATGGGAAATGTAGTACTGAATCAATTCCAGTTCCCCAGTCTTCCGCGTAGCATAGCGCGGTTACAGGACAGCGGGACAGCACAAGATACGATCATGACAGTGATAACATTTTAAAAGCAGCTCGCTGGGATGGGGACCCGGTCTTTGAAAACCACGTGATATGCATCTTCCCAGACTAGAAGCGCCTAGTGCAACAACAGAGAGCGTCCTTTGGAGGGGTGAAACAGAAACTTAGGGCAATGAACCATCAGTATATGCTCCTCTATCCAGCGAAGCTGAAAGTCCTACATAGTGACATACCCATTTCTTTTCACCCCCAGAAGAAGCATGGGATTGGCTCGAGGTGTGTGGCGAGGGAAGGCCCCTGCATGAGGGGGGGGGGGACCAGCAACGAAACCCTCTGGCATGGGTAAACCAAGAAAGACCACTAGGCTGAGCAGATGGCCTGGTCCCGCAGCATGTTCTGCGCAGAGAATAGTGGTTCGGCGAAACGAATTGTTAGACATGGAACACACTGACTCTGGAGCTGAGGACAGAGGGCCGCACAGAGTGGACCCACAACTGCAACTAGCCGAGCGTTAAGCCGCTAGGGCACTTGTTGAGGAAGTCACATCCTCGAGCTCG
This sequence comes from Calotriton arnoldi, assembly GCA_963921515.1. Classification (NCBI taxonomy): domain Eukaryota; kingdom Metazoa; phylum Chordata; class Amphibia; order Caudata; family Salamandridae; genus Calotriton; species Calotriton arnoldi. Next base: position 663,911 of record CAWUFW010004108.1, read on the forward strand.
GATGCCTTCATGGGAGATGTGGTGGAGGACACTCCCCAGCAGGAGAACTCCTGATATGTCTGTGGCCTGGGGGTTGGGAGTTGGAGACGTTTGAATGTGCGTTGCCAGATGGAGATATGCCTGATTGAGCGGCGTGGGGCCATGCCCACTATATGTGGACCATGCAACGGAATCTCGCGGACATGGGCTGAACAATAGCGAGACTGGGTGAAAACAACTGTACAGCGGGCGGTTGCACGCTCTTCTTTATTCACTTCCTCCTCTCTTTACTTATTTAGTCTTCTGCTTGACTGATGCATGGGGACTAGGTGGCTGACGGTGAGCTTGAGTGTGAGTGAAGATTAGGAAGACGTATTACCGGGCACATCTTGTGCCGGACCATGCGCCATACTTACCTGGCACAAAGTGTACCTTGGATGAGTGAGTGCAGTGTAGGGCGACTGAAGTCCTGATGGCAGTCAGTCAGCCAGTGCTGAATGATTGAATGATAACCAGAGCGACTCACTCTTTCACAGTTATGGATCAGTGCTTTTATACAGTCGACGCTGGCCTCTCAGACTTAACCTTGACTTACTTATGGGGAAAAGGGGCGGGGGAGGGCGTAAAGGGGGTTGGACACACATGGGGATGCACAAATTGTTTCTGCAGTGTTTACCCGGGGGGAGTTTCAAATGTTTTTAGATACATCACAGGCGGCAAAGGTGGCAGGAAAACAAGTAACTGACGTGGGAAACCCAACAGTAGAAAACAGATGGGATGTTTTAAATTTATAACATTGAACGTGCGGGGCTTAAACTAATTCGTAAAGCGCTACAGAGTGCAGACTTATCTGCGAAGCCAGGAAGACCAAGTAGTTCTCCTACAGGAGACACATCTGTCAGAGAGTGAGTCTCAGAAGCTACATAAGAGGGGACAGCTGTTCTCCTTAACCTACTCCATGTATGCGAGAGGGGTCGCAATCTGGGTGGCCCCACAAGTCCCGTTCCAGATCCAGGGTTACAAAGCAGACATAGAGGGTCGATATGTTGTAGTGCATGGTGTGTTGGATGGCATAGAAGTGTGCTTGGTGAATTTCTACGCCCCAAATGTTGATGGTGGTAACTTTTACTTAGAACTAAAAAGACAGCAAATCCACTACATGGGGACGCCTCTAATATGGGCAGGATGCTTCAGTTGTGTACTAGATGGCACCCTTGATAGACACCCCCCAAAACTACACACCAAGCCTGTTGGACTTGGCCCTTTTTGGCTAAAGTTCCCTAAACTTTTTGCCTTCCCCCTAGACCTTTTTTCTGACATGGTGTTGCCAACTTAGATGCTTTGGGCACTTTGCCACTGCTGATCAGTGTCAGAGTGCAAGTGCTCCCTGTATAAAGTATAATGGTAATTGGTTGTCCATAATTGGTATATTTGTCTTACTAGTAAAGTCCCTAGTAAAGTGCACTATGTGTGCCAGGGCTGGTAATACAAATGCTACTAGTGGGCTTGCAGCACTAATTGTGCCACCCACACCAGTAGCCTTAAAGAGAGATCTCAGGCCTGCCACTGCAGTGCCTGCGCGCAGTTTGTTAAACTGCCTTGTTGTCCTGACGAGTGCACCCACTTGCCAGGCCTTACCCTTCCCTTTTTATGCACATCAGACACCCCTATGGTAGGCCCAAGGTACACCCCTGGGCAGGGTGCAGTGTATGTGAAAGGTAGGACATGTACTAAGGTGTGTACCATGTCCTGACAGTGAAATACACTCCATTTCGTTTTTCACTGTTGCAAGGCCATCTTGTCCATAGGACAGAATGGGGGAGGCTCTGTAATATGTTTCCAGCCTATCTTCCCATAGGCTTAAGATGGAGAGGTGAAGTTTAGTGTGCCTGAATTCACAATTTAATAACATCTTTTTCTGAAAGTGGTTTTTGCATTGTGTGTTTAGAAACCCCACTTTTAGAAGTGGCTGTTTTTTTTTGTTCTAACAATTCTGTGCGTCTCTGCCTGGTTGTGGATTGACTGTCTGGATTTGAATGTGATAGGATCTGGGAAATGTCCTGACCTAGGGGAGGAGGTGAGACAGCAACAGGCTGACCTGCATCTGGAGTGTAGGGGGGAGGAGTAGCCCCTGGAGGTGAAGAGGCCTGGGCTGCCGCCATAAAACAATGGCTCCATCTCCTGCTGAGTGATTTGAAGATCCAGACCCCCACTATCAAAGGAAGAAGGTGTCACTGGCAGGGAGACACCCAGAACTGGTTTAGAAAGGGGTCAGTGCCCCCCTGAACACAAAGACTTCAAAGACATTTAGGGGTATAACTATGAGAGCTGAAACCCCTGAACAGTGGACTGATCAAGACTGAAAAGGATTGAAACTACTTCGTGGTCAAGAGGAAGCTCTGCCAAGGAAGAAACAGCTGAAGAGACTGAAGGAAAGGACTGACCCTTGCTGTGTGTTCTGGGGCTGGCCTGCAGTTTGCTGATTTAACCAAGGAGAGGCTAAGGGACTTTGCTGTGTGCTGTGTCCCCCTGCTTGAAAGGACTTTGCTGTGTGCTGTGTCCTGAAGTAACTTGTCCCCAAGGGCCCGAGGAGAGCTGGCTCCCTGTTGTGGAAACTCAGGAACATCAAGGTTTCCAGGTGGGTCTCAGCGACGCTGTGTGCGTGTGCTTTTTGCAGCCTGAGACCTGCGTAAGGATTCCCTCGTGATCGAGTGCACCCGGAGTCCAAGGAAGTCTCAGCGACGCTGTGTGCGTGTGCTTCGTGCAGCCTGAGACCTTGGTGAGGATTGCCCTGTGATCGTGTGCACCCGGAGTCCAAGGAAGTCTCAGCGATGCTGTGTGCGTGTGCTTCGTGCAGCCTGAGACCTTCGTGAGGATTGCCCTGTGATCGTGTGCACCCGGAGCTCAAGTGAGTCTCAGCGACACTGTGTGCGTGTGCTTCGTGCAGCCTGAGACCTGCGTAAGGATTGCCCTGTGATCGTGTGCACCCGGAGCTCAAGTGAGTCTAAGCGACGCTGTGTGCGTGTGCCCTGTTGCAGCCTGAGACCTTCGTGAGGAATTGCCCCGTGACTGTGTGTCCCGGAGCAGTCTTGTTCTCTGCCTCGATCGAGCAGCGTGACCAGAGCTGCTGCGATCGTCATTGCCATCGGCCCAGACCGGCGTCCCCAGAGGAGCTGTGCCGCCGGGCCGAGCCTGCCTTTGCCTAGGAGGGACCTCGAACCATCCCGGTCGGGGGGGGCCCCCCGAGTTCCACTGCCCAAGATCAACAAAGTCGCACCGGAGGCCCAAGTCAAGAGGAGAGTGAGATCGCACCCCCCAGGTAAAGCTCAGCGAGCGTGCATGTGTCGCCGCCTGGGGCGGGGTGCGGGCTCCGAGGGAAACGCTCTCGGCCTTTCCCATCTTTGCAGCGCGAGCCTCAGCTCAAGTCCGTAACGCGGCCCGTACTTGCCGAGGAGTGGCAGTACCGGGGCCGGAGTGTGGAGCTGCACTTTGTTTTCCATCAGAACCGTGTTGGGGGCATATTTTGGCAGTAGCTGGCCGCGAGTCAGTAAGAGTGGCATAGAGACCGTCCAGAGCACCGCGATTGGTGCTGAAGTATCTTATTTTTGCATTACGAACTGCCTGATTGTTGCATTACGAAGTGCCATATTTTTGCATTACGAACTGCCTGATTGTTGCATTACGAAGTGCATTATTTTTGCATTACGAACTGCCTGATTGGTGCATTACGAATTGCCTAATTCTTGCATTACGAACTGCATAGCATTGCATTAGGACTGCATTAGATCATTGAGAATGGCTCATTAATCTTGCAAGAACCTACCAGTGCTTGCTGGCCTAATAACCGGCAAGGTGAAATATTACAAATACACATATGTTGGATTTTTATCGTGTGGGCTCATCGTATATCTTTTTTATATAAACATATAATTGTTTTTCTATGAAACTCGTGTGGAGTCCATTTGTGGTGTTATCACTGTTACTGAGAGCATGGTTGCAAATACTTTACACATTTGCCTTGGAGATAAGCCTGGCTGCTCGTGCCAAGCTACCGAGGGGGTGAGCTGGGGCTATCTGAGAAGGTGTCCTTCCTTTCCCTGACGTAGAAGCAAGGGTCCCTATTTGGCCTAAGGTACCTACCTCAGCCAACTAGAGACCCCCAGTTCTAACAAAGCCCAACATGGTGGCAGCTCTGCACAGCGTTATGTCGCGCCTACACTGCACGTGGGTACACCTAATACACCCAGTCACGGATTGTCTCCAGTAGACTCAACAGATTTCTGATCTCTGAGGAGGCCTCCCCGGCGGTGGCCAAGAACACTATACTGGGTCGCTCGCTATCTTTTGGACCATGCCCCAGCGTTGCTAGAGTGGGTGGAACACAGCAGACCGAGGGTACCACTGTGGCGCCTGCGATCGGAAGCCCTTCATGATGCGGTATTTAGAGAAGAAATTAGAGAGGTCTTAACAGGTTTTTTTTGCCACCAATTGGTTTATCCGCAGCCAACAGAGGGCTGGAATGGGACACGCTAAAAGTGGCCACTCGCGGAGAATGCCTGTCCGAAATAGGTGGCACCAGGAGACAGTTGGAGCGGTAGCTCACTGAAGTGGAGAGTGAGTTGACCAGACTACAACATATAGAGCAAGAACTGGAGCCATGCAGTGGGCTCTCCTACGAGCGCAGCGTGGGAGAGGTATGGGACAGGCTGGACTGTTTCACTAGACGCGAGTATCGTCAGCTGCTCTACAGGGATGGTGACAAATAGGGTCGGTTGCTGGCCTGGCTCCTCCGCCGGGAACACCCACCCCCACTTATACTGACGCTTCGTTCCCCAGACGGCATCACGGTTACTACCCAAGAAGGGATTCCCTCCCTGTTGCGCACTCACCTGGTCAAGGTGTACAGCCAAGGCCCAGAGGCGGACCGGACTGCAACCCTGGAGTTCCTGAATGAGATGCCTCTCCCAACCCTCACAGGGGAACAGAAGACCGAGCTAGAGGCTGCGATTCAATTTGATGAACTAAGAGGGGCACTACAAGGCATGGCTCGTTGTAAATTCCCAGGCCCGACGGCTTGCCGGTGGAATTCTACCAGATACGCAGATATACTGCTCCCCCAGTTGCTGGACACCTTGCAGGAAGCTAAAAGACTCTGGGTCCTACCGCAGTCCATGAGAGAGGCGCAGATTGTTATACTCACGAAACAGGGCAGAGATGCAAAGGACCTGGGGGCCTGCAGACCCCTATCAATGCTGGGAGTAGACGTAACAATCCTAGCTAAAGTCCTAGTGACACACCTCAACAGGATGTTGGTGCAGCTAGTGCACGAAGACCAATGCGGCTTTGTCTGGAAGAGGTACACATATGAACCTTCGCCGCCTTTCACATGTGATGCACTCGGTGGCAGGCAGGGACATTAGGGCTGCAGTAGTTGCCCTGGACATTGAAAAGGCCGTCTACACTTCAAGATGGGAATATCTGTGGGAGGTCCTAAGGTAAATGGGATTCGGAAGAGAATACATAAACTGGGTCAAGCTTCTCTACCACCAGCCCAGTGCCTGGGTCCGCAATGGCGACCTAGCATCGGGTACCATACCCATCGCAAGGGGCACAAGACAGGGCTGCCCATTATCCCCGCTCCTCTTTGCCCTGGCAGTGGAGCCGTTGGCGATCCGCCTGAGGCGCGACATGAACAGATGGGGTATGACAGTGGACGGACGCACGCATGTCATCTCCCTATATGCAGATGGCGCACTCCTATATGTCCAGCAGCCGGAGGCGGCGATACCAGCACTCCTGGAGGTGTTAACCACCTTCAGGACAGTGTCAGGCCTACACACAAACCGCCAAAAATCACTCATATTCCCATTGGCCGTGCTGGCAGGGGGAAACATTGCAGACCTGCCAGACGTGGAACTCAATTGGAAGAGGGACAGTTTACACTATCTGGGCATACAAGTAGCACACACACCAGAAGCCCAATACGCCCTGAACATGGGGGCGGTGATCACAGGGCTGAAGCAATCGGTTTGGTTCAGGAACAGGCTCCCCTTTTGTCATCGGCCGGGTGACCATGGCCCGGATGGTCATGCTCACCCGATGTTTATACGCCATGCGAAACTCATTTTGCAGGATCCCGGCATCCACTTTCGCTACCCTGAATTCCCTCCTGGTTTCGTTAGTGTTTACCTAGGGACGAAATTGGGTAAAACTAGAAGTGCTGAAGCTAGACACTGAGATGGGAGGGTTGGGACTCCCAGACTTCCGACTCTACTACTACACGGGGCTGCTACAGTATGCTGTGCAGTGGTGCACAGACGGATGCAACTCTGAAAAGGCACTGCTGGCTGACCTTAGCAGTGGTGCCGACCTACCGAGATGGCTCATGATGGGCTCGAGGGCCCCGAGAGACTGCCCGCACATAGTCAGACTAGTAACAGAAGCATGGGAACAGGCGGTTTCATGGTTATCCGCAGGGCCCCATATGCCGCTGCACTCCCACTTCAATGGTTGCTGGGATTTCTCCGAATTCAATCCGTTATGGACATCACCAAATGGGCTGAGGGGGGGGATGTAAGACGGTGGGAAACCGGTTTGCGAACGGGACCTTCCTAACCCTTGAGGAGGCGGGGGAGTGGTTTCATGTACCGGCAGGACATTTTTTTACAGTGTGAGATTTGGCCCTTCTGCCCGGACGAGCCAGAAGAGTCCCATGCGCTTGTACTACTATTAGACCTGGGTTCCACTAGAGGACTGATCTCGTGGATATACAAAGCCCTAAAAGAAGACCGCACATTTGCGGTCTCCCCAATTGAAGACAGATGGGAAGCAGACCTACCTTTCCCCTCCACCGACGGTGAATGGAGGACTCATTTTCACAAGTACACAAAGTGTCCAGCAATGCTCAGTTCAAGCTTACCCAGTTCTACTACCTGCATCGTACTTACTTAACGCCACAAAGAATGGCACGATTTAATGACAATCGCTCTGCCGCATGCCCACACTGTGGGACCGACCCTGCCACGTTTATACACGACATGGACCTCTGCTAGACTGCAATCATACTTGCAACAAGTCATACAGGGACTCCGGACAGCCACAGGCGTACACATTGAGGAGTTGATCAAACAATACCTCCTGGGGGTGCTCCCGACGCTGAAAAAAGGGACGCGCATTCTACATAGGTTCGCCCTCCTGGGTCTAATCCTGGCCAAGGAACGCATCGCAATACATTGGACGCGCAGACCACCCCCCAGGCTTAGCAGATGGAAAGCGGATGTAAGGGAATGGAGAGTAGCTGAAGAATGTCGCCTCCGAGCAGTGCGCACGGACGAGAATGCGGAACGAGACCTGGATGAATGGGGTTGCATGCTTGAGAGAATGCACATGCTTGAGCATCTGGGCAATAACGAGGTGAACACACCGCCGACAGACAGCAGTGCAAGTAATACATAAACCCAGGAGACTGATAGAACCCCTCCACCACACGCGTGGAGCACACTAGAGACTAGCGCGTCACACTTCTCTCGCGCCCCGACACAATCCCCACAACAGAGTGATGAAAATCCCATGCTAGATTATTCCACGTCACCCCTAGAGAGAGAGGAATTATCCCCACCATTGCCGCCATGGTTCTACTGATTTATACAGTTTACTGTTTTTCAATTTTATTAAAGAAAATAATTTCTACACGGAACTGTCAAGGGGGAACAAACCCCAGGCACCCCATGTAAAGGGCCACGAAATTGTGTAGTTAATCTGCATTGTGAACCATATGATAGGCCTGTACCATTATAACTGTGTACCGAAGTAATAAAAACAGGTTTAAAAAAAAAATACTTTATACATAGATTGTTCCTGCAGCAGGTGATGGGCATACTGAAGCTTAGCAGTTCCCACAGCAGAGAGCACGGAGAGGTGGGCTGAAACAGCTACAGATGCGGTGTGCAAGTTCACAATCTATGCGTGGCATGACTCCACAGCTCTTTGAACCTGTTGTGGTTTGAATTTATTTGCAAATATCTTGTGTTCTGTTCGTTGCATTTTTTTGTATTGTGATTTAAATCTGAGTTGCTAATTTTCCAAAACAGGATTTTAGATCAGCAATCCGTATGAGTCAAGGAACCCAAGATATAAGACCAGTCCATGCAACGAATCCTTCCTCCAGCTTACCGTGGTCCATAGGCAGTCAGGTGAGTGACCAATTACAATAACTACACTAAATTGATTAAAAAGTACAGCCTCTAAGAGTCTGTGGTTTTGCATATTTATATATAACTAACCGTCTAGTCCTCACCAAGTCCTAACATTAGATACATTTAGCTTAATTTGAATATTAATTTATATTGTCATCATTTATAAAACAAAACAATAGTTACTAACATTCAGGAACATTGTATTTAAAAAAAAAAAAAAACTGCGCCCTTCCTGCTCCCTTATCGATTAAGAATTTAATTAATTAGAATTTAATTACAATCAGATGCTGCCAAACAGGTACACTTGATTATGCTATCACCTACCTATAAAATCAGACAATTTTTCAGTATGGTCTGGAGAATTGAAGTTTGTAATAACATATCAAATAAACCAAGGTCAAAAGGGACCCATGACAGTCTCTGAGGAAGATTTGTTGCTGCTGATCAATCGGCTAGTTTTATTTTCAAACAATACGAAGTCCTATTAAATTACTGAGAACTCTAATTTAAAATGGAGAAAGTGTGAGGTGGTTGCTGATTACACCAACACCAGACCTTGTGATGCTCCTAGAAATATTTTAGAAACCTTAGCCACTTTAGAGTTCATGATTTTCTCATTGGGCGAAGACTGAACAAGTATGGCTTTCAATGAAGGACAGCCATGATGGATAGCTTTGTTTGCTAAACAGCATCTTAGGCTATGTTTGTTAAAAAGCAACTAATGGGATCACAAAACATGGAACTGTGTCCCCAGGACATAAGAAAATAAATGGGAGTTGTTTGGCTGCAACGCACTACATGTTTGACGAAAGCCGAACTCTCTGTATCACTACAAGCTCCTCCTACCGGGTGTTCATAATGGTGGTTGTGGCGTGATGATTTGAGCCTGCTATGCTGCTGCAGGATTTTAACAACTGTCAGTAATTGAGTCTGCCATTAGTTCCTCTATAAGCTAGCATGTTCTAGAGGAAAATGTGAGACCATCTGTCCAACAGCTAAAACTTACCAGAAATGGATCACACAACTGAACAATGGTCCAAAACACACCAGAAAATATAGTATGTAATTGCTGAACAAGAAAAGAATCAAAATGTTTAAATTGCCATGTCCGAGTCCCAGTCTCAGTATCTCTGAGATTCCCTGGCGGGGCCTAAAGAGAATTGTGCATAAAAGAGTGCTCCCGGACATCACGAGCTAAAGCAGAAATGTTTTTTTTTGTTTTTTTTTTTGCATGATACCGCCAGAATCTTCCTGGTCACGTGAGAGACTGAAACTTTGTGTAAATGTTTACTTGAAGTTATTGCTTTTCTAAATCCTAGGTTGCACTTACATTTTCAAAAGTTCAAAAAGCTTTATTCGGATACCGTCATATCCATAAAAGCACAACAAACGTAACAAATTAAAAATGCACAAATAGAGAATCGCAATAAAATCCATTGGAATATACATAAGAACACATAATAAAAATGTCAGGTTTGTGCAAAAACTCATTTGCAGACAGCATTTTAAAAAGCACAAATAGAGAATCGCAATAAAATCCATTGGAATATACATTAATACACATAATAAAAATGTCAGATTTGTGCAAAAACTCATGTGCAGACAGCATATAATCTCAGGGATTGGACATCATCTGGCGTGCACGCACGGCAATTCTCAAAAAAGTGCCTGTGCGGAAAACCAACTCTCTGTCAGCCAGGGTAATTAACCTTGTATAAGCATTTTCCAGACTAATGGGCGTACATTTTTTTAAAAAACGGGATTAAAAGCCACTTGGTATACTTTAAATAATACTTACAAAAAAACAAGAAATGTAAAATAGTTTGACCACTCTGACCGTCGCACGGACAAGGTGAGTGGTCAAGATTTGCATGGTAGCCAAGGGGAAAGCACAATGCGAATTTTATAGTGCCTGCCCTGAGGCGAAAGAGAAGACTCCTCTCCTAATGACTCATAGACGGGGTGAGATAGCTGGCCAAGTTCGATGGTCATATTTCTAAGGACGGAGGATTTCTTAGATTCCCTTTCACTCCTTTCCGTGCTATAAAGTGAATATAGTGCATTCCTAAGATCATTTTTATGCAGAGTCTCGGCTGTGCTAGGATTTAAAAAAAGACTTCCTTTGTTGACACTACATAAGCTTCGGTACACTCCTGACAGCCATGGGATATCCTTCCCTTTCTCACACCCAATACAATCATCTATGATCTCTCTCGTTAGAGATGCAGCCGGATTTTTCCATATGGACAGCCAAAAGAGGGCCGGGCGAGCCCTGATAAAGTCCTCTATGAAATTTAAATTAAGTTCCTTGTGGCAAATGTATTGAGCTGTTGAGATTGGGACGCCTAATAGTTTCCTGCAAAATCTATTCTCTTCTTGTTGAATGCAGTAGCTATTGGCGAAACCCCAAACCTCGGCACCATACGTGGCTGTTGGTACACACTTTGATTTAAAAAAAAAAAAAAAAACATTAAAATAGCTAAAATAGCACCTGTTCTCTTCGTGCGGGGGAGACTGAGAATCGAGTTTGAGGCCTTTGAAAACTTGCTCCTGGAGTGAACCATATGTTCAGTCAAGGAGCCGTTCTTGGCAAAGACCAACCCGAGGTAGGGAAAAGTACTAGTACTTGTCAATTTCTGGTCTCCCACAGATATAAAATTAAGGTGACTTACATTTTCAAGTAAAGCTATTGAAAGTTGGCTATTTTTTGTTTAATAAATATTGACAAATTGAAATTAGTATACATTATTTGCTTTGTCCCATGAGGGTACATTTAACTACTTTTAGGACTTGGTGGGGAGTACACAAACGTCGGCTATGTCTTAATTTGTAAAACCATTGAATTTTTGGGAGGCTTGGGGGTTTACTTTTCTTTTTCACATCACTGCAGACCTTATCTTATATTGTGTACTAGGCATATGAATTCCAGTCCCAAAAGCAAGGCTTCATCCATGATTGTTTCATATCAGTTTTTTATTTAGCAAACAAGGTTAAACTTGTTTCAGCTTATTTGCTTTCCAGCTCGTTTTCTGTTCTTAAAAACAAAACACAGAAAATGTGCTTTTTATTGGGCAGCATTTAAAAGAAAAGATTGCTTTTAGGTCTCTCTTTAAAATATGTTCTGTGTCCTTCAAGTAGGCAAAATGTTTGGTTGTCTTTTAGCTCAGAAAAGATACGTCCGATGATTGAAAATGCCATTCTAGTTAAATAATTTTTATAATATAAGGAATACCTGGAAAGCACTGCACTGCTTGAAGTTGATCTAGTCTGTGAAACCTAAATACCTGATCAATGGTTCTCTCTATAGAGTGCCCAAAGCACCTTTGGAGCACAAAGATCTAAGAAGCCAGTAGACATCGAGAGTGAAGAGGAGGAGGAAGAGGAGGAAGAAGAGGAATATAGTAGTGCAGAATATGCACGGGTCCGAAGATAATTATCCTGGGACTGAAGCTAAGAATGAGGATGTGTTATGTCTTTAGTGTACTTTCTGCAGACATGGATTCTTCTCAGTTCCCATATTCCAGCATTGTCGGTCATGTCAAAGAGCTACAGTGCTTCAGGAGAATGACCAAACTTCATTACAATATTGCATATACTGGTGAGAGAAGTACAGTTTAAATCTGTTCACATCCTTTAGAAAGACATCAATTATTCTTAAGCTTTAATGATTTATGTTGTAAATATTGTTGATGTCTTTTAAACATGAATCTGAAGGTAGAAGTTGTTGGAAGTGGTTGCGATAAGTCCTAGGGTGGGCATTTCAGACACCTCCACATCCTCTCCTTTTTTAGGCCATCTTCTGTTACACCGCTTATCCTCAATCACGTCCTTGAGGAATGGTGTTTCCACTGTTATTCCAGTCCCGGCTTTAGCTGTATGCACTGTGCTTGACGTATGCAGTACTGTTGCTCAAATGTTTGTTTATCGCCAGCAAATAAGTATGGTTGAACTGTAAGCCCAGAGAGGTTTAAGAGGTTATATCATTTAAATGCATCACTAATTGTAGTGTACCAGGTACGCCTGAAAGGCAAGTCCAGGTTTAAAGTTGTAATTTCTCGGTGATCAGTACAATCCTGTGAAACTTAGATATTCAGAGTCCTCAAGTACAGCAGTTCCTACCAAGAGGGCACATCACAACATGAAATTTAATTCTTTGTAAAAAGGTATGTTGTGTGGTGTTGTAGATTATAAGCTAATGATGAAGGAGACGAAGGGTGGCCTCGAGTGAATCCACGCCCTTAAAGGTTTTAGGAGTATTGTGCCTTTTTATTTGAACTAGTACCATCTGCCTAGTCTTTAGTGGGCAACAAATTATTCTGTTATGATTCAGTCACCAATTTCCACCTGTTTTGGCCCAAAGTTGCCTACTGCTGCTAAGGATCTCTTTTCAGGTTTTTCTGAAAATATCTTGCCACACCTTGACAGAATTCCCTGACTCCATTAGGATGTATCTCAAATGAGGGAGGATACCTCGATCTTAGTGGTAATTGGGATTTGTCTCTGTGTCCTTTTGTGAATATTTAGGTCTACCCATTCATTCTACTCTGTACTCCTGAAATTGGTATGTTTTCTGTCACCAGAAACTCTAAATTTGGCTCTTAGTTTATAAAAAAAAAAATGGCTCATTATATGCAGCTATACTTGGCGCCTCTGAGCACATTTGATACAGTCTCTCGGTTTAAGATTTCAATGAAGCAGTTGGCACATATCCTGGCAGGAGTTATCCGATTTGCTGTCCCAAGGCTCATTGAGTGTCAAGTTTGGGGCTCCACAAGATACTCTGTCTCCTCCCCCACATACTCCTCCCACCTCCCTCCCTTTTACACTGGTTTATCTGTTAGTCACTACAGAGGAAGGTGACATGGTCTTTGGAATTTCTTGGTCTTGTAAGCTTTTCCTCTTGGGACTTTTTAGACTTTTTACAGGAAGCACCAGAGCAATATGGTCTCTGAACAAATTATGGGTATGACTGACATCCATTTTGTATAAATCAAGTGTTAACCATGTGCAAGACCAGCTTGCTTGAACTTCCTGAGGAGAGAGTTCGGTTTCAAATATTTCTCGTAACAAATGTTTTTTAGGCTGTTCACTTGCACTTCCTTAGTAAATATTGTTTACCCAAGCGAGGCCTGAGCATTCACTTTGCTGCTCTTACCAAGTTATAGTTTGTGCCTAAACTCTCTTCCTATCTCAAGCTTCTTCAACATTTGGTCTCTTCCACATAACATAGTAATTAGTTTACAGAGTTTCTTTTTATGTTCTTGCTATTTTTGCACTTTGATTGGGAAATGTGCTTTATAATCTTATTTCAAGGATGACGTGTAAAGTCACCCCACATTTTTGAGGTAAACGAGGCTTTCTGCTTCTTTGTCCCAACTATGAATATTTTAAGTGTATTGTGTTTGTCAGTGAATTTCATGAGGTTCACAAGTTATCTTGTGTTTGGATACTCGTGACTGGAAAACTATGCTAAACTAAACCATGGCCATGAAAGGAGGATGAGCAAGAAAGTTAGGGTTTGTGCGGAAAACAGAACAATAGAAGCTCTGTTATGAATGGAAATATTGCAAGACCCATTGTCCATCAACGACCTTCCAGAGCTGCACCAGAGAATGGCCATTTACTCCAATCTGGTTGAAATAACCTAAGGATAATAAGATGATGTTCTGAATGCTGTAGACATTAAACCTCCAGCTTACCCTTCTAGTCTGTGTATAAAATGGGCCACTGTGTTGTGATGTCTGAATATCACACACAGCCAGTAGGGAGCAAGGATTGTCCCCATCTTAACGTGAAAGTACAGTTTGCCTCTGAGCACCCCCATGCACTGCACCCCAGCTCCTTAATTCCTTTCATTCACATATGGGCCATATTTACTGTTTGAAGGGTGACTCTTCTTGTGAACCACAATATAGAGGGTTGCCTAATCTTGTCTTGCCCTCTAACTGGCCAGTTCTTCTCAGTCTTTTAAGAGACCAACACTATTCACAGAGTGAATGTTGGGCTTTGAGTAAGTATTTTATTTTTAAAGTACCAGCAGAAGGGGTGGGTTTTCTCCCAGTATTTTTCAACTTTACTCCAGGTCCCAATTCTTTCCTTCAAGAGGAAACCATGGACTTAACAATAGAGGAAACTATGGCTTCAACAATAGATTCTCATGTTGCCTACAAAGAAGTAGAGGTTTCAAAAATCAATTTCAAAGAGGACATTCAAGAGATTCCTTTAACAACAGTAAGTGTTCAAAAATCTCCTTTATTATTAACAGGTCCAAAAGCACTTTTTATAGAGAATTGCTCTCAAGTTTCCTAAGACTATTGGGTCCTTCAAGCTACTAAAGGTTGCCAAATAGAACTTCTTTTCATCTGTGTCACACACATCAGAGTTTAGTGCAACAAGAATTTCAAGAACTGCTTCAGAAGGGTGCAGTAGAATTTACTTCATATCATCTGGAAGGATTTCTAAGCGATATACTTTTTGGTAAAAATAGAAAACAAGAAATTGTTTCCAGTAATCAATCTCCCTAAATTCAATAGATTTTTCTCTTTATTCTTTGGTTAGTGTGGATACACAAGCTTCAGTAAGGACACTGTTCTCAAAAGGAGTTTAACTACTATATTTTAAGGTCCATGCCTGATTTAGGAAATCATATTGTACTGCTTAATGGTCATTAAATTTACACGACTGAGCAGGGGGACTTGTCTGTGCAGCATGATAAAATGTCAGGTCACAAATTTGGTTTGATCTGGTGGCTCAGTGGACTAATGCTTGTATTCCAGGAGTCTGTATTTAACCTCCTGGTCACAGGTTCAAATCTGGATGGGTGCGCTCAGCCTTTCAACCTTCCTAGGTCAGTAAAATGAGTACCATTGAAGTGGGTTACAAAAAATGTCATTCAGCAGCAATAGGTATGTGCGCTTCTCAAATAGACGGTATGTTATCCATTTGGCCACCTGAAAAAAGATCCTGTCTTCACTAATGGGAATTCAGACAAAAATCCATTCCAAGTCCAGAACCATCAGAACTAGATGTAATCCCCAGACATTCCTGACATTAAAAGATTTTGTACTTGTAGGAACTGCATGTCTTTTTAATACTAACGTAAAAGAGAAACTGTCCTCGTGGATTGGATGCATTATATTAAATTGAAAGACCGAATATAGCTATTTTCAAAGACTGACCTATTTCAGCAATCTGCATGGCCACTGCCTTGGCTATTACTGATCCCTTCTGCTTTCATTTTGTGTTCTAATTACATGGTAAATTTGGGCAATCATTGAAAGCATTGGTTATCACCTCTCAGCTTACTACTTCCTGCAACAACCATTCTTAACAAGTGTGGTATTGGAATTAGCAGTTTCTTCGCTCCTCCCGTTTCCACCTATGTTTGGGGACGCTTCTGTTACGACAAATTCATAGCAGTCATGTGGATGGACTGCTAAAACTCGAATCACATAGAGCAGCATGTGTTCTTTTATTACATTACTCAAATTGAATTGGTTTCTCATGAATGGCTCGCCCATCCTCAAGGAGGTTTGTATGTGAAAAACTATGTAAGTTTTTTACCTGCTGGACTAACTTAAGTGCAAATAGTTTATCACAGCTATAGATTCACGAGAATCAAATCCCAACCAGTACTTACAGAGTGAATCTTCTTGACAGGTTTGAGTAAACCTTTAAATTCATAAGATTCCTGCTGCTTTTATCTCATAGATTTACTTTTATGAAAGGTTCAGGTGTTAGCCAGCGTAGCCTTCTTGCTTTGGAAATTATCCATTAATTTGATTTGCCAAAAGATGACTACTTAAAACAACTTAACTCAGAGGCTGTCTTACTTGACGCATGATATGCATTATACATCAAACCCCTTTTTATTCAGCTAGTGACTATTCTCCAGTCTTTAGTCATCAGCGCAAGGTAATCTTGATGTGAATGGCACAGTTTAAAAGAAGCTACACATTGATTTACCCAGGCAATAGTTTGAATGGGTAAATGGGAAGTTAATGGAGTGAGTTGATCGGAATAACGCAAAATGAATTCCAGATGGAGGACCTCCCTTTAACAAATACTGTTGCCTCCTCTCTGTAAGAAGTCTGAATTGCATGTCTGCTATCATCATTTCCTTAATTTGGGGAGGTTTTGAAGAGGATTGCCAGCATCCAGCCTAATTCATAACTTTCAGGGGGAAAGTCAGTTTACTTTTATATTGATAAAACTAATTTCTTTGGGATTTATTACATCTCCTACTATTGGGCTCCACCTTGCTTGCCTGTCCCAAAAGGTGTCTTCTGTATAGAACACTTTCTTCAGGAGGCCTGTGTACATGCTCTTGCAATAGTCTAGATGGGTGTGGCTGAGTTCCAATATATGGTCAGAGAGAAGCATTGGGTATTTTCTGAGCACGACCAGCAATAATGATTGCACCCAAAAGTGATTTACTGTGATTAATTGACCGAGTGGACAGCAAAGGGGCTTTGTCACCTCTTGCCAAACCCATGTTAAAAACACCTCCAACATTTCATACCATACCAGATTTACTAATGTAGGGGTGACATGGCTTTGTGTGAAATCCTAGTTTCGAATGTAAGACGCAAACAATACCCTGCAATGTTCCTATGCCTAAAAGGTGTAATTTCCACATACATTCCACATATGCAATATACCTATGTTTGCACAGAGATTTGTACTGGAGGGAGACTTTAGAGTATAAATCTTAGGGAAAACATCCCTTGTTTGCTTTTCGCCTTGGAGCAAGGGTTTTTATCACAGCAAAACTCAATTTGTTTTCTTTTTTTTTCACGCGAGTGCTGCTGATGACTTCGTGGGCGAGCAGCCCTTTGTGAATGTGGCACTGATCACTGGCTTTCAAGACAGGATGCTAGGGATTTTTAGTGCACAGAATCTCTTACTAGTCCAACAGTCCCCAAATTATTGCATTTTCTATAATACATCACAGAGTGTCTTTCAGAGGCAATGATTCTTTGCAGAATTTTCAGAAAAAAGTATAACTTTTAAATGGCCAGACATGTCTCTGCAGTATAGCAGAAAGATCTGCATTATGTTGCCAGCCACAGTAACCCATCGGTTATCGTCCTGCAATCATTGCCTCTGTTTTCTGTTAGTGCCTGATTTGTTTTTCACAATGTTAACTTGTTTTATGTGTTCAATTGACCATTTGTTAGTGTTTATGTGTGGAATCATTTGCAAGTTTAAGTATGGAAAGTGTAATAATTGACTGCTGTGTTTGCATGTCTATTGTAAATTGTTAGTGAAAGAAACGTATTAAAGATGAACTCTGTGTACCATTCTGAATCTTTGTTTCATTTCTTTTAAATTTATTCTTTTTTGTCCGTTTGCATAATTTTAAATTATTGAAGTTTTTTATTAACACAGCTATCAAGCAGTCTGTCTTTAGAACAGAGCAACCATTCAGGTGTTTTCATCAGGCAGGAGTTAAATAAGCAGAGATTTGTTTATTGTGTTATAACTGAAGAGCATTACAAAACGGAAGAGGCAGAAAAATCGATATCTTCATAAATAAGTCCATGAAGAAATAAAATTCCTTAATACATAAATGGATATAACGTGACAGCATGCACCACCAGTTCATAGTGTGGCAGATTATGAGGACAAAAAAAGCAGTATTGTGAATGTGAACCATGTTTTAATAAACCATCTAAGTGGTGTGTGCTGATGGTGTCAGAAATGTTAGGTATGATCAGTTCTCTAAGTGTGCCATTGAGCTAGGACATTAAATGGGCATTGAATTAAGGACCACTTTCTCTGACTTTTGCCTACTTAGTGGCAAATTGTATATCCACTTTGCAGTCACAGGGCATAGTTGCAACTCATCCTTTGTGACAGGAGGGCAAAACAATATGTTGGATACTGTTTACCATTGGTACCCAGGGCCTAATATACTATTTAATTCCAATTGAATAATCTGTTTTCTCTTTTGTATACTTGACTCTCCCAGGGTAGGCATAAGAAGAAAAGATGGTGCGGATTACTTTTAAATTTACTGTCAAGTGTTTTCTTGCTCATGACCAAAGCTATGTATGCTATTAAATATCTTTTTGCGTACTGATTTTTGTTCTTTGCCGAGTTAAACTCTCTGAGAAATTGGGTTTTTGGTTGATGTGGCTGGTTCCACAAGACTAGGGCAAAGTCTAAAATTATGGTAGACCGCAATGGAGCACGGGCCAGATACACGAAGTGTATTGGGAATCTGGTGGTGTCTTCTTCGGGGAGCCACTGGACATAGTCGCGGTGAAGATTCCTACATTTGGTCTTAGTGTCTTTTTTGGGAGTTGAAAATCTCCAGTGCACAAAGCTGCAGGCTGTAGCCAACGAGGGCTCCACGAGGCTGGACCATTTCTGTGAAAGACCGCTGAACAGGATTTGCTGCTTCGGAGAAGAACGTAGCAGGAGCTGCAGCAAAGTCACGCTGATAGGTGATGCACCTTGGGCGGTAGGTCCTGGACTCCTCTCAGTTCTAAGTCTCAAGTTTCGGATTTGGGTTATCTGGGTGCCTTTAGCACCACTTCCATGGGTCCAAGCCTGGAGCAGCACTACTTGGACGGCCAGGCTCACTCAGGCAGGGTCCCAGTACAGATTCAAGATGGTTGGAGTCTTCAGTCCCCGAGACTGTGATCAAAAGGCCAGCCGACTAACCCTTGGAGTCACTCTGGAAGTCCTGGTTCAAGTAGGAGATCAGGGAAGACCTCTGGGGGTCTCAAAGCAGGCTTCAGGCAGCAGTGCTCTGTGGAGCAGCAAAGCATTCCTTCTGAAGTACACAGCAGGCCACAGAGGCAAGCAGTCCTTCCGCAGGTCCAGGAGTGAACTGAAGAGTGGGTCTGAGGGTCCTTTTTTTATGCCTTGTGCCTATTTTGAAGTGGGAGAAACTTCTGAAAGCTTTTCCTCACAGAAGTGTCTGAATTTTCCTGCCTCCCTGCCCTGGTCCCATTCTGTCTGCAGGCACAATAGGCTAGTGTGCAATTATTTGTGTGAGAGCAGGAAATAGTCTATGGAAGTACAAGTGTTGCTGTGCACAGCTCCCCCCCGCCCCCTCCCCCCCCTGTTTGAGATTACCCGCCCAGGCAAACGTAGTCCCTCTGTTGTGGGGCTGTGGGAGGAATATTCAACAGTCAACTGCCAACTACACCCAGTTATGTGACCCTAGAAGCAGACTGCAGGCACCAAATGGTTAGGACAACAAAATGCCAAGTTTCTAAAAGTATTCTATACGACGGGGCAACCCAATCTTCTCCCAGGGAACTGGGTGATACAGGTAGAAAATAAATGTGTTCCTGGAGGAATTATTTGTATTCCAATTAGCAAAATAATATATTGGTCAACATAATGATCCAACAGCTAACCATCAGGAAATTATTCAGATAATCAGCAGCGTATTGTTATAAGGAAAAATATATTTTTTTTTTATATACAGAAAATAAGTCCATATTACATTACAAGCATAGACAGGACAGCATATACAGCAATACATCAATATAACACTTTTGCCACCCGCAAACCCTGTGTATTTCGTAGTGTGCATTCAATACGGGGAACTGAGGAAGTGCACAATCCTCTTAACTGTGCAAGTTTAAAAATCCACAGTCCTGCATAATTTTCATTTGCAGAGAGGACTGAAGGGCAATGTTATCAATGCTGTGAGAGAGGACACACTGTTGACGTTTCGGTCTCAGTTGGCTAAAAACTTCCACAAAACGATCATCAGGACTCCGTGTTGGAAAGGAACAAAACCTGAAAATGCTTTCCAAAAATCAACCTTGCACAAGGCTCAAAGATACCAAATGCATCAATCTAAAATCAAGCAGCAGACTTTTAAACGGCAAAAGGATTTATGCTCCAATCGGCAAAACGCATGATTGAATCAACTTTCTAAAAGTGGCATTTTCAGAATTGTGACTAAAAATCCGACTTTGCCATTAAAGATTTAAATTACAATTTCTCAGACTCCAAACATGACTTTTCTACCTGCCCTCAATCAAAAGGTATCATTTATTAAATGTAATTTGGTAAACCAATATTATCCTACGTGAGAGGTAGGCCCCACAGCAGTGGAAAAACGAATTTGAGAGTTTTTCACTACCAGGATTTGTAAAACTTAAAAGTACATGTCCAACCTTTTAATTACAATGCACCCTGCCTTATGGGCTGGCTAGAGCCTAATTTTAGGGTGATGTATATGTATTAAAAAGGATCTTTTAGGCCTGGCAAAGGGGTTATTTTGCCAAGTAAAAATTGACAGTTTAAAACTGCATACAGGCTGCAATGGCAGATCTGGGACATGTTTTTAGAGGCTACTTAAGTGGGTGGCACAATAAGTGCTGCAGGCCCACTAGTAGCTTTCAATTTACCAGCCCTAGATATATGGTATACCCGTTTACTAGGGACTTAAAAGTAAATTAAGTGTGCCAATCCGGTATAAGCCGATTTTACCATATTTTAGGAGTGAGCATTAGCACTGGTTAGCATTTGTAAAGTGCACAGAGTCCTTAGGCTAACAAAAATGAATTTGGAAAAACAGGAGGGTAGAAAGCAAAAAGTGTGGTGGAAGACTACCCTAAGGCTGACCGGTCTAATAAACTTCTTTTAAGGATTTGCCAGGAACAGGATTGTTTCTCACATCTTAGGTCGTACTATTGGTTACAAAGACCATGCCTCTTTTGGAAGTTTCTTAGACATGCTTGTTGGGTCAGACCTATTTTAGGTCCACACATTTTTCATCACACATAAAGCACTGAATATGATGTACTGTAGTGCATATTAATCTGCGTAAGGTAGTATATGCTGATAGTGTGGATGATGATGAAAAGGATGTGTATGATCTTGATGGGTTTGAACTTGTGGGAGTGATTCATGTAGTAGTGGGTGTTTATGTCTGAGTCGCAAGGTGGAGATCTGTGCAGTGGTGTTAGCAAGAAGGCACATGGTAGTAGCTTTTCAGAGTGTAGAGGAGAGCATTCTGACCCTAGCACTTCCAGAGTCTAATCTGACCAAAGGAATCTGCCTTGCCTTCTGTTTCTCTTAGCTCTGAGTTGCCAAAGCATGACATCTAGGAAGACATTTACACATAGAAGGCACACAATTGGTTAAGATGATCAGTCTGCACCCACATGACTGTTAATTTCTGTACATTGCTTTAAAATTTAATATCTGACAGATGCTCATAACTTCAAATTCCTCACTTTTAGAATATGCTCTGGGGTCGGACTGGATCATCAAGATCTTTCAGCATAGCCCCTGCGCGCTGGTAGGTGGCCTTGTGCGACTCTCCGTCGACTACACCCTGCCCCGTAAAGGAAGTGACAACTGGAGCCACTTATAAGTGCCACCCAAGCTTCCTGATGTTCATTCCTTTCTCCCCACACCTTCATTCGCAAATCTAGAGCTAGCTCATAATATTTTTTTCATCATTCAACAAGTTTTGTTCTCCTGAAAATGTTTTCCATTGTGTAAGGGAACATGCCCCCTCCTACAACTAGTGAATTTAGGCCTTGTAGGGACTGTCACAAACAAATGTCTGACAGATCACCACAAGGTATTTCTCTGATGTTTGGGCTCAGGCCGCAACACCAAGTCATGTAGGGAGTGTACTTTTGGATTCGAAGGCGATTCTGGAATGTAAAGCCAAGCTGTACATGGCAAAGCATCGCAGTAAGGGCCAGTACCGCTTAAAGTCAAGAACACAGACCAGTTCCTGCTCTGGGGGGGTTGGTCCTGTGCAGATCATAATTGCATTCCAAGTCTTTATGTAAGTCAAAATCCAAGAAAAAGCAGAAGGAGTCCAAGCGGACCTAGTCCCAGCCTCAGCACTCTCCTGAGAAGTCGTCAGGACGTCAAGATGCAGTTCCATACTGAGGAGCTGGTTCCTATTCACCTCGAATTCCTAGGTGCATCGTTGACACCACAACACATTGAAGTGCTTAAGGAGGCCATGCTCTATATCTTTGGCACCCTGCCAGCAGTTCTGCCCTCATCGTTTGTGCCTCCTGATAACTCTTCAGCTACAGCTCTACCTCTGGAGCGGACACCAGATGAGGATGTAGATTCCATTGTCCTCTCCCACTCTGAACCAACATTACTTATTCGAAGCAGTGTTCTGGCACAGTTCCAACACCCATTCACTCTGACAAGTCAGTGTCTTTCCTAGGACATTCCCCACGATTTGTTCCCCTCCAACAACAGTTAGGATCGGACTCTGACCAGAGCCAACCAGCTTCTGGTGAAGGTGGGGCTGAATTCCCCACCCAATATGACAGTTTTCTGGACCTATAAGAAGCCAATTGACTGGACACTTCCACTGACATGGGGTTTGTTTCCATTCTCCGGCCCTTCCCCAGAAGGGTCTGCTTCATTCTCTATGGTCATAAGATGGGCGGCTGAAGTTTTGGATCTGGGTTGAGATAAAAGTATACGATCTCACATATTTGTTACTTGCAACCAGGACAATCCTAATCTGAATCCCTACTGCCATTTGACAAGGCCCTGGCCAACATCCTCATGGGTACCTGGGCTGAGCTCTGCTCCTGCCCACCTGCAAACAGAAAGTGGCATGTCATCATAGACCCACTCCATGTGACCTGCCTTCCTTTTGCACCTCACTTCTCCTCCCCCAGCTGGGTTAACTACCCCCCATAGACAGTCAAATGAATTGAGGCACTTAGGAAGATGTTTTCCTCTGCTAGCCTCGCCCTCAGGTCAGTCAACGCAATGTTTGCTGGGCAGGTACTCCAATGCATTAGTGGACTCAGTCACTGAGATCTTACCAGCAGTCCTAGAAGAATTTCACATTCATTTGGCACAGACCATTCAAGATGGCCAGGGTGCAGCCAAGTATGTCATCCGGTCAGGCCTAAATACTACTGCATTTCTAGAAACTAGTGTGGTGCCTCTGCTGCGTGTGTGGATGAGATCTACAGGCTTCTCTGGTGGCATTCAGGCATTACTCTTTGATATGCCTTTTGACACATCTTGCCTCTTCGGCGAGAAGGCTGACTCTGCCCTTGAACGCTTTAAAGAGAGTAGAGTTATTGCCACCAATTTCACCCCTTTCGAGATATTGCTAGGGGTTTCAACTTCAGAACATTTTCTCCAAAGGCAGTCAGTCATAACCTTCACCATGTGGGTCCTGCAGATAGTCAAACAGGGCTATACCATGCTGTTCCTGTTTGTACCACCACATCTTCCACCCACATCAGAGCAGCTTTCCGAGGTCCATTTGGTCATTTTGCTTCAGGAATTCAGGCTCTTTTGGAGAAAGGAGCCATGGAGAGGGTCCCCCGCCTTGGAGTTTGGAACTGGGTATTACTCCTGTTATTTCCATATGCCAATAAAATGCAGAGGTATTGGTGCTATATTAGATCTTTGACCACTGAATTCTTCCTGCTGAGTGACAAATTCATGATGCTCACTCCATCTGCCCTGGATACAGGAGACTGGATGGTGATGTTGGGCCTGCATGATGCCTATTTCTATGCTCCAGTCCTGCAGGCCCACAAGTTCCACCTGTGATTCAAGGTGAGCCCCAGGTTCACATGCTCCCTTTTGGACTCAACAGTGTCCCTCAGGTGTTCATAGAGGTGCGGGTGTTGGTCACAGCATATTTTGGAGGTTGGTGGCACCAGTAGTCTTCTACCTCAAAGTCTCGCTTGTGAAGGTGTGCTCTCCCCAGTCGGTCCCTCCGGATGCCAACAAACCTTACATCACTGGTGTTCACGATCGAGCTAAAGTCATGCTTCACTTCATCACAGATGCTCGCATTCATTGGAGCCATCCTGGATAAAGAGTAGTTTTGGGCCTTCCATCTACATCAAAAAGTCGAGGACATTCAGGCTATGATTCTTATATTTCAGCTTCTTTCCTGGGTCTCAGTGAGGATGGCTCTGTGACTTGGTCTACTGGCATCCTGCTAGTCCACCAATCCAGGAGGCAACTGTGGGCTCTGCAGTAGGATCTGAAGTCTCAGTGGGACCAACACCAAGGGAACCTGTCAGATTCCGTCCAGGTTCTGAAGGAACTGCAAAAGATCTGCAGTGGTAGCTGCTCATCTTCAATTAGACCAGCCGCAGACCCCTCTCCCTGCCCAACTCGGGGCTGACGGTGGTGACACTCATCCCCGCTGGATTTGAAACTTCATCTGAGAAGTGAAGATCACACTACTCTGGTCTCTGTCAGAAACTCTGCTCCACATCAGTTTGCTGGAGTTGTGTTCCATTTGCTTGCCTTTGAAAGCCTTCCTTATGGACAACACCACGGTCATGTGGTATTGCAACAAGCACTGCAGGTTGGGGTCCTGGGCTCTGTGCCTCTGGACCTGCCAGAATCTTAAGCACCTTGCTCGGATTGTATGCCAACAGTGCAGACCAACTCGTCTAAAGATGAATGGCAGCTATATCTGGAGGTGGTGCAGGGCGCCTTGCAGCAGTGGAAAGAACCCCAGCTCTATCTCTTTGCCACGGCCAAGGATTCGCACTGTCAATACTTTTGCGTGTTTGAGCACCCAAGAAGGCCCCTGTCTTGGATGCGAATTGTGTGTAGAGTGGAGTACGGTATTCTTGTATAGCTTCTGCCCGCTACCTCTTCTGCTCTGCCCAAGTCATCCTAGTGGACCCAGGCCTGTGCAGTCTACACCCCCATGCGTGGTTACCGAGTTGTGACATTTGACTGCATACGATCTACCTCACAAAGTAGTGGATGTGATCTGGTCAGCCATGCGTCCTACAAAGTCTGTTATACCAGTTGATTGGAGAAGGTTGTGGCTTAGTGTGCTGCACACTAACCTGTCAAATGGGTTACTGTTTCTCTTGTCTTTGGCCCCGCAAGGACTTGGAGGGGGCATATGTGTGGTAAAGTGTCTTTTATCTTTCTACTTATAGGTTGTGCTGTAGATGTTCAGTATGTTTAGACATACATATCCTGTATTGGTATGTTCCATTTGGAATGTTAGAATGTTTATATTTGAAGAGAGGCTGGGAGAACTGTTGCTGATCGGATCCCTCTTTACTGGGCTGTGGTTGGAGTTTCTCTTTTGAATAAAGAATTTGCCTACATTTGCAGCCTCTACAGTCTTATTTGTCTTCCTACGTTTTGGACTTCACAGCGTGGGTAAAGGCTTTCTGTCGACCCTTTTGGCCATTTATCGTTTACCTGACCAGTCATCCTTGGTCTCAAATCACCTGTTCTGGTGCATTTTCTCATAGGTGTAGTCCACATTTCCTCCTAAGCCCTCCGAGATGCCACTCTGGCACCTTAACTTGGTCCTTACTTTCCTTCATGTGCACCCCTTTGAGCTGCTGCACAGCTGCCCTCTACATCTCCTGACCCTGAAACATTTTGTTCTCATTGAGATAACTTCCACTTGTCACATGAATGATCTTTAAGTTTTGTCAGTCTAACCACAAACACCACCTTTTTTCAGGACAAACTGGTGATGAGGACTAAAGCAGTCTTTCTCCCAAAGGTTGACTCTCTTTTATATCAGACCGTCAATTCCTCGTACGTTGTTCTTTTGCCCCACATTACCCTTCTAAAGAGAACAGAATCCATCATTTAGACCCCAAAAAAGGGCGGAGATTGCACATAGATCACACCAAATACCATCAGGTGGACAATCGTTTTTTTGCTGAACAAAGGGGGGCAAGACAGTGCAGAAAAGGACTTTGTTTGGGTGTATAGTCCTCTGCATTAAGATCTGCTATTCATTGCCCAAGAAATACCCTCTAGAAGGATTGTTGGCCCCTTCCACCAGGGGCAAAGCTGCTCCCAGTGAGCTGGCAATTGGAGCGCCTGTCCTAGATATTTGTGAGGCAGCTACATGGTTATCAGTGCACATGCTTACAAAGCACTTTCTGTTGTGCAGGACTTTTTCTTCCGAGTCATTCCACAGACCCACCACTGAGGGAGGTACTGCTTTGGTATCTGTTCTAAAGGTGAGGAATCTGCAGATCGACGTATCAGTCAGAAGAACACTAATTACCTTTGGTAACACTCTTTCTGGTGGATATTCTCTAGAACCTCGGATTTCTTACCACCTGCCCGCCTCCTCATGCTGTAGAATGGACTCTTTTTCCATCTGTAAAGGTTCCAGATCAGTGATCTGTACACTGGCACAAATAATTGACTGCTTTGAACTCCGTGTCTGAGGGCACGGACAATGTCGAGAATGGGGATGTCTGTGTGCTTGGGTGGTGTTCAAATGTGGCTCCAGTCATCACTTCTGGGACGGAGTGGAGTTGATGCTCCCTACCTGGACACGGGCTTTGCTGAAAAATCTTACGGATCCAGCCTGGCCCCTGGGGATATTCTAATTGTGAGGAATCTGCGGTTAGATGGAGCATCCAGCAGAAACGGTGTTACGGAAGGTAAGTGTTAGTTCTTGGCCCTTTCTAAAGGGTCAACCCAAACTTTTTGCCTTCCTCCTCCTTTTTTTTCTAACCTCGTTTTTGTTGGCTTTAGGACTACGAGCACTTTATCCCTGCTAATCCGGGCTAAAGTGCATGTGTTTTCTCCTCTAAACATGGTAACATTAGCTCATACCCAATTGGCATATTTAATTTACTTATAAGACCCTAGTAAAGTGCACTACATGTGCCTAGGGCCTGTAAATTAAATGCTACTAGTGGGCCTGTAGCACTGATTGTGCCACCCCCTTAAGTACTCCTTTAACTATGTCTCAAGCCTTCCACTGCAGAGCCTGTGTGTCCAGTTTTAAACTGCCATGTCGACCTGGTAAGTTAAACGTCTTGCCAGGCCTAAACCTTCCTTTTTAGGTCAAGCATCAGCGGGCATGCGCTGTCTGCAAAACCTGTCGTCAATAAAATCGCTCTATTCCCACCTCCTGCTTACCGTTTGCTCATTCCAGCATCATTACACTTTGCAGCCTCCTGTTTCGTTCTGGCAGCCAATACCTCACTTCCTTTCAGCCTTCCTTTCAGCTGAGGAGCACCGGTAAAGTATGGTGTACATACACATGCCTTCTTTATCTCCTGTTTGGGAGAACTTTCTTTTTCTATTGATTCTTCTGTCGCTGCTTTAATGACCTCTTTACAGCTGAAGCCACACAGAAGGCTGCTCAGAAAAGAAGCATTTGCTATGCAATAGGTCTCGCATTAGTCAAAATGTGAGCTAATGGCTTTGCAGATGCTAATGTTTTTTTTTCGTTTTAAATTATGCCTGCAGTAGCATAATAAGCAAAGAAATTTCTTTCACAAAGGAAAGTGTGCAGTACCACAGGCTGTTACTAGGTGTCCCTGAGACACTTAGTAAAGAAATTCCTTTAATGAAGGAAAGGGTGCAGTACCACAGGCTGTTACTAGGTGTCCCTAGAATTTCTTTATTAGGTGTCCCAGGACCACCTAGTAACAGCCTGTGTACTGCGCCCTTTCCTTCGTGAAAGAAATTTCTTTGCTTATTACGCTACTTTTGGCATAATTTGGAACGGAAAAAAACTATTAGCATCTGCAACGCCAATAGCTCACATTTAGATGAATGCGAGACCTATTGCATTGCAAATGCTTGTTATTACATATGTCACCCCTAAGGTAGCCCTTGGCAGTCCAAGGGCAGGGTGCAGTGTATTTAAAAAGTAGGATTTGCAAGTAGTCCTAATAGTGAAAAACTCTTGGATTCGTTTTTCACTACTGCACAGCCTATCTCTCCCATAGGACAACATTGGGATTACCTTATTACATTTTATTGAGTGTAATTTCCAACTGGGAAGCGATAAGACCTCCAAGTCCAGTGTCTATGGAGTCACAATTTAAAATCACAAGTAATGGTGAAGTCGGATTTTAAATTGGAATTCTGAAAATGCCACTTTTAGAAAGTTGTTGCGGCAACAAATTTTAGACGAAATGCTGATGAATCAACCATTCACCCCCAGTCAAGAGATCTAGGTTCAATCCATTGTTCTTTTGCTCACTACACCAACTCAGTTTGGACCCAGCCATATGCAAATCAGTCTTGACCCTGCTTCTCATGGGAACAGTCCAGCCCAAACTGCCAAGCTGGGTACTCCCTGGACCGGAAACGAACATCCTGGGACCAGTTTCAGGGTAACACCCCTCATCAGCCAGGCTAGCTTGAATCCAGGGGCACAGTGAGTGACCCACGTCTGGGCATACCCATCCCACTTAGGGCGAAAAGTGCTGCAGCAACAAATGATGGACGGAATGCTGAATAAATCAATCATTCACCCCCGTCAAGAGATTTGGGTTAAATCCACTTGAATCAAGCTAGCCTGGCTGGCTGATG
The DNA here is from genome assembly GCA_963921515.1 of Calotriton arnoldi. Classification (NCBI taxonomy): domain Eukaryota; kingdom Metazoa; phylum Chordata; class Amphibia; order Caudata; family Salamandridae; genus Calotriton; species Calotriton arnoldi. Next base: position 692,362 of record CAWUFW010004108.1, read on the forward strand.
AGTGATGAATACCCGAAACCGGTCCCAGAATGCTTGCTCCTGATGTAATATGTGAGGTCCTAAGCAGTGCATTTTGGGGGCATAAGTTATAGTTAGCTCAGGTAACTAGAACTGCTGAATTCACTGGTTTTGTACAAGTACAATCTGAGCTGAACTATAACGTCCCTGTGTTTTTTCAGTGAATTTCTAAGGTTTTTCAAATTTGATTTCCAAACTATAACGTCCTTGTAACCTTTGGTTTTTAAAGTGGATTTCTTTGGTTTTTTTTTAGCTAATAGTCGCGTTTGCTGAGTGGTGGAGAAAGGGGGCAGGCCTCTGACCAGCTGTCAGCAGTCCTGCAGTGTGGGGCTTACTGGAGGTAACTGGAGAGGTTCTTGGCCTCGAAGAACCCTCCGCATCCAAGGGGACTTCATCCCCCAACCAGTAGTGTGCCCGGAGGTGCTTTTCAGAGTAGTGGAGAAAGGGGGCGTAGCCTCCAAAGAACTCCCAGCAATCCCACTGTGTGGGACTGACTGGAGCTAACAGGAGGGGTTGTTGGCCCCCAAGTACCCTTCGCAGCCTAGGGGACTTTATCCCCCAACCAGTTGTGCGCCAACACGTGCGTTTGTAGAGTGGTGGAGAAAGGGGGGCGCGGCCTCCGGCAACTTGACAGGCTAATTTTTTTTACTGTTTTATTATAGAAGGGGGGGGGGGGCGCGTGGCCCCTCTCCCCGGCAGATTTCAGCCCAGGAGACCCCATCCCCCGGGGCTCAGCCTTTTTTTTTTCTGTATGTTTTTGGGGAGAGGGACTGCACAGCCCCATTCCACGGGTAGATTTGGCCCTGGGGAGCCCATCCCCTGGATTCTGGCCATGTCTGCAGGGTCCTCCCAGGGCACCCAGTTTCCACAGGGACCGCGGGGGGCCTCAATCCCTCCACGGTCCCTGCTGGCTCCTGCCGGCATTGCTTTTAGAAAAAGGGAGCTGCTAAACATGCAGCTTCCTCTGTCTAAAAGCAATTCTGCTCCACTTCCAGCAAGCAAGAGCATTTTTAGTGCTCTCACTTGCTAGAAGCGGAGCGTTTGCTGTGACTTGGCGGGAGCGGTAAAGCTCCTGCCATGCCACAGCAAATTTGCTATGTCCCGGGGTGCCCACCCCCAGGACATAGCAAGAGCTGACAATGGGGGTAGGGGGGGCGTTCCCCAGGGCCATCAATGGCTCCAGAAGGAGGACCACACGGCTCCCCCTCCTTTCTTATGTGTAGGGCCTGCCCTGTGGAGGTGGCGGTCCCCAGGGCGAGGGGGGGGGGGATCTGTGAAGCCCCCAATCCAAAATTAAACAGCCCCAGGGAGGTGGTGATCTCCAGGGCAAGGGAGGGGGAGGTCCACGGTGCCCTCCTGAACTTTTTTCATTAGCTCCGGGAAGGAGGCCGTCTCCAGGGCGGCATAGGAGTTTGTGCAGGCACTAAAATATGTACGCCTGCATGCGCCTGTGACCTGGCCCACCCAGGGGCAAAAAAAATAGAGAAGCGCAGGAGCCTGAGTTTCTTTTTTAAAAATAATTTTTATCAGTGGGAGCCGAGACTCCAGCAAGACTCCTGCAAAATATTTGATTTAAGTTAAGGTTTTTGTGCTCTTTTCACTGAAAAAAAGCTAAGTTTACAGGGACGTTATAATTAGGCTCAGATTTCACTCGTACCAAAACAGTGAAATTCAGCAGTTATAGTTATCTGAGCTAACTATAACTTAAGCCCCCTCATTACACTGCTTATGACTTCACATATTACAAGCACTTATGACGTGGTCAGTCTTAAATGACATTAGTGAATATATATCTATCTCTCTCTCTCTATATATGTGTGTATATATATCTGTATATATATATATATATATATATATATGTATCCCAGTGGCAGTCGCCGCTGGCTAGTTCTAGTTAGGACCGTGTTTCCATACGAAATGCCTTTTTGTGTTGCAAATAACTTTTGCACCGTTTGACGAATCTGCACAAAACTTTCCATAAAAGTGCTACTTTCTGACTAGTTTACGCATGGAAAGTTTCGGGGTATTCCATCACACTGGGGCCAAAAAAAAAGGGAGGGTCCTAAAACACATTTTCCCTATTTATGTTTCTATAGGAAATTTAGACACAGCTACAGCTCAAACAGCTGAATGGATTTGCACCAAATTTGGCAGAAAGCTAGATCTTGGGCAAGAAAGAGTGATTTTTGTTTTGTTGTAAATTCGTTCAATGGTTTTGGAAAAATTTAGGTTAAAAAGAGATCTTGATTAGCTGCCACCGCATCATCCAGAAAGTGGTGACTGACATCCTAAGGCTCGCAGAAAACACAAAAAAGATATAAGGGGGCTGGGTAGGGATAACCTCATCCGCTAGGCCTGGAGAGAAAAAAGTTTACATTTTGCCGCGAATTCAAAGATCTGCAAATCTACAGCAAAATAAAAAATGTGCATGCTCCTGCGCTTGTTTAGTAAAACCTCCTGGGGTGGGCCAGGGCCCCAGGGATTGATACATTTTATTTGTTTTGGGGAAGGGGGGCAAATCCTCTGAGATGTTCAGGGTACCCCATTCCCCAGGGCTGAGGCAAAAAATAAGAGGCGGGGGCGCACAACCCCTCTCTGAGCCTAAAAAGGATCTTGGAACCCCTTCCCCTGGGGCCAAGTAATAAAATGAAGGGATGGGGCGCGCGGCCTACATCCCCTGGGGCTGAAATGTAACTTAAAGGGGAGGGGACACCCCCCTCCTCTCCGAGCCTTGCAAAGACCCCAGAGACCCCATTACTCTGAAGCGTCATATCTTTTTATTTTTAAAAGAGAGGAGGCCGTGTGGTCCCTTTCCCTGAACTTCTAATGACCCCGGGTACCCCATCCCCTGGGGCCTACTCAGTGACTGTGTCCTGGGAAGCCCACCCCCGGGACACAGGAGTTTCCCTGCCTGCACTCGTGCAGTCAGGCAAACGTGTATTTGCTTTCGTCTAGTGGGAGCAAACACTAATCCTGCTCCCAGGTGGCAGAAGATTTAAAAATGCTCCCCAGGCTGAGAGCAGACTTGTGTTCCATTTCCCTGCCCACACTGGTGCGGGCAGGGAAACAAAACCCATATTGCTCCCACCTGGAGGAAGCATCATAAATGCTGCTGCTCACTGTGCTGGAGCAATGCCTGCTCCCGTTCTATGCAGGGAGCTGGATTGGGCCCTGGGGCTTACCCCAAGGCCCCCAACATGTTGGTTGGTGCCCTGGGTGGGCATTGGTATATCCACCTATGGTAAAGAAAAGCCCTGGGGGATGGGGTACCCGAGATGGCTCAGGGAGAGGGCCCCTCCCCCTTTTTTTTTAAATTTTATTTAAATAAAATGCAGCCCGGGGGGATGGCATCCCCATGGCCTCATGTGACTTGGGGAGGGGGGCTGCATGCCTCCACCCCTTAATGTTTTTACCCTGGCGAACGGGGTCACCAGGGCCCAAAGGCCAACACTGTGCCATTCACGCCAAATGCAGTGCGCGGTGTGAGGTTGGCAGCTTTTGGATGGGCTGTTCATAGTGCCCGTGGCCAATCCCCTGGTGCGCATGGCCAACCCTCCCCTCGAAGGCTGTGTGCAGCGTGTGGTTGGCTGCCTGCAGAGGGGGAGATGGGAGTTTGGGCACAGGGGTTGGCTGACTGCAGTGAGTTGGGTACAGGGCCTGGCCGCAGGCTATGTCTGCAGCTAACCTCTCGAAAGCGCTTAGAAAAATAATGTGCCCAATATAATCAATGGAAGAGCATTCGATGCCAGCAAAGGCAGAAGCAGGACGCTCCCGTCTGCACAGCTCCAGGCTCCCATTTAAAGGCCCTGCAGTTCGTTTTCTAAAAAATACAAAACCAATCATCCCGGCCAGCTGCCTTTCCATCCCGGGTTCCCTCCAAATAAGCAAACAGAGTCCTGGACAGACATTCCCACTCAGTTCTTTGGCGCCATTAATTCACGCCTTCAGCCCATTTTAAAAATCAGTACCAGCTGCCCACATCATTAACAGACGAATGGGCCTAGGATGATTTTCCTTTCTTCTAATTCAGCTTGCTCACCCTTGTCCTGAAGATGAACCCCACTTATTGGGTTCGAAACGCCGTCGACCACCTTACAACATGAACTCCTATTACTCCTTGTAAAATAACTGTGGAGCTCATTATACTGTTGTCAATGCAATGCCTTTTTAAACCTCACTATCACCCTGCATGTCACGCTTCCTTTCACCTAAATGTATGTGAGCACCTGAATACTATACAAAAAGTTGTAAAATAAATGTCTATCATTTATCTGACCTACATGACTCTCCTCTGATCTTTCCTTTGCTCCCTCATGAATTAATTTCAAAATCTTAGAACCAAGTGTTCCCTGCTGGGTCACTTTCTCGCTTTGGACCATTTAGGCCACACCTGAACCACTGTTTCCTTAATATCTCGCCACCCCAGGTTCACATATTGGGGTACCCTTGTCTTCTCAGAAAACCCAATGTAATCAATGGTCGCGTGGATCAGGACTTGGGTACAATTTCAGGCCAACCTTGATTGAGTCCAAGTGAGATACACAAAGTGGATTGGTCACAAAGTCTGTAAATCAGAAAGTCCCACTTCAGAAAGGGTCTTTGTCACTTTCTGGAAGAAAAAAAAACACGTTTAGATTTCTTCAAGTCCCAACACAGAATGGGACTTTGTTTTTTTGTAGTTGCGGAGATCTCTGCTCCGGACAATGCTGAAATTTAGTCTGGCACTTTGGAATTACCAGCTGGATACTTTTCCCAGCAGGTCCTGCTGAAGTTCTGCAGGAAAAGTTTTCAAAGGTTTCCAAACTTACGTCTGGTGCCCAAACAACCACAAGAGGACATTTCTAAGGCCCCAGGACCTCAGGGCAGACTGGCAGAGGCCAATGGCAGGGTCCAGCCCAGGTGCTACTGGTCACCTAAATACTTAATGGAAAAGGAGTCTTTGGGGCCTGAGTCCCAGTAGCCACACAGGTCAGCCAACTAACCCTTGAACTCCAGTTTTTTGTCCTGTGGACAAATGGGAACCGGTCAAGCCCCTCAGGTCACCTCCCCGCTCTCACGCAGCAGCTGCAGTAGTTTTGTCCTTCCAGAGGGTGTCCTGAGGAGTGTACCCTCAGGTGCCACATTTATGGTGGGGGTGACTCCTGGATCTTCCCTACCCAATGGATTAAAAGTTCTCAGAGGCATCCCTACATATTTGCACCAGTTCCTGTTGCCCTGCTGTTAACAATCCCACAGTGTATCTTATTCCCAAAATTCAAGATGGGGAAGCATTTCTCTCCTGGTGCAAAGTCTATGTGCCAACCCAGAGGTGTGGCCTGTGTAACGAGCATCCCCCTCCTCTGTGGTCTCTCAAAACCATTTTGGGTAGTACCTTTCCTCGCACTGGGTGTGTTGCCAGCCTGGCTGTGGGGACAATGTCTGGGCATTTCCAGGTGCCCTCTGTCATTTACTTGTGACAGGGCAGATTCCTTTGACGTTACATTCGTAGGCCCACCCAAACAGTTCTGCCGGCTAAGGGAAGAAAATCCCCTCTCCCTAGGCCATTGTCCCTGCAGAAGGAGCAGTTTTCACTCCTCATTAATGTCAAGTACTTGATTGATAGCTGTTGGTGAGCTAATATATATTAGTGTCCAGGACCTTCAGGTAGGGAAAAGGTAACTTTCTAAAAGTTACTTTTCATAAGTATATATTAAAAATCTAACTTCATCATTGAACTGGGGTTTTAATCAATATTAAAACAAGTGCTGAATTATTTTTCTAGATGGTCGCAAACTTGAGATGCAGAATTAATATTCTAATCTGTACTCTGCTTCTCTAATAAGACAGCCAGGGCTTTTCACAAAGAAAATAGTTTTTTTTTGGGGGGGGGGGGGGACTTGTCACTGCAGGGACACAAAATTAAATTTCTACATGTATAATTTTTAAATGCAATGCACCCTACCTTGTGGATTTTAAGGCCTGTATAAGGTTGACTTATTAATATATAAAAGGAATGTTTTTCCTTCATCAAAAGAAATATTTTGAAAGGTTGGGCTGCAGGTTTAAATTGCAGCTGTCGGCTACAATGGTATGCTTAACTATGTTTACCCTGCCACAGTAGTGGATGGCATAGTAAGTACTGATCCTATGCAGAGCCTGCTTCAGTATGACATTGTGCTCCTCAATAGTTTTGCCAAAAATCAATGTAATCTCAGAAGTGCACGATATTTTCTAAGCCTTTAAAAACTTCACTAATCATGCGTTGGAATACCCTCGCCGCCGCTGACAACCCAAAGGCATGTGAATAAATTGAAAAGCTCCCTTCATGATAATGAAGGCTGTCAGTGGCTGGATTCCTCATGGAGTTTAGTCTGATGATATGCACTTTTCATGTCCAACTTTCAAAAGTATTTCCCCCCTTTTAACATCAAAACCAGCTCACCAATGTTGGGTAAGAAAAAAGTGTCTGCTACCACACTTTGATTGAAGGCTCTGAGGTCAACACAAAACCTTAACTGCCCATCAGGTTTTTAAAACATTTTTTATGATGACAACAGGTGATACCCAACCATATGCTTCTACAGGTGCTGTGATCCCTTCCTGCAATATTTCTTGAATTACCTTTTTAACCTCTTCCCAAACCACCACTGGCTCTCTCCTGAGCCTCTGTTAAACTGGGACTGCTCCTTTCTTTAGTATAATTTTGTGTACATTTCCCTAGAAGTTGTCCAAGCTTGTCTTCACATATGTTTTACACCATCTAAGATCTCTGATTAACATTCACCCTCCACCACCATAACCTGTAATGGGGTGCTAGGGTTGACTGTGATATGCAGGTCATACTGGTGTAACCACCTCAAAGTTGGAGGTCCCTGCTCAGCTGTGTACACTACACTATGTTACATTACACTACTCTACACTAGCTACATACACATTGCCCTGTATGTACCTTTTCTCAAATGTAATGTGTGCATCCATATAACCCAAAATATTAATGGTTTCGTCTCGATCCCTCCTGGGGAAATATCTGTGGGCTTTTATGTCACACTACCCCACTCACGCTTGAACATTGTCTTGGGAATTATGGTGTACATGGACCCTGTATCCACCATAAGCTGGATCAGTTGCCCATTTACTTCAAAAGTGGCCTTGGGTCTATTCTTCCTCTTGACTTCTGCCACCTCTCCCTCACATCCCACACTCAAGTGCAGCCCACGGGTGACTTTAGCATTTATATGCTATAGGTATACTTTCTGCACCATATACCATGGCCTTATAAGACAGTTAAATAAGCCAATCTGGGATTAACCCATTTCTACATATTTTAGGGGTCAGATCACATACACTTGCCACTAGACAGCAGTACCCCAGTGTACAGAGTCCAAAAAGCAGCAGTAAAATTTAGGAAAAAGGGACATTTCCTCACACATACATAGAGGGTCTTTTGGCCAGCGTTGTTCTTTATACCTTGCTCTATTAAGTTGCCATTCTCATTTTGGTTCCACCCATCACAGCATACTGCATGGGTGCAATGGGTCAGTCTACTCTAATCATTGGCTGTCCTTACTGTACGTGAGACATTTTCCTGTGTACATTTAAGCATGCGCCAACATAGTAGTGCCCTTCAACGCTAAGGCTTGTGGGCCAATGGCTCCTTTCATTTTCTTTGGCAGCGGAAAAGCATCAGCATTGTTCTGCATATGAAACCTCATTTGCGACATAGGTTAGTGAAGGAGAAAACACCCTAAATTTTATTTCTAGAACATAAAAGCGCTATGGATTCCATAGTCTTAAAAGGTCTTTCATGAAACTAGGGAAATAGGCCTTTTATTTAATTAAATTTCTCTTTGTGTTTAATGATGGGTTTTTTAATGAAGTTTGTAAATGTAAAGTCTGCAGAGCTGACTGCCATCTAACAGCTAAAGACTTTTAGTCTCGTCATATCTCGGCCTGAGTGCTCTGTGCGTATCCAAATGGACTCCTCTATTACGTTTGTAACCCATCTAGCACGCTTGGACCTTTCACTTTGACATCGTCATTACATTTTTATAATTGTGCTTTATAATATGCTACTTCTTGCCAGTATCGGGGTTACTCTAGGGAATAGGTACTCACAAACATTTCCCTGGGGGGCTGCAAAGTACAGTCTGTGGCATGCCCGAGGGCCTCACCGATGCCAGCAGGGCAAGGGTCGGGGTGATGAAAGGTGGAAATAGGGGGGACTCGAAATAGATGCATGGTATTGACAACAAACCGAGCCTTTACATGACATCTGCCACCAACGCTCTATTGGCATGCACTAAGAATTAGTCAAAGCAATGCTCATGCATGTTAATAAAATACATTTTTTTGAAGTTTGCAGAGTTTATTATGTTTTTACATATTTAGTACAAGATGTCTTTAAAACTAAAGGTGTTCCTAAAGATAAGTTGTCCAGGACACCTTCTTTTCCGTTACTTTAGTTAACATGTAAGTAAAGGAAACCCATTTCTTTCACAGTTTTCTGAATGTACCTTCTCTGTCAAGTGAACAGCAGCAAAAGTGAACAGCAGCCCAGTGCTGCTGTGTTCACCAGGGCGATACAAAAGGGGATGATGGACGGAACGTTTGAGCCAATCAAACACTCACCCCCAGTCAACTGATCTGGGTTTAATCCATCATCATTCTTTAGCTCACTCCACCACCCCAGTTCAGACATGGCCATATGCAAATCAGTCTGACCCTGTGCCTCATGGGAACAGTCCAGCCCGAACTGCCAAGCCATGTCTTCCCTGGACCGGAAACAAGCATCCTAGGACCGGTTTCTGGCATTTCAGCCGTCATCAGCCAGGCTTGCTTGAATCCAGTGGCAAAGTGAGCAAGGGACCCACGTCTGGGCATACCCCCGCCAACTTAGGGCGACCAAAGCGATACAAAAGGGGATGATGGATGGAACGTTTGAGCCAATCAAACACTCACCCCCAGTCAACTGATCTGGGTTTAATCCATCATCATTCTTTAGCTCACTCCACCACCCCAGTTCAGACATGGCCATATGCAAATCAGTCTGACCCTGTGCCTCATGGGAACAGTCCAGCCCGAACTGCCAAGCCATGTCTTCCCTGGACCGAAACAAGCATCCTAGGACCGGTTTCTGGCATTTCAGCCGTCATCAGCCAGGCTTGCTTGAATCCAGTGGCAAAGTGAGCAAGGGACCCACGTCTGGGCATACCCCGCCAACTTAGGGCGACCAAAGCGATACAAAGGGGATGATGGACGGAACGCCTGAGCCAATCAAACACTCACCCCCAGTCAACTGATCTGGGTTTAATCCATCATCATTCTTTAGCTCACTCCACCACCCCAGTTCAGACATGGCCATATGCAAATCAGTCTGACCCTGTGCCTCATGGGAACAGTCCAGCCCGAACTGCCAAGCCATGTCTTCCCTGGACCGGAAACAAGCATCCTAGGACCGGTTTCTGGCATGCGTGGGTCCCTTGCTCACTTTGCCACTGGATTCAAGCAAGCCTGGCTGATGACGGCTGAAATGCCAGAAACCGGTCCTAGGATGCTTGTTTCCGGTCCAGGGAGGACATGGCTTGGCAGTTCGGGCTGGACTGTTCCCATGAGGCACAGGGTCAGACTGATTTGCATATGGCCATGTCTGAACTGGGGTGGTGGAGTGAGCTAAGGAATGATGATGGATTAAACCCAGATCAGTTGACTGGGGGTGAGTGTTTGATTGGCTCAGGCGTTCCGTCCATCATCCCCTTTTGTATCGCTTGGTCGCCCTAAGTTGGCGGGGTATGCCCAGACGTGGGTCCCTTGCTCACTTTGCCACTGGATTCAAGCAAGCCTGGCTGATGACGGCTGAAATGCCAGAAACCGGTCCTAGGATGCTTGTTTCCGGTCCAGGGAGGACATGGCTTGGCAGTTCGGGCTGGACTGTTCCCATGAGGCACAGGGTCAGACTGATTTGCATATGGCCATGTCTGAACTGGGGTGGTGGAGTGAGCTAAGGAATGATGATGGATTAAACCCAGATCAGTTGACTGGGGGTGAGTGTTTGATTGGCTCAGGCGTTCCGTCCATCATCCCCTTTTGTATCGCTGTGTTCACCAGGGGGCCGCAATTAAAGGTCAGGAGAGCCACATGGAGCCCCCGGGCCGTAATTTGAGTATCCCTGCTCTTGGGTCCTTTTGATTATTGATACACTTTAGTCAGTATTTTCTTTCAGCTTTATTTTCTCAGCTGTTATGTCTGAAGCGAGAAAAGAGCAAGTGAGCCAAAACCGGCACCAATTCCTCGTTTGTATGTATCCCTAGGAGCTGTGACCTGGGAAGTCAGTGCTGCCAGATGGCTTAAACTCCTAAGGTAGCTCAGTCGGCCAATGCATGTGCTGCAGAAATGATTGCGACGAATAATGGTCACAGGTTCAAATGCTCACATGATTTAAATAGTCTGCCTGTCACATTTCCGACTGCTCATTTAGCTTTTAATAGCAAAGCTGTGATGCTTTGAATCACGCATTTGTGTAGCAACAGTCATAAAAAAAAAACGCAAGGCAAGTACAGTGCCATATTATTTCATTGTGTTCTTATTCGATTAAGTGACATTCTCTGGGTATCCATTTTGCCCATATTTTCTTTTAAAAATATTTTATTAGCTAGTCCTGTCTCACCAGTGTGGCGTGTTTAAAATTCATCTATTTGAATTTTCTACAAAACCTAATTGTTCTTTCATCGCTTTAGTGTTTAAATATTGTCCTTATTTGAGTCTTATTCACCCCCCTCCAGCCTTCTCTAAGCACTGCACTGCCAACCTTGCACCTCGTCTGCGTTAACAGTGGCGCCCATGTTACCTTCTACAAATGGAAGTCAACTAGTCAATGGAGCCTTTCCGATATTTCGATCTTAACAATACTTCTTTAGCCAAATTCTCATCAAATATTTGGTTTATTTTTAATGACATCCATCACACAACTCCGTGCTTTACATCAAGCCTTATTCAGGTCTGCCAGAATCCTTGAAATGTGGGGAGAAACTGTTTTTGCCTGACTTGTGTGGTTTTTTAGGTCGAGCCTGAGTCTGCGCGCATTCGCTGCTCTGGCGATCTGCTGTAGTAGAGTATGGCAGAGAAGCCCCACCCACGTTTTTCATTGGCTTGTGTTTTTGTCCTTTGTAAATGCTGGCTTCTGATTTAGTAATTGGCTTGTTAGTCCCTCCTTATCGTCATTTGTAACCTCCCGTGGCTACTGGCCCCTTTACTTTGGTTGATACACGGTATGTATTTTTAAAACTGTAAGCACTATTTTGTTTAAAGAGTTTCTCCTACTGCAGGCACGACATGCTTTCCTGCAACATTCAGTGCAGAGTTTAATGACCCCAGCGCGGAGGGCAAAACAATAAACACAGCCCAGGAGTCTGCAATTATGCCCAGCTGTCTGAGCCCTTCCGCGCATTGTGTGCTCTTTGCAGTACTGTCACTTTAATTGGCTCCTTTGTTGCTGAAAAAAGCGCAATTAAAAAACGGGAGGGCCGGACTCTGCCAACCAAACACTGCTCTCTTCTTTCTCTGCTGGACAGCAGTCCCCGCATTCAGTTAGACACTAATATTTTGTGGGCTGCTTTCACCGAGCGCTGAGTTGGGCTTTGTGGTGCTCGAGACTTCCGTTGCCGGCTGCGAACTTCTGATTTTTTTTTCCAAGGAGCTGCATAAAACGGAGCTGGTTTAAGAAATTATGGGGAAAGTTGTCATCTCTGTGCAGAGATGCATCCCTGAGGAGAGGGAAAACAGCCCCACATGCATGGCTGCTCACGTGTGGAATTTATCACGCTGTGGAGTCATTAGCCATTTTGAAGTGCCCAGACACCCGCCTGACTGAGTGGCGGTTCCTTCATTGGGGCGTCGCCCCCTGCTTTGTCGCAGTGCGAGAAGGCAAAAACATAAAATGGTAAAACTACCATTTTATGTTTCTGCTTCTCGCACTGCAAGAAAGCAGAAGTGCCTGGTTGTGGGCAGGTGGGTGGGCGGTCCTGCTCGAAGGCATGGGGGGAGTGGCTTGCCCACTGTTGTGGGTACTGACTGTTTGGTCGGCCCCAGGGCCGACCAACCCAGTCATGCACGCTCACCCTTTTTCTGTATGAAGGCTGCTGCATGCAGCCTACATAGAGAAAATGGCCCGTCTAGGGCGCTCTCCTGCTGCGCCTCACCAATCACAACGCTGCCATTGCAGTGTTGTGATTGGCTTAGGGGAGCAGGAGGAGGGAGGCTGCTTAAAACGCGCCAGTACTCCAGAGCAGCAGGAGCTGAGGCGGCAGCGCGTGATGCAGTCGCGGAACTGGAGGAAGGTAAGTTTTTTTTTATATATATATAAAGATTATTTACCGTCCCACTTCCCCGCTCCCCCTCCCGCGAGAACCCACCCGCCTGTTTTGCCGGCCGCGACTGGAAAAAGGTTAACCTTGGGTGCAGAGTTCAAACAAAAAACTGAGTTTGCGAACTGACTCCCATCTGGTGCTTAGTGGAATCTTAAAAATGCCGCTGTATACGCTTGTGCCGCCCTTTACTCATATAAATAATCTGAAGAAACCACTGTTATGCAAAGTGCTTTAGTGTTTAATACAAAGAGTAAAGCTGCCGTCAAACCGATGAGGTCATTAAATGGGAGGCCTCGTTCAGCTCCTTCATTTTGTGAAAAGTTAGTCAAGGCCATGTGCTTAGCCAATCAGAACGCTCGTTACAGCTCACACGAGCGTTCGATTGTGTTTTACGATTGTGATGTACAAGCCCTGTTTTAATGACCTTGGAATAAGTATCTCCTGTGCCATAAAAGCGCTCTAGAGAGTACAGAAGATGTTTATAGCCTAGTTCTAAAGTACTAATAGGTAGTTATTACTTACATAATGTGGATGTACACGTATACTGCAGCAGGACATATATAACAGCAGATAATTGCTGTCCTTACCAGAGCCTTCGACCTGTTCCGATTAATGGCGCCTGCATGCCTTGTTGTGGGGGTTTGATATTTTGTGTCTATGATGGAGGAGTTTTGCTAGCCCACAACACAGAGCATGCAAGAAATCTCCTGTTATTGCCTCTGTTGCGCAGCGAAGCATTCAAGGAGCACTCCGGCGGGTGCCCATAATATTGGATGGCGCCGTGCCAGGCATTTTGTTGTATGATCACAAACACCTTACTGTACTGATGAAAGTTTATAATGCACTCATAAAACATGACTGGGTCTTCGCGTGCTAAAACGCTGCCATATTTCTTATCCCTATTGATTGCATTATCTAAATGCGATTTATAAAACCCAGTATAAATACTAACAACAAAGCATCAATATCTGTGTTTAATCGTACGCAAACTCACATCAATTTTATATTTCTCTCAGCCAGGGAAGCTGCAGTGGGCCTGTAACGAGGACACTACATTTTGTCAGCATGAAAAACTGTTTACTCTAAAGGGCCCTTAATCAGGCAATCAATCATGTCACTTATAAAGCGCACTACATACCCGCGAGGGTCTCAAGGCGCTGGGGGAAGAGGGGGGTGGTGCTGCTACTGATCGAAGAGCCAGGTCTTGAGGAGTCTTCTGAAGGCCAGTAGGTCTTGGGTCTGTCGGAGGTTGGTGGGGAGGGTGTTCCAGGTCTTGGCGGCGAGGTGGGAGAAGGATCTGCCGCCGGCGGTCGTTTTCCGGATGCGGGGGACTGGCGAGGGCGAGGCTGGTCGAGCGGAGCTGGCGGGTGGGGGTGTAGAAGCTGAGTCGTCTGTTGAGGTAGGCTGGTCCGGAGTTGTGGAGTGCTTTGTGTGCGTGGGTGAGGAGCTTGAAGGTTATCCTCTTGTTGACAGGGAGCCAGTGCAGGTCTCTCAGGTGGGGTGTGATGTGGCTGCGTCGGGGGATGTCGAGGATAAGACGTGCAGAGGCGTTCTGGATGCGTTGCAGATGTATGACACCGGTCCTGGCTCCGATGCGTGCCTCGCTCTCAGCTCACGTCATTAGTACGTAGGCTAACTGCCTATTCGATGCAGATATAGTGCCTAATATTATTCTGAAACGTCTATGCGCCGCAACCACGAGTCCAGAAATTGGGGCATCAAATTAAAATGTGGCACAATTGTATTTTTAAATACTATTAAGGAGAGCTGAAAATATATATTTTGTCTACCTACGTTGCTTTTCTGATAAGAACTGAGAAATCAGATTTTGTTTCCAACTTCGTTTCCAGACTCATATTAGTAAAATGCAGAACACGTATTTTATAGTTCCGATTCGTTTTTAATCCTAATGCAAAAATCTTCACGTTTTATGCACTACAACATTTGTTGTGTCTATCACGCAATCTAAAGCCAGTAAAAAATAGCATTTTCTCGATTTTTGCTCCAGTGGAAACATTATAAAGTATAATCCCATGTCTGTGATAATAAAGCATCTGTTCGCCTTTTGGTTTCATCGATCAGCCCTTTCCGATCCTCTGGAAATGTGATTGTAGTCGATCTGATAATAACTTTAGACAGAAAAGGCCTACATCCACCACCAGGCGCTTTCAAAGACTCACTATTTATGTAATTAGGTCTCCAAGCGCTTGTGACCGGAAGCACTTTTGGTCATCAGCGCCGAGAGGCCCAAGTGGAGGTTAGTGCACTATATACGTGTTCTTGGTCGGTTGTGATTCCCGGCTTTGTTTTGGAGCTGAACGTGATCTGCCGCTGTCTCGTGGTAGGTGTCAGTTTATTATGTCTCTTGTATGTATGATAAAAATACAATTCGACCTGTATAGTGTACAATCACAGCAATGTGTGCAGATATTTGTGTATGCGGCTAAAGCATTAGAAACTGCCGCTTGCACTCCATCCATTTTGTAGAAATCAGTGGCGGCTGGTGACATTTGAAAGTGGTAGGGCGTAAAATGATTGTTATACTGCACCATAGCGAGCGTAGCGAGCGAGCCCGAACATCCAACGGGGGGATCGGGGGGGTTGTCCCCCCGAGAAAATTTTGAAAAAAGAGTGGACAAATGGTGCATTTTCAAGCAAATTTGAGAAAGCAGGAAGGTTAATAAAGCAATTGTGAAAGTGCAGTTATTACAATTAAAATACCAAAAATTAGGTAATGCTTGTCAGCTTTACCAGGTGCTGAAAATAAAAATATAACAATTTATTTTTGAAACATTAGGATAATCAAACAAAAAATGGGGGAAAAACATAACGCTCTAATTTTTACCTTGCAGTTTGCATGCAGCTCTTAGATGACAGTTAATAGCTCACTGTTCTATGTTAGGATTTTAACTTACAAACTGCAAGTAACAAAAGGATCTCTCTGACAAAAGCAGTGACTCACTGACCTATTTACATCATGTGCATTTTGTGATCTGCATCAGGTACATGTTCTTTGCAGCAGGCACATTAACCTTCTGCGCTACCTTTCCATGAGTCAAAACTTCCACTAGACAAAACTCTGATCTCTCTCTAGGGAAAACATTAACCATCAGCGTTATCATGACATGTTTATTGTTTCTGAAAATTGCCAGAGGCCAGTGGTTGCGAGTATTCTTAGAACCATAATATACTTGCAACTCCATTCAAATTACGCACTAGACAAGAAAGAGAGCAATTTGCTGCCTAAATAAAAAGTACCAACATCCTGGAAAAAGCAAAGTAAAGCATGTGAAATGTAAGCAGGAAGAACATGGTTGCCAATCCACCCATCAATCAGTCATTGCAGTACCTCAGGATTGGGGCACTTCCCCACCCGGGAAAACAATGCTGTTCAAAAAAAGACAAGAAAACAAAAGTACTGCTTCACTGGCAAACTCTGCAAAGTAGCGCTAATATGTTTGGGTGTGAATAATTCCAATCTAGCCACTTTGCGAACACTCTGACTTGCTTTATTTCGTTTTTTTTAAATTTATTTTTCATAGTTTGAACCTTTTATTCCCAAATATGATAACGTTTCTTCAGAATTAAAGTGTAATTAATTAACATGTGGAAATGGTCCACCCGGTACAATAAATTATATTACTGCATTTGGGAGTCATTCATTATATTTGCATCTAAGGTAAGGATGTACTTTACGTACAAACGCTCATTGACCAAGCCTTAAGCGGATACCAGGCGTCATTTTTGCAAAAATACTGGTTTTACACTGCGGAAGGACGAGTATGCAATGTTTGCCCACTCTTAATAATAAGAGTCCATCGTTTCTCAGATGGCGCGAAAGAGGCCTACCCCAGCTCACACAGAGTACACCACGTACAGATTGCCACACGTGGTCGCCGGCCTGGGGCTGAGCCTTGCACTCTCTCAGGTTTCATTTCCTTTACAGTAAACGCCTGGGTAGGCTTGTCAATAGCTCTTCACTAACCATGAAGCCAGAAGCAGTTTCTGCAATAACCCGGCTTGATTCAGCTGCGCGTGACACCAGGATGCAGAGTGAGAGCCGGGGATAGACCTGCACACGATGGACATGACGTAAACCATGCTATACTAAATATTCACTAATTTACATTCGACGGACTCAGTACTGACCTTATTGTTCGAAACTGCAGAGCAAAAATCGCAACGTCACAGCTTGCTCCCAATAAAGCAGCCTTTTGCGCACACGACAGCATGGTGACATAACGTTTCCCCTTCCAAAATAGGTGGACTTTGACACCTGCGCCTTGTCTCCACTTTCGTGTCAGTATTTGTACAGTAGTTGTATTCCACCAGGATGAACATTTAACAAAAAAAAATGCGACGAGGGAGACGGATCCGAAACAAAAGAGACACACGCAAGATGTACACCAGACAGAGTGCACGCCGAAGCCCTGAACATCCAAACAATATCCTAATAGCTCCTTGCATTTCCCGACACCCAGACTACTCCGCACTTCTCACCCTACCTAGCACCTCCCTGTTCCTCACGTGCCTAGAACTGGTCCCTGATCTACAACTCTTCCAGCAACATTCCTCAGCAGTGCCTAGCACTGGGCTCACCACTGTTTTCCGCCCTCTTCCACCACCGCGTCCTACTGGAGTTGGCAGTCCTCCTCTGATCTCCTTCTCCCACCTCGCTGACTTCAGGAGTCGACTCAACACCTGGCTGTTCGAGTAGCTCCACCTCCTACAAGCGCCTGGATACCTCTCTGGGTGATTAGCGCTCTACCAATCTCGGATTCATTGTTGTTTGTTCACCACATAGTGCTCCACCCCATACCTGGCACCACTAGCTTGCCATGAATGGGCCTAGATCTGCTCCCTCCACCTCACCAGGGACAACCACACTACAGTCTGAGAATTAACTAGGCAGGACTAGGCTAGCGTACTAAAAACGCTACACACCCATAAATGGCACCATATGTCAACCTTAGATGTCACCCTTTACCTACACATCGGTGTCTGCAGCCTGCGCATAGACCCCCTCAGCTATCTTACCATCTGCTTTACTTTCATCATGGATACAAGAACTGGTAAATGTAAGGATTTATCTAACACAAGTTTATTGGCCACAATGAGGGGAACCCTCAAAAACGGTTCCTTATTTCTTTTTAGGCCGCGCATATCTTTTATGATGTTTTAGACTCCCCAGGCCTTCATTTTCTATCACGGCTAAGGCACTATACCGCCCACTAACTGAGTTCAGTGTATTGGCTAGGAACGGGATGGGCCACGGGTTCCTGACGGGAACCGAACCTATGGCCGCAAGTTAAGCAAGGATCACTGCGGTGGCTGCTTTAACCCACGGAGCCATTTTACTGCGTTAAGATGGTCAGGGTGTCAAGAATCGTCAATCGTGTGTACAAAAGACAACACAGTTTACAGGTAAAAAAAAAACGAGACTGACGCTTGCCCATTGGCAGGTAGTTAAATCCTCCATAAATGGCTGATGGGTTATTTACAACGTCTGTTTCAATCAGAATTTGTGACGAATCCCCGAGCTCCAAGAGCAGACGGGCCTTTCAGAAGTTCTAATATTGCAGACCAACTCCCGGCGCGTCTTCTCTCTCATCTGCCTCTCCGCCACCCTCCCCGTCGCACCCTCATCTCACCTGTTCTCTCACCATTCTCCTTTCCGACCCTCCTTTCTCCCGCCTACTCCTTCTTTCTTCCTCCTGCCCTCTGCTTGCACCCCTCCCCCGCTCCACTCGGAGGCCAGGTGACAGATCTGAGATTCTCATGAAGGCCTTACCCTCTTGCTCTGCTCACTGCTCCTTCCTGAGCTTGCCCCTGCTCGGTGCTCCCAGTCTCTTACGTAGACCAGCACCGATCCCTGGGTTTACTGTGGCACGACTACATGGATGGCTCCTACCCGGAAACAAACAGCTCTCTCTGCTCCTCGCCAGGGCTAGAGTCAAACCCTTCTGCTCACCAGTCCCAGTATGGCTCCTTACTGCTCGCCGGCCTTTCCCAGAAAAGGTTCTTGTCTTTAGCTAGGCCCTGTGACCAGGATGCAGAGTGAGAGCCGGCCCCGGGGATAGACTTGCGCACGATGGACATGTCATGACGTAAGCCATGCTATACTAAATATTCACTACATTCGACGGACTCCGTACTGACCTTATTGTTCGAAAGTGCAGAGCAAAAATCGCAGCGTCACAGGCAGGTTGCACTGAAGACACGGGATGTGTCGTGTGTGTGGCGCCGCGCGGTCTGCTGCGAGTGCGACGACATCACAACATGGCCAATCACTGTCTGCATGGCTGCACAGTGATTGGTCATGCGTTTCCAAGTGCCACCCATGCACGGCACCCAATGCCGATTATGCCAGCCTCAGTCTGCGCAGTGAACGCGTGCCTCAGCCAATCCAGACGCTGCTCCAGCAGCGCCTGGATTGGCTTGAGCAGGGATACACCCCCGCCCATTAGGAGACCGGGGGCTGCGGCATGAAGCAACCCTCGCTCTCCTAATGTGCAGGCTAGTGCGCATGTTCGGGCTGGTCGGAAAAATGACCAGCCCAAACCCAAACATGCACACTATTGCTGCTGCGCTTCACTGACTGTCAGTCAAACCCTGATGCTGCCGCAGCCCCACCCCCTTCAGTGTCCTGATTGACTCGGGCGTGGCCCGGTGACCCGCCGCCGCCGGCCAGGAATTCGTGAGTTAGAAGTGGAACGATTTCGAAGACGATGTTGGGGCCATGTGGCATTAGTGGGGCAACGCCCCAGCGCCCCAATGGACTCAGCGCCACTGGTAGAAATGCTGCTTTCTTTATTTTCCGTGTAAAAATACTGGGGAATATGGAAATGTGGTTAGTGCAGGTCCTAGTTGCTGAATGTTTGCACAGAACGAACGTCCTATTTGCGTTGTGTATATCTGTGTTCGAAAGGTCGCTCGGGCTGTTTTCCTTGGAAGGGAGGCTGCGTCTGTTATGAAGGGTAATAAACGGAATTCATGCAGCTTGCATTGCTTTTGACATCTCTATAAAAGAACTGCTCTGCAATCACCCTGGGTGCGCAGCGCACCAGTCACAACTGAAAATCACGCAACACGAAACAGCCAATGCAGGGCAACCCACACCCAGGAGCGGAAACCCGAGATTGGCGTTTCTGGTCCTTAAAGCTCTTATTCAGACACGTTGACGACTTGCTCGCTGGAAGTAAGTGTCACGACTAAATAGTAGTAAACCATGCTGAGTCCGGGTCTCTGGCTCTCAGCTTTCCCCTGCTGCACTGCCTGAGGGCCCAGCCATCCTAACAGTGCATGGGGGAGGGGCTCTGATGTCTCCAACCATGACACAGGTGTGTGTGCGCGCCAGCCAGGGGTATAAAGACGACTCGGTGCTGCTTTGCGAGTCTGATGGTAATTACTCACCCATCCAACCAGCAGCAATGCCGTAGTCCGCAGCACCTACTTTGTGGTGACATGAGTGAGTCTGCCATAACCGGACAAAGTTAGTGACTGAAGGGGGGATTTCTGCAGATCACCATAATAAGGCCTTCCCCGGCCAGTATGTGCTCAATTAAAGTACAGCGGAATCAGGTAAGTCGAAGAGACAGTGCTATTAGTACATCCCTCTGCCTACTAATGTTAGTCACTAGACTCCCAAGCTTCCGTGTTCATGCCAAGTCGATATCCATGCCACGCATTAAATGAAAAGGAAATGCTTCAGTGATTATACTGCAAAAGATATGTCACAGAAAGTTATGCAAAGCAGTTGAATGTTAAAACCAGGTTGCTGCTGACAAAGTTTAGAAATACAAGGAAGAAATTGTCATTGTATGATAAAATGATGAGCTACATTCCCTAAGCGCTAGTGTCCAAGTAAATTCATCACCCTGTCAATCATGGTATTGTACATGTTAGCTTGTGGTTCTATCCAGTATGATTAAGAATAGTTGTGCTTCTGCGGTACCAGTAAATTGCAGTTTATTTTGTTGTTCATTTTAGTTCCATATTCCCAGAGCATTCTCATTATGTGTCAAACTTCTAAGGTTTCTTAACTCCCACAACTCTAAACAGTAGTATTGACTGAGCTGTTCTTCACACCTTCTGGTTTGCTTGAAAATGCACCATTTGCCCACTCTTTTTTCAAAATGTTCTCGGGGGGAGAACCCCCTGTAGGTGGTTCAGGCTCGCTCGCTACCCCTGCTCGCCGCAGTGAAGTACGACAATTGTTTTACGCCTCACCACTTTCAAATGTCACCAGCCGCCACTGGCCTGACTGCTGTAGCGGTGCACGTGGAGACGGCCATGGGTGTCTCCTAGAAAGGCGATTGTGTGTTCTTGCTCAAACCAGATTTTTCTGTAGGAATTGTAGTTTATCTCTAGGACCAAGGGTCTAAAGACCTAAGTAAAGAAATCTAAAATAATTGACCAAAATAGTAAACTCATGTCATAAGAAGCAAAGCATTGTTCATCATCCAGAAATCCTACAGCGGCCGAGTCCTGTACTCATTATCAATGTGTGGACCACTAGGAACTGAAATAGTACATTACTGCGTGCAGGTAATAGAGCGCAATAAATTGTAACGTGAGTTTTTAAAGACATCTTTATTGAGATTTTCAGCATAGAAAATACAGACAATTTCTTTCGATATACTCGGCATGGGCACGTACAGACGTGGCACCTCTAACAGAATTTAGTTAAGCCAGACCCGCTGTGAGCATGAAGTATATCAGTTTCAGAAAGCATAACTCGCTCAGATTAAAGTAATACTCTTGTCCCCTTCCCCCAGACTAGCTGAGAAAACCCACCAAGCAGATCCAAATCCTCCCAACCAGGCATCACAGGCCCAACGTGACATATAGAAATAGGTGTATTAATTACAAAAAATATTCTGAACTACACCATTATCCCTCCTCCTGCTGCTTATCTGTTTATTCTGTTATATTACTTCAATCTCTCCCTCTTGTTTCCTCCATCCCACTCTGTTCTTTTTAGGAGGTTTCCTCCGTCTTGGGTTTCTTTTCTCTCTTTCCCTTTTGTCACCCCAGCTTCTCTTCAATCTCATTTTCTCTCTAAATGTTGGCAGCAGACCCCCTACTGAGCCGCCCTCCATTGGCTAGCCCTGCTAGTTGTACTAGTTACCAGCCTGGTCATTGGCCAGGCATTGGTTTAAGAGAGCGCTACTCAGAGGCAGGCCCGTCATCAGGGTGTATTTGCGGGGACCCTGTGCCATGGGTCCCGCACTTTTCAGGGCCCTGTGCTCCTGCACAGGAAGTATTTATATAAGTATTTATATAATAGAAAATACGGCCCTGGTCAGTTAGTTTGTAGTGTAGCAGCTATCAGAGACCACCACAGCAGGGGGCTGTGCCAATCGCTGGAGTTGCCTTGTAGACGAAATCATTTTTTGCTGGCCAATCGCTGCAGTTGCCTTGTAGAAGAAATCATTTTTTGCTGGCCAATCGCTGGAGTTTCCTTGTAGAAGAAACCAATTTTTGCTGTCTTGGAACATTCTCTTCTACTTAGAGCAGCGGGGCTCCGCATGAAGATGTGTTCCCATTACCCACAAAAGCTTCTAAACCCCCTGTATTGAGGGCCCTTGAAGGGTCTCTTGCACCTGGGGTGACAATTGTATGCAATATTTGTGCACATGCTAAGCCTGCCTCTGCCGCGTGCACTGCAACCATTTGCACCAGGAGTTAATGGTAATGGACTTTGTGCTAAAAACCCCTTCCCCTAAAGGTGTAAGACGGTAAACAGATGAAGGAGAAGGGTCTATACCATGACACCAGTACTGAGGTTCCTACTGTGTGGTCAGTTGTGAGGTACAGCTTTGCACTCAGACTCCCGTGCATCCCAGCTGTTTATACTTTTCTTTTTACAATGTTTATTTCAGAAGATTGTAAATAAAACTGCACCCTAAAGCGCCGGAGGTGTTCTCTTGGGGGGGGCTCTGCACTTTGCCTATAAAGTCTTTTCATGCCTTATTACAGCCATGCCCTGTAGCCGCCTTCCAGCCAATGCTGCTAACAGGGTAATTACAAAGAGAATGACGTAGTTAAAACCGTCACAGGCATTATATTTAGAGGCTTGACTGACTCATAATGCAAATCCGGCAGTCCGCCCAAATAATTGCGCTCACGTAGGTCAATTCAGACTGCTGTGGTCTCCTATGAGAACATCACAGGTGCCAACCAAGTTTTAAAAAAACGAGTTTTGTGGCACCAGGGGTTCTCGTTAAAGCTGCTAATCATAAAAATAACCTATTTTCCTACTTAATGACAGTATGTCAGTACAGTGGTTTGCTGAAAGGATGGCCGAGTGATTTCAACTTTTGGCAGCGACGTGCAGTGATCTTTATACCATTACAATCCCAGAAGGATCGACTCAGCCTTTCATGCTTTCAAGGTCGATAAACTGATGTTAGGACAGAAAAGTCCTCTGCATGGTAATATACGTGCACCCATGGCTTGAGTGCCCAACTGTACTGATGTCTGGATCCCTAATGCTGATTTTTGTTGTCATAGGCAAACACGGATCATGCGTGCGCATCATGACAAAGGCCTGTCTCATGGATTGCGGTCTTGTCGAACCGGAAGGGGCACCCAAAGCGCTACCCTCATAGTGGTGAAAGGCTACTACCTTCACCGGAGTTAAGCAGCACGAGCCTGGTGGTGGCAGCATACCGAGTAGTGATCAGTAGAAGTGAGCAGGTCCGTTTTAACCTCTCACTGGAAGAAGGCTACAGGTTCACTAATTTTAAAGTTCAGCTCCTATGTGCTTAACTCACCCTTGGCCTATCCTGGTTTGGTGTATAGTGCTGTGCCGCTCATGAGTGGTGTATCTGCATGCTTTTGAAGGGTACGATACAAGGATAATGCAATAATGTGCAGTGCGTGCATGTTGAAAGCATGAACTGGGTGTATGTGTGCATGTGAGTGGTACAGTACATGAAGGCTGTAGTGCTGGGCAGTAGGTGCATGTTAAATGTATGTGCTGTGTGTGTGTGTGCCTATGAGTGGTACAATACATGAAGGATGAATACATGGGTGCATGTGAGTGGTACAGTACATAGAGGATACAGTGCTGGGCAGTGCACACATATTGAATGCAAGTGCTGGATGTATGTGTGCTTCTGAATACTACAGTAGATGGACCATACAGTACTGTGCTGTGCGTGTATGCTGAATACATGCACTGGGTGTATGTGTGCCTGTGGATGGTACAATACATGGAAGGCCCTGGGTTTCACCTACTTGGTGAAACATGGAGAGGAGGTAGAGAAAGCCTCCCAGACAGATTTATGTATGGCTGCATTCCTGTAAGCTGGGTGGGACACACACTGATGAGGGGAGAATCGGGCTTCCCCTGTACTCTTCTATGCGTGCTCTTTTAGTCAGTGAGAGGTCACAAGGAAGGAGCCCGGGCACATGTCAGGAAGGAGATGGGGTTGATAATAGAATCATAAATAGTATGGCCAAAGAAGCATGCACTTCAAAAGAAGCCGAACCCCAACATAAAACTTAAAAGATACAGACCCTAAATCACATCCTGGGGCCTATTATGATCTATAGATGCACTCAAAAGAGACTTGTATTTCTTTCTCAGTCTCATCATGTCAGAACTGAAGGATTTTTATAATATATACAACAATGCCATAGCTGCTTTTTATTTATCTTACACAACTAACAGCCAATGACAAAGTCAATACTCCTGGCTTGTTGTAGGTGTAATTGTACATGTTTTGTTATATATGTGGAGGCATTAACAGAAGCAGCAAAATAGCAGTCGGGTGACACACTATGCTAAGCCCGATCTTTAGTTTCGGTTTTGAAGCCACGACATTAATTACATCGACCACGCCCATTTGAGAGACCCCCCCAGATTTTTCATGCCACTTATAGCCCTGCTTATGAGTGTAGTGTCAACCATGTAGCACCTAGGTCTGGAATAACATTCCGAAAAGCAGCGTGTTTAGTGCGTTTTTCATACACACACACTATGAGCCCTATGTTTCCACTCCATATGGGTTAGCAGTTGTTAAACGCAGTGGCTTCAGGGCGTTGGAGGCAGATTGGAGCGGGGGTGTCACTGTACTGTTATGAATGTGCACATCCCGTAGAGGCGTTGTTCGGCCTGCCCTGTACCCTTAGTGTCCTGTACTCATCTGTGCGCTATATTCATCTGCGCTCTCCGGTGGGTCCATTTGTCTTACAGCGGCCCCTTTATTGAATGAAATCTGGACATCCGGCTTCAGAGTCTGTAAATTGCAGTCTCACGCTGCGCCATTCGCCTGATTTCTTAACCATGTTCTTCAAAGGATTCAATTTCTTTAAAATGGAGTCCTTGGTCCGCCTCCTGTGCCGCTGCAATCAATCTCTTCCAATCACTTGCCAAATTTATATTGGAAACATCATAGAAGATTTATTTGGGGTCTCCTAGATTTATAGTGGGGGCTGCTAACCTTGGGTGTGGAATAACCAAGAAACGGGCTGACACATTTCAGAAAACTTCAGGTCTCTCTTAGAGCAAACTGGGCTTTTAAAGGGACTGAAATATAATGCTTCTTAAGTTGTTTATCAAACATATTCTCATGCACACATTTTCTCTCAAACGCACGCACCCAATTTATACTCACACATACATTTCTCTTGCACATGCTTTCAGACACCCCTCCTTTCTCTCACACACAGTTTCACCCTCACAGACACACACACTCGCTAAAGCTCTCTCACGCACACTCCCAGCTTGCCCTATCTGATACATTCCATCACCAGTGACCCTCGACATTTTGAACATGTGAAAGAAAACAATACCTTTTTTATTCTTCATTCTCCCCTTAAATATGTTGCTTTAGGCAACCCCCAACTTTGGAAAGAATTCCATGTTAAAGAACAGTAGATGTTGCAGTACCCAGTATAATGTGCTGCATGGCTAAATACTTATAAGGTCCCAAAGGCGAGACCGATTGCATTGCAAATGCTTGTTTGCCCGCCCGCGTTACGAATCTATGACCAGAAGCTTGAAAATATAGCACACTATTCCCGGGAAGGTAAAGCTGCATATAAAGTAATACGTTCCTCTATATTTGTAGAAACACACCTGGAATGCTGGGGAGAAGGAAATGACCACTAATCGATAAGGCCAAAGTCAAGCTTCCACAACAACCTGGTTAGGGGGATCTTATTTCCGGTAGTAGAAAGAAATGTGAATAAAAAGCCTGTTTTGCTGTTGGGCACAGTAGACGAGGTTAGAGTCCTACCTAGTGGAGGTATTTAGTGAGTATAGATATGCAAACACACGAACAGCAAAATGATTGATTAACCAATAGCATAAAGCCAATTCAGCTAGAGTTCATTTTGGGGTAGCACTTTTTCCGATGTTTGGTGTCTGCTGTGGCTGAGCAAGACCACAAGGCCCATAACCCTGCCTGCTGGTGCAGGATATGAGGAGAGGAGTTACGCAAGAGCTCCTGGAACCCGCAGCCCGGGATGCGCCTCGGCGAAGACTGGGCCAAGAGCGGGCCCGTCAGTGGCTGAGCCGGGCCATCTCTATTGGCTCCTTTCTCCTATATTTGGCGAGGTTTCATTTCTGTTTAAAATGGGTAAAATGAAAGCAGCTGTTAATAAAGGGGGAGGGGGGGACACTAGTTCCTTCATCTTCCTCAATTGTATCCTACCTTACAAATGCCATTGGGGTCATTACTTCAGAGACTGGGTGAGATGAAGAAAGACACTCCGTGGTCAACCAAGAGTTGCAGGATTGGCTGACTGATAAGCCCAACTCATTAAGGGATAGCAGTACCCCCCTCCCCTGAGTCCTGAGTTACCGAATGGCTTCCCAGTCATCAGTGGCGCTTGCCCGGCCCCCAAACCCTGCATTAACACATGTGTTCTAAATAATTCCTCCCAAGTCATTAGTGACAGTGACTCACGGCCCTTCTGAACTCCGCACCCGCTCCCGAATTGGAAAAAAAAGTAGTCTTGTAAGGATGAGTTAGGAATAAGGTTAACCTGATCAGACTTCTACCTTAAAAGTGTTGAGTACGAAAAATCCTGTCCAATTACAGATACCATCTGAGAACGAAAAGCCCTTGCAAGCGAGTTAGTGTGACATCTTACAAATTCATTGTCGAAAGTTGAAGCTTTGCTACGGGATTCTTTTTCATCAATCTTGGACAAATTAAAATATTGATAGCGCGGACTGGGCCCCAAAAGTAAACAATATGTTTTACCATTTCATTTACCAACACTTACAGAGATAGGACCCGTATCCGTGATGGTCTCTTCACATCTGTTTGTGATGGATCTTTGTCACTGTATTATGATTCAAAGATCTATTTTGGCATTACAAGCAAATTTCAAATACAATTCTAAGTTCAGTCTATGATGAGAGTTTGGATAAGTTTTAAAAGCTTTATTCTCATTAAGATATCAGTGATTGTCTTTTATTCTTTTTCTTCATTCTTATTAGTCAATAAATCTTCTGTAAGTTTGCAGAAATATCATAAAAAAGTTTGGTTAGAGCAGATGTCAAATAATGCATCAAGCGCGCTCTATAAAGAAAATGAAATCCTATTCTAGAGTCAGACTAGAATTATAGAGTTAGTAGAACTCATGAAGAATTCTAAGAAAAAGTGAGATTCAAGGAGCATAAAGCTTGCATCCAAATTTCAAGCAGCTGAACTCCCAGTGGTGCCTGGCTTATACCGAGGGTGATGGGGTGGGGTGGAGGAGGGGGCAGGCACGAAAAAATAACACTTACCTTTTTAACTTGCCTCGCAACGTCGTCCTCCCTCGGGTGTCTTCTCACCTCATGGAAACTCCTGACCAGGAAACTGCATTTCCCAATTCGGGCGCTGCTCTCTCAGCATGAGAGCAGCGCTAGGATTGGATAGAGCAGGATCTCTCAGCACTCCTAAGAGCACTGGAGGCCTGCGCTTTCTCCAACCCAGCTGTCTAACCTAGGTTAAAGAACTTTAAAATGCGCATGTCTAGCTGGCCGGCCAAAGAGACGTGCATTTTAAAGCGCACATTTTTCTGCTACTGCCACTTGGCAGCACTGGCCCTGCCTTGACGATTGGTTCTGGATGGGTTGCTGAAAATTAAAATGGTAATAAATAAACTTTATTACCATTTTATTTTTCAGCTATGGGGCTTGTGGGGGTGATGCTCCTCCGTTCAAATGGTGGAGCCGCCCCTGCAAACGCCCCATAAAGAGTCATTCATGAAACTCAGCCGAGTCTCATTAATCTTGAGCAAAGGATCCTGCCAATGCAGAAGCAATCTAGAAAAACAAAGGATCAATATGAAGCAAAGATGAACAGAAGCAGCAGTAGCCACATCAGTCAATCGAGGACAAGTAGGTAAAAACGCATCAGGGCAAGGGGAAAAAGCAATAAGGCATGCTGGATGCTGAATCCTCATTCTTCCGAAACCAACTATGAACATACAGTAATATAAAATACATGAATACATGTTGCAGGCACTGTATCAGCTCCTTTCTCTCTGGTCCAGTCAGCAGCTCTCCTCTGTGAGCAGGTTCTGTTCTTCCTTGCCCCACGAAAATACATGCAGATTGTAAAGCCTTATCACAAATTAGCTCCAGACCTCCTTACGTATTTGAGTTCTGGAGACATAAGCCTCAGTTCCTATATGCAGCGATTGCAGGTTGTACGTCTAAAATAATTTTCACTACGTACACAATGAACTATGCTAAAGAGAAGAAACATTATCCTTGCAAAAATACTGTCTATTAATGCATTTCATTAATACGTACAAGAAATATTGTAGGGTGAGAATTGGAAGTTGACCAGTACAAACAATATGTTGCTTGATTAAAATAATACATTTGATTAAAACAGGAACATTCTGCAGATATGACAAACATTTCTAAGCAGGTCACATTAAGTTCACACATCTAAACTATTTGTGCACAGTTCGGCAATATTCGATTCACTTCTAGTTAAAGGAAGCTTACTTCTTAGAATTTCTATGGCCTATAGGCATAGCTGTGACTGCCTATTGCAGTTTGCACATTTTAAATGTCATTTCAGTTTTACATTAATCATAGCATGTTTTAACTATTCTTCTAAATAATTTGCATTTTAATTAGTTGACCTTATCAATATCTTGGTAGCTTTGCTACAAAAACATACAGTTTTGGAATCTATAGCAACTAAAGCCAATCTAGAAGGGGGGCTCACAAGATTTGAGGGAAGGAAGGTAGGAGCACTGAATCACTGCCTCATTTGCCTTCTGATCATAGTGCCGGGGCAAATGGTTTTAAATCCCCATTGTTTACAAAGGCACATTCCCTATCCATGGGAAAACAGCCAACAAAGGTGGTTGTAGTTGAGAATCGAAATGGCAGCTTGCTAGACATTAGTCATCCCAGAAGGAGGCAATGATCAACTTGCAATTGCACCTGAGTGTACCCCTTAACCTTTTAAATGTATGGCTCCTGGTTGAAGGTCACAAGGAAAGTTGGGCAGAATTAAGGAATAAGCAGCACACTCGCTAAAAAGGTATTGTGGCTGGTTGCAAGACCTCTGTGATGAAATCAATATGGTCAGAAGCGAACTGTGTATTGGCTATGGGTTAAAACTTCCCTGGGTTATATGTGGTCATAAATTGTAAAAACCCTAACCTGGTTGGTAATTATTATACAGGGATCAATTTGTGAGCTCTACTCCTGGCACGATTAAGGCTGTTCCTTTAGGCTTTTTATTTTTACAAACCATATTAAAGGAGCATAAGTTCCCACAATGTAAGGTCATTCGTCCCTGGACCGAACATTCCACCGGCTGGTTTTAGCATTCCACTTAGTAATGCTTTTGAATCTCTCCAAGATGTAAATGAAATCCATTGACTCCCCACAGATTCTAACGTCAGGGGGGATGATTTCTTTTTGGGGACAGAGGGAGTGAACTCAGAAAATGATGGTTCTCTTACGTGTGATACTGTTTACCCTGTAATGAAGCATGCACTTTGTGACAAAATTACCTTTTTATCTTGGAATATTTGAGGTTTTTGGTCAAAACTTGACAATCAAGATTGGTTATCCTTTATTAGTTCTTATGACTTGATTTGTTGTCGAGAAACTTGGCATACAGAAGATTTTCATGTTAATGCTTTTTATACTTTCTGTAACCATGCCACATACTGTACCGTGTTAAAGCAAACAAATGATGGACGGAATGCTGACAATGCAAACATTCTCCCCCAGTCAAAAGATCTGGGTTAAATCCATCGTTCTTTTGCCCACTATGCCACCCCAGTTTGGACCCAGCCATATGCAAATCAGTCTTGACCCTGTGCCCCATGGGAACAGTCCAGACCGAACTGCCAGGCCAGGTCCTCCCTGGACCGGAAACAAGCATCCTGGGACCGGTTTCAGGGTATGTCACCCTTCTTCAGCCAGGCTAGCTTGAATCCAGTGGCACAGTGAGCAAGGGACCCACGTCTGGGCATACCCATCCCACTTAGGGCGAAAAGTGTTACAGCAAACAAATGATGGACGGAATGCTGACAATGCAAACATTCTCCCCCAGTCAAAAGATCTGGGTTAAATCCATCGTTCTTTTTGCCCACTATGCCACCCCAGTTTGGACCCAGCCATATGCAAATCAGTCTTGACCCTGTGCCCCATGGGAACAGTCCAGACCGAACTGCCAGGCCCGGTCCTCCCTGGACCGGAAACAAGCATCCTGGGACCGGTTTCAGGGTATGTCACCCTTCTTCAGCCAGGCTAGCTTGAATCCAGTGGCACAGTGAGCAAGGGACCCACGTCTGGGCATACCCATCCCACTTAGGGCGAAAAGTGTTACAGCAAACAAATGATGGACGGAATGCTGACAATGCAAACATTCTCCCCCAGTCAAAAGATCTGGGTTAAACCCAGATCTGTGAGTGGGGGTGAATGTTTGCCAATGTGCAACATTCCGTCCATCATCTTGTGTGTTTTACATACTGTACCGTGGGCAGAGCTAAGGGAGGGCTGACTCTGCTAGTGTCAGGTGATCAATCAGACATTCTCGCAATGTTATTATCTGCTACACCTTATTATCAAATGTTGTTGTTAAACTTTGGGAGAAAAGTATGTTGCTGTTAATCAATTTTTATCATAATATCTCTGATCATTCTGTACACCTGTAGTTGAATCCCTAGAGTCTGACATCAACAATCGCCTGATTAAATTTCAAACGTTACTACCAATTATGTGGGTGGGAGATTTTATTGTTATCTGTAGGTTTCACTATTAAAAATGTATGGTTTGGTTTTACTGATATGAGTGGGATAGGTCTGCCCCATTTAAGGCATGACTTGTATCGAGAATCATTAGACAATATTATTATGAAATATAACTTATGCTTCCCCTGCCAAGATATTATCTCTGATGATCCTAGGCTCCCAACATTAGTTGATTGGTGTGGAATTTTAAAGTAGTCCCTAAATGCGCAAAATCCTCTTTCGCTCATCATCTCTATTGGTGTGAAAAACAAGCAGAAGAAGAGGTTGGCAATCAAATATTCTGAAAGCCAAGAAATCCTATTGAAATGGGGGCAAATTGACCCTTTTTGGCTCATGGTGGAATTATTGGTTGGGGCGGATACAGAGTTTAAGACCTGCTTGGACAGTGATAAAGACCCTTTTAACATAATCTTCTCATTCCAGACCCTCTGTACTGCGATTCGTCACAGACTGTTAAGATCCATCGACAATGTGAAGAGAGAAGTGGTTGGTTTAATCACGCTTATTCCACCGCTCTTAAACAACTTTTAGCTGCTCTTAAAAAGGAACCAAGATCTAGGGAAAAATTAGAGAATTCAGGCTTTCTTACTATAACTTAATAAAAAAAGAGGAAGGATTAGATCAGTGCAACAGCATGAGAAGAGCTTGAAGCAGCTGTCAAGCATCAGGACTGTGGAGCTTTCTAAATGCACTATATTTTAGTAACAACATCTTGGGCCTGATTTAGCTCTCAACAGATGGGTTACTCTGTCATAACGGTGACAGATAGCCCATCCGCCAAAATCTAAATCCCATTATATAGATCTCGGCAGATGGTTTACTCCGTCATAACGGTGAAGGATAGCCCATCTGCTGAAATCTAAATCCAATTATATCCTATGGGATTTAGATTTCGGCAGACGGGCTATCTGTCACCGTTGTGACGGAGTAACCCATCCGCCGGGATCTAAATCAGGCCCCATGTCTCCCTCGGACACCATAATCCCTGCTGATAAATGTGTGGAACACTTTACACGTGGTTAACCCAAGAGATAGTCTGGGCATAAAGGAATCTCTGGGAGCAGTGGATGAAACTGAGAGGCTGGCATTCTTATCTGATTCTATCCAGTTTCAGGAAGTACCCCACGCCTTACTGATTAGTGAATCGGGCAGGACCCTGGAATCGGACTGAGTTCCAGTCAATATTTTTAAGTTCAATGTCGCTCTATGGACCCCACTGTTGACAAATGTGATACGAACCTCAATAAAAGGCCCTACTCCACGATCCTGGACAGAGTCAATTATTGTCCGCATTTTTAAAAAGGACAACAAGAATCTCACTACTTGATATTGCCCAATAGCACTTTTTGGCTCAACGCTGAAAATACTGAGGAGAGTCTTACCTGCTAGGCTGGCGGCTTGGGCTGAGGAGAGTGTGTCCCTTTCTGAGATCCAGTATGGTTTTCGCCAGGGATTGGGCTAAATTGAGAAGTGCCTCAATCTACCCTTGCTACCTGGGAAACATACTAAAGTCAGAAATGAATCGCTTCAGATGGGTTTTATTGACTTAACTAGAGCATTTGATTTAGGGAAACATTTGAAACTATAGCAGATGCTGGAATCAACGGGGGTGATACTTCTGCTAGGGTTTGCTATGGTACTAAGGATGCTTTTGAAGATAAGATAGGTTTGTCAAGAGGGGTCAAACAGGGGAGTGTTTTGGCGCTCTTTTTATTTTCTTTATATGTTAATGGTCTGGAAAAGTTTTTAATTGGCCTTTGGAAAGACTGCTCTCGATTGGGAATACGCCTTGTTCTGTTATTTTTGTATACAGATGATGCTGTGCTTCTTTCTGGGACTGCTAATGGCCCCCAATGCTTATTGGGTGCCTTTGCCCTTTTTATGAATGACCTAGATTTGATTATTACCCTAACCAAATCCTATAGTATAACATGGGTGAAGGAACATTCTGTGCTGGTACAGTCACAAGGCCCTGAACTGTATTTATTGTCTGTTCATAATGTTCTGTACAGGTTTTACTTAATGCATCTTAGTCTGAACACTTTACGCTGTTTATGCTTTTCCTGTGACTGGTACCTGGTTTCATAATGTGCCATCCTGCCCACATGATAACGTGTCTACACAAAGCACTTTGCATATTATGTTATTTTTCACATTGTGCAATTCTCTGGAAAATGTTTCCGGTCCCTCTTTTTAAAGATTTTAACATTAGGCAGCATTCATTGGCAATGCTTTTTATCCACAGCTTCACTCAGAAACTGTCTTCACAGCAGCTGTTAATATTTTTTAATTTAGTCTTCTAAATCCAGAAAGTTTGTGGACTTGATTACGGTCTGTTTTATGTATCACTGTTTGTAATGTTGTGCTTTTATGGCTTATTTTCAGCTGAATAAAGTTTTATGGCTGACAGACTGAGTTCTGTTTGGATAACCCACTTCCATACACATCTTGCTAAGCAGTTTAAAATATGCCTAGGAAAGCTGGCACTGAATTCGTATTTTAAGGGAAACAGCTGTTACCATGCAGTCTTTACGACTCATTACCAAGGCAACCCATGACATGTGTTCCGCTATCATTATAGCTCTTTAGAGAGGTTTAGTTTTGTCCAAACACAAGGGAGCACTGTGTGTGTGTGTGTGTGTGTGTGTGTGTGTGTGTGTGTGTGTGTATATGGATATATATATATGTTTCACTTACATTTGCGTTCGAAAGGCATATGCGAGGTAAAGACGTGTAGGAAAGGCAATTTGTGGTAAAGGCAATGCATGGTAAAGGCATGCGTGGTTCCAGTGAGCATTTCCTGAGGACGGCCGCCAGTGGACACGCCACACATACTTAATAGGATCAGAAATATATCGTGGATCCTCTTCCATTTCTGAAAACAGAATCTTCCATTGAGGCGAAGTTTTAAAAGCCTGTCACCGATGGCAACCTCACATTAGAATTATGAGGTCCCATTCACACCCTAACACCCAGACCTTATTTGGTGCACATTTATCGGACCGCACTGTGAAAAGGATTAATTTATGGCCAAGACAGTGAATCTTCTAGCCCTTGATTTGCCCATCCCTGCAGTATTTGATTTCGATTAATATCATTTCATTGATGATCGGACTAGAGGAGGTTTTGTGGCTTTCCTGATGAAGGCTTATTGCACGCCGAAACGCGCGTAGAGAAGCTCAACTGAATAGCCACTATAAAAACTACCAGTCCACATACATTTGTATTGTATTTTTTGCCTTTCAACATATTGTATGTTTTTATGTTTCACTGACTATCTATGTCTATCTATCTTCACTGTATGTCTTTGAAGAATGACATCGAAAATATCGACCCATTTATGTAATCAATCTATGGATATATTGTGTTTCAGAATGTTTTTAAACGAAATTTGTATTAAAGAAATGAATTTTTAAAATGATTTTTGATTGTACTCTGAGTCCTATATTATATATGTGATTTCAATGGTTTGTTAATTTGTATTGATTTTGAGTTGCCTAGGGATTTTTCTGTTAAATGCGTGGTTCCATCATCCTGTAGTGTAGCTCCTATTTCCCTTATAGGCTCTGCACATTGGAATAATATATCCTATAGGTTTGACATAGGACTAAGGTCGGTATGTCCCTATCGAGTATATTAAACTTAATTACTTGTGCCAGCTAGCTCAGAGGCCACTAGAAACTTCTTGACGACAAGAAGGGATTAGTTTCTGGCAGCCGCAAAACATGACCACTGTGTTTCCCTTACAGAATCAGGATGTGTCCCAGAGTCGTAGAAACAATAGATAACTATTTCACTCAGCTCAGTTGTGCAGGATTCAGTTATGTCTCAAAGTTACACAGAAATAACAGACGGGTGTTTCAATAAGATGGTTTATTGAACAGTCTTGTTTCTGTTGTAAGTTAGATGTGCTGTTACGATCACAAGACAGTATGCAAGATAAATGATGTACAAGGTGAGCAGTAAAAATAAATAATACTGCGTTAGCATTATCTTTTCAGCAAATATGCATTTACATAAAATGACACAGCCTAAAAATGCGAGTACTCATACAATGCGTTTCTAGCCTAGTTCTACCCAGTGTACCTAACCTATCCTAGGTGTAGGGAGAAGTAGAAGTAGGTGCTGTATTCCTGACTAGAGTATACTAAGAGTAAGTTACGCCTAGCATGCCAAGAGTCTAGTATGCCAAGAGTCCCTCTAGGTTCTAGTCTGCTCCATACCTGAAGAATGAGAGAGGTAGGAATCTCTTTCCGGACTCGAACTCCAACACCCCGCAAGGGAAGTTAGATCACTGGAAGCTGGACTCTCTGCGTGCAGGGATGACAGTGTCTTCTCAGTGCGTCTGGCCGGGAATCGGGCTCCTCTGAAGTCGAGGTCTCCTCTGATTTACAGGGGTTTGGGAAGGTATATTTATACCTGAAAATGTTAGCATTGACGTGAGTTGGGTAGCGAAAGACGTCATGAATGAATCCCTTAAGGAATAGAGGTTCATGCAT
This sequence comes from Calotriton arnoldi, assembly GCA_963921515.1. Classification (NCBI taxonomy): domain Eukaryota; kingdom Metazoa; phylum Chordata; class Amphibia; order Caudata; family Salamandridae; genus Calotriton; species Calotriton arnoldi. The sequence goes on from CAWUFW010004108.1 coordinate 727,460, forward strand.
AATGTATGAGTCCTTGAAGAAATCAATAGTCCTGGGCAAGGGAAACTCCCGCAGCCTTAGGGTCTGTTTTTTCATGGACTCGTTGAGACGCTAGGGTGGACGGATGTCGGAATCCATGCCTGTATTTGGTATGCATGGTTTATGCCTAAATAAGGTCTGGGATTATATGCCTATATAATGGCAGGTTGGATTGTGCCTATATATGGTCATGATTCTAGAATGCCCGTTTATGGACACCCTATGAAGTATACAACACCCACTCCTCTTTTGTGTATACAACAATACTAAAATGCTAAACATTAAAAATGCTAAACATTAAAATGGAGTACCGCATATTAAAACATATCTTAAAAAGCTTTAAAAGACATATTAAAAAATGCAAAGGTTGCTGTACATCATGAAGCAGTGCTTTTCATTCTTAGCATAAGGTATGAAATAAATGCATTTGGAATGAAATCGTAAAAGCAATATTGACATATGATGAAAATGATCGACAAGTTTGTTCAAAATCAAAAAATCATTTCCTGTCATGAAACTTAAATGAACTGATTTAGACACACAAGATCACTAAGGGTCCATGGAAGTACTGCCAAGTCTGTATTATAAGGCTAGTTCTACGTTAAGCAGATTGTAGTGCCATTATTGTTCGAAAAAATGGGAATGTAGTTCAAATTTTGGTAATGTTCCAAAGTTTTGAAAAATGAAGGCCAAATTGCTGCTGTTGCACTGGAACACAGCATGCCGAATCAGAGTCAGTTCACTGGTCTGGTGTAAACATTAGATCATCTATTTCAATAGACAAAACATCTTCCACTGTCGTCGGTGTAAGTTGGAACACCTCTTGTAAAAGATTGACCGCACAAAGATGGGAAACATCGCTCTCAGCAATGTTCGCGTTCGGTGTTACCTGTGTGCCTGAAGTTGTTTCTCGTACCTCAGCAGCAGCAGGAGGCGACTGTGAGATCTCAATGAATGCTGACATCAGTATTGGAAGCCTCTGGGGACAACACAGAGCATGGGCCGTTATCGGGTCCAGCAAAGCATCGACATCCTTTGGCGCAGCTGATGGATATGTTAGACAAGCGTCCAACACGCATTCCTCACCGCATAGCAGGCATCGTAGAACAGGTAAGATGCAATCTTGCCAGATTGGTCAGAAGGACAGGAACCACGTGGTATTAAGGTCCCGCACTTTCTTTCAAGGAGAGCTTTCTCCATTTCGCTCGGAGTGATTTCGGCGAAGAGGCTGGCCATAGCGCAATAGCAGACAGATGAATAAAATTCCCGCAACAAGTGCTAGAATTAATGGTATGCCACCAAACACCGAATGTGCAAAGTTCGGAATGATTCCAAGTATTGCCTGGAACGGTGCTAAGAGACCGGTGCAAATGCTCTTAAATACATGAATAAGTCCTGTTGTATCTGACATGTTAAAGATACGTGATATCATTTCTACGAAATGTATAGGGCAGTTTGTACGTATTAAAGTCTGTATCTCAGCCGAAGTCCTTGCAACTTGTAGATCATAGGTTTCTTTGGCCGAGGTCAAAGGCACTGTTTGCTGTAAAAGCATGGCTTTCATTCTGCTTAAAGTATCAAATCTTATAAAAGAGACGTTCAGCGAAGGCCATAAAGGCGACTCCCTGACTGTGTCTATTGGGGGAAACAATACTTGCATACAGCAAGTGACCCTGGAGTTGACCGTTACTAGATATGGGATGCCTGGCAATATTCCACAGCAGCTCTGATCATTCAACATGAGGTAACTCCCATTCGAAAGTTGTCCAAATGTCGGATTAATCACAGCAGCTGGTGAACCGTGCTGATGGCAAGACAAGTTTGCCACAGAACCATTACAAGCCCCGTGTAAAATAATGTCCTGGCAAATGAGTGAACCGGTCAGTGGAGGTTTACAGTTGATACCGCTAAGAAACACTTCACGATCCCCACTCCAACATCTATGTGTATATGGTAACTTCCAAGATATCTTAATGTATTCCTTACCCAACCTTTCATATTTGCCTGCTTGCATCTGTCTGAGGCAATACTGAAACTGAAAAGTTGTCACAGGCAACGTTATTTTGCCATGAATAACCCATTCTGTAGCTGGTTTTTCTGCCACTGTAAATGGTAATTTCTCCATTTTTTCAATGCTCAGCACTGTATACCTTGCTCCTCTTTGTGCCAATTCGATCTGTTTATCAGTTAGATTGTATTCTGCAAACAGACGACGTGTTGATGAAACGCCAAGGCACATAGCCCGCTCGCAAAGATTGCAGCGTCCATGTCAATAACACTATAGAACGTAATTGAGATTGACCTTGTTGTAACATAGCCAAATCTTGTTCTAGAATGTCGATAGCAGAGGATACAATGCCATCCAATGAATAAATTCTGGAGGACAAAGTTGTTAACCCATTGTCGACTACAGAGAGTGTTTTCTCTAAATTAATACGATCAAGTTCACGTATTCGTTCTGCAGCCTCTATCTGTGACACTTTCCATGCTTCGTTACAAGCAGCATAGATGCCGGCATATATGAAACGTTTTTGACGCGGTTTTCTTGGTCCAAGCAAGAATTCCCTAATATCTGCGTCGTGTGCAAGTAAGGTTAAGTGTTGCTTCACATCCTGTAGTGTAGATTTATGCAGCCAATCGAGGCATAATTTTCCTACACTGTATGTTGTAACTACCCCCGGATGTTGTCTTTGGACATATCTTGGGTCTGGCCTATGAATAGTAAAACCCTGAGTTTTGTTCAAGAACCTTTCCTGACAGCTGTTTGTGTCTGTGGGCCAGATCAACCATTTCTTCCAATTTGGATGAGTTCTGTTGAGTTGTAGTATATTGTCAACTGTCACCACTGCCTTCGTATTATTATCACTGGCAGGTGTTGGCACAGAAGGTGTTTTCATCTCTTTGATCTTGGCTAATCCAAGACAAGATGTCTGTTGGACGGTGTCATTCAAAAACAGTATTTGTTCAGGGATGATACAGGCTCTAAATAAAGCTTCTATACCCTGTACTTGCCAATCTTTACTACCCCAGACAGTTTTTGTCTCAATAGTGTCTTTCCATAAGCCAAAACCCTGTGTAGACAGTTGGGCAATAAATGCTTCAGAGTAAATCTGTTTGGTATTTGTTAACATAATTTTCAGTCCTGTTTTGTTTACATTTTTATAGTAAAATGTTTCTGGATCAGATGTAATATAACCTGAAAAATATGGAAATTTATTAGCAAAAGTTTTCGAACTACCTTGTGGTGGTGTAGGACAATGTTCCCATTGATTAAACATAAACACATTTCTTGGATATGCAGTTTTGTGCAAATAATGATGACCATAGTGGTTATAACAATACAGTTTTTCATAATCGGATGAACCCTCTAAAAATTCATTTTTAGAAAATGCAGCAGATTTCTCTAGATCAAACATTATATTTTGAACAGTCTCTAAGTCCCAATCATCTGAATAGGTACTAGACGTAATTAAATCACTTAGTGAAATTTAAAAAAAATGTGGAATGTTCAATTGTTCACTTGGACCGAAGATTTCATAATCTGTTTTGTCCCACACTATAACATTCTGTATAGGAACAGCTGTGATGTTCACTGATGACAAGTCTCTTGCTTCACGATGGGAAGATTTATGTGGTTTCAAAAGTACATTTACGTCTTTTCCTTCAATGTTCACATGGATGTATCTGCCACTTATAAGCACGCTTACAGTTGTTACTAAAGCTAGCCAGAGCAGGAAAACAAAAAGTCCAGATGTAATCCAGAGTTCAATCCATGGAGAAACCAGATAAGTCTTTTTCAGAAAGTGAATAAAGTCTTGTACTTGCTGCTTGAAATTTGATGATGCTGGCGTCGTTTCAGGTTCGCTTGGATCTTCTGAGAACGTATCAAAGTCAATGAAATAGCCAGAAGCAGTTCTGTCAATTGTTGGAAATGCATCAGGATTCGTTGAAATCACAGGAACCAGTTCTTCACGAGTCACGTTGGTGTAGACAGGTGTATTTGGACGAACTGTTATTTGGTTGTCAAGAGGGATGAGTTCCATAGCCTGGTTGCTTAGTCCTTCATTCGTTACAGCTGAATTCTCGATCGTGATCAGTCTTTCAGTCTGAACCTCTTGAATAGTAGCGAGAGGAGTGCGTCTGCTACTAGGTCGGAGTCCACGAGGCCTACTGCTTAGTATTGGCCACATGTTGTGGTTTGATCAGGTCGATTGACACAAATCTTTTTTCCTTTCTTCCAGCAAGGGGCGGCAGAAGTACTGTCCTTGTTCCTTGAACAGCTAGAACAGGTACCGTTTGTCTGTAAGAAGGTCCAAATTCCTTCTTGTCCGCTATTTTTTCTCTGACTAGATCCCCAATTTTGGGAATCCAGACAGGCCTTGCTGGGACCGCCGATTTTTCCCCAGTGGTGGTTGGCTGTAGGGATACGTTGCTTTGTTTCGTTCTTAACTTGTTAAGATCCTGTAAAACAGCCAAACGATCTTTGATATCAAATGGTTTTATGTCCACCACTGTGCCTACGTGTTCTAAGTCTGGAACCCACATTCTTGTCCCAAATAGGACCTCATATGGAGTGACCCCCCCCTAGAGAACTTCTTGGCAAATTATTGAGAGCGCGCTGTACGCTAATGAGGTGTTTGACCCACCCATCACCCGAGCCTAATACCCTAGCTGTTATAGACTGCTTTATGTCCCGGTTTTTCCTTTCCACAACAGAATTTCCCTCAGGATGGAATGGAGAGGAGTACCGCAATGCAACGCCCAGACCGGCCATGGCCTCTTTGTAAGCCCTAGAGCTAAACGCAGGACCCTGGTCAGAATGAAACGTGCCTATTGCGTATGTGCCGATAAAGACTCGCAAATCTTTTATAACAGTTCGAGCGTCAGCCGAGCGCTGAGGCCATAACCATAGGAACCTAGAGCATGAATCCACTGCAACCATGATGTATTTATAATTACCGTCCCTTTGTAAGGGACCGCAGTGGTCCAGGTAAACACAAGCTAATGGCTTATCTGAAATTAATAAGGGTGTCTGCGCAGGACGTTTCACTGTTGAGACTTTCATCTGTTGGCAAATATCACATTCTAAAACATAGTTCTTAGTTTGTTTCCGAATGCCAGGCCACCAATATCTTTGCTTGAGTAAAGATACTGTTGCTGAAACACCTGCATGGGCAGAAGCTAACCCTTCGTGTGCTGCTAGGATAAGTCCTAATCTGCGTTCCTTGTTTGGAATTACCCTATCCCCCACTCCAGGGATTCGAGCAAAAGGAACGTTGTTCGCATCAATTACATAAGAGTACTTGAGTGGAAACTTTTTGGTAACGCTGCACTGCTGCCTTTGCTCGATGCATTGACAGCTAACATTATCTCACCGTCTATTTTTGTTTTTGAACGAGTGATCGCAGCTACGGAAGCCGTCTGAACAGCCCCCTTCGCGGCTTCGTCAGCCAATGAATTCCCTGCAACGTGAACGCCATCACGCTGATGACTCAGTGTGTGAATCACGTGAGCCTTTGGTAGTTCGTTTTTCAACTGAACTACTTGTTCCCAAAGCAGTTTGTGCTTAATTGTGCCACCTTTCGAATCTTTAAAACCATTTTCAAGCCAGGTTCGTATATAATCATTATACGACTGAACACAGTAATAGGAATCGCACACTATCAGTGTGAGGAATTCTCGATCCGTACTCTCAAGTGCCAGTTTGAATGCCTGTAGTTCAGCTCGCTGAGCTGTACAATCACCTAGTGATTGAGTTTTTGTGACCATAGGTCTGAAGATGCCATTTCGCATGCGACCTTTAACGATAGCACACGCTGCACTGTAAGCTTGCTTACTCCCTGTTGCGGGCTGTGCGGATCCGTCAGTGTAAATTATGAATTCATACTGATCGAGAGGCAGAATCTCAGTGGGCAGAGGACATTCTTGTTCATATTGGAGAAATGCCTGTGTTTTTAAATCTGGATCAAAAACATATTCAACATCAGTTGCAGCAAGAGAATTAACCCACTGTATCCATCTCGGATGTAAAGCTTTAGCATTTGGAATGCTTGCTTTTGTGACCGCTTCTAAAGCCGGTACTGGTGTTACGACAATTATGCGTTTCCCTTGGGCTAAGGCTCTTTCCTTTGCTACAGCTGTTTGAACTGCTGTTAGAATTTTTTCAGTTGAACTGAAGCGCATTTCCGCTTGTGTATACAAATGTGATTTGTATGCTATTGGTACTTTCTCACCCTCATTAAATGTTAAGTAAGTGAATCCACACTGACCCGAAATTATTCGAATCACCAAATTTCTTTGACTTACGCGTGTTTGTAAGTGTTTCGTTGCTAACATGTTAGCCTGGAGTGAACGCAAAATTTCTGTGTGTTCCTGTGTCCAGTTTTTATTTGAAAAATCAGGTTTGATTAATGCGTAGAGGTTTAATCCTTTCTGCGTAGTTTAGAATGTATGTTCTTCCAAAATTTAGGAATCCCAGTATTGATTGTAAGTTTTTTAGCGATTTTGGAGGTTGGAGCAGCGCACATTTCTCCAGAAAGTTAGCTGCCAAGCTCTTGCCTTCACTTGAAAGCTCATATCCCAAAAATAGGACATTGAGATGGGCAATCCGAGACTTTTTAAAGTTGAACTTGTAGCCCTCAGAGGCGAATCCCAATATAATGGTGCTCACCCTGTTCAAGTGTTTGTCTAAGTCATCGTCTGTCAGATAGATATCATCGACATAGGACAATGCCTCGTTGTCATATATTTGTAGTAACTCCGTTACCCTCGCTGAGAATAAACCTGGGCTGTTCTTGAACCCTTGTGGGAGTCGACAAAAGTGACGCTGGGTCCCCATTATGGAGAATGCCGTTAAGTACCTGCTTTCAGGTGCTATATTTTGACAAAAGAAACCGTTTGAGATGTCTAATGTTGTTTTGTATTTTTTACGCACAATGTTATTCATTAATGCTGTGCTGTGTGCATTTTGCACTGCAATAGTTTTAGAACAAGTGTTTAAATGTCTGTAGTCCAAAACTAGACGATATGTATTGTCTGGTTTGGAGACAGGAAAGAAAGGATTGTTCATGGATGAGGTGCATGTTTCAATCACCCCTTGGTATTCAAGTTGATCTAAAATCTCCCTGACCTGTTTTTTAGCTTCTTGCTTAATAGGATACTGCCTCTGAGCAGTAGGTTCATGTTTCAGATTTATTTTATGGTGAGGGGAGTCCTCATCCCATCCTACATGATTTTTATATAATGCTGGAGCCTGGGCCACTGCCCATTTTCTGGCATATGTATATTTTAAATGATTTGGTATGTGAGTGGAGAAGGCAGGCATAATCATGTCCTCGCCATGTGGGCACTCCTTGACAAATTGTGGTGGCCAGTCTTTTTCTGCTAGAAGTATGTCATAACCCTTTGATAGTTTTTCCCCAAAAAGTGCTTTAACCTGTCTAGGTTTGTCTCCCTCCATCCGGAGTGTTATTTCATATAACCTTTTTGGAGTACTAACCCTGGTGTCTACAGTTTCTACTGTAATGTACTCATTCAAGTCCACTATCTCCAGAAGTTCCATCAGGTTCTGGCGAGCTATTGTGACTTCTGCTGCACTGTCCAACATTGTCTGAGCCCATTCTCCGTTCTTGAGTTGACTTCTCAGAATTCTCGGCATGTCTTACTATTAGACCTGCTACTTTCTTTTTGGAGAATTGAGGTTTAGTTTTAATTTTTGTTGCGTGCTTGTCTTTCGATTTCACGCGTTCTTCTCTATGTTCTGTTCGTCCTCTTCTTTCCGAAGTCTGTGATGAGACCTGAAAGGGACGAGAGGAACGTGTATCATTATCTTGATACCTATCAGGTTTTCTCAAATTATCCCTATTCCTGAGGTTGTACCTCCTTTCAGAGGGCTCCTTTTGAGGAGACCTACCTCGGGATTGAGATCTTTTCTCATTTGAATTTTGTTTAGTAGATTCCCACTTCTTTTTAGAAGATGAAGGAGTTTGTTTAATTGAGTCCTTCTCAGGACTTTCAGATAGTTTTGGTTTAACTGGTCTCCCACCCAAACTATCTCTGCCTAATTCTGCATAAGATTGCTCTATAATTCTGGGTAGCTCTGTTTGATGTTCTATAACATCAAATTCCCTTAATTTTTGTCGGATCGCCACTGCTGCTGCCTCCCCTTTAATATTTGACAATATTATTGTTGAGACCTGGTCGAAATTTTTCAGTAATTTCATACCTAAATTTAAAGCAGGCTCTGCCCCGTATTCGTTTTGAATTTGTTTTAGGACATCTGGTATTACCGCAATTGACGGAATGCCGTGTGTTTTAGTGTAGATGGCAGCAAAGACTGAGCCCCAAGTGGTGCAGTCTTCCAGTTGTGGTGTGATCCCCATTGGTAAACTAATGGTTAGGATTCTGTGTTTCTCATGCGGGCTAGTATTTGGAAATACTGCTTCGATTTGAGTAATTTTTTGAGCTATCCAAAATGGAATTTGCTCCCGCTTAGTGGGCATTTTACCCATGACTGCGTATAGAGTCTGTGGTGTAATTTTTAGTGTACTCCCCTGTGGAGGAGTATGATTTGGAATTGTTAATGGTGGTTGGACTGTGAAAGTCTGCATGACATATTGAACCAATTGTCTGTAGATTCTTATTAACTCTGTGAGTTGATTAAGTATTTCCTCGTCTGACATTATTTCGATGTCTGGATGAGGTGTATAGCCTGCTAGAATCGGCCATGTTGCTCCTGGTCTACCTAGTGGACCGAGCCTTGTTATATTTTTATTGTGTTTTAGGGCGCCTTTAAACCAGAGCTGATGCTCCTGGTATGTTAATGGAATTTCAATATCCTCGAAAGGAATGTATTCCTCTGGTGCTTCATCTTCTTTGTAGAAGTGAAACAAGTGTGTCACTGGATTGGATTCAGGAAGAATTACTCATGAATAGAATACCTCTGTTTGAAAGGATTCATGTGCCTCAATCACGAAAACTGCTCTACCTCCTCTCAGTGGTAGGCCATGTTTTATAAGTTTTAGAGTAATGGCTCTTCTTAAGTTTGGAGCGATGTCAATGACACCCTCCTCGGTTTCATTTAAACCGGTATTGTTAAAAAATGCTGCTTGGGCTGGATCAGCCGCAGCTATACCGTTTCCGGCGTCATTGTCAGTGCCTGACATTTTTCTGCTTGAAAATATGGAAACAAATTTCAAGGAAACAAAGATAAGGTGCACAATATTGTGGAACACTGTATCCTTCAACGTTGAACAAACCAAACAGCTAATATATAGGGGTCTTCCCTATGTAGCCGTGGCGGATACTATCCCTGCCCACTCCAGACGTCTTTTGGAGTATATGGGTAGGGGTCTCTGAGAGAAAAGAATATATGCACAGCTGAGTTACTCAGTCTCTAACGTTGAATTACTGCCTTACCAAACGTTGGGCGCCATGTAGTGTAGCTCCTATTTCCCTTATAGGCTCTGCGCATTGGAATAATATATCCTATAGGTTTGACATAGGACTAAGGTCGGTATGTCCCTATCGAGTATATTAAACTTAATTACTTGTGCCAGCTAGCTCAGAGGCCACTAGAAACTTCTTGACGACAAGAATGGATTAGTTTCTGGCAGCCGCAAAACATGACCACTGTGTTTCCCTTACAGAATCAGGATGTGTCCCAGAGTCGTAGAAACAATAGATAACTATTTCACTCAGCTCAGTTGTGCAGGATTCAGTTATGTCTCAAAGTTACACAGAAATAACAGACGGGCGTTTCAATAAGATGGTTTATTGAACAGTCTTGTTTCTGTTGTAAGTTAGATGTGCTGTTACGATCACAAGACAGTATGCGAGATAAATGATGTACAAGGTGAGCAGTAAAAATAAATAATACTGCGTTAGCATTATCTTTTCAGCATATATTCATTTACATAAAATGACACAGCCTAAAAATGCGAGTACTCATACGATGCGTTTCTAGCCTAGTTCTACCCAGTGTACCTAACCTATCCTAGGTGTAGGGAGAAGTAGAAGTAGGTGCTGTATTCCTGACTAGAGTATACTAAGAGTAAGTTACGCCTAGCATGCCAAGAGTCTAGTATGCCAAGAGTCCCTCTAGGTTCTAGTCTGCTCCATACCTGAAGAATGAGAGAGGTAGGAATCTCTTTCCGGACTCGAACTCCAACACCCCGCAAGGGAAGTTAGATCACTGGAAGCTGGACTCTCTGCGTGCAGGGATGACAGTGTCTTCTCAGTGCGTCTGGCCGGGAATCGGGCTCCTCTGAAGTCGAGGTCTCCTCTGATTTACAGGGGTTTGGGAAGGTATATTTATACCTGAAAATGTTAGCATTGACGTGAGTTGGGTAGCGAAAGACGTCATGAATGAATCCCTTAAGGAATAGAGGTTCATGCATAATGTATGAGTCCTTGAAGAAATCAATAGTCCTGGGCAAGGGAAACTCCCGCAGCCTGAGGGTCTGTTTTTTCATGGACTCGTTGAGACGCTAGGGTGGACGGATGTCGGAATCCATGCCTGTATTTGGTATGCATGGTTTATGCCTAAATAAGGTCTGGGATTATATGCCTATATAAGGGCAGGTTGGATTGTGTCTATATATGGTCATGATTCTAGAAAGCCCGTTTATGGACACCCTATGAAGTATACAACAATGCATCCGTATTTTAAAAGTGTCCACTTGAGAGCAATGTCTTATAAGGAGTTTTGATCAGCGGACATGAAGAGTGTTGACACAGTTGGGTGGTAATTTAATGTATATAGCACTTACTACCCCTTCTGAGGCATTGAAACACTTTACGGCAAGTAACACAATCTTCTGAAACACAAGGTTAATAGTTTGTCCAGTGGTTAGTTAAATTATTGGGAGTTGAGCGTGATAATGAGCAGGGCCCATGTGGGTTCATCCAAATGGTTGATAAGATGAATAGAGAGGCTGGCAGAGCTTAGGTATTGTTAGGTTGCAGGGATAGGGTTTTTAAAGGAGAGGTTGTGATCAATGAGGTGTGAGTCATTTTCAGAAATGCAATTACCAAGATTAAGAAAGACAGGCATGTGACTGAGAAGGCTATAGCAAGGAAGAGGAGGCTTGCTGAGTGTTGAAGGTGGTAAGGAGAGCATCACTCTGAAGAAAGAAAAAAGCGTAATCAAACAAGAGTTTTTAATAAATGTCAATTTTTCATGCAGGGCTTTAGGGTTACAACAGGAGGAGGCTTTCTGACATAGCTTCCAATCTGAGGTTGTGAAGCTGTAGAAAGACGCAACCTTATATAGTGCTTATATCATAGAGGATAGCTTGTTTAAACATGTGAGTCCGAGTATGCAGATAATTTGAACATTATGAGCCCAAGCCTAGGGCAGACCATTGAAAAACAGTCAAAACTCAACTGGGTTACACCTAGAGACTGCAGGAATTGCTTCATACTATGTGAAATGAACTTCATGCCCTTGTTCGACACCATAAGTTTTGGTACACCTTCTAATGCAACAAACTCAGAAGAAATTCAGTAACATTCTCCTTGGTAGTCGACCTAACAAACTTGTAGTAAATCCACTTAGAATAACAATCAACAATGACAAAATGCTGCATATGTTCTGATAAGACAACAAAAGGTCCAGAAAAATCAATGGTTATCTTGTCCCAGGGTTTAGCTGGAAAGGTACTGGTGATGACAGCATATTGCATAGTACCAGTGCTTCTCTGACGCCAAGCATTCTTTGGAAGAACCAACAAAAAAAAGCCAGCAACTCAAGTGGTCTATCCCTGACCACCAGTACTATTGTCAGAGTAGTGTTTTTTGTGGCCTCAACTCCCAAATGTACATTTTGATGACGGCTGTAAGCCAGAAACCGGACCCAGGATGCTTGTTTCCGGTCCAGGGAAGACATGGCTTGGCAGTTCGGGCTGGACTGTTCCCATGAGGCCAGGGTCAGACTGATTTGCATATGGCCATGTCTGAACTCGGGTGGCGGAGTGAGCTAAAGAATGATGATGGATTAAACCCAGATCAGTTGACTGGGGGTGAGTGCTTGCAATGTTCAACACTCCGTCCATCATCCCCTTTGGTTTTGCTATGTTCGCCCTAAGTTGGCAGGGTATGCCCAGACGTGGGTACCTTGCTCACTTTGCAACTGGATTCAAGATAGCCTGGCTGATGACGGCTGTAAGCCAGAAACCGGTCCCAGGATGCTTGTTTCCGGTCCAGGGAAGACATGGCTTGGCAGTTCGGGCAGGACTGTTCCCATGAGGCACAGGGTCAGACTGATTTGCATATGGCCATGTCTGAACTGGGGTGGCGGAGTGAGCTAAAGAATAATGATGGATTAAACCCAGATCAGTTGACTGGGGGTGAGTGCTTGCAATGTTCAACACTCCATCCATCATCCCCTTTGGTTTTGCTAGCTTCCAGGTAGTCCCCATGATTCTGCCCCATTTGACCCCCCTGCTCCTCTCGCCGGGTTGTTCTTTCAACCTCTTGTTTTCTTGTTTTTTGGGGGTATTTTTTGTACACAAACTTAACAAATCAGCACTGAGGATGACCCGTACGAAAGGCGTCCCTGATGTATCGAAGCAGAAAACCTGCAGCCGAAACCGGGCATTCATTTATATTAATCCCAATTCCTTCCCTCTGTCTTAAAAAGGAGACTGAAATGTGACAGCAGTTGCCGTCCTGAAATCAAAGAAACCACTGGACCATTAGCTAAACTCCACATTGTATTGTGTTCTGCTGCACGTGAACTCTACCCTTGTGTGCTGTCACAAGAGGGAGCGTCTCTGCATTACTGAGCGCACATGACTGTTCTCATTGAATGCACTGAGAGCTGTATGCCTGCCCTTGCAGAGCGCAGCCCCTTGTCCTCAGGCCTGTGTCAACGGCGGCTTCTCCGCAGTGCTGGAGAAGCGTCGCCACATGGGCTCAGAGCCAGCAGCTGAAAAATAAAACAATTTTATTATCGTTTTATTTTGTGTCTGTAGGGAGGGGCGGGCCAGGCCTTGGGAGGGAGGAGGAATGGTGTACATGTGCACTTCTAAGTCTTAGGCCGGCCACACAGACATGCGCAGTTATGTTTCTCCAACCTGGCTGTATTGCACAGCCAGGTTAGAGAAACAGCACAGACTCCCTATGCCTGAGCGAGCGTTAAACCAGCCCACTCAGGCCAATCCCTGCGCTGCTCTCATCGCATGAGAGCAGCGCAGGGATTGCACAGGGAGTCTCTGATGTGTCCCAGTGTCTGCTGGCACCAGGAAGAAGAGGAACTCCGAGGCACGAAGCGGCCGGCAGATTCAGGTAAGTTTTTTTATTATTAACTCCGCACTCCACCCTGCGCCCCCTCCACCCGCCTCACCACTTTTAATTTGTGTCGGCCGCTACTGCAAGTGTTGGAGGCCCCGTTCCGCCTAGAAGGAGGATTATGCACGCATCATGTTAGTGAAGGGTTCGAAATATGTGAGGCCTGCACGGTCAGTCCACATCCAAAACATTGTATGGTTGTTACATCACTTTCTTTTCAGAGTTTATTACCAGATTCATCGCTAGCAGGTCTGAGGAGAAGCAATGGAAGTCTTGTGAAACACTAGCAGACAGCAGTCTGTTTTTTTTTCTAGACCGAGAAGGAGTGCGTTTCTTCTTTAGGTTTTCATAGTGAATTTGATGGCTATAAAGAAATATCCATAATATAGAGAAAACTAGATAATGTGGTCCCAATTCAGCAGTTAAAAATGTTTAATGTGTGTAAAATAATAATAATAATGTGGAGTCCCTCAAACTGACTGCAAGAATGGCCTCCATCGCTCCTTGTGTTCACTTGTGAAAATATTTAACTTGTACTGGGCCTGGAAATCGTCTTTGTGAAGCTTTCTTTTGTTTAACTACATACTTGTATAAAAGGACAATCACAAGTATGACAGCTCTATGTAAATATATACCGCAGAGACTTTGCCTTGTGGCATTACACTACTAGAAGACCCCAGGTGTCCGCAAACACGCATTGGGTCCATGGCATGATTTCTGTTGCTGCCACCATAAAATTATATGCCAAGGCAGAACTCTCCTCTACCCCACTCTGGTATGAACATATGGAATTATACATGGGTAACAGTGAACTCCGTGGAGGATTTTCATATGGGGGGGGGGGTGTAGGTCTGACATGAAATAGACCACAAGAGCGAAGCTCGAGTTGCGATGATGTCACTCAGAACCCCGAGGTGAAAAATCGTAATTCACTTTTTATCCATCTATAATTTATGTAATGTATGGTACCCAAAATAATCCACTGCGGCTATTACCAGTTATGCTGAGGTAGCGGACTTATGGGGAGCCATACATAACATAGCATCTCCTCTCTCTCCCAAATGAAAAAAAATAAAATACAATGCCTCCTGCCGCCAACCCCCACCACTCTCTGTGTCTTCCTTTTCCTCTGCTCCAGAGGCCCTGCTCCCTGCTTTCCAGATCTGTTCTGACAGGCTCTTTGGGAGACCAGAGCAGCCTGGAATTCCTTTATCACATAGCTACAGTGGGTAACAGTTTTTGTTAACAACTGTTGCTACATCATAGCAGTGAGTGTCTTGAATTGAATCCAGTCGTTCATGCTAGCGTCTCTACCAGAGCCATACATAACAGTGGGAATAAACTGGTGATGCCTCAGGATGTGGTTTCTCAGAACTCAGGAAGTGAGGACACAGAAGGCTTCTATTACTGTTTCTCAACCTTCTCTGTTGTAACTATGTCATGTGACACCATGCCCCACTGTATTGTGACGCACCACATTCCACCCTTTCCCATTGGAATTCCATGTCACTCCACATTCCACACCTGACAGTTACATATGTGAGTAGAGGCAGTTACTGTTTAGCCAGCACCTCAATAGGACGTGTCTGGAGTTTTACTAATAAACTACTTGTTTCCTACAACTATGCCTCATTACTACAAAGTGTCGACGAGCGGAGCTGAGCCTCAGTCACCATACCAAGGAACCGACCCACGCTAAGGAGAAAACTAACCTGGTTCACCGAGTTAGTGTTGAAGAAATCTAAGAATAGGAAGATGTGAACTTGACCACTAGCACCGAGGGAAGCCGAAACGCCGTTTAGCACCGCTGATTTGCGATATTCATCGAAGTGAACAGCTAAGGTGAGCGGCACTAGGGAGCACGGAGATGTGGCCAGTAGGAAGGTTGGATGATTGTGATGACATTTGCTGATGTACGTCATCGCGGGGATGCATCCTTACGCAGAGTATTGTGCACAACCAGCTGCTGAAAGAAAAGACGTGCCGTGCGTAAAGCAGCCATCTTTGAAGAGGAAACTTCATCGGATGTCTGCGATGAACGCATCTGTGTGAGAAGCTGAACTTGTGTGCGGATCAGAACGCGGATGCACGCACATGCACTATTCAATGAAACCAACTACACTGGCATTCTTCAGCGTTTCAGATCAAAAGACTCATCCGGACAACAGCAGGTGGTGGAAATCAATGCGCGGGAAACGGCTTGAGTGAAAGGAGAAGGACTTTTATGTTAAGTTCCTAAAACCCAGTATTTTAGAGGATTTATACGGTGACATTATTATTATTATTATTATTATTTTTTTAAACCTGGTGGTTCTGCTACAGTTAAACATTCGTTGCGTAGCTAAGTTACTTACTTGAATCTTTCCTTCACCTCTTTCATTCTTCTTCAAATTCTACAACAACGGAAACAAGCATTTGCAATGCAATAGGTCTCGCATTTGCGCGAGTTTAAGCTATTGGCATTGTAAATGACAATGCCTTTTATTTACATTTTAAAAACAAAAACATAAATAAAAGTTGTCATTTACAATGCCAATAGCTAAAACTTACGTAAATGCGAGACCTATTGCATTGCAAATGCTTGTTTGCATAGTTATTGATTTGCCACATAATCCATCATCTGCTGCAGAATCTTCATATTTTAACACACAAAATTGCATTTAGCTGAAACGGATCAACAGTTACTAAAAACATGACATGTATGATTGACCAGTAAAAGGTTAATTGGTCATTTTTCAGTTGTTTTGTTTCTGTATTTGGTTATTCAACTAGTACTAATTTGGTGAAATCTTCGGCCAGACAGCATTACTATGTGTTAAATCGATAAACATAATGAAGTAATACTATTAAAAAGTGCAGCATTGGGCCGCATAATTTGCCTTTTCTTGCCACATAACTCAGTCAACCCAGCCGCATAATTTGATGCTCCTCTGAAACATAATTCCAGTGGCTCTGGAAATGTAAATTCTCTAGCACACTGGATACCCGAAGCAGGAGCCAAATCAATGTTCCGAAAAAGGCAGCGGTCTGGAGAGCAAACAGGCTGTTTCTGGAAGCTGCCCATGGGCCACTCACAGGTCAAGGTGTGAACTCTCAGCACCTCCACCGTGCATGTGCCTAGTCTTCCTGCGTCCCTGCCAGGACCCACAGAGGGGGCATGCCGCAGAACAATGAAAACACCACAAGGGGCGAAAGAGGGTGGGAAGGGCAAGTCTAAAGTTCTCCAACTTTTGTCATGAGGGCTTAAAGCATTGGCAAGAAGCCAGGGCTCCAATCCTGCCCTGAATAATGGCGAGCTCGGTCACTGCTGAGGAGGGGTGAGCCGCTAATTACCACCGAAAGCTTACACCGCGGAATGCGTCATTTTCTAAAAGCAACACACAAAGGAGAGATTGTTGACGGTCTATTCAGCTTGACAAAATGCATATGTGCAAGAACGCACTGCCAGCACGGCAGCGCCAACTGTTCCACTACATTATGGTACATGCAGTACATCTTTTTTTCTTAATTAATCACGAATACAAAAGTGTTTGCCACCACTAAGGAAGGTACAGTCCGTGATTACAAGTACCAATCCTATCTGCGCAGGGGCAAACGCCCTCCAAGTTGCAATTCAAAAGCATTGAGAACTGCATCTACCAGAATGCAATGGGCGAACTGGAGCCGACTTCCTGGCAGTCTACTCGCTCCTTGGCTCTTATGTATGCAGTTTCTATAGTGTAAACGTTGGCAAAGGGAATGTAAACGTTGCACATTAGAATTAGATTACGAGGCAATACTTGAAAAATACAAGTTGACACATTCACATTGACAGTGCAAGCACAATGGGTAGCTGTGTTTTGAAGCGTGCAAGCATCAACAGTTAAGTAAACAGCAGAACGAAGAAAACAAGCGCTGAAACACAAGCGCAGCTCCGCGGCCGCGAAAGTGAAACAGTACTCGTGAAATTGAAAGGAAACTGACACGGCCTGCCAGACACACACGGCGTTTCCCTTGCGGGAGCGAGCAAGGGCACCATCTGTTTGAAAGTTCATTACAAACAGTTGGTTTCAAAGCTCGCTCCCGCAAGGGAATCGCCAAACGTGCACCCGTTGCCATTGAAAGCAATGCAATGCGTGCACGTTTTTGGCCTCAAAAGCGAATCGATTCCAAGAGGTCTCCTCCTATGCAGCGCATGCGCGCTGCGTAGGCGAGACCTAAAAAAGGAATGGCATTTTGAGAGCAGTTACGCATAATGCTTACTTAATTGAAATACATTGCTCCGAAAAGGAAAAGAAAACTGAGGATATATATACTTAATTTAGTGTTTTGTATCACAAAGGTTTAGGAAACATACAATTTACAACCATAGAGCACAGAGTGGTTAGTTGTAAGACACTATTTGCGAAGTTAGCTATTGCAAAGTTTATAAACATGTGTTCATTGAATCTTATGAACTTAACTAACCCACAACCATTTTTGGCCGCTAAGGGTGAACCATGCATGCCCTGGAAAGAATGGAGAGAATATTTTTGTAATTATTTAGAAACTTTTGATGAGGAGGATTTCACGACAGAGAAGAAAAGAAATATACTGATGTATTGATTAGGTCCTGGTAGTTTCAAAACGCATAATCAAATAGAGAAGAAACCTAGAGAAGGAGATGTGTTTTCCCATGCTTTGGAAGACCTGGATGCACATTTTAATCCAATAGTATGTGTCGCTGTGGACCGATATAAGTTCTCCCAACGTAAACAGTGCAAAAATGAGAGTGTAGATGAGTATGTTTCTGCACTAAGAGGGTTAGCTTTAACATGCAGATTTGGGGTTTTACAAGAAGAATTTTTGCGAGACCAGATAATTATGCACACTAGCAATCTTAACATACACGACAAATTGTGGGTAAACGGTGAATCCCCGTTAAAGGAAGTGGTAGCTTTGGTCAAAAAAAGCCGAGCTTACTGGGAGATGTGCTAAAGCAGTAGAAGCTATGATGGATTTACAATTGAAAAAGGTTTGCATATGAGACATCACATTTTTGCACCACCTTGCATACTAAGGATAAAATTAGCACAAGAAGGACATTCAGGTGCTACAGCTACAAAAAAAACTGTTGAGGAAGCATTATTGGAAGTCGGGTATGGATTCAGAAGTTGACTAAAGTATTGATAGATGTTCGGAAAGTGAGAGGTCGGACAAGCACTGGAAGGCCTCAAAAGAAGACTTGCATTTAGTTGGTGTTCCAGAGAGACCTTGGTTGAAATTAAGAATTGATTTTGCCTGTCCTTTCGGTTCCTTGAATGAAGATATGCGTTTTTAGGTCTCGCCTAGGCAGTGCATTTGCTGTCTCGAGACATGCTATATCTACTCATGGGCTTTCAGCGCACCCATCTGTTTTGATTAGTTCCTTCATGTGCCTTTCAAAATTCCTTTGTTTTCATTGGTGAATAGTTTACATTTGTCCCTCCTTTTGCTTTTTTGGATACGCCCTGGAGACTGGCCCTGTTACATGAATCACTTCACTATCGGCCATATATGTTAGTTTCGGCACACTACTTTTTGTTTTGCCTGGGCTTGTTTGGCTTACCGAACGCGTTCAGCAGAGGGCTGCAAATCATGTCCTCATCTTGTTTAACCACTGTCTTTGGTTTCACATGCGCTTTTTTGGGCAGGAAGCTATGTTGGTTTTCATCCTATAACATTTTTGGTTTCATTGGCTCAAATGTCCAAACCTTAAATAATATACTTACTTAATGGAAGTGTAGTTTAAGAAGACGGCCGACAGTAGGACAAACCTATTTACGTTGTACTTTTGACAGCATGATTATTTGGATACAATTAAAGAGGTAAACATGCTGTAATTGCTCCATTTTATGAAAATGAAAGCAGCTTTAAGTTGTGGGCTTTCAACTTTTGATGCTTTCTTTTAGGGTTCAATCATTGGTGAAATAAAACCAATATCAAGGGATGCCTCCTTGTGCTCTCCAAATGCACAATGTAATGTGATGTTACTTAACAATATATCTTACAAGTAGACATTGCAATACCACCTCAGCATCAATGCAGCACCACGTCAGCACTACTTCAGCAGCACCACCAGAGCACCACCTGAGCATCATTCAGCAGCACCTGAGCACCACCACAAGTCCAGATCAGCACAACCTCAGCATCACTTAGCCCCAGGGCAGCACCACCTCAGCCCCAGCGCAGCACCACCTCAGCCCCAGCGCAGCACCACCTCAGCACCAGCGCACCACCTCACTACCAGTGCAGCACTACCTCGGCATCAGTGCAGCATCACAACCTCTGCATCAGCACATCATCGTTCAGCGCCAGCACAGCATCACTTGGCACCAGCACAGCATCACTCAGCATCAGTGCAGCACCACCACCGCATCAATGAACTACCACAAGCGCAACACCAAATCAGCACCAGTGCCGCCCACCACAGCATCAGCACAGCACCACCTCAGCACCAGCGCAGCATCACCTCAGCACCAGCGCAGCACCAACTCAACATCAGTCAGCATCACCAAAGCATCACTCAGCACCACCTCAGTATCACTTAGCACCACCTCCTCACAAGCACACCACAACCTCAGTATCACTCAGCACCGATGCAGCACCACCTCAGCACAGCACCACCTCCGCATCAGCACAACACTACCTCAGCATTAGTGCAGCACAATCTGAGCACAGCACTACCACAGCACCACCTCAGCATCAACACAGCACCATATCAGCACAGCACCACCTCCATATCAGTGCACCACCAGCACAGCACCAACTAAGCACCAGCACAGCCCCACCTCATCACCAGCATAGCCCCACCTCAGAAGCAACTCAGCACCAACACAGCCCCACTTCAGCATAAGCACAGCACCACCTCAGCATAAGCACAGCACCACCTCAGCATCAGCGCATCACCTCACAAACTCTACATGACTCAGCACCAGCTCAGCATCAGTGCAGCACCACCTCAGCATGACTCAGCACCACAACAGCATTCCAGTATCACCACAGCATCAGCCAGCACCACCACCGCATCATTCAGCACCACCTGAGCACACCACAGCACCACCTCCTCATCAGTGCACCACCAACAGTGCAACACCAGTTCAGCATCAGGGCAGCACCACCTCAGCAGCAACTCAGCACCAAAGCAGCAACACTTCTGCATCAGCTCAGCACCACCTCAGCATCAGCGCAGCATCACTTCAGCACAGCACCAACTCAGTATCGCTCAGCACCACCTGAGCACCAGCGCAGCACCACCACCTAAGCATGACTCAGCACCACCTTAGCATGACTCAGCACCACCTTAGCATGACTCAGCACTTTAAAAAAAAATTTTTTTTATTTATTCAGACAAATGCAGGCAATCGACATCAGTTACAATCATGTTGAGAAACATAAAGAACAACATAATATATATCAGCAAGGTATTATGTAAACAGTACAATAAACTATATGACAAAACCATATTGACATGACCCAATTTATACAATAAACATCAATTAGCAGACTTATGACGTGACAGTTGACTGAGTGTTGGATGCTGGTGAAGTATGTGCGACAGGTGCGGGGTGTATGGCCCGTTCCCGGAGCCAAACAATAAAGGGCTCCCATATGTCTTTAGGGCGGGACACCATTGGCATAAGATCCCAGTACTGCGTCAGTTGTTCCTGGCAGTATGTAATGTCTTGTAGCCATTCAGTAATTCGTGGACGCCTAGTGGCCCCCCAATATATTGCAATACGTCTCTTGGCTAATAACAGCATCATGGCGGTAAGTCGGCGTGCTGCTGGCGGAGTGCCCTCCACAAACCCAAGAAGTGCAGTCAAAGGGGAGTAGTCCAATATTTGTCCGGTAACTGCCTGTGTAGTTGCATAAACCTCCTCCCAGAAATCAGAAAGTGCGGGACATTCCCAAGCAACGTGCAGAAATGCTGCGGCCTCTCGCCCACATTTCCAACAGCGAGAGTCAGGTCGCAGTTTAATTTTAAACAAGTGTAAAGGTGTACGATAATAACGGTGTAGGAATTTAAAGTGTATGAGGCATAATTTATAGTTCGGGGAGAGGTATTGAGTTTGCGTGCAGCAGAACGCCCACTGGTCGTCCGTAGGTATACCATCTAATTCCATCCTCCACTGATCAAGGGCCTGCGGAGCAGACCAAGGAGTATCAGCTTGCGTGAGAATATAAAGCCTGGAGACCAGTTTGCGGGAGGATGGCGTCGTCAACAGATTTTGCAAGGGTTTCATGGTGGGTGGAGCCGCAGGGAAGGAGGGATGCAGTGCCCTACAGGTGGTTTTCAGTTGGTGGTAGAGGAGCTTATCTAGCAATGGTAGCTGTGCGCCATCTGGGCCTAACGGAGACTCTATAAAAACATCTTGTGGGTAAAGGTCTCCCAATGTTGTCAGTCCCAATTTACGTGCCCTGCCTATAGCTCCGGCATCTTGTAAACATGGGAAGTGTGGGTGATATGCAAGTGGCACCGCCGGTGCGTATAATAGGGGGTTAGTTGTTCTCCTCCTTAAACCCTCCCATGCCCAACGTAAAGTGTCCACCGTATTAATTTCTTTGTTGTTTCTGCGATAGGGATGATAGACAGCTGCATGTAGTGGGATGGGTTCTGCTATGTCCCGTTCAGTAGCTACATGGGGCTGGAATGGTATGGGATAAACCCAATAATGCAAATATTGCGCCTGGGCACTTAGGGCATAGAGCTCAAAATCTGGTGCACCGAGACCGCCCTTTGTAAGTGGTCTGGTCAGTAGTTCCCAATTCACTCGTGGCTGACGTCTGGCCCAAACTATCTCAATCGCTAAGGAGCGCAGAGCATTGAAGAAGGCACGAGTGAGTGGTATTGGAATATTGACAAATAAATAGAGTAGCTTAGGGAGGACAATCATTTTTAAAATGGCAATCCTACCAGCTATTGTTAAAGGTAAGGCGGCCCAACGTTTAGACTTATCTCCCAACCAGTTTATAAACCTCCCATAATTGAGACTCCAGATTTGGGACATGTCTCTACTGAGCCACACCCCTAAATATTTCACTGCACCATCTGCCCATAGCAATGGAAACTCCAGGTCAACGTTCAATGGAGCATCAGTAAGTGGTAAGAGAGAGGATTTGGACCAGTTTATGTGTATACCAGACATTCCACCAAGGCGCAGCACCTCACGTAACACTGTGTTTAAATTATCTTCAAGTTTGCGAACATAAAGCGTGATGTCGTCCGCATACATTGAGACTAATAGGTTCCTATCCGTAAACACCAGGCCGCAGGATGAATGGTGTTGACGGAGTCTGGCGGCCAACGGCTCCATTGCCACCGCGAATAGCAGCGACGACAGGGGACAACCCTGTCAAGTACCTCGAGTGATTGGGAAGGGATCGGAAATCAGTCCATTTACACGTACTTGTGCTGTTGGTTTAGTGTAGAGGAGCTTTATCAATTTTACGAAATTCGGGCTGAAGCCTAATCTTGGTAGGATAGTAAATAAAAAGGGCCATTCCAAGCTGTCAAATGCCTTAGTGGCGTCCAAAAAAGCCGCGACGGTCGGAAGGGTTGGTTCAATTTGGTGTAGCACAGTGAAAAAAGTACGTAAATTATGGGCAGTAGAGCGACCTGCGATAAAACCCGATTGGTCCGGTCTAGCTAACAAGGGCATGAGAGGCTGCAATCTATTTGCTATTAACTTAGCTAAAATTTTAGCATCAACATTTATTAACGAGAGAGGCCTGTAAGAATCGCATTTCGTCTCTGCCTTCCCTGGTTTTAATAAAGCTATAATGACTGCCTCTCTCATCGTCGCAGGAAGTTCGCCCTGCTCCAAGGATTCCTGATAAACATCCAATAGATAGGGTGCTAGCATGTCAGCGTATGTCTTATAGAACAAAACAGTGAGGCCATCTAGTCCAGGGGCTTTGCCACTGGCCAGGCTCCTAATCACCTGTGTGATATCCTCGACGGTGAAAGGTTCATCCAGGTATAGTCTATGGTCAGAGCTCAGCCAAAGTAATTCTATGGAGTCAAGGTACGCGGTTAAGTCAGGGTTAGGCGCATGTTGTGTGGCCGTGTAGAGGTCAGTATAAAATGCAGTGAGGTGACTGTGTGTGGCCTCTTGCCCAGTGATGAATGTGGAGTGTCTACCTATTAATTCGGTAATAAAGGTGGGGGGTGTATCCTGTTTGAGCATATGAGCCAGGGTCTTGCCAGGCCTATCACCTTCCCCATATTGCCGTGCCTTTGCATGTTTCCCTAGGAACCTGGTTTCTTTTTCGGCTTCCAGCTCAAAAGAAGATATATTATTGCGTATTTCAGCAAGTAGCTTAGTGTCGCCGGTGGCAAAATATTGCTGTTCCAGGGAATGTATCTCGCCCTCAAGTTTGGTCAGTGTTTGGCGGATCGATTTAAGTACTCCAGACTGCTTAGAGATGCAAGCACCCCGCAGTACCACCTTAAAGGCCTCCCAGAGTACAGAAGGGGACTCCTCCGAGCCCACGTTGGATGTAAAAAAGTTGGTAATTTCTAACCTGATCTCTTCTGTAAAGGCTGCATCTAGAAGAACGTGTGGGGGTAGGCGCCAGCTAAAAGCTGGTGGAGATGTGTGTGGTATCCTCCATACAAGCAGTACTGGGTTGTGGTCGGATAAAGTGCGTGGTAGTTGCTCCACTTCAGTGGTCCAGGATGCTATGTCATGAGTTACAAGCCAATAGTCTATTCTAGACCAGGCGTTGCGAAAAGAAGTCACACAAGTGCCCTCTCGGGCCTTCGGGTGTCTATTGCGCCAAATGTCTAGCAGTCCAGAATCTGATAAAAGTTCGTTTATCTGCTGCATTGCCCCATGATGTGGATTGCGGGGGGCACCCAGTCTGTCACATTCATTGTTTAAAACTACATTGAAGTCGCCACCCCAGATAATAGGGCCCCCACTAATTGCCACGATCTTAGCCCATAGATTAAGAAAAAAGGCAGGGTCGTCTATATTGGGACCATAAACTGCTGCCAGCGTTAGGTGTGTGGTCATTAACTTCCCAGTCAGTATCACAAATCGCCCATCGTGATCAACATATATCTGGTCTGTAGTCCATCCCGGGCCTCTACGTATTAATATCGCAACACCCCTGGCATAGTTGGAATAAGGGACCGAATACACTTCACCCCAATGTTTATTGCGCAATTTAGTGTCGGTGGCACACCTTAAATGAGTTTCTTGTAAGAAACAAATGCCAATGTGGCGTCTGCGGAGATAGTTGTGTACCAGTCTCGACTTTTTAAAATCATTAAGTCCCCTAATGTTCCAGGTGAGGAACTTAACGTCCGTCATGGTGGAGTATTGATGCGCCAAGGGGGCCATGTAAGAATGGGTAAAGAACGGCCAACTTTAGGATCTGTAAAAGTGGTATTTAATGTCACTATTTGTATGTATAGAACAATGAGTGTTGTCATCGAGTCAGTAAAAAATAACTTTATGTCGATCTGCCTATGCGAATACTCTGCAACATGTATATTTGTGTCTGTAAAGTTTTGTACCCCCAACCTCCCACCCCCTCCCACTTCAACCTCCCAAATAGGTCGAGTATTCAATCCCCCCACCCACCCTCTAGAAATACTATCCCCAGATCTAGAACATCGAAACATGGGAGATCTCCCGTGGGGTTTGGGTTGGCGACGTAAACCTGCCTGTTGGCAGGGTGGCCGGACCTAGCACATTTAAATCAAGTCCCTCTTAGGCATATCTTAGTTAGGAAAATCGCCATCTGAAGAATGGACATCAGCCAGCGGCCATAGCATGCACATAAGATATAAACACTAGACATAAAAATAATGTCATCAAAAAACATCAATGAAATAAAGTTTGGCAGGTGCAAGTGTCTAGGAGTGACCCCGGACCGGGGATTGAGGAATAAAGCGGAGACTGCAAGGTCAGTCGTTATCACTCATATTGGGGTCTGCACTGGAATGAAGTGGCGAACGCAAGGGCGAGCGCCGCGGACAGATATGTTTAGTGAATTTCAGAGCTGATTTTGCATCTGTAAAGAAATGGGATTGTCCATCATGAGTTATTTTTAACTTCGCCGGATATAGCATGGCATATGGGATGGATGCCTCAGCAAGTAGTCTTTTAGTTGTCACAAACTCTCGGCGAGCCACCTGCACAGTAGGTGTATAGTCCGGGAAGAAGGAGAGCTTATTACCTTGGTGCACAATAGGACTGCGTGTTCTGGCTTCTCGAAGAATGGCATCTCTGTCACCATAGTTCAATAGGCGCGCAATAATTGGTCTCAGTGGCGTCCCCGGAGCCGGGCGGGGGGCAAGGGACCTGTGAGCACGCTCAACCGTCATAACCGGGGACAGCACCGAGCCAAAGAGTTCGCAAAGTAGGCTGTCGATATAGGGCTCCATCTTCGGTATAGCGGTGGACTCCGGCAGACCAAGAATTCGGAGGTTATTGCGTCGCGAACGCGCCTCCAAATCCTCGTTCTTAGCTTTTATCACATCTAAGACTTTTTCCATGTTGAGTAGTTGAGATCTCGTTTCAGAGTGGGAGTCGTGTGTTTCCGAGAGCCGATTTTCAAGAGAGTCGAGCCTGGTCTCATGGACATTCACTTTTTTCTTCACGCTATCTAAGCCAGAGGTAAGTGCATCTATCTTAGAGTCTATAGTTTTAAGACTGGAGCGAACATCAAGCATTATAGCACGCAAATCCTCCTCCTGTAGCTCAGCCCCATCTCCAGAACCCTGCATGCTCTCGACCCCAGACGGCGGCTCCATGGTGCGGGTCTGTCTTTTACACTCGAACAGTATTTTAGGCTGCTTAGGATCTGTCTTGCCCATTTCTGAATAGTAGTCAAGCTGACACAGGTGATCTATGGAGCAATAAACAGATCGCGACAGGGACAAAAAGACACAATGGTGACCAGTCCAGCAAGGAACGTGGGCTTTCGGGGTCCGTCGCACCGTTTCAGTACTCCCTTGCTACAAATGGGCAACACACATATAAACACGTAGCTGGAGGTTAGGATCACATGCGGTTTATGGCAGAATGTCTCTATGGACCAGATCGCAGGGGAGTCCGACAGAACTTCCGGTGGGTCCAAGTGCCTATGTCGTTGGCGCAGAAGTTAACTACTGATCATGGTCGGGCTGCAGTAAAGTCCAGGAGGCCAGGACCGCGGGCCACTCAGCTGCACAGCGGTTTCCACCATCCGGATGTGAGCCACTGGTCTATGGGATCTTAAGAGACCAGGTAAATCTAATCAGAAAGGTCATTATGTCCAGAATGCACCAACTATAGTATGTGGTCTGGTGTGGTAGTCGGCAGTCGACCCCGGAACAGTATCTGGCTCCGAAGGGCTCCCAAGCCACAACACGGGCAAAGCAAGGAGGGAAGGCCCCACACGGAGGGCCCCGAGAGACCAGAACCGGCCCCACCAATCCAGCCACGCTGAACCCGTAGTTAACGGGAGAGTAGCACGGTGTGGCAAGGCCCGCCCCAGCCCACCCCGGCCCCCGCGATCCCCCCGGGCAAGTAACTCCCCCCGAGCAACACAGAATCACGGGTACACCGCTCGTCAAAAGACCCCCAGGGGTACAGCCACGTGTTCCCAACAGCACAAATGAAGGCTATATGGTGTAGGCTCACTAGGCCGGGCCCAATGAAGATCCCCCAACACGGGCACACCCCCGATCCTGCTTACCGCTATGGCTCTTGACGGCTGTTTCTTCACTCCACTCGCAGCCCAGCAGCACTGGCCGATCCGATGAAGCAGGTACAGTAGCGTTGGATGGACTGTTCTGTATTTAATGGGCCTGTCGTTGGTTCGCAGCTCCGTCTCATGCGTCACACCCGGCCGCCTCTCCGCTAACCGGGATACAGAGCAAGGTATGAGGGCAATGAGGCCAGTCTACTGCCACGATGTAACGCAGATGTAGAGTCGGCAGTCCGGAAGGACCCGCGGCCGCTCGCCGATCATGGCAGCGCCCCCACCGTGCGGCCGCAGCCCCAGCCCCCGACCAGACCGCACCCTCGCACTTCGGGATCCAATGCAGGGCACGCGATCAACTCAGCCAGTCCACGGCCACGCCTCAAGGTAGATATGGGGCCAATGGTCTAGTACCGCTTGCAGCCGTCTGCCGATCGCAGTAGCTCCGCACCTCTCAACCGCGACCCCAGCCTCTGACTAGGCCGCGCAGGCCGCAGTCGCCATCTTTCCGTCAGCCGGCCCGGTCGTCACTCGGCACACTGATTAGGAGGCTTCCGAAGAAGCGCCACCGCCAGGATTGTGACAGACGAACGCAGCCGTTGTCTGCCCCCAGGGGCTTAGTTTTGAAAGCGCCGGGGACCCGTTGAAAGGGTGTTAATAAAGGATATTTAGGTCCGGCCCGCAGATCCCCTTCACCAGACGGCCATTCTGCAGCACGCCAAAGCCACGCCCCCGACTCAGCACCACCTTAGCATCATCAGCACCACCTCAGCATCACTCAGCACCACCTTAGCATCACTCATCACCACCACAGCATCACCTCAGCATCAGCATAGCACCACCTCAGCAGCATACAGCACCATTTCAGCATCAGCACAGCACCACCTCCTCATCAGTGCACCACTCCAGTGCAGCACCAACTCAGCATCAGCATAGTACCAACTCCGCATCAGCATAGCACCAGCGCAGTACCACCTCAGCACCAGTGCAACCATACCTCAGGAGCAATCCAGCACCACTTCAGCTTCAGAACAGCACCAACTCAGAATCACTCAGCACCTCCTGAGCACCAGCGCAGCACCATCACCTCAGCATCACTCAGCACCAACTCAGTATCACTCAGCATCACCTGAGCACCACCACAGTACCACCTCCGCATCAGCACAGCACCATCTTAGCATCACCACCTCATCGAGAAACAGCGTTTACAATGCTGTTTCCACAACGTATGGCTTCACAATGCGGTCGTTACAACGACTGCGTTGTTACCACAGGTGCCATTACATCGCAAGTCGTATCAACGACTTGCTGTAGGGGGCGTGCAACACCAGGGAATGTGTTGGATTTTAAATCCAACACCTTCCCTGCTGTTGCACAAACTGGAGTAGGAATATTAATTAATACTATTCCTAAGTCCATCGCGCCCTTTACAGCAAGTCGTTGATACGACTTGGGATGTAATGGCACTCGTGGTAACAACGCGGTCGTTGTAACGCCCGCGTTGTGAATGTATGCGTTGTAACGTCACACATTCTCCTCATCAGTGCACCACCATCAGTGCAGCACCACGTCAGCACCAGAGCAGCACCACCTCAGCACCAGAGCAGCACCTCCTCAATATCAGCACAGCACCATCCCAGCATCAGCACAGCACCATCTCAGCATCAGCACAGCACAACCTCCACATCAGTGCACCACCACCAGTGCAGCCCCACACCAGCGCAGCCCCACCTCAGCAGCAATCTAGCACCAATGCTGCACCACTTCAGCATCACTCAGCACCACCTCAGCACAGCACCAACTCAGTGTCACTCAGTACCACCTAAGCACCAGTGCAGCACCACCACCTCAGCATGACTCAGCACCACAGCATCACTCAGCACTACCTCAGCATCACTCAGCACCACCTCTGCTCCAGCACACCACCACCTCAGCATCACTCAGCACCACCTCAGCATCACACAGTACCACCTCAGTATCATTCAGTATCACCTGAGCATCACCTCCACACCATCACACGACCACCTCAGTCTGCCCTCAAAATCTGGCATCTGCTGATTCTCCCCTCTCTTGACATTGAAAATGACAATGTTTTTCTTTTGTATTTTGGTTTGCAGTGGAATGCAGGGCTGTAGAACCAGAAAATGGGTAATAGGTTATGAGGGAGGGGAGGCCAGAATAATATACTGGCTAGAAAAAAAAAGTAACAACATCCTGGAAAAAGCAAACACCCATAGGGAATGCAGGATTAAGTAAAGCATGTGAAATGTAAGCAGGAACAACATGGTTACCTCAACACTTCTACACTTATAATTCAGAAATCAATGTACGTTTTTGCCTGAAAAGTTAAGGATATGACTGCAGGGCCTGTAAGGGACGCGTCCCATTGTCTATTATTTATATCCTTACAAAACATAAGCAGTATGGTTTAAAAAGACCGCATCCCTGAACGCAGAGCTGTGGTACACATTTTATAAACTAAAATAAGGAAAACAGCTGATAAGGATCACATTAAACATTTTTCACTCTATGCATCAACCAGGTATTTCAGTACCTCCAGGAATGGGGTAATTCCCTGACCAGGGAAAACAATGTGTGCAAAGAAAGACGATAATATGAAAGTAGCTCTTCACTGGCAAACTTTGTAAAGTGGCGCTAATGTGTATGGTTGTGAATAAAACCAATCTGGTCACTTTGCAACAACTCTGTCTTGCTTTATTTCGATTTTTTTTTATTTTTCGGATTTTGAACCTTTATCTTCTCTCTGACCCGAGGCTGCACTTTTGGAATAGAAAAATGTCAGAAAAAGATGGCATTTGCAGCCAAAGTGACAGGGGAACAAATAAAGGAAAGGAGAGGAAAGGAGAGGAAAGGAAAGCAAGGAAAGGGTAAAAGCCGTTTGTTGAAGTCATGGATTTCAGCAAGTGAGGAGTGAGACAGAGACAGAGAGGGAATAAGAGGAAGAGGAAGAAACAGAGAGAGGGGGGGCAGCTGCCGAGCAGGAGAAGTGAGTACTCTAGGGAGGTGGGTGGTGTGAGATGAGAGTGGGGAGGGGGTGGGGTTCATCGTATTCAGAAGGGGCCCCTACACTGTGGTGAGGCAGATAAATCCATGCGAACCGCTGGATTTATTGCGAGTGGACCCAGGGGCGGCTCCTCCATGTGGGCGGAGGAGCGTCGCCCCACTGCTTTCTCGCAGTGCGAGTAGCCGAAACATAAAATGGTATTATGAATACCATTTTATGTTTTTGCTTCTCGCACTGCAAGAAAGCAGAGGGTTTGGTTGGGGGCGGGTGGGCGGTCCTGCTCCAGGCAAGGGAGGAGTGGCTTGCCCACTGTTGTGGGCGCTGTTTGGTCGGCCTCAGGGCCGACCAAACCAGTCATGCACACTCTCCCATTTTCTCCATGCAGGCTGCATGCAAGGTAAGAAGGTAAGTTACATTTATTTTTTAAAATGTATTTAAAATTAACCCCCAGCCCCGTGACCTCCCGCCTACCCACCCGCGAGACATGCCGGCTGCGACTGAGTGGACCAAAGACAAGTCGAGGAGCAAACCTAATGCCGTCGGCTAAGCACGGAATCACATTACCATCCAAAACTTGAAACGCGGCATCCGTGAAGTGGGTGCTGTGCTGATACATGTGCTGAGGCGCAAACCCAGTGCCGTCAGCTAAGCACTGAATCGAGTTACCGTCCAAAACATGAAGCACAGTATCCGTGAAGCGGGCGCCGTGCTGATACACGAGCCGAGGGAAAGCAAAAGAAAAAAAGAGTGCGCAGGAAGGAACATACATAAAAAAAGAGTAAGACCGCATGTAAAAGGGGCAGTCAGCTGGGAGGGTAAGAAACACCAAAAGGCGAGACTAATTAAGCATATCCACCAAACAAAAGCAGGCATTTAGGAAGGGCACTAACAGGAGCCAATAGAAAAAATGGGAGGTGCTTTAAGCACATATTCTGAATACAGAATGCCTCACAGAGCAGTGCGTGTGCTGCCTAGGCTCGAGCTAAAAACTTGAAGACATTTTTTATATTAATTTTTTTTTTAAATAGGGTTGTTCAGTTGTACATAATATCTTCTTGGTTATATATAATGTAATAAAAATGCTTAAAACACTTTTTTTATTATAACTTTTCAACATGCTGCACAGCAGCCACAATGCTCTACAACATAGCTTAAAGACATTGGCAAAGCCAATAGCTCTTGCTAAGCACTTGTAAATCCCAAAAGCGAGACTTATTGGCTATGCCAATGCTTGTTTGATAGTGTTATCTGATTACTATCCGAAATGGGTACACTATGAATTTAGCTACAGTATCACTACAAATATTGTTATTGATTTCTCACAAAGAAATTCTGCAACCGAAGTTGCTCCCCATATGTTGGTATCAGATAATGGTACAAAACTTTAAAAACAATTGAGGATTTTCTACATAAATTTTGCATTAAGCAGGTAAAGACACCTTTATATAATCCTTCCTCTAATGGTTTGGTGGAAAGGGTTAATAGAATTCTAAAGAAAGGTAGTTAAATGGCTTTAGCATCCAATTTACCTGTTAAGAATTTTTTGAGATGCACGATTGTTAGTTATAACAATACCCCACATTTGGTCACAGGATTTTCCCTGTTCTTTTTGATTAGAGGGAGAAGGTTGTACATTATTAAACACCGAAAATGACAGGATGTAAAACAGAAAACAGTGTGACAGAAAATGTAGATAGGAATTTGAAAATAAAAAGTAAAATTGAGGAAAAACAAAAGAAAGATAAAGAGTACTATGATAAATTACACAGAAAGAAATCTAACCAGTTCTCAGTAGGAGACTGGGTGTCAGTGAGAAAACCAGTCCAAAAAGGGGAATCAAAGCTTGCTTGTCCAAAACAAGTTTTGTAAGTGTCAGAAAGTGCAGTTTAATTAAAGGGTAAAGGATGGTGAAATAAAGAATGCACTAGTGTTACTTAAATAGAGCCAATAAAAAAATTTCAATAACAAAGAAAAGAAAAGTGCTGTTTTTTATCTAAACGGTTGTGATGAAAACATACAAAGTGCACAGGAAAATATTGATGCAAGTAAATAGTTTATTGCAGAAAATGTGAATAATAACAATGCTGATTTACGGGAAGACCATGTAAACACAAGCGTACAAGGAAGAAGAAATGTTGTTGTACCTGCAAAGTTTCAGGATTATATTCTATATTGAAAATTGCAATGTAGATTAATTGATTCTGATTTTATTTATTTTAAACAAAAGAAAGGAGGTGCTGTATTAGTGTGTTAATTATAGAATGTCATTAGGTCACAATAGAGAATTCGTAATGTGGTTGAGGGTATTTATAGTGTCTTGTAGAATGTTGGTGACAGAAGGAAGACTGCTCAAGAGGAGTCACCTCTGTCGTTTATGCGTTCCTCATGTGGGCCTTATAACACTATTATTACTTAAATAAAGTAGTAATTATTTTAATATTTATCAGAGTTCCTGAACTCCTTCTTTAATACACCCTCCAATTAGTCCCCATCTTGAGGTGGCAGGGGCATAAGGTGGCCTGTATGGCGCAAGGGGGCCCACAACCCTTTAGGTGGGTCCACAACCCTTCAGGTGGGTCCACAACCCTTCAGGGGCACCCCACTGAGCCCAAAACTAAAGAATAACTGTGCAATGTGGGATACTCTGGGCCCCCTCATCGCGTTCTTGACCCTCCTGCACCCCCTCCCCCCCCACCCTGTGCTAAACCATCCCACTTGTCCCTCAACATCTTTCGAGCCATCTTATGAGGGTCACACGGGGACAGAACCTATTGTGGGGATTCTTCCTCTTCTGATCAAAGCCCAACTCGCCATGCTTCTGGCCCAAAGAGCCCTAAATGCCAGGTTTCATTGTATACATGTGTGAAACCCGCCAGTACTCTCGTATTACGTCTAATCAAACTATATTAATCTGCACAGGGCTATATTTAAACAACCATAAATGTGCTAATGTTTCACCTACAGAATTATCCTTGCAGCACAGTGTTCAGCAGCTAACCGCAAACTAACACACACTCAAAATCACACTTACCCATAGACACTCTCGCACAAAAACCATACAGTGCACATAAGAACAGTTGTGCACGCTCACAGGCAGCTTTGCTCTCACATCCTCGTATAAATATTAAGTGACTTACAAACCGAGACCGAGGCAAGAATATCGCACTGATCCCTATCGTGGGTACTGGTTATGCTAAGAATACAGTGGTGCACAAATCAGGAAGACCAGTCAACTTAATCTACTACACCAGAAGAAATCCATTCACAATAAACAAAAATGATTCATCACACACCCTTTGTCATTATATGTAATCATATACACGTTAGTTTAAAGTATGGATTTTAAGCCTTACATTAGACATATGATGCACAGACTCATAGAAGACTGTTTCTTTAAAATTAGATTCCTTTAATCATGATCTTCTCATTACAAATGACTTATTTTTCAAGCAAACCAACATTGACAATGCCAATTTATCTGGGTTCTAACTGATTATGGAGGCCAGACCTTTAGGCTTTGAGAATACCTGTTTTTTTTATTTTCAGGACTCAATTTTATTGCCCGTATTTTTTCTGTCCCTTGCTGTCTGTCCCCAACTCCCCAATGCTTCCCGCCTCTCTCCCTCCCTGATCCCAGTGCTGCGCCATGTGTTCCATATAATCATTTAAAACAAATCCCAGTTCAAAACTCCCTGCCAAGCATATATGTGCAATCAGCAAAAAGCATTGGCAAAGCCGAGACCTATTGGCTTTGCCAATGCTTGTTTTACTTAGGTATATACATTTTCTTAAGTAATGTTGGTGTCCTCAGCTTCTGGAAGGATTGCTAAACTAGGAGGAGAATGATTACAGATTTGTTTTCATCTTTGCTTCAGTTCCAACAAAGCTTAAACAATCTGTGAAGAAAATCTGGCTCTCGCCTCTTAACTTAGCTCTGATAGCAAAACTGTTCTCGGAGAAATGCATGTGGTACATGTGCAACAGTAGCAAAATGACAACACAGTTAAGAAATGGAAAATGTAAACCAAGTTAGTTAAATAGAGGAGGATGTAATGGGTAGAGGGGCACAAAGTTGAAGAAAAATTGATGTAGATATATATAGTTAGTGCAAAAAAAAGAAAAAAGTTCCATAAAAATCAAGAAGCATTCACAGACTAAGGTCTGCTGTTGAGTTTGTCGTCCACCCTCTCTATTTTCAGCGTTTTCTGTTTCCTGTTCGTGGTACATAAAATACTTTGTTTCCTGCACCTCATTGTACTTTCTGCCCAGATCGGCCTGGGAGAAGGTTGTTTGTTATATGTTTTCCTGCCAGTCTGCACATTTCTTCACCTACAAGGTTGTCATGAATTGGAGCTGAACTCAAAATACTAGCTAGATCTCCTTGCAGCCAGGCAGAATCCAAAATGCCAAATATTCACATGCATAGGCAGCCAAGCTGAATGGGTGGGAGAAGCCAAGTCAAGTTTATTTGCATAGCTAATTAAAACCATTGCATAACAGTAAAACCACAAAATAAGTGCATAGACAGTTGCTTAAATACAAAGTTGCAACTAAAACCAGTTACTCTAGCATCTGTCAAAGATTTTTGTTTAAAACTGTGCAATTTATCCTACCATTAAATGTTATTTGTAGGTGAAGGTGCAACATGAATTGAATATAAAGGGATGCCCATTGTTGACCAATATTTCACCTGTGAACATGTCACCAGTATGGTAGCCCATCATCTGTTGGAGAAGCATTTTTGACCTCTTGATCCAGCATATATATTTCAACACTTTCCCTCCTTTTGCTTTGGTCAGGCATCTGAACTTGACACAGGGGAGGACCAGTAGCTAAATAAACTAGTAGTAACTAAGCGTGTTAGGCTAATCTGATACCTAAAACGACTATCCATATTGGTTTGTGATTTCCCAAAAGGTTTCTTTACAAATCATCGAAAGTCACTGGTGCACAAGTCCCTACAGAATGGTGCACAGTGTTGGTGAAACAATCCAGTGCCTGTCACAAGAAGTCACCGTATGAGGAAAAATATATTGGGGGCATATTTACTAATTTTCCACGCAACGCAGGGCAGCTGGCAAAGTTGCTGCATTCCGTAAAAGGGTGAGAGCAAAACTACTCCATTTTTACAAAGATATGGAGCATTTCTGCTCTCCCCTTGCTCTGGAGCACTGTGTGCTGCCTAGGGCCAACACAGGCACCATAGCACTGTAGTGCAAGGGTGCTTGAAGTACAGGCAGGATTGTTTTTTTGCAGAAAGGGACAATTTCCTGCACAAAAAAATCCTTAGCGGCATTTTCCTCTTTTATGTGTGATGTGGAATGCATCACGAATAGAAAAAGACCAAACGAGGAGAAATACAGATATTTCCCCTGATTTCGCCTCTGAGAAGGCTTAGCAGTTTCTTGGAATGTGCCAGAATCCAAGGAGCACCTCCCAGCTTGAAATGTAACATAAAGCAGCGCCAGCCACTGTGGTGTGTTAATTTTCTTTACAAAGGCCCGCAAGGCTCCGCAATTCGCCGCTTCCTTCGCTTTGTAAATATTACTGAAACCATAAAGGCTTCATAAATCTGGCCCAAGAGATGTTCTGCCTTTAATACTTAATGAATTGCAACCTGGTAATATTCATACAGGTTCATATGTCTTCTGCATGTGGATACGAGAAGGAAATCTAATCATTTCTTTTCTCAGATCTAAGTATCAAAAATGTTTAAAGATCTAATTAGACCTCGTTCGCCAAGTTCATCAACACTGCAATGTTAATATCTACACCATTTGACCAAGTAGTTTATTTTGCTGGCAATGCTGTAGCTCGGTGGGTCAGCAAAAATATTTATATACGACTAAACCTTTACAAAATTGTTCAGCAGGAAGGTGGTCTTAAGAAGCCACCCAAAGGTTCATGCAGCCTAACGGCTAGGGCGGTCGACCTCCTATCTGGGGAACCGGGTTCGAGTCTCGGCAATGACGCTCAGCAACCTGTGATTCTGGGCAAATCACTTAATCTCCCCGTGCCTAACAAAAAAATGAATGTGTCCTCATGTAACGCAACTGGTGCTCATGTGAAGCGCTCTGATACCCGATTTCGGGTCAAGTTCGCGCTATATAAGACTTCGAGAGAGAAAAAAAAAATCGGCTGAAACAAGACATTTGAATTACTACATAGTGCCATTTTAACATTTTGAGGAAGGAGATTTTGAGGAAGGATATGCCTTCTCAAAATAAGGCATTGATCCATGTTTTTTTTGTTTTTGCTTTGAATCCTTTTCATAAACTTTCGAAGAACCCTTTCAAGCAGGGTCACAGCTCATTTAGCCAGAGGCATTGCACCCATCGGGGATGGGCAAACGTTCACTGGAAATTGTGCGCCTTATCTCAAGTATGGACTTCTTAGCCTCAATGGAAGGAAAACCCAAATCATGTATGTTGGCCGCTCAACATTCATTTTCTAATACTTTCAGTTTATTCTCCATCATTACTATGGCCTTCACTATCTGTTCTTTATTTCTTCAGAATATTTATGTTCTGTCAAAAGCAACCCCATCATGCCGGATTTGCCTTCCGAATTTTCTGCCTTCTTGCAGTCTTGCAACTGCCTACACCTCTGTAGTACTAGATTCAATTTTTTCCAGATGGATTTCCATCTCAGATAGATTGATTTCGCCACCTTTCTAAGGTGTTTAAGGATGTCGTTCAGGGATCTCATAATTTCTTTTTAGCCAGTGTCCAATTTATCAACCCCGACTCCCTCAGTGGCTAACCTGCAGCAGCATCTTTGCTGCAAGAATTAAATAAGTCCTGATTCTGTGCCTTGCCTGCCATTATAGCAATTATTCTCCTCTCACTCAAAACATATGGTAGGGCCTTGTCATGGGCCCAGTAGAAAACACTACGAATCCCTGGGGGCCACTTCCTCACTGGACCTGCCATCAGCACGTTAACTGACCCAACAAAGGGTCAATCTTCGATAGCCTCTGGTAGGTCACTCCTAGGAAGTGGGCTGGACCCAGCACCTTCATTCTCACACCAGGTACTGAGCAATCTGGCCTACCATCTTGCCTCCATCACTACAGCTATAAAGAGGCACTCCTGCCTCTGTCTTGAGTACCATAGGAGCTTATCTCCACCTCTCATCCAGTTCTTCTACAATCCTTTACCTCAGCTGTTCTATTGTGGTGAATCTCCAGGTGCCAATCTGGGGGGCATATTTATCAAACTTTTGCATTACCCTTGCACCATGCAAGGTAGCGCAACAGCGATGCAAATCCTAGAATGATATTTACCAAGCCACCCACGGCCACCTTTCGTGGCCCTGCTTGGTTTGGTAAATCTGAAGTAGCCCTAGGCAATGCAAGTCACTGCCTTGCTTTACTTTGCCCAGGCAGGCATTCCATGTGTGGAGCATGGGTGTTCCCATGCATATACTCATAGATTTTGGTGCATTCCTAGATTTACAAAGACTTGTAAACCTGGGAATGCATCAAAATGCTATGCCTTCGCAGTTGAGGCATAACAAGGAGAAATATCTTTATTTCGCCTAGTTGTTTTTTGCCTTTCTACATGGAAAGAGGAAAACCCACAGAGGATTATTTTTCTGCAGGATGGCTTTCCTTCTTGCACAAAAACAATCCTGTCCGCAACGCAGGCACCTGTGCACCATGGTGCGAGGGTGTCTGCGGGAGCACTAGGCAGCAGTTTGTGCACCAGCGCAGGCAGAGAGCAGGCATGCACCATATCTTAATAGATATGGTGCATTTCTGCCCTCTCTCTTTCACGGAGCACACCGCAGCAAGGTGTCTTGCTGCGTTGTGTTAATCAATGATAAATAAGGCCCTAGATTTAGAAGTTTTTACAGCAGTGCTCCAGCACGCCAATAGGTGGTGAAAGGCCAATTTCCGCGTTGCCCTTGTTCTGTCTCAGAAGCAAAACAGCAGAGCCGCTTATACGCATCACCTCTACATGCCAACTTCGATTCCTTTATTTGTGTGCCTTTGAACAATGGATCCGAAGTCCTGCTCCCTTTTTCATTGGTTGTTGAATTCTTTTGACTTCTTTTCCACTGTGCAAGGGAATGACTTCCCAATGTAAACCACAGGGCTCAAACCATGTATGTCTGTCAGAAATGGGTAACACCCTAAACCACGCAGTCTTTGCCTTACATATGCCTTTACCACGCATGTCTTTGCCATGCATACGTATTTATATGAATTCCTCTTCCAAGTGTGCCTTTACCACACATGCCTTTACCACGCACAATGGTAAGTACATGTAAGGATTGGTATTTGTCTTTTAATTCTTTTTTTTTAAGTAATGCATTTTAAATATAATAAATATATTAAAGTTTTGATTTATATATTTATATATATCTCTGTATAGATATGTATATGTTCACACTCTCCTTTCTACAGAAGAATGAGTCTCACTCTCAAGCTGGAAATGTTGACATACTTTATTGAAACTTACAGCAGTTCTGAACACCAGACGTGTTTTGGTCTTAAATGCCCTTGATCACAGGTGAGCATATGGCAGCCCACCAAAGCTATTGGTAATCGCCAATTCATTTACTCAATCTGGTGGTACCCCCGATGGGTTAGCAGTTTTGATGCATGCTGGGATTGGTGGTTCTAACAGCATAATCTTTGCCCTCCAATTGGGTTTACTGTCCCATTCTGTTTCTTTATATCCTTCATTTAAAGCCAGTTTTGCTCCATTGCAGCCCCACTGACTAAGGCTGTACGGACCCATTATACCGCAGCAGGACGAGGCGGCAGCCATGCCATTTACACATTTTGCACATAAAGAAATGCTGGTCCATTATAGGCAATGCGGCGCTCACAGTGGTGGTGCTGGTGTTTTACGCTGCGCATTGGAAGTTCACTTTGAAACAACACAGTAAAAAGTTTAGAAATCCCCGCTGAATTCACGAGTAAATCGAATGACCCTTAATATCTAAACAGGGCACTTTTCACTTTCATGATCAAGGCTGACAGCGAGGTGTACCTTATTTTACGACCAACCCGAGGAGGTTCATGGCCCTCCCGTTGCTTCCTGGGCTATTGATGTCAAACAAAAGAATAAGATAAAGCCCAAAGGCACGAACGGGCTCATTTAGACTGATCGCCAACCATTTCAAAAGAGTGATCATAGAACTCGTAGGACTGCCAAATATCAATAAGACTGAAGAAGCATCCTTCAGGTCACATTGGTTTTTATTCATCTTATTGTGACTGGCTGTGGGAGTTTATATAGTTTTGTTCTGTCCTGAAGAAGGTGGAAATATATCATAAGAACCACCGAAATGCGTTGATGTAGTTTGAATCATGCAGGATTTGCTATGCACTATAATATGTTAGATGATTTCTAGCAAGAAACAGACTCTACCCTCTCTATGAAGCCCCAAGTCACCAAAGTGGCTTCCACGTGCTTTGCAACCCTGAAATGGTTTCTTCTATTCTCGACTCAAAGAACTGTCTTCCAGGCTTTGATACTCTCCAGGCTTGACTACGGCAACATTCTACATCTGGGGGCTGATAAGGTGTCCCTCAGACACTTACAGGTGGTTCAGAATTCCGCAGCCAGGCTCCTGTTCCACCTTCCAAAAAAAGTCATCTACATTGGGGCTTCTTCGGCAACTTCATTGGCTCCCAGTGACCAAGAGTATCGATTTTAAAGCACTATGCTATATGCATAAGATCCACTCCTGCTCAGGACCTCTGTACTTGCAAAACGTGGTGCGACCATATTACCCTGCTTGCACCCTGCGATCCAGCAGTGGCTTCTTGTTCACTGTCACGCCGGTTAGGTACACTCGCATGGGGGCCGGTCTTTCGTCTTTCTTGGTCCCAGACAGACGATGGAACGCTCTTCCGGCCTCTTTAAGAGACTCTACTTCTGTGTTCACCTTCCGCAAGGAACTAAACACTTGGCTGTTTGCTCCTATTAGACTGATATACTGATTCTCTAAGCGCTGGTAAGCCCTGCTAGGGTAGCCATGCGCTATATAAGAACTCTATTATAATAATAATAATAATAATAGCATATTTCTTGTTTGAATTCACAGAGGGCCAGCAACACTGGAATTCATCTATGTGTACTGTCTTGTGTGTTTTTTCTCCCATTTTTTGATTAGATTGCTGCAAAAGCTTTTATATTGTTAAATTAATTGTTTCACCGAATTAAGGGGTAGGGGGGTTATTTATGTTCAATTTATGTTTATAATTGCAAAAACCTAAATTTTCTAATTACTATGTTTTTAATATATGGAAAAGCTAGTTTATTATAATATTTTTACAAATTAATTGTGGCATGTTTCTTTTTGCATAAGTAAATAAAAAACGTATCTATGCTTAATTAATGTAGATGTGGTACCTACTTGTGAATGATAAAATCATTGAGGTTTGAGAGAAAAGAATGTTTGTTGATTGTGAGATACAGGTATGCCTGATTGATTTTCCCAAGGGAAGAATTATTTTTACTGCTGTACTTTGTGGCTGAACCATGCTGCTGAACATGTTCACACTCTCCTTTCTTCCGAAGTAAAAGTCACACTTCTCTTACTCTTCACTTCTGAAAAATTGCAAAAGGTTTTTCCAGAGCTCCCAATTTACGATCTCTTATTGTGAGAACTGAACTCAAGCAAGCTGTAACAAATGCAGGGGTTCATTTCTGTGAGTCTAAAAGGTGCATCACGTGTGAATACCTTTCACAAACATCACCAGTAACAAGATTTGTTACAAGAAGGACCTATGGAATAAGACAACATCTTACAAGTTGCTCAATGTGATTCAATGCCAACTGCAAAGCTGTAAACAACAATATGTAGGGCAAAACAGTGAATGACCTTTGTACATGATTCAGGAACCACAAATCAGCAATAATTAATTAGAAACTTAACCAGCCTATAGCAAATCATTTGAACCTTGTGGATCATTTACTATCAGATTTGAAGACTTTCCCTGTGGAACATGTCTTTAAGAAAGAACTACTGGACACCAGAGAAAACTTCTGGATGTACCATTTAAAATCATTGCATCCAGATGGACTGAATGTAACTGACAATACCACCTGATTACTGCATATCCCAAAAAATCTCAGGACTGCGTTGTGCTTCCACATTCCAAATGGAATCTTAACTCATGATGCTTTTTGAAAACCCAGCAGTTATCTATGCAGCCACTGAGCAAACCATCTTGTACTACCTGAGGAAGGTGGAAGCTGAAACGTTGCAGTGGAAATATATTTTTGTTTTTTGGTGAGTCCATCTTATTGAGTCACTTCTTTCTTGGCTATTGCTTTTCTTTGTGACTCATTGTATTCTTTGAGATCCTTACTTTTTCCCTGGCTGTTGTTTTCTTGTGATCTTCAACTTCTAATATATATACACTAATGCAGTTCTAGGAACGGGATGTAAGAGATATGGGATGATGGGTCAGGCAGTGCATTGATACTCGGGTATAAGCAAAGAAACCTGAGTATCTATTGAAAAGTAAATTTAATATTTTTTAAATAATTTATGCAAATTGATTTAAAAATATTAAAATAAAGTTTTAGGAGCAAAATGTAATGGATATAGGTGTTATGGGTGGAGAAGTGTTTTCA
Organism: Calotriton arnoldi; assembly: GCA_963921515.1. Taxonomy (NCBI): domain Eukaryota; kingdom Metazoa; phylum Chordata; class Amphibia; order Caudata; family Salamandridae; genus Calotriton; species Calotriton arnoldi. The sequence goes on from CAWUFW010004108.1 coordinate 769,091, forward strand.
GTCTCAGGTATCAATTTTGATAATGGAGTATTAATTTTAATAAATATTTTAAAACTTTTTATTACTTTTTAATAAGAAATGTAAAAAACATAAATTGACTAATAATTAAAAAGATTAGTACAACAGGGAAATTATTTTTCTAAAAAAGAAAAGCAAAGTAAATTTATAATATTTAAATTAAGATTTAAAAACACAAGTGTATTTGTAATAAATGTTTTATTATAATTATGAACTTTTATTATTTATACAATATATATTTACAAAATATAAAACATATTTTTAAATAAGGGTAAACAAAATTATTTATATAATTAAAACTTTTCCCTATGCTTTTCAATTGATTTTAATGGGAGAAATTGTCCTTTTCTAGTTTTCACTTTTCCAGCTTTACATAAACGGTTCCGGGTCTGTTTCTACAGTTGGTAGAGCACTGTGGTCAAGATCGGAAGATAGGAGGAACTGTGGTTAGGTAGGAACACAATCTAATTTACTTTTTAAGACTTGTTGGTACCTTCATTTATTGTAAGGTGAGATTGAGGGAGATGTTGTTTAGTAAAAAAGTATGTACTTTGTGTTTTGACCAGTTATACTTCCCCCAAACAGGTTGTTTTCATATGCGCAACTCGGGACATTTTTTTTTTCTTTTTCAACATGGGTTTAAAAAAAGGGGGAAAAATCACATTAACAACTTTTTCAAACCTATTTGAATTAAAAGCAACATTTAAAGTTTTTTTTGTATCGTGGTTTTAATCGCTCACCAACTTTGAAAGAAGTAGACAACTCTTTTGAAGGCAAAAATTTAAATTATTGGATTGCTTTTCTGTTTCTCTATTCATTTTGTTTGGGAAATGAATACATTTTGCATTTTTTTAAATAAATAGTTTTTTCAAGTAACTGGTTTTTTGATTGAGTTCCTTGTGGATTGTCAAAAAATGCAACATGAAATGGCTTTGTTTTTCGTTTTTTGGGATGGATTTCGATCTGTGGTGCACGTTTTGGATTGTTGGATTACTTGAGACCCTTGGTGAGAGGTTTCCTAAAATATCACCAAGAGTTGAAGAAAGAAGCCAACTACAGGTAGGAAGTGAAAGAAATTTAAAAATTGTAAAAATAATTTCAAAAATGCCAATTAAATTAGTATATACAGTCAAAACAGGAGAGTCATTGTAGAAGGTATTAGTTGTCGTTAGTATTGTAAAATGTATGCAATACAGTCAAAGAAGTTAGAAGCTCCCATCAATTGAAATTGATAAATTTGTGCCAATGGTTGTTCCGATATTTCATTACTTTTTTGTATACCCAAGGATTCTGACTATTTGACAATGATTGCACTAGTCTCTCTCCCAGGAAACTTTCTTTTTTTTTAATTTCCAGGAGATGATAGAAGATGAGGTGACTTTATCCTATTGAGTTGTTGAAAGAATTATGCCAACCCTCTATGGCATTGCTGATTTTTACACCTCCCTCTAAGCAGGTCAAGTAACAGTTCTATTAGATGTCCAATCCATGTGCATTTGAAGTATTTTAGAAGTGGAGACAATTTTCCTCGTTTTGCGAAAAATATTCTGATTGTATAATTGAAGTGCAGAAGTCATCCACACATTCAGGAGGTACAAAACACAATGACGTTTTTATTTTTTTAGCTCATATTGCAGTTTACTATTTGACATATAATCCTCAGCTAAAGATGTTTTTAAAATTGTTCACAAATATGCCTGGGAGAAGCCCCAAAAAATCCTTAAAATGTGTTTTGGATAAATTTATATAATTGAATTAATCATTTGTAATTCAATGTCAATTATTATTTTCCTAGGACTTTTATTGATTGTTATAGTTTTTATAACTGATACAAATTCAGTGTAAGGTGATGATTGTATGCAAAAGATACAATTGATGGATGGAATGCTGGATTGCATTGTCCAGCATTCCGTCCATCAATTGTTTCTTTTGCATATGTTGCCCTAGTGGGAAGGGTATACCCAGACATGTGTCCCATGCTCAGTACACCACTGGATTCAAGTTAGCCTGGCAGATGAAGGGTGATGCCCTGAATCCGGTCCCAGGAGGCTTGTTTCCGGTCCAGGGAGGACCTGGCTTGGCAGTTCTGGCTGGACTGTTCCCACAAGGAACAGGATCAAGACTGATTTGCATATGGCTGGGTCCAAACTGGGGTGATGTGGTGAGAAAAAGAATGATGGATTTAACCCACATCCTTGTGACTTGGGGTGAATGTTTGCATTGTCCAGCATTCTGTCAATCAATTGTTTCTTTTTTAGTTGATGATTGTATGCCAGGAAGTAAACATTAAACTAATAGGTTGATAGTGTTGTCAATGTTAGCATGAATAGTATACATTTGGTTAAATGGATGGGGAGTTAATGCTATGTATTGTACTAAAGATTAGTATTCATTTTAGAGGGTTTTTATTATCATAGAGTAGAAAAGGTTTGTTATTAAAACAAACCATAATTGCAGGCGGGATGTTTGTCAGAGTAGGATTGAAGAGTTACTCTTTGAGGATAGCTCACCAGTTTTTGTCTTTGAATCATTCTTTTTACATTTGGAATTGTAGACATACTAAAGGCAATGTGCATGGGGATGTTCTGAGCTACCTCCCTCAAAACTGAGCTACAGCGTTCAAGGTGGCTGCAAGAGTCTTTATTTGTTGAATACTTTCTCTTACTTCATTCTCCCCATGCAGAGGTGTGGTTATGTTTTGAGGTTTTTTCCACTGTATCACCAAAAGTAACCACTCTACCTTTGCAATGAAATGATAAGTATTCAAAACACATCCAATGATCCTGAGCTCATTTAATCTCCTTACAATAAATATAGCCTCCATATTTTAAAAGTCTGTTACCACATTTTCATTTAATGTAATTTGCTTGTCTTGCATTTTCTATTTTAAATGATCTGCAAAAGAAGCACAAAATAAATTATATGACCATGCTTTTAAGACGTTTAGTATCCTTTTTTTCTTTTTGATTGGTTGTCCTGAGAAATAAAAAGAAATATTAGGTTTATTGATGGAGTTTATGGAGAAAATCTTGTTAATTTGCATTGTTGAAGCTGAGGAAAATAAGTCTGTTAGTTTCCTGTTCTCAAAAAAGAATGTGGTTAATGTTGTGCTGTTATAGTATGTTAAACATATTACCTTTTGATTTGATTCTTGAGCTTATGCCATTAGGGTTATATCTTGCTTTGGTAGAGGTGTTGATATCTGTTGTGGTCTTTGTTTCTTTGTAGTGTCTCTAATATTGGAAGAAGGTTAAGAATAAGTTACTTATTTTTATGCATTTCTGAATTGTCTCTGATTACTTAAATGTTTTTAAATTGTTTACCTTTCTTTTGGTGTAGTTTGATGACATGGGAAACGTTTTGGCTTGTAAAATGTTTTTTCTTTTTGATGAGCTGTTCATTTGACACTGTTCAGCACCTTCCCTGAGGTGACACTTGGCAGAGTTAGAATAGTATTTATGCCCCCTGAGCCACTGGCCAGCACCTTTCCTGAGGTAACGCTTGGCGGAGTTGGAATATCAAATCTGCCTCCCAGCCACTGTCCAGCACCTTCCCCGAGGCAACACTTGGAGGAGTTGGAATTGTAAATGGTAAATCTACCCCCTATTCACTGACCTGTACCTTCTCAGACTATACTGCAATTTCTTTTTTTGTTTTTTATTTGAACATTGTCACTGTTTAGGACATATAAGCATTAAATATTTATGGTAAAAGCAAAATATTCTTGTATTTAATCTTACGTTATTGTTTAATTTGAAAAGGTTCACAAACATTGTGTGGTTTTTGTTCAGCGCCTTGAGACCGTCACGGATGAGTAGCCGCGCTTTATAAGCCCCTGATTGATTGATTAATTTTGAGAATCCACTGAGTTAATGTCTGTAAATGGTAAAAAAGAATAATATTAATAATGATTTCTTTTTATATAATTTACCTTGACATTTATTTACAAAAAATTGTGTAAGTTATACTTACTTTACTTTACTTTCATAGATGGATGGCAGTATATCACGTTATCTGTCACTCCTCTACACTCTGGTGTGTGTGTGTGGTCACATCAGAAGGCAGTGTATCACTGACTACAAAATGGTGGACGACTGCTTTTACATGATTTTAGGGTTAAACCATAGTTTACATAAAAATAGGTGTTTTAAACTATGTTTTTTTCTGAAACAAAACGTGACTGAAGTTATAATTATTTTTGTGGTGAAATTTAACATGTATTTGTCTTTCTTCAAAGCGTTAGTCCAACATCATAGTTGGGGACAGGTTTTTGGTTATGGAGAAATAAAATACAGTTGGAACTTTTACATATACATAGGGCCCGATTACGATGTCGTATGGAAACTTTCCGCCCAACTCCTTGTCTGAATTGGTTCTGACTGACTCGTGGTCAGCGGTTCCGCAAGACCAATTACGATGGCTCCGAACACCATTTGGAAGGTCTCCCATAGACTTCAATGGGAGCCTGTGTTCCAACCAACAACACAGGCTCCTAAGGGGAAAACGGGTGGTTGCGGAAAACCTTGCACCCTGTTGCAGGCATCCCATGGTGCCTGCCACCCTGTGCATGGTCCTAAAGGGGGTCCCATGGGTACCCCCACGGCCCCCAACCAGAGGCTTCAGGATGAAGGGGGGCCTGTTAGAGGCCCCCAAAGACAGTTTCCGATAGCCTTTCTGTGTCAGACAAACCGAGTCAGACAGTCTGTGCGAGTCCGACATCGTAATCTGTCAGTCGGAAACGCTGTCCGTAGAGCAGTACGATTCAGCTCCGACCGACTCGGATTCTCCGAATGCCAGTTGGAACCTATTCGGATTGACCGAACGGTTTCCTTTCCGACCGTGAACATCGTAATCGGCCGGTCAGAATTGTTCTGACCGAGTCAGGGGGATAGGTTCTGACACGGTCTAGGGGAATCCGTATACTGTTTGGAGGCTTTCCGCACGACATCGTAATCGGTCCCATAGTGTTTTACTATTGTAGAACACATTTGTGCCATGTTTTCATGTGCTGCTTCGATTTATATTTACATATGTGAAGGGTTGCAATGTTTTGCGTTGTGTTGTATTGAAATATTATCATGTTTAAAAAATTTGTATAGTGTTGTGTTGTTTTGCTTTGCCTTGCGTAGTATCATCTTAACAAAATGTACGTAGAGTTGCGATGCATTGTGTTAACTTGTGATGTGTTGTGTTGCGATGCGCATCACAAATAATTTTTTCATAAAAATATTTCCAGATAAATATGATATGATACATTATAATTATATTGTTCATGTAGCTATCACTTAAATGCTTTTACCAATATTTAATAGCAGTTTTTTATATTAAAAAAAATGTGTGTGGTAAAGGCTTGCATGGTAAGAGTCTGTGTGGTAATGGTATGCTTGATAATTGTTAATATAATGTAAATTCTATGTATGTTCATGTTAGAGACATGCCTAGTAAAGACGTACATCATAATGGTATATGCATGGTAAAGACCGTGTGGTAAAGGCATGCATTGTAACGTCAGAAAAAGATGTCTCTGATGGTTGTTCCCTCAAGTACCCAAAGGTGGTCCAGAACTGTGAAGCGTAGCTGTATGTTGCGGAACATCGTAAGAAGTCATGGACTTATGCAAAAGTTCCTCTCCAAGTTGAGAATGTGGACCCACACATTTTCTTTAGGCCTCTCCTGTGACATGTCTTCATTGTGGATCAAATTCAATCACTATTTACGAAACAAAGTTGATCAAGAAGCATAAGAATTTGAAGCAGGATTTGACTCTATTCCGCCACACACTGTCCAAGGAGAAGTTCGGAGGGCATCAAGGTTCCAATCAAACTTGCTCTCAATCCCCGATTGAAGAGACAATTGCACAACTGGCGCCTATTGTAGCATCCTGCCAGCCTAGGCACTTGCCAATAAGTACAGCACACATGGAGAGTTGTTTTAGTTGAGAGTTTCTTTCACCATTCGTCACCTAAAGGAAGCTGACAGACATCTGTCTATCACTCTAAGGCGAGTAGCTTCCTCATCGTTAAACTAATTGAACCTACAGTCCTTCACTAGAACATCCAGTCTCTCAACAAATTCATCGATGGTCTCAACTGGTCTATGGCGTTCTTGACGGATTATGTATCTTTTGTAATCCACATTTGGCACTGGATTAACTTGACATTCAAGGCTGTTTTGATTTGTTCATACATCACTTCACCTTCTTGTGGCATCTTCTTCATGGCTTCTTTCACTCCTTCACCAGCCCTATAATCTTTTTATGATCTTTTTAATCTATTGCATCTATGACATTTTCAAGAGTCTCTATCCATGCAATCCATTTATTGCCAATATTGTGGGGTTTTTTTTTTTTTGCAATATCAAATGCGGTTGGTGGTTGTAAGAAAGCAGCATCCATATATACATTGGTGGGCAGTAGTGGCCTCTCAGGCTCTTTGTGTGGAACTTGATCAGGCAGAGCTTCTATAGTGCCTTGTTACATGCTGGCTTTGGGGTCAGCCTTACTACTTTCGCCGCTCGGATCTTGCCCTTGCTCTCTATTAGAGCGCTTTACTTGATGGCTGTCAGGGAGTTCTTCTGGGCCCCTGTGCGGCAGCTTTGGTTGTTGGTCGTTTCTTCTGGGGACAACTTTGCATGCACAACTGATGTAAAATTTCAGGTGATAAGTAGAGCATTGCGGGGGCATAAGTTATTGTTAGCTCAAGTAACTATAACTGTTCAATTTCTATGGTTTTGTACAAGTGAAATCTGAGCCTAACTATGATGTCCCTGTAACCTTTGTTTTTTTCAGTGAATTTCTAAGGTTTTTAAAATTCTGTTTCCTAAACCTTTGGTTTTTTTCAGTGAATTTCTAAGGTTTTTCTAAAAACAAATCTATAACTGTAACCTGTAATGTTTCACTGTGGATATGTGAGCACCTATGTGAGTCTGTTAGTGGGTGTATGAGTGTGTGTGTGTGTGTGTCAGTGGCTATCTGAGGTGGTGTATGAGTGCTTGAGCGGGTCTGTGAGTGACTGTGTGAATGCCTCTGTGGGTTTGTCACTAGTTGTGTCAGAGCCTGTGTGTGTCTGTGAGTGGGAGTGCTGCTTTGGATCTTTGGGAGGGTATCTTACTGAGTCTATGGATGTACGAGTCTGTGTGCGAGTGGTGCTATTATTTTTATGGATTTCCATACTTGGGCCCTAATTACGATGTTGGTCAGAGTTGCCTCCGACCGACACCGTTTTGGAGAAGTAACCACGCAACCATAGGTCGCCGGTTCCGACAATCCCATTAGGATGTATCCGCACATGGTGGGGTCCCAAACGTCCATTTTTCAATGGGAGCTTGTGCGGCGGGCTAAAAACGGCCACAGCTAAAGTTTCCATTGAAAAATGTAAGTTTGTAAACATCCCTGCACTGTGTGGCAGGCACCCACACGGTGCAGGGATGTTTAGGGGGGCACTATAGGTGCCTCCCAGGCCCAAATGTGGAGGGCCTGGGGGGAAAGAGGGCCTGCTAGGGGCCCCCAAAATCAGTTTCCGACAGCCAATCCATGTCAGAAAAGGCTGACATGGATTGGCTGTTGCAAACCAACGTCATAATCCAGACAAAGGAAACGCTGTCCTTAAGGGATTATGGTGCAGTTCCGACTGTCTGAACCGAGTCGGAGTACCCCGCAGGTTTAAACTCCGACTGCCGTCATCCTAATGTGGCGGTCAGAGTTTAAATCCACAGCACAATATCGGTCGGAAACCCTCTGATCAGTGGTCGGAGGCTTTCCGAGCGACATTGAAATTAAGCCCTTAGTGTATGTAAAGGACAGAACCATGCTCTCTGCTCTAACAAGGAGATGTCATTAAAGAATTCATTTGTCACACTCACTAAAGTTCAGATTTTACTCCAATATATTTTCGATGCATTCACTTTTATTAAGGATGTAAGGTATGTTCAGGTTTTGCCGAAAAGTCTCGAAGACCGCATGTTTTTCAAAAGTGTAAAACAAATATATACACATATTGTAAATAATGTTTGACAAAAGCTGTTTACTAATATGGTATTTAAACTTCTATTTCTGTAATCATTTTTAATGTAAAGCATTTTTAAATTGTATTTCCCATCCCACTGTAATCGCGATGACGTCGGTATTCGCGAAGATCATGTGACTATGTAAGAAAGAGATTTCATTGGAGAAAACAGTTTTCATTAATCTTGAAAGGAAGTTCCTGCCCATTTATGTCTTCTTGCGAGTTCCAATTGCTATTTGAATCATTCTTGGAGGTCTGCTGTACTTTCAGTGCAGAACAGTGGTGTCTGTATTGGGCATTTTTTCTAAAATATAATGGCATCAGCAAGAGGTGACGAGGAAGTCCATCAACATGTTGAGGAGCCAGAGTTACCGGCAGCACCAGAAGAGACTCCTGAAGCAGAACCACTGGTTAAGAAGGTGAATCAAAAACAGTGGCAACATTTGTCAAGTGCACCTTGTGCAATAAGACCCTATCAAAGGGCACAACAAAAATATTCCTGTGGTACAACAAGTATGTTGTACCACTCAAAAACATACCATAAAAATCAACTTAAAAGTGCACAGAAGGTGAGAGCAGGAGAGGGGCCTTCACCCTCCAGGGCTGCACCATCTACTCCTGGAGAGAGAACTCCAGCGGAAGTGGAGAGGAGACGCCGACAAATATCTCCTGAGTTAAGGCGCAATGAAACATATTGCCTTGACTGCAACACCACCCTGACAGCCGGTAGGCAGTCTGTCAATGTGATTTTGGAGACAACAAGGCAACATTCCAGTTAATTTTTTTATAATTTACTCCAGTTTTTCCACTGCTATTGTGATTGTGGTTAGATTTTGTTTTCCCCTTGTTGCCATTTTATTTGAGAAAGAACACAAAAAAGTACAAAATGTTAGAAAATCCCCCAAAAAAACACAGCTCTAGAAAAAAGAAGAAAAAAAAGGCTCTTGTCAGAATTGCCGTTCATGGATAAAAAAAGATAAACTGCATAACTGTGTATATACATAAAGAGGAGTGGTTGTATAAGTGCGTGACTGAGTGTGTTATTGTCTGCATGGGCGAGTGAGTGCCTATGTGAGTGTCTGTATGGATAAGTTTGTGCCTGTGTGAGTGCCTGTTTGGTTGAGTGAGTGGTTGTGTGAGTGGCCATATAGCAGAGTGAATGGTTCCGTGAGTGACTGTATTGGTGAGTGAATGGTTGTGTTAGGGACTGTATGGGTGAGTGAATAGTTGTGTGAGTAGCTGTATGGGTGAGTGAGTAGCTATGTAAGTGGCTGTATGGGTCAGTGACTAGCTGTGTGAGTGGCCATATATGAGAGGGGCTGGGTGTGGGAGTGGCTGTATGGGTGAGTGAATGGTTGTGTTAGGGACTGTATGGGTGAGTGAATAGTTGTGTGAATTGCTGTATGGGTGAGTGAGTGCCTGTGTGAGTGGTTGTATGAGTGAGTTAGTGCCTGTGTGGGTGGCTGTGTGATTGAGTGGCTGTATGGGAGAGTAAATGGTTCTGAGAGTAGCTGTATGGGTGAGTGAATGGTTGTATGAGTAGTCTATGGTGTTGTGTAGTTCCTACAAATCTATAGGGGATCTGTGCGTTTAGACAACATAAACTATGGGATTGGTGTCCAGACTGATGCCAGACACCCCCAAAGGAGATGTTAGCCTGGAGACCAGCTAGCTCACAGTGCCACTATAAGCCCCCCAAAATTACCAAGGAGCGAATAACTTCTGGCAACTATCGAACATGACAACCCTGACCCCTCAGGGATCGTGGAAACAGTACAGCACTTTTCTCTCAGTCAAACGTGCTCACTTAGTCTCAGAGAGATACACAAAATAAACGATGGGGACATTTTCAATAAGCATTTATTGAACCAGCGTCATTTTAGTATAAAACATGTTTGCTGCGACAATCATTAGAGAGAAACAGATGTATAAGATTACAAGCACCAACAGAGTAAATAAAAGGTAGAATTCTACCATGGTGCTAAAACAGTGAATATATGCAGGCATATGAATACATGGCAGTAATCAAGCATACTCCTAAGTTGCAAACCCTATCTAAGTGTACCTAGCATGTATGTGGGTGTAAAGCCAAGAATCCCCCTAGGAAAGAGCCAACCCCATTACCTGATGGGAGAGAACGAAAGACCCCGTCTTGGTCTCGAGTTGGACACCCAATAAGGGATGTCAGACCACTGTGTGCTGGAGTTTCTGCGTGCAGGGACTTAAACGTCTTGTGTCAGCATGGAAGTTTTTCCTCTGGTTACCCAGCGAAGATGTTTTTCTTTTATTCCCAAAAAGGTGCCCTCAGGGGATCTACCTAGATGTGTAATGATACTGTAGGCCTGTCGTCCAAGGATGACGATAGCAGTGACTTTTGTACAGAGTTATTTATACAGAAGATGGTAATCCTGCTGTGTACATCCTGGGCAGGGGAATAAGATTTAATACTAAGAATCATCATGCATAATAAATGAGGTTAGGTTTCGAAGAAAACCACACAACATTTATACGACACGTAACTAGGTAAAGTGTCAGCGCCAGAGCCATTATGCAGAGCAAGGTAAGATAAATGTAGTTAAAGGTCGTGCAGCTACCTAGGCCTATATTGTGGTACATTGGAGCTCATAACACCCACTCCTCATCCAAAGGATGATAAAATTAACTAATGCTAAAATATGCCTATCGTAAAAGCATAAAAAGATTGTTATAATATTGAGCGTAAAAACCTCTAAAAACATGGTATATGTAAAAGCGATGCAAAAGTTAAAAAAGCTCTATAAGTCCTCTAGTCCATATACTGTCAGACCAACTGAGCACACCGAAAGCCATGGTGCTCAGTGAGAGCAGGAGAGAAAAATAAAACAAAATGATGTTTTTGAATTCCAATTTGGCTTTTTTTGGAAAAAGGCCGAATTGTTCCGATCACACAGAGAGACAAATGTTTATGTGTCCTGTGTGGGAGATGCAACATCACTGTTGCTTGCATTTGCAGACAACGGTCACTGTAACACCTCTTGTATCAGGTCAATGGAGCAAAGATGTTCATCTTCAGTTCCCGCAGCAGCCGCAGCGGAAACACTTGAAACCTGTGTGCTGGTTGTAGAGCCAGTGTCTGTTCCGACAGGAACTGTAGCATCCCGTGGAGGCCCTAAGAATGCCCTAGTCAACATTGGAATACGCTGAGGACACTAACATGTGGGCCTTTAACAGGTCTAGTAGTACATCAACGTCCGGTGGCGCAACCGATGGAAGGGTCAGACATATGTCCAACATGCATTCGTATCCACAGAATAGGCAGCAGAGCACAGGCAAGTTGCAGTCGACCCAGAGTGACCTGAACGATAGGAACCAATTCTTACTTAGCTGCCGAGGTGCATCCAGATGGAGTACCATGCGTTCACGGCAACGTCACACCAGGAGTGCTTTTTCCATCTCTTTGGAGACTGGGCTGTCCATTGCGTAGCAGGATCATTAAAACCAGGATACCCAGTACAAGTAGTAGGACCAGCGGATGCCTTCCAAAAACGCTTACCAATACAGAGTGTATAAATGATGGAATAACTCAGAAGATTGTCTGAAAGGTGCTCAATAGTCCAGAACCAATGCTCTTAAATAGGCGCACGATCCCCCTCGTATCAGACATGTTAAAGATACGATGTACCATTTCTCCGAATGGAGTGGGAAGTTCGTTTGGACTAGTGCCTGTATCTCAGATGAAGACCTTGCAACCTCGAGACCAAAAGACTCTTGGGCTGAGGTTAAGGCCACATCCTTCTGTTAAAACATGGCTTTCAGTCTGCTCAGAGGATAAAACTGTATAAGGGAAACATTCAACGAAGGCCATAGCATTGCCTCCCTAACTGTGTGCGTCAATGGAAACAATACCTGCATACAACAAGTAACCCTGGAACTTCCAGTGACCAGATATGCGATGCTCGGTACCATCCCACAACAACCTTGATCATTCAACATCAAATAGCTACCATTCAAGAGCAGTTTGAACACCGGATGAATCACGGCAGCTGGGGATCATTTCAAGTGACATGATAGGTTTGCAACCGAAGCATTACACGCTCCATGAAGCAAAATATCCTGTCAAATTAGAGACCCACTTAAAGAACGTTCACAGTCTGAACCACTGAGAAAAACTTCAGTGTCCCCATTCCTGAATCTAAATCTGTATGGTAAATCCCAAGACTCATGTATGTATCCCTCTCCCAAAGCTTCATACCTGCCTACCTGGTGCTATTGCAGACAGTATTGAAATTGGAATGTTGTGACTGGCAGTGTAATATGGCCTGGGATTAACCATTCTGTGGAAGGTGACTTGGCCATTGTAAATGGTAATTGTTCCAATTTTGCAATGTGCAGCATTGTATATGTTACATCTCTTCATGCCATTGTTGTCTGGCTTTCTGTTAAATTGTATGCAGAAAACAGAGTCGAACTGTAGATATGACGCCAGGGCACGTGACCAGAGCGCAACAAGTGTAGCGTCCAGCTTAATAATAGAATGGATCGCAACTGCAACTGTCCATGTTGTAATATAGACAAATCCTGTTCCATTATATCTATTCCAGAAGACCCAATGTTGCCCAGTGAATAAATCCTGGATGACAGTGTGGTCATACCATTATCAACCACTGCCAAAGCCTTTTCTAGGTTAACCCTGTCAATCTCACGCAATCTCACAGCACCCTCCTGCTGGGAGATTTTCCATACTTCGGTATAAATAGCAAAAAGGAAGTGCTTCTGACGTGTCTACGGGAGACCTAATAAAAAATCCCTAAGATCCATGTCATCTGAGAGTAATGACAAGTGTTGTTTCACCTGGGACATTGTTGAGGTTTTTAGCCACACTAGGCATAACTTCCCAACACTTTAAGATGTCACCACCCCAGAGTGTTCTCATGCATAGTGTTGGTCAGGCCTATGGATACTAAACCCTTCGGTGGTACCCCTGAATCTCGACTGACACCTATTTGTGTCGATAGGCCAAATGAACCATCCCTTCCAATTGGGGTCTGATAAATTGTAAGTGTGTAGTATGGTAATTAATGTATCCTCACTGTGTGATGTATAATTATGCCAACCCTCAAAATGTTAAAGCGAGGGAATCCAAAGTGTGTTCAAGTCCTTGATCTTAGCTAGACCAAGACAGGAAGTCTGTTGCACTGTGTCGTTCAGGAAGATAATTTAATGTGGTATGAGGCATGCTGTAAATAAGGCCTCAGTTCCCTAAACTTGCCAATCTTTAGTCCCCCAGACAGATTTTGTGTCTATAGGGTCCCTCTAAAAGTCGAAACCCTGTAAAGACATTTGGGAAATAAAAGAAGCAGAGTATATCAGCTTGGTGTTAGTGAGCATATTTTTCTTTGCAGGTGTAGGTGCAACCTTATAGTAATAAGAGGTTGGATCTGAAGCGTTAAACCCAGAAAAATAAGCAAACGTTTGTGCAAACATTTGTGAACTACCTTTCGGTGGTGTTGGGCAATGTTCCCATTGATGGTAAGAGAAAACACTATGTGGGATATTTGCTTTGTGCAAGAAATGATGACCATAGTGTTGGTAACAATACATGGTGTCAAAATCATATATATCATCATACAATTCATCACTTGAAAATGCAGCAGATTGTTCTAAATCACAGACAGCATAGTATTTACAGTTTCAAAGTCCCAATCATCAGAGAAGGTACTGGAGGTGATGATATCACTTGAAGAAATTTTAAACAAGTGCAGTATTTTTAAAAGTTCAGTTGGACCATATACATCATATGAAACCCTGTCCCAAACTATTCCTTCTGGAACCGGAACTGCTGTAATGTTCACTAAGGACAAGTCTATTTGTTCACGATATGATGACGTATGTGGTTTCAAGACCAAGTTCACATGTTGGACTGCAGAGCGTTCTGGGAGGGAATGTCCGTTCAGGAGCAGGAAAAAGACAGTCGCTACACCTATCCAAAGGACTAGGAACAGTAGACCAATTGCAATCCAGAGCTGTAGCCAAGGAGAAACAAAGTAAGTATTTTTCAGCCAAAGGTAGAAATCATGAAGTTTTTGTTTGTGGGAAACAGGAGCTGGCGGTGACTCAGGTTCACTTTGATCCAGAGAAAAGGTATCAAAATCGATGAAGTAGCCAGACGCAGTTCGATCTATCTTTGGTAGCTCAGCAGGTCTTGTAGAACTGGCTGATGACTCGTTTCGAGACATATTCACATAGAGGTCGGTATTAGGCCGAATTAAGATCTGTGTTTCATTTGTGTTTTGTTGATGTTCAGTTTCAACAGGCATGAGTTCCATTCCATTGTTGGTAACTCCTTCACTTCGTAGAGTAAAATCTTCAAATATTATTAATTATTCTGTCTCAACTTCCTGTATGGCAGTGAGAGGAGATCGGCGGCTACCCAGTAGCCCACATGGCCTACTATTCAGTATCACATAGTGTGGTTTGATCAGATCAATTGAGACAAATGTCTTTTCTTTCTTGCCGGCAAGAAGCAGAAGAAGTACTGTTCTTGTTCCTTCGACAGCCAGGACAGGTACAGGTGCTCTGTAAGATGGCCCAAATTCTTTTTTGTCCACAATCTTTTCTCTGAACAGGTCCCCAATCTTCGGGACCCAGGCAGGTCGTGCCGAAACAGCTTTCACTTCCCCAGTGGCGGTGCGTTTTACTTGGACGTTCCTTTGTAATGCCCGGAATTCATTGAGTTCCTGTAAAACAGCCAAACGATCATTGATGTCAAATGGTTTTTCATCTGCCAATGTGCTGCCACATTGAGGTCGGGTACCCACATTCTAGTCCCGAACAGGACTTCATATGGAATACGGCCACCTAGGGAACTTCTTGGCATGTTGTTAAGTGCCCTCTGGACCCCATATAGGTGATTGACCCAACTGCCACCCAAGCCTAATACCCTTGCTGTTAAGGATTGCTTTAAGTCTGGTTCTTCCTCTCCACAATCAAATTTCCCTCGGGATGATATGGAGAGGAGTACTGCAATGCAACACCCAAACTTCCAATGGCTTCTTTGTAAGCCCGAGAGCTAAACGCAGGGCCATGGTCAGAATGTAATGTGCCAATTGCGTATGTCCCTTTGAAGACTTGCAAATCCCTTATAACAGTCTGAGCGCCAGCCGAGCGCTGGGGCCAAACCCACATTAATCTAGAGCATGACTCCACTGCCACCAAGATGTACTTGTAAGCCCAGTCAGATTGTAAGGGGCAGCAGTGGTCCAAATAGACAATGCGAGAGGTCTGTCTGATATCAGTAACAGTGTTTGTGGTGGATGTGCTACGGTGGAACCCTTCATCTGTTGACAGATGTTGCATTTAAGGACAAAGCCATTGGTCTGTTTAGTGAGACCTAGCCACCAATAACGATGTTTGAGTAGTGAAACAGTTGCAGTGATGCCTGCATGTGCTGAACCCAGACCCTCGTGTGCAGCTAGAATGAATCCTAATTTGCGATCCCTGTTTGGTATTACTTTATCCCCCACTCCTGGAATTTGAGACTATGGAATATTTTGCTTATCTAACTTGTAGGAGTACTTGAGTGGAAAACCGTTTGGCAAGGCTGAGCTGTTGCGTGTAGCGTTCCCAGCTATCATTATCTGTCCATCTATCCTCGTCCATCTATCCTCGTACTAGAACGAGTGATTGCAGCAACAGCAGCAGTTCGTACTGTTGCCTTGGCGGCTTCATCAGCCTGTGAATTCCCTTCAACGTGCACGCCAACACGCTGATTACTCAATGTGTGAATAACATGAGCCTGTGGAAAACCTTTTTTCAGCTCTTCCACTTGGTCCCAAAGCAACTTGTGCTTTATTGTGCAACCTTTGGAATCTCTAAACCCATTCTGTCCCCAATAGTGAAGATATTCATTGTATGACTGGAAACAGTAAAACAAATCGCACACAATGAGTGTGGGGAATTCCAGATCCGTATTTTTTAGTGCCAGTATTAGGGCTTTTAGTTCTGCCAGCTGCGCAGTGCAATCTCCTAGGGACTGCGTCTGCCTATTGCTAGGACAGAACTTGCAGTCCCGCATACGTCTCTTTGCAGCTGTTTACTTACGAAAGGCTGGGCAGATCTGTCAGTGTAAATGATGTATTCATACTGTTCTAGAGGCATTATTTCTTACAGGAGAGTATATTCTTGTTCGTACTGCAGGAATGCTTGTGTTTTTAATGGAGAATCAAATTTGTAGTCTACATATGTTGCAGTGAGAGAATTAGCCCATTGTATCCACAGCAGATGCAGTGCTTTTGTGTTTGGAACGCTTGCTTTAGTAACAGCCTCTAAGGTTGGTACTGGAGTCACAACAATTATTCGTTTCGCCTGAGCTTGTGCTCTTTCTCTCACTACAGCCGTATGTACTGCTGTCAGAATTTTTTCAGTGGATGCAAAGTGCATCTCTGCGTTTGTCTACAAATGCGATTTATATGCAATGGGTACAGTTTCACCTTCATTCAAGGTGAGGTAAGTGTACCCAGATTAACCCGCGACTACACGGATCACCAAATTTGTAGTATTTACACGTGTGTGTAAGTGTTTGGAAGCGATCATGTCAGCTTGTATGGAACATGGAATTTCTGTGTGTTCCTGTGTCCAATGTTGAACTGAAAAATCAGGTCTGATTAGGTCGTAGAAAGGTTTTACTTTTTCTGCGTAATCCAAAATGTATGTTCTGCAAAAATTTAGGAATCCTAAAATGGATTGTAAACCTTTCAGATTCTTTTGAGGATGGAGCAGCGCACATTTTTCAAAACAATTTGCTGCCAGGCTTTTCCCTTCACTTGATAACTCGAGGTGGGCAAAAGTTAAATTTGTAGCCCTCAGCGGCGAACCCCAGAATTATGTTGTTCATCCTGTTCAAATGATCCAATAATTCATCGTCTGTCAGATAAAATCCATCTACATAAGACAACGCCTCTTCAGCGCAATTGTGAAGTAACTCTGATACTCTTGCTGAGAACAACCCAGGGCTATTCTTATACCCTTGGGGCAGTCTACAGAATTGGCACTGTGAGCCTAGGGCCAAAATTGCTGTCAAATATCTGCTTTCAGGCACTATATTTTGGCAAAAGAATCCATTTGAGATATCTAGTGATGTTTTGTATTTCTTCCGCACAATGTTATTCATTAATACAACACTGTGTGCATTTTGTATGGCAAATGTTTTTATGCATGTGTTCAAATGGCTGTAGTCTAAAACTAGATGGAATAAGTTGCCGGGTTTCATTACGGGAAACAAAGGATTATTCATGGAAGAGGTGCAATTTTCAATCACATCTTAGAATTCAAGTTGATCTAGGATCTCCCTGACTTGATTCTTTGCGTCATGTTTTATGGGGTACTGCCTCTGTAGAGTTGGAGTAGTTTTAACTGGGATTTCAAGGTGAGGTGACTCAGCATCCCACCCTACATGATTGCGGTAAAGTGCGGGAGCTAGCGCTACCGTCCACTCTTTCACGTATGAATATTTTAGTGACTCTGGAACGAGGTCGGAGAAGGGTGGTAATATTAAGTCTTCCCTCTTAGGGCAGTCCTTAATGAACTCAGGCGACCAATCTTTTTCAGGCAACAGGATGTCGTATCCATAAGTGAGGTACTCCCAAAAGAGACCCTTCACTTTTCTGGGTATGTTACCCTCCACTTGGAGCGTTATTTTGTGTAAACAATGTGGGACACTTACCCTTGTATCAGGTGTTTTCACCGTGATATATTCATTCAACGTTGCTGTCACCAGAAATTCCATCAAGTTCTGGCAAGCTATTTTTACTTCTGCTGTGCTGTCTAGCATCGTCCGAGCCCATTCCCCATTCAATAATCGAGTCCTCCGTATCCTGGGCATTTCTTTTTTTAAGGCCAGCTACTTTCTTCTTTTTAAATTGAGGTTTAGATTTGGGTTTATCTTCTTGTTTGATAATGTAGTCTGAAGTGCGATGTGTGTCTCTTGGCTTGACTCGCTCTTCTGATCTGCGTTCTGACCGTCCTTCCCTCTCCAAGTTTTTGAATGAACTCTGAAAGGAACGAGAGGAACGTGCATCAGTATTCTGATACCCGGCAGGTTTTTTAATATTTTCATGGGTTCTAAGGTTATATTTTCTATCAGGGGGCTCCTGTTGAGGAGACCCACTCCGTGATCCTGGTGTATTCAATGTATTTTTTTTTTTTTTCGTTTTGTTATCCCATTTCATTTTTAGAAGAATCGGGTGCTTGCTTTAAGTTATACCTTTCAGGATTACCCATTAATTGTGGTTTCGCAGATCTAGCTCCCAAGTTATCTCTACCCAGTGAAGCATAGGTATCTTCGATAATTTTAGGTAGTTCTCGCTCCTGTTGTGCAGGAGTGCATTCCCTCAGGCGTTGGCGTATAGCCACCGCTGCTGCCTCCCCTTTGATGTTAGCTAACATAATTGTAGATACCTGGGCAAAATTGCCTATCAATTTCATCCCTAAGTCCAGGACAGGTTCTGCCCCGTACTCATTCTGTATTTGTTTCAATATTTCTGGTATGACTGCTATTGAGGGGGTACCATGAGTCCTTTCATAAACACAGTGAAAACTGTACCCCAAGTGGTACGTCGTGGGAGCAATTCCCATTGGCAAGCAAATTGTCAGTATTCAGTGTTTTTCTTACAGGCCTGTGTGTGGAAAAACTGCCTCAAGCTGCGCCATTTTCTGTGCTATCCAGAATGGCATTTGCTCACGTCTAGTGGGCATTCTTCCCATAATCGCGTTCAGCGTCTGTGGGGGACTTTTTGTTGCACTCCCTTGTGGTTGACCAGCTTGAGTGACCCTTGAAGGTTAAATTGTAAGTGTTCGCATTATGAACTGTGTAAGATTTCTGTATAGCTTTATTATTTCTTTGTAAAGTGGATGTAAGTCTGCTGCTGGCAAAGTATCAATCTCTGGATGCGGTGTGCAAGCAGCTAGGACCAGCCAAGTCGCTTCGTCTATGTTGAGCGGACCGAGTCTCACTTTTTCTGTGGTATGGGGGAGTGCACCTTTAAACCAATTTATATGTTCTTGGTAAGTTAATGGGACTTCTATGTCCTCGTATGGAGAGTATTCTTCAGGTATCTCATCTGGAATGTAACTGAGAAAAACATGTGTGCGTGCATCTGCAGGCAGGAATTTAACCCAACTACCATTACATAGGAGCGAGTAGTTTCTGGCAACTATCGAACATGACAACCCTGACCCCTCGGGGATTGTGGAAACAGTACAGCACTTTTTGTTTAGTCAAACGTGCTCACTTAGTCTCAGAGAGATACACAGAATAAACAATGGGGTTGTTTTCAATAAGCATTTATTAAACAAGCGTCATTCTAGTACAAAACATGTTTGCTGCGACAATCATTAGATTGAAACAGAAACAGATGTATAAGAATACAAGCACTAACAAAGTAAATAAAAGGTAGAATTCTACCATGGTGCTAAAACAGTGAATATATGCAGGCAGTAATCAAGCGTACTCCTAAGATGCAAACCCTATCTAAGTGTACCTAGCACGTATGTGAGTGTAAAGTCAAGAATCCCCCTAGGAAAGAGCCAACCCCATTACCTGATGGAAGAGAACGAAGGACCCCGTCTTGGTCTCGAGTTGGACACCCCGCAAGGGATATCAGACCACTGCATGATGTAATTTCTGCGTGCAAGGACTTCAGCGTCTTGTGTCAGCATGGAAGCTTCTCCTCTTGTTACCCAGCGAAGATGTGGTTCTTTCATACCCAAAAAGGTGCCCTCCGGGGTTCCACCTAGATTTGTAATGGTACTGTGGGCCTGTCGTCCAAGGATGACGATAGCAGTGGCTTTTGTACAGAGTTATTTTACAGAAGATGATAATCCTGCTGTGTACGTCCTGGACAGGGGATTAAGATATGATACTAAGAATCCTCATGCATAATAAATGAGGTTAGGTTTCCAAGAAAAACACACAACATTTATGCGGCACATAACCAGTTAAAAGGTCAGCGCCAGAGCCGCTATGCAGAGCAAGGTAGGACAAATGTAGGTAAAAGGTTATGCTGCTATCTAGGCCTATATTGGGTACATTGGGGCTCATAACAATGGGTGATTACGTACCTATGTAAGTAGCTGTATGGGTGAGTGACTGGCTGTGTTATTGGCCCTATGGGAGAGTGAGTGGATGTATGAGTGAGTGGGTGTGTGAGTAGCTATATGGGTGAGTGAATGGATGTGTGAGTAGCTGTGTGAGGGAGTGAGTGGGTGTAGCAGTGACTGTATGGGTGAGTGACTGCTACTGTGAGTGGCTATATGGGTGAATGAGAGGGTATGTGAACAGCTGTATAGGTGAGTGAGTGCTAGTGTGAGTGGCTGTATGGATGAGTGAGTGGCTGTGTAGCTGCATGGGTGAACTAGTGGGTGTGTGTGGTTGTATGAGTGACAGAGTGGTGTGTGAGTGACTATATGGGCAGGAGAGTGGGTTTTTGGTTAAGTTAGTTGGTGTGTGAGTGGCTGTATAGGTGAGGCAGTGATTGTGTTACTGGCTCTATTGGTGATTGACTGCATGTGTGAGTGGCTGTATGGGTGAGAATGTATCTATTTGAGTAGCTGTATGGGTGAGTAAATGGTTGTATGAGTACAGTATGGGTGAGGTAGTGCCTGTATGGGTGAATGAGTTGGTGTGTGAGTGGTTGTGTCAGTGGCTGTATGGGTAAGTGGGTGAGTGAGTGGGTGTATCAATGACAATATGGGTGAGTGAGTGTATGTGAGTTGCTGTATTGGTGAGTTAGTGGCTATGTGAGTGGTCATATGGGAGAGTGACTGTTGGTGTGAGTGGCTGTATGGGTGAGTGACTGCTAGTGTGATTTGGCTGTATAAGTGAGTGAGAGGATATGAGAGTAGATGTATGGGTGAGCGAGTGGTAGTCTAAATGTCCATTTGGATGAGTGACAAGCTGTGTGAGTATTTGTATGACTAAATGGGTGTCTGACTGGTTGTGTGGGTGACTGAGAAGCTGTGTGAGTGAATTTATGGGTGAGTTAGTGGTTACGTAAGTTGCTGTATGGGTGAGTGAGTGGGTTTGTAAGTAGCTGTGTTGGTGATTGAGAGGGTGTAACGGGGATTGTATGGGTGCATGAGTGTGTTTGTGAGTGATTGTATGACTGACGGAGTGGTAGAGTGAGTGGTTGTGGGAGTGGCTGTATAGGAGAGTGAGTGTGTGAGTAACTATAGGTGAGTGACTGGGTGCATGAGTAGCTGTATGGGTGAGTGGGTGTGTAAGTAGCTGACTGGGTAAGTGAGTAGATGTATAAGTGGCTATATGGACGAGTGAGTGGGTGTGTAAGTGCCTGTAAATGTGCTAAACTACACTGATTAATTACAAAATAGGCAAAAGAAAGTAATGGGAAGCTATGGCTAGAGCACTTTATGTTTAAAAATACTCTCCATGGATATCTCTAACCAATATGTCTCTTGTAGAAAAATTGGTTTGAGACATCCAATAACGTTCAAATGCAGTCACTATGGAAAAAGGAAAAGAACATAAAGATATGTTAGTATGTAATCTTTCAAATTACAGAATCATAACAATATACATTTTGTGTACTGTGACACTATTACAATGTATTCAAAATAGCATTTTCCTTTTTTACTGTTCTTGGCTTTCATACTTCTTCACCATAAACAGTGGTCTGTATGAAGCATCATCCTCGAACAGTGGGGAAAAAACAATCAATGGATTGTAAAAATAAATAAATAAAGAGGCACAGCACTCTCTGCAATCCATTAGTTTTTTATCTGGACTTGCTACAGTAATGTAAAGAAACCTATGTTAAAAATATTTTTAAATTAATATATTTGGTACAATATTGCAAATAAATATAAAGTACTCTTCAGTTTTGGAGATCCTTTTGAAAACATCACCCCTAGTAGGCTAGACAGTGTTTAAATACTGATGATCCATATAGAGAACATCCCATAGTGTAGTTTGTTTTCCACAAATAGTACGTATAAGTTTGCTTGCTGAAACAAAAGGGGGTCATTTTTTAGTTACAAACACAGTTTTTGGTTTCAATTTGCAGCGGCTGTAATTGGATTATGTCCATTTAGTTTCTGACTTGAATTACACAGTGTAGTATTTAGATGTGGTAATAACTCCATTAAGGAAGATAAAAGGACTGTTGAATTTTGAAGAAGACTTTAAAGACATTACCACAAGAGGCCGAATAATGTTTGATGCACTACGTAAACAAAACACCGTACACCACTTTTTATCTACAATTCCTCCTTAAACCTTTGATTGAAGAAAGAAAAGATAAGAGTTTGGTAGTTTGAAAGGAAGTTATGCTTTGAATCTTAGGTTGACGTAATTACATTCCATCCATCCAGTTTCACTCTATAAATAGACGGTGTAGTGTCCAGAGGTTGTATTAATTCCTTCATGAAAGATGATGCCTGAAGTAATAAAAATTCTTCCCGAAATTGATACTAGTCTAGCTTTAAAGTTTGTAAATAGAGTTTCATATTTGAAACCAACTGCTCTGCATCGTTGTAACATTAGTACAAGGTATTTTCCAGTTATTCTTAGTATTAACAAAGAGATAACATCTGATTTACACTTTGGGCAGGTCAAATTTTGATTTGCATTCTTCAACAATTTGTCAAAAGGCACACTTTTAGAATCTGGTAATGTTAAATAGAGAAAATGTCCAGAATCTATTTTAGTGGTACATGAATAATCACAATCTTCACAGTCATGGTTCCATGTGTAACACATGCTGAATAAATCATCAATATTTCCAACTTCTTCTAAAACTCCAAACATAACAATAATAAATTATTGGGCATCTTGTTGACTGTTGAGAGTAAACATTACTGATCCACTACATACATCTAAATGGTCTCGAATACCTGAAGCACAATGTGTCACAGTGCCTTCAGTCTTTAAATGTTGGAGCAAGTGATACAGTACAGCACACAATCTCTTAACTTGTTTTTAGTTCAATTTGGTTCACTAGATGTGGTAAATGAAACAGTACACTGACAACATTTGCATAGCAGTAGACACCTGAACTGGTTTCCAGATGGTATCCTTCAATATCATCATAATTTTGCAGGCCTACAGCTCATACTCTGTCTTTGTGTCCTTTCTTTTCTTTAGCATCTGTACATTCTATTGTAATCTTCAGTTTTGGACATATCTATTTCTCATAAAAATGGTACTGGCCTAAATGAAGAGCATATACACTTCTTAACCGATTGTACTTTCTTACACATAATGCATCTGCCCTAAATTTCTTTTCATCAAAAACAAACCAGACAATGTTCTAACTCGCGCCAATGCTACATATAACATCCCTTCTTTACAGTACTTCCAATATTTACAAAAGCTGCATCTACACTTAAACCTTGTGATTTATGGACGGTTACAGCATATGGTAGACAGAGTGGGAATTGCTGGCGCCGCACATATATGTCTTTCACTAGCAAGAAATGTACAACATACAACATAATGGCCAATCTGCTTCACGCCATCAATCTGATCAAATTTTATGACCAAGTATTCAACCTCATCTCTATTTGGGAAATGAATAAAATCGATTAGTTTACCCATCACACCATTTACTAACCCTTCCACTACATTTAAACTATGGCACAAAATTATTTGACTGTTTTTGCTGACGCGTAAATGCTTTTCTAATCCTGCAGTATTTGAGACAGACTTCTCCAAAGTATCCAATTTTGCTTGTACTTTATCTGTGAGTAGTATTGTGACTCCCTAATTCATTTTATCAATAGCTGTAATTTCCAAAATATCTTCTTTTTAAACTTGGAGCACTCTTCAAGTGTTGGCATTGAACCTCTGTTCTTCAATGAAATTGTGCATTAATTTAGTTGCTGTACTATTAGATGGAAATAGTTTCTTCATACATTGCCAGTGCTCCCCAGAGAATTTCTTGTTACATTATGCACCAGTGTTTTGAAAACAGGTTTTCCTTTTACAGGGGTCAATTCAATTCTTCTTCTTTATTCGGATAAAAACATATCCATAAAAGAGTGAGTCACATAACAGCATGTTAAAATACACAAGTTCTTAGTAATCATAATGATAGTAAAAAAACAAGTTCAATAAAAACATTATTCATAAGTGTGCGTCGTGTTAAGGACGCGTACAACAGTTTTCAAAAAGGTGCCCACTCAATTCATAGTAATCATGGACAATATAAAAACAAGTTTTCAAAAAAGGTGCCCGCTTAATTCATAGTAGTCATAATAACAGTATAAAAACCAGTTTGATAAAAACATTATTCTTAAAGTGCACATCGTGTTGCGGGCATGTACAGCAGCTTTTAAAAAGGTGCCCACTCGAAAAACTAGTTCATCATCTTCCAGTTTGAGGGTATTCCTATATGCTGCTTTAAGATGGACAGGTGACATTTTTTTTAAAGAACGGTATTGAAAACCATTGTGCATATTTTATATGAAACTTACAGAAAAATAAGAAATGTAGTGTTGTTTGCCCTCTCCGGCTGTCACAGGGGCATGGCAAGGAGTCTAGGTTAGCATTATACCCAAGGGGTAAGCAGAGCAAGAATTTTACTGTGCCAGCCCTTAAACGAAAAAGGAGTCCCCTCTCCCAGCGGCCTATGGGTTTTGTGAGATAACTAGGCGGCAGGTGCGAGATGTTCTCAATAGACATAAAAGTTGCAACAGTAGGTTTCCTAGACTCTCTATCAAGTCTTGCCTTGCTATAATGTGTATTTAATGCCGTCCGAAGGACTTTTTGTTTATAGAGTCTATTTCATTTGGGCTTGAGAAAAGCTGTCCATAATTAACACTACTTAAACTCTGGCTCACCCGGCAAGCCACAGTATATCCCTTCCCTTCTCACACTTGAGGCATTCTCCTATTATCTCTCTTGTAAGAGACGCTGCTGGGTTTTTCCAAGATTGCTAGCCAAAATAGAGCAGGGCGGGCCTTTATATAATCTTCAATGTAGTGCAATTTCAATTCACTGTGGCAGACATATTGGGACGTGGAGATCGGTGCACCCAAGAGTTTCCGGCAGAATCTGTTTTCCTCGCACTGAATACTGTAACTCTTTGAGAAACCCCAAACCTCTGCGCCATAAGTTGCTGTAGGTATGCACTGAGATTTAAAACATTTTAAAATTGCTGAAGTAGCCCCTGTCCTCTTGGGCTGAGGGAGACTAAGAATCGAGTTAATAGCTTTAGAAAACTTGTTCCTACAATACGCCACCTGATCAGACCAGGAACCATTAGCAGTAAAGACCAACCCTAGGTAAGGAAAAGTGCTAGTTCATTGTAAACTTTGATTGCCCACGGAAATAGAGTTTAAAAGGAACTTTCTCGGCCCACAAGCCATTATGAAAGATTTTTTTAAATTAGGGCACAAGTCTAAACTGGGCATAAAATCAACAAAACCCCGCACTAAGATGCGTAGGGCATTTGGTGTGTGGCCCATTAGAACTGCATCATCAGCGTATAATAGGGCGGGGAGTGTGTTGCCATTAACTCTAGGAACATCATTAGTGAGCGCTGTAAGCGATTTATGTAGATTATTAATGTATGTGATAAAAAGGAGAGGGGCCAGAACGCATCCCTGCCTGATTCCTCTACAAACTCTAATATCATTAGAGACCCCACCACCATTATTGATCCTATCCCGGGCTTTCAGGTCCTTATGTAGGTAAGCTAAAAAATGTACTAAAACCTCATCTAAACCATATTCTAAAAGAATGGACCATAATCGTGACCGGTTAACAAAATCTAAATCTGAGGTCAGGTCCATGAAAGCCAGGTATATTGGAGATCGCTGAGCTATGGTGTATTCCCAATGATTAGGTTAAGATTTAGGCATTGTTCGTTTGTGCCTACTTTACTCCTAAACCCTAGTTGACATGGTTGTAAGATATAATTTTCTACAGTCCATGTTTTAATCTTGTTATATAAAACCCTCGCTAGAATTTTCAAAGTGTTATCTATAAGGGAAATCGGTCTATAACAGCTAGGTTGGGAACGGTCACCCTTTTTAAAAATCGGGACAATGATACTGGTTGACCAGGTACTTGGTAGCGGGGCATTAGTTAAGTTATTAAAAACATTTAACAAAAGCGGCGCCCAGAAGTCAGGTTTATGCTTAATAAGATCAATAGGTAACCCATCAGTTCCTGGGGCTTTATTGCCCAGGCTCTGTTGGATAGCTTCCACAACTTCAGGTTGGGATATTAATATCCCAGTGGGGGCCCGGTGCTCAGAGGGATCATCGTCATGTACTGAGGCTGTATAAATAATCGAAAAATGGGCCTCCCATGCCTCACTGGTTATATTACAACTTATCGGGGTCAGTGACTGTCCCATTGATCTCATGTCCTTGACGGCAGCCCAGAATATATTCCCATTCTTTAGACTGGCGGCATTGGCGAGGGCGTCCCAACGTTCTTTTAATAATTCTTCCTTCCTTTGGGAGATAGCTGGTTTATACTTCTGCCTGAGCGATTTAATAAGTGGGTGACACCTTGGGTTAGTTGACAGAGCCTTGTGATCCAGCACAACCCCAAATTCATAGACCAGGGAAATCTCTTCACGCAAAAATTGCTTAACAAACAACGGGGCCCATCACACATTACCCTTAAATGATCCCTGAAGACGGGCGCTGGATTTGGGGGGTTTAATTTGTCAGTTTTATTACGTACCTTACTATACTTCACATTAATAACATTTATATAAATCTCGAACTATTCGTAATTTCAACTGTCTTCTTCTTTGGTCGATGGACCATTAGTTGAAAGAGTTGATGGTGACTATGATTAACTAAACACTTGAATATTTTAACTAAATAACTACAGAGCCATTTATTCGGTTAATAATTTTATCTTATTAATATTAAATGCTCATAATTAAGATTGTCAGTGCACACACAAGATCACATATAAGAGAACAAATTATCAAGCAATGTAATTAAAATGAATCATTTGAATCAACATCAAAGCGTGTATAGGAATGGGGAAAAAGAAGGTACAGCATAAACACTTGTAGAAAAATATTGCAATTCAAAGCATTTAAGGAGGGTGATACCCACTAAAGAATCAGGAAAACCACTTTCTTGTCCGGGGTTGTGGCAAGGGGTCCTCAGAGATAGGCTCAGAGGACAAAGTTAACAGGACAGATGCAGCTAAGTTTTGCCATAGACTGGCAAACTAAAATAATCTCCCAATTCAATCTACCTTAATCTAGTTCTCCTCGGACTCAGTCTCCTCCCAAGCACTCCCGCAACGTTCTCGTACCTAACGTTCTCTGGCTCAGTGCTGGTCTGCTCTCTCTGTCTTGGCGCACTTCTCTCTCAATGTTCTGTGCGTTCTGATCTGATCTTCTCTTCTCTCTCATCCGATCTGATCCGCCAATTCCGCCAATCTCCTGACACACCCCCAATTGGGATATCAATTATAGTCTAATGCCTAACTCACTATCTTACAATGTTGCAGTATCGGTAGAAACTCGTCCTGTGATTGGTTGTCCTAAATCATGTTAGGGATGCCTCATCATGTTCTCCTCACAAATCCATCCCATACCGGTTTTGACAAAGGAAGTATTAAGGATAAATACATTTGTATACTACTTACATCATTAGTTATACATTTTGCAACATTTCATCTTATGATATCTGCTTCACATTCAAATTGCACGTAGCGATGGCAGTTCCCACAGTCGCTGTCGCATCTTGGCACATAAACAATAGGACACAGGTCAACATGGCCTTCACACGGATTACATCAGCTGGTGCACTCTGCAGTTCGTAAGCAGGCAGAGCATTCGGCGCATGCGTCCTCCGTACCGACCAAGACAACCACATGCTGGTTCAGACAAGAGGCCATTTTCATGCAGGCCCAATCTCGTACTAAAGCAAATAAACACAAAAGAGTATTAATTTGTGAAATAAAACCCATTATGGTTACCTCCCACCATACTAATACCCTGTATTAATTAATTCCTAGCGAAAGCTTATTAATTTAAAGCAACTTTTCGTTATTTGTGCACAACATGCAAAATGTGCAATGTACAACATAGCATAAACATGCATTAGTACGATTTTCCAAAGCGCAAACAGTTAATACGTACTCATGCCATCATGGTTTAGTATATTATGAAAAATGCGTTTGCCCCCTGTGTGAATGTGTGCATTCAGGGTTGATTAGTCCATGCAGTTAATACATCATTATGGGGTTTCTTCATGAGGATGTATTTTTACAAACCTCACTCCATCAATCCCCCCTTTGATGGTTTACCATCATAAAATCCCTAAACATACGGTTTGCCAAGTTATATAGCTGTTATTTTGTCTTCTGGCCCTTGCTCCTTACATTTTACATACAATTTTCCTTTAAAATCCTCCAATTCTATCTTGTCTATCTCTCTTCTCCTTTCTTTATGTTCCTTACTTAATTTCCTTTCTTTCTTTTCTTTGCGTCTTTTCTTCATACAAATATAAGTCATTCGTATTATGAATATCATAACAGCTACAGAAATTATTGGTACTATTATTTTTCCTACTAAGGAACTACCTATAGAAGAAAACCAATTGCTTATAGTAGAGAAACTCTTACTTAGTCTCTCCCAAACACCGTCAACCTCTAGTTGTGTTACTTTCTTATGCAAATCGGTAATATTCTGAATGTATCCTTCCAGATTCTTGCTTTTGTCTGGAATGTAGGTGCAACAATGTTGAACCTTCAGCATTCCACAGACCCCTCCCTCTCTTGCCAATAATATATCAAGGGCAAGTCGATTTTGCATAACCATAGATCTCATAGCAATCATTTCAGTGTTAATCATCAGAAATCCTCCAGCAGTATCCGTTGATAAACGATCAACCACTGTGGACAATTGTCAAATTTTATATGCATTCAGTGTAACTCCAACTATTAATGCTCCAAATATATCACCTACAATTTCTGAAAAACTTTCTCTTTTTACACGTTTTAGTCCTTGCTTTACTTCATGGGTTCCATTTGTGCTTTTGTCTACATGGTAGACTTTTGGAAAGACAATCCCAAGATAACAAGTTCCATACCAGTGATCTGGTAGCCGATAATAGGCTTTCCTCCCACAGACATAATATATGCCTGGCAAAACAGGATCAGTTCCTCCCTTTAATCCCCAACCTCCAATAATTTTGCAGGTATCTTCACATTCACTGGAACCTATGAAGTAATTGTTATAGTTAGTCTTTTCCCTACGTAAGCATAATTTTCCCTTCTGTGACCAATCCAGGGCCATTGCAGCATAAGTCTCTCTCTTGTCGTAGTTGCCTTCTCTGAAAACCCAAGGTGGTGTCTGTAATTTCTCTTCAACAGCTTCTCTCTGAAACTTAGCCCTTCTCTCTTCTACCATCTCCAAAAAGATCTTCTCTTCCTTCCTCAATTTACATGTTAAATTATTCTTATTAGCGTATTCTATATCTAAAGGCTTGGTTGTCAGGAAAAAATCTCCCATGACATGTGCAGGGGCTATCTTATTCAGCTCAGGTACTACAGGGACTTTAGAAAATATTGTATCTACATTGGAATAATAATAATCTAATTTACCTGTTCTATACAATAGACTTGATAAAACACTACAGGTCACACCATAAGTCAAAGGAAGGTGATGGCAGGTTACACCTTCTGAAACAGACAAAGGTAACTGTATACAGACATAACAGTCACTTACATCCATTGTTTCCACATATTCGTAGAGTAACTTAGTGAAAACATTCAGAGAAACATTAGTAACTGATCTATCGTGATGTAAACTACTAGCATCTATTTGATTCTTGTGAGTAATAGGAGTTTGCTTAATGTCAGTGTCTACCCTTGGACCTGTTAAATTGTTAGGATGAGGTGTATCTTCTTTTATCAGATGTAAAGGTATTACAATTGTTAATATTAGGGGGGCGCTAGGTGGTGCACGAGCAAGATGGCCGCACTTGTGTGAGGCTCCTGCAGCTCGGTTCATCTATCCTGTAATTTATCCTTGCCAGGAGGTCCCGCCACACAGCCTGTGATACCGGCGAGGAGGGTACGGCCCGCTGACCACGCAGTGTAATTTTGAAGCCTCCCATGCACCACTACACGCCGTCGCAGCTCCTTCTTTGCAGTGACTCGGAGTGTCTGGATCCCCCGCCGGGCAGGGTGCGCTACGCAACCACCGCGGCACCCACGTGGCAGCCAGGCCCCATTCCTGCCACGACCGGAGCTTGCGGCGTCGTGGAGCTGAGAGGTGAGTGTGCGCTGACTGGGGCCCTGCGGGCACTCGTCACCCTCAACATGCTGCCATAAAGACTTCTGACCATTGGAGGCAGCGTCCCACCCCCCCGCTGCATCGCCGCCCCGTCCTGACTCATGAACATGCGGGTCTGGCAGACTTCAAGCGCTCAGATGCGGCCCCCACGGCATATCGCGGTGCAGACCGGCGGTGCCTTGGATTGACTTTGTCTGCGCATACCACCGGGTAGAATGAGAGGAACTGTTGTTAATATCCCTGCTGAGCTTTGACGGCGCTGCGGCCAGATTGAGAGGCCGTCATTGTTCCGCCGCCACACTCCAGCGCACGGCACCTGAAGCATGGATGCACTCCACTATTGACCAATAACATCCAGCCCTTCTCCTCACCGTCCCGCGTTCAGTCTGCACTCAACAGATGCCGAGTGTACCTGCTGGCATCACCTATTCCCGGCCTAGCCTGCCAAGGCGAGATCTGCAAATCTACGTGTCCTCACTTGAGATAGGAGTACGGGCCTTATCCCTTTGCTCCCTTGTTTGACTGCCCCCTTGCCTGTGGCGCAGGTTTGAGTGACTGTCTCTCACCCATCTGCACATCCCTTCTTTGGGGAATGACATAGTGTTGCTGGTCGGCTATACCTCCATCGGTGACGTTGCAAAAGTGTTGGCCATTGCGACCTACCCTCCCAGTCTCCACTGTCTCCTTGCTGCCTACCTGGTTACAAGAACAGTCTATACGAACTATAATGCTCTGCGAGTTTCCTTTTAGGTGGTCAGGGTTGGTCTGGTGGCCCTGAGTCACGCAGCACGCTGTAGTCCTCCCTGGACTTACACACAGTGGTGTGCACACAAGCAGACCTCATATCCTGCGTGAATCAATAATATCGGATACGCCCTTACAGCGTCTGCTATCCTCACTGCACATCATTGAGGAAGGTCGTGCCATCTGCTGATCCCTCAGGACTAATCACTTTCAACCACCTGGGTCGCCTAGCCCACTTGGCTAGTCACCCACACTGTCTAACCTCCCTGCAGGGAGGCTCGTCACTGCAGCCCACGCAGGTGCCAACTTCGCAACAGGTACAGAGGCATAACCATGGGGAAGACAGATGCCAAACAAACCCGGCTGACATTCGAAGCCAAAAAGGGCAGCCGTGCACAGCAAGACGCTCACGAAGATACCAATGAAGTGCCCGCGCAGGGGTCAGCAACCCTACAGGATGACGACATGAAATCTCTGCTCCTCAAAATGAGACAAAGCCTAACCTCGATTGCAGACAAGATGGACGCTATGAATAATCGAATGGATGCCATAGTCCACAAGCTCGATGGCCATGACGAGCGCATCAAAGAAACGGAACGTCGCATCTCGGAGGCTGAGGATACTACGGCACACGTTCAGACACAAGTGACGCAAATGGAAAAACTACTTAAAATCATTGGCGCCAAAAACGAGGACATTGAAGCTCGCAGCAGGAGAAACAACATCCGGGTTCTTGGTATTCCGGAAAGTACCAATTGAGGCCGTATGGAGGAGTACATTGAACGACTGCTGCGTGAAACAATCGGTGCAGAATCCTTCTCTCCTCAATTTATAGTGGAAAGGGCGCATCGCTCCCTCGGCCCCAGACCTCCACCGGGCAGCACGCCACGCCCTATTATCGCACGGCTGCTGAATTACAGAGACCGGGATGTGGCCCTCAGAACAGCGCGGAACAAGAGGCAACTCAACTTTGAGGGGAACACGTTCACCATTTACCCTGACTTTATGGCGACTGTGCAAGAAGAGCGACGCAAGTTCCTCCCCGTCAAACAAAAACTCCGCCAGGCGCAAATCGATTATGCCCTCATGTACCCAGCCCGCCTGCGGGTTACACATCAGGGCAAGCAGCAGTTATTCAACAATCCGCAGCAAGTGGAAGACTTCCTGAAACGCATTAAACACCATAACAACTCCCGCTCTTCGCAGGCATCACCGCCGAGACAGCCCTCTCCGGTTGGAGAATAATTGGACCCCCATGCAGGTCGTCACCACACCCCAGAGATGAAGAGACTCTTTCTCGCTCCTGCAGCATATGATAGCAGCTGGGCAGTCTCAGCGGACTGGGACGCCTGAAAACAATGACACAGATAAGTGACCTTCTGGGACCATATGGCACTTAGTACCGAGCACCCCCGTCCTCAACGAGTTTGGCCACCCCAACACCTTGCAACTCTGAGGGCAGGGAGTAACCGTGCATGCCCCTAGGAGTTCCCCCCGAGGGCGCTCCCCCTATTTTGCTGCAGCAAAGAATGCAGTTTGTTTTAGTTTTGGTGGGGATATTGGTGGGGAGAGGGAATGTTTTTTTGGCATGATTGGGATGCTACAGTGGGTGGGGGTGGGAATGGGATTGTTCACAAGGTTTGACACGGCACAAGACGTACACTACGACAGGCAGTTGCACCACCGCCACCATCTCCGCTTCGCATTAGAGGCCAGACCACGACGCACCACATTCAACACCCTCTGGCTCCATGACAAACCCAGGGCCTAATCAACACTTACACATTCTTACTTGGAATGTTAGAGGATTAGGGGACCCACGCAAACGTTGGCGGATTCGAGCATATTTAGATCGGCACCAGGTCCACATTGCACTGCTTCAAGAGACCCACCTCAACCCCAGGCACGACAGCACCTTGGCGCGTAGATGGCAGAACATAGAATATTCTCCTCCTACTCCTCCTACTCTAGAGGGACAGCCATACTTGTTAAAAAGCAAACTTCATTTGCCCTAATTGGCTCCGACTGTGATCAACAGGGGTGATACTGCATCACCTGGGGCAGGTTAGGTGCAGAGACTATCACCTTAGTGTGCTGTTATGGTCCCAATATTGACACCCCTGAGTTTTTTGCCACTTTATGGGGAAAAATTATGGAGATTGGCACCACCCACATTATCTGGGGGAGAGACTTCAACACCACTCTCAATCCTGCCTTGGACAGATCTAACCCCTCCCCCCATCATTACAATCGATCCCACAGGGTGCTGCGGGGCATAGTGGCTGATAACGGATTACTTGACCCTTGGTGCCATGTTCACCCGCAATCCACTGAAGGCACACACTACACGGCCTTGTATGCATCCTGGTCCCGCCTTGATTATTGCCTAGTATCGCGGGGTCTGGGCCCGTCGATAGTCGAGGTAACCCATCTAGCGAGAACATACTCTGATCATTCCCCGGTAAGATTGACGCTCACCCCCCCCGGGATACAGCACTCCACGTAGTGCCTGGAGGTTGTCACCTCTCACGCTACTTGACACAGCATTCCATACCGAATTAGGGGACGAAATCACAGATTTTTTCCAAAGAAATAAGGGGTCTGTAGACAGCGTGGAAGTGGTCTGGGAGGCCTTTAAGGCCACAATCCGCGGATTTTGCATCTCAAAAAGTTCTGGTATCCTGCGTGATATCCAAAGAACACTAAAGAAGCTAGAGGCAGAGCTCAAGCGACTGGAGGCTTTGCTCTCTATAGGTCCAGACAGGAAAACCCAATGCGAGTTTCGTGAGAAACTTTCGGACTACACGGCCACTGCTGATCGCAAGACTAAATTTAGAAGCAAATACTGGGTGGCCCGTAGATACAGAGAGGGTGAACGCCCCGGCAGGGCCCTAGCAGAGACCATAAGGAAACCCAGCTTCTCTAACTATGTCTTAGAAACTGTGAGCCCTGAGGGAGTACGACACAGAAATACTACAGACATTCTAGATGCCTTCACTACCCACTGCTCGGGACTGTATACCTCTGGCAGGCGAGACCCTCTCGACCTGGATGGTTACCTGGGGGATGTGGCCTTGGGATGGTTGGGCGACTCACAGAGAGAATTTTTATGTGCCCCCTTTGAACTTGACGAGATACGGGAAGCCATTATGCATATGCAGTCCGGCAAGGCCCCTGGCCTAGACAGGCTCCCTACTGACTTCTATAAGGCATACATTGACCAGTTAGCCCCCATCCTTAAAGAGGTGTATGAAGATGCCCTCGAGTCCGGGACACTCCCGCCCTCCATGAGAGAGGCGCTCATTTCTTCGCTACTAAAACCCGGGAAGCCAGCATCTCAATGCGATTCCTATAGACCGTTGTCTCTCATCAACAATGATGCTAAAATTCTCGCTAAGGTCCTAGCGAATCGGTTGAACTTATTGATGGAGCAACTTGTCCTTCCCGATCAAGCTGGGATTATCCCGGGGCGCGCGACTACTCACAACCTGCGCACCTTTTTTTCCATATTACATAATGTAGATCCCAACCTCGCGCTGGTGGCGGTCTTTTTAGATGCCACTAAAGCGTTTGATTCCGTCGAGTGGGACTACTTATTGGGTGTGCTACGCAGAATGGGCTTCCCCCCGCTGTTTCTCTCTTGGATAGGCTTATTATACCGACTCCCAACGGCTAGAGTCCAGATTAATGGGCGGTTGTCCCCGGCTTTTCCCATTACTAGGGGCACTAGGCAGGGGTGCCCACTTTCCCCCCTGCTTTTCACCCTAGCGGTTGAGCCCCTGGCAGCCAAGCTGCGGCAGCATCATCAGGACAAAGCACTGCGTTGTAATTTGCATCAGATACTTATATCACTCTACGCGGATGACATTACCCTTTACGTTCAGGACCCTCAACAAAACCTTAACCCGCTGCTGCGAGAATTCATCATTTTTGGGAAGTTATCCAGGATTCATATAAATTGGGGAAAATCACAAATATTTCCTATTACCGCGGCAGCTGTACGCTTTCCCCTGGACTATCCACTGGACTGGTGTGACACAGACATGAGGTATTTGGGTATAAGAATAACTAGGGATCGGGAGGAGCTACTGCGCCTCAACTATGGCAAAGCACTAGACCACATCACAAACTGTGTAACGCGCTGGCTCACACTTCCACTTTCTATGGCAGGGCGAACCTCTTTAATCAAAATGGTCGTTCTTCCACAGTTACTGTGCCTGTTCCTGAATGTCCCGTATCACCCGGGTGGGCACTTTTTTAAGGCCCTACGTTCAGAGATGATCAGATTAATATGGGGGGGGGGGGGAAAGTCACGACTGCAGTGGAATATACTTACCAGGCCATATTCTGCAGGCGGCTTTGAAGTCGCGAACTTCGAATTATACTACACATGCGCTCAGGCGCATTACGGCTTCTACTGGTTCCACCCACCCAGGTATATGCCTCAGGTAGCAGCGGAGCAGTGGCTGGCTGACCTGGTCCCCTTGGTGGGTGTGATATGCGATACTCCTCGGCCTCGGGACAAGGAACTGTGGAAATGTGCCTTTTTAGGGGCACACCGGTGCAGGGGTCACCCTTCTCTGTCCACGGGTCCTTAAACCAACAAAGTAGAGATCAACACTGAAGCTGGAATTCAAAATAACAATTTTATTAACTTCTCATGAGTGGAACCACGTCCAACAACACTCTCGTGTTGCAGGAGGTGGCACATTGAAGTCACAGAACACAGGCCTTATATACAGCTTTTTCTGCACTGGTAAGCATGTAGTTACAAATAGAAGGTACAAGCATGCACAAGAATAACTACCTTCAAACATGGGCAGATGGATATTACTTAGTCAGCAAAGTGGGAGGGGGAGCAGAACTGCTTACAGTTGCAAGACACAGTTGACAGTTATGTCTTTAGTCAGGTGCATTCTAGCAGCTACAGGCCTTTGCTCAGCACATTGCTTTTAGCTCAGTACAGAAGGAGTTAACTAGAGTTGATGACACAAGCAGAATAGAAAAGCAAGCAACAGTGAAGACGGAAGAATTACATAGCTAACAAAATGGATGCCACAAACAAGATGGCTTCAGCTCATGCTAACAGCAATTATTTTCGATTCCCACAGACGGCCCTTTTAGCATTGGCTGAAGACATTTCTACGACTTAGAAGGGGCATGGAAGATATCCTGTACATCTATTCTCATGAGTTCATTAATTTCCTGTTCCATTGCTAGGCGGGCATTTACATTCTTGACATTTTGTTTAGTCCGTATACATGAGGTACAGGTAGAAATACAAAGGGAACAGAGCATCGGGCCACATTGGATACATAGGCAACAGGTGAAAAGAATCGCAAAAAATATACATAGGGCTGACAATAGCTTCCAGCCCCATACAGTAAACCTGTTCCATAGCCATCCAGTCAAAGTCCAAGTTCCTGAATCCTGATGTATTTCAGTGGCTATTTTATGCAGTTTGGAAATAGCCAACAGCACATGTCTGATGCAATGTCTAAATTAAAACAATATCTTGATAGACCTTCCGGTGTTCTTCTTTATGAGGGCTAGAGTACCAATGATATGTTCAGGGGGGGCGGAGTAGTACTTATCAAAGTGTGCACAAGATATTTTTCTTCCAGAAAAAACAGTATTCCAAATATGAATATTAAAGCAAACATAATAATTGTCACAAAAACAATCTTTGTTTTGGGGGACCAGGAGGACCAAACGGGGCCATGGGAATTAGGGCGAGGAGCCGCAAAGGGCTGCTCCTCCTCAAAAATGGGACGACCAAAGGTGTACATTGCTAACAGAAAAAATACTTGGGGAATTGAAGCCACTGTACAACCAGCCAGAGGGGAGTCTTCTCCCTGTGTCCGTCTGAGCCTCACAGGCAGGCTCTTATCGTTCATCAAGTATTGACTCTCCCACGGTGGAGCTGCACAACTTGCAACCCAGAAAAACAATTGCGGCCCAGGCTTAAGGAAAAAGTATTTCTTTCAGGATAGGGCAATCACCCTCAATGATCCTGTCCAGTGTCTCAGGCAGTGCACCAGTATTTTTCACTCTAATCTAACAGGCACCAGAGACACAGCACCTGTACCCTAAACTCTGGTCCTTCCCTAACTCCTGTGTTGCCCTGCTGGCGCATTGCTCTTTCGTCGGGGCCGCAGATTGTACCTAGTGTGCCCAGGCACCTCCTTATCAGCAAACAAAGGTGCAGACTTGCATTCACTTGGGGACCGGGACTCAGAGGCCTGATGCACAGAAACTGGAGTATCTGAAGCAACCCTTGTTTCAGAGGGGGTCCCCTCAGGCAAAACCTCCTTGCTCTTGTTATCGGTCTGTGCCTCTCTTAGCTAGGCATAAAAAAAAAGAACAAAGCAAGGAATCAGCTCTCCGTCCTGATTTGTGACCCCGTCTTTCACTCAAGAATTATCCGACAGTGGTAGGGGTACACGTTTCTTCCGGCCTTCCACCTTCACAGCTGTTATAGTGGCCAGCAACACCTGGGCTGGGTTCCTTCACCTTGGCTCCAAATTAGACTTGCGCTTAGTCCCCTGGTTGGATCTGATATCCTGGCCCCTCTGGCAATGGTTGTAGGGCAGCAGATATCTGTTAGTGAACAGAACGAAAATCTTTAGACAAAACATACAAATAATCAATCAAAAGACGATATTCAATTTCAGAAACGCCCCTATATTATTCATCTGAAGAACCTAAAAAAAAAGGAATTTCAAAACAACTATTCTTTTAACAAACTTGTTAAGTCATAGAAATCACAATACAGCTTCTACTTTGTGAACCTTCACTATTGTGCAAAAATTGCAGACACCTCTAAAATTATTTTCCTTGCATAAGAACAACCATGTTTTGCGCTTATGACCATGCTCTCACATTATAGGTGTAGCGGGAAACTCTAAAACTGTGAATGTAACAGAGATCCATATTACATGAATAACTGATAAATTAAACATAACCTAGTAGGTACATGAATTTTCCAGCAGAACTTGTTTGTGGCAGACAAGAAAACAAGCAAAGAACATTTTGTTCTTAAAAATGTGTGCTAAGGGCACATGGGCATCTTTCCTAACATTGTGAACCATGTGCATCATACGTTTCACGATCCGGGCCATGTAACATCATATTCAGGGGAGAAACCTATTCACCAACTCTAGCAAGGGCTGTCAGCTTGATTACATAGACTAACTGATAAGGGACTTGTGATGCCTCTGTGACTTATGTAGTGCTGTAAAAACATAAACAATGGTGTTACCACCTGGGAATTTGGAACAAAAACCACCAACATATAGTTCCCCTTAAAGGTCAAATAAGGGAACATCAGTCTATTCTACCCATCCTTTCATCCTTATCCAATTCCAATTTCATCAGTTTACAGAAAGGAGGGGCAGTAACATGGCATATTTATTTATTCATTTTGTTAATTCTAACAATTTGTTCAAACAGTATTACTTAATAGCCAATTAGACGTGCACTGGTGAGGTGCTTTGTCTCTATTCATTCAAGAACATATTCACAGCATCCTGTGAAATGAATGACTAAAACGAGCCCAACCGATTGTCTCATGGCCGTTCCTAGACAGCTCAGGCAGGTTCGAGAGAGAGAGAGTACACAACAACAAGCTGCCCTGCGTACTTTCCACGCAGAATAGCTCACAATAATATACATAATAGGCACATAAACCAAGAAAAAGGACACAATAATACATATACCAAACACAGTGTGTTACTTAATTTTGCTTACCCTTAATTTGCCCAGGAGCTAGTCTCCTACCCCCTTCGAAAGTAGGTAACCTAAGCAGGTGACCTCCTGTCGACAATAGTTACCCCTTTGGCAGCTGGGCACGGACAGACTTGTAGGAGGTAAATAGCTAGGGAAACCACACCAAGGAGGCCATGTCCAATACTATTGGACTGTACCACTTTGTAAATTTTGCTGTACAAGCACATTGAGCTAACTAGAAAACATTAATCCAATGACCAACTACCAATTCCTTTAGCTATTGTGCTGTTTAACATGATGGTGCATTAATGCAAACTTTATTTCATTGCCTCCTCATCTGGCCCTGGCACAGCAACCTTAAATTGAAACCATTATTCTGTATGCATGGCAGAGCTGTTCTCTGTGTCAGGAGCTGTACATGGCCCACAGACGCTGCTGCCCCTCCTTCTCTCTTATGGCTTCATAGAACCTGCCCGGTCTTTTGCCAAAAATAATAAGCAGAGCCTCCCCTCTCTCTCTAAGCTCTGGCCCCCTCCTTCGGAATGTCTTCCAAGGTTGAAGTGCCAGAGCAAGCCTGCCAGAAACAAACCCTCCTTCTGTTTCATAGAGGGGGAGAGCACATTCCTACATGCACTTTTAAAATACGTGTCTCTCTAAGCACAGAGATACACAGCACTGTGTAATTTAAACGCGCATTTTTCTTTACATTTTTCAAAAGTTGCACTTTTCCTATGTCAAAACGAATGTACATTGTTACTAGTATTTCTGATCAAACCATATTGTTATTTATGTATTATTATTTATTCATTCTTCAAAATTTAAAGTGTAATTCTTCCAATGGCATCTGCAGAACACAATGACGACAACAAACCAAATTGAGCTCATTCCAAACATTTTCAAGAAGGGGCCACACACTCATAACACACAACACAGCTTGCTAAGGCAAGCAATCCTTACACAAAGAGCACAGTCGCTACTCACTCAAACAAGTACTTCACAAGCATCACCACCGGTGTCAGTCCACAAACCTCATAGACACTCAAACACACAATCAAACCACAAACCAACACCAGGACAAAAACAAAAGGCAGCCCACAGACTGCACTCAAACCGAACCAATTGTAAATCATATTTACAAACAAAAAAAGTTCTCAAAAGCAGTCCAGAGACTGCACCAAGACAAGTAAACAGCCCAAAGACTGGTCCATGTTCAAGAAGACAGGGTCTAGCCCGAGACCTTTTCCAAAATACGCCGAATTACCAGTTGGTCTGGCAGAGTTTCCGCAAACACTCTGTGTCTTTACCAAATCATACTTATTCCAGAAGGCATGCCTATTACAGGGGTCCGCAGACCCACCCAAAACAAGATAGGGTAAAACCCCCAAGCCTTTGCAAGAAGAGACCGAATTACCAATTGGCCTGGCGGAACACTCAAGAGCGCTCCGTATCACCATTTACGAATTTTCCTAAATGCAGGCATGTTCTTCCAAGTATACCCATTCAAACAAATATCATAAGGAGAAAAATCCCCACATTACCTGCCTTCACTTTTTGCAAAAAATGAATAACAAACCAAACCAAAATCTTGGCCAAGCAAATCAAAAGTGCCACTTCAGTGACCTTACCAAACAGAAGTCTTCAACTCCCACCTGCTGATCTCTGGTCGACCTAATGGTCACTGCAAAAATAACGCCAAAGGATACCTCAGCCAGGACCGGCCGCCACCTGGAGGGTCAAATTGAAAAACCGGAAAAGTCACTTTGGCTGCAAAGACAAGGGTCTCCTCATGCAGGACGTCCCCTCAGTAATATTCCACTCTTCCGTCAAGACCGCTCCTTCAGACGGCCGCGTCCTTGATGAGGCCCCACGTATCGGGCGCCAAACTGTGGAAATGTGCCTTTTTAGGGCCACACCGTTGCAGGGGTCACCCTTCTCTGTCCACGGGTCCTTAAACCAACAAAGTAGAGATCAACACTGAAGCTGGAATTCAAAATAACAATTTTATTAACTTCTCATGAGTGGAACCACGTCCAACAACACTCTCAAGTGTTGCAGGAGGTGGCACATTGAAGTCACAGAACACAGGCCTTATAAACAGCTTTTTCTGCACTGGTAAGCATGTAGTTACAAATAGAAGGTACAAGCATGCACAAGAATAACTACCTTCAAACATGGGCAGATGGATATTACTTAGTCAGCAAAGTGGGAGGGGGAGCAGAACTGCTTACAGTTGCAAGACACAGTTGACAGTTATGTCTTTAGTCAGGTGCATTCTAGCAGCTACAGGCCTTTGCTCAGCACATTGCTTTTAGCTCAGTACAGAAGGAGTTAACTAGAGTTGATGACACAAGCAGAATAGAAAAGCAAGCAACAGTGAAGACGGAAGAATTACATAGCTAACAAAATGGATGCCACAAACAAGATGGCTTCAGCTCATGCTAACAGCAATTATTTTCGATTCGCACAGAACCTGCATCTGTCATGTGTACTGTTGATGCCTGGAGGCGTATTATGACCCTGTTAAAAGCTCCCATGCTTTATTCACCGCTACTTCCATTACTGTATCACCCCCAGATGCAAATACTCCAGGAGACAGGGTTTCGTAAGCTCATGGAACGGACGAAAATCACGACCTGGGGAGATCTATATCTTAATGGGACGTTCCGCTCTCTAGAGCAAATGTTCCGGGAGATTCCATCAACTCCACTAGATGTGTTTCTCTATGTCAGGCTTCGACAAAGCCTACGGCACAATACCCCCAACATTCCCTTTGGAGCCACCCACGTTGGCCCCTCTGCACTTGGTGTTACAAGCTACCTCTCCAGGGCATGCTGTCTCTTTACTTTATCACACAGTACACACTCAACAGGAAACTACCCCTTGCCCCGCTCGCACACACTGGGAACTAGAACTAGGCCATGAGATCTCAGACAAACAATGGACATACTGCTGTCTACAGACAGAACAAATATTGGTGTGTAGCAGACTCCGCATCACGCACTTCAAATTTTTACATCGCTTATACTATACCCCGGCCAAACTGCACAAATGCAAGTTGAGGGACAGATGCGATAGGTGTGGCGCGGAGGGTGCCGACTTTCTCCACTTGGCTTGGGGATGCCCAAATATATATGCCTATTGGGGTCAGATTTTTGATGCTCTGGAGCAGATGACATCAGTAACCCTGGACCGCACACCTTTGAAGGCCTTGCTGGGCTACACTGAATTAATGGCCAAGTGCCGCATTGCGTGTAGATGGGGCAGAGGGAGGGCGCCGAAATTCAAGGAGTGGCTCACTGACTTAATATACTGCCAGGAACAGCTAAACAATTATGCAGAGCTGCTTCCCCCGACTTCACGGCCTTAAGATATTTGGGACCCTTTGAAAGGCTACCTCCTGACACATCCACTAACTGCTCCTCCCTCCAATGACGAAGTGTAACTGCTAGGGTTGTATTACTGTAAGTTGATCGCATGATGAATGTACTATGTACCTTAGGTCGCTAGCCGATCTTCCCTCATACTGTCACGCTAATTGCATTGGGAAATGTCGAGGTTCCGATACTCTGCTGTTGGTAGTCAATGATGTGATATCTTGTAACAGCCTCAAGTGCATGTTGACCAGTTTTTTCACAGGCTGATCTCTCCGCCGAGCTGTTGAGCTCCTATTCTAAAGTTTAAAGGTAACGTTATGGACTTTGTGGATTGTATTCTGTGCTATAAATTGCTACTGCCTGCAATGTATACAATATGTCAACTGGTGCATTCGTGTCTGTAAAATGACGGACTTACTTGTTACTGTATCTGACTTTGCAAAAAAACAATAAATACATTTAAAAAAAAAAAAAAACAATTGTTAATATTATCCAGAATACTATCAATATACAAAACAAACATAAGCAAGCTTTATAACACATAACGCTACATCTAGGTCTGGTTACTTGTGTATCTGCCATAGTAATATTAATTCTATAAAATTCTAATAGATTTTCTAAAATCTATTGCTATTATTTTCTACCAAAAAGTAAAATGTAGTGTGATCCCACACTTCAAAAGCTTTCTTCTTTACCCCTTCTTTTATTTTAACTTAATCCAATTTCCCAGGACGCCTTCTGAATCTTCAGAAAAAAATTTCAGTTGATAACATGACACCTTAGTTTGTTTACAGTCTCTTAAGGTGGATTTAGATCACTCTTCTCTTCTTGCTCGTTGTCAGTGCTGTTTACTTCTTTGTTTAAATCTTCTTCTTCAATCTCTTCCAACACTATGTAAATCCAGTCAGGTGACTTGAACTTTTTGTTTGGTTTTCTCACTCTCTTTGGTTGCAGCACTGATTCGTCATCTGACTCTCCCTGTTCTAACTGATCTGAAACTTCATTTATTTGTTCTGGCTTATTTTCCGGTCTTCCTTTCACCACCCTATATTTCAGTCTTTTAACTCCACTTGGCCACTGATCGTCTTTCTTTGCCCTCGTTGGTTGAACTACTTCTTCTTTGTTCAATTCGTACCTTCGTTTCTTTGCACCTACTTTAAGTTTGCTTTCTTCTTCTTTTTCTTTTTCTTCTTCTGTACTTCTTTCACCTATTTCCTCTCTACACTTTCCCTCTTCACCTAAGATTTGTCTTTCTTCTTGTTCAACAACAGTTTCTTCAGTCCCAGTAGCTGATGCCCACTTTACTTGACTTGTGCTAAGCAATTCATCATCAAGCCGCTCTTCAGAGTTCTTTTCATTAAGCTCACCAGTTTCAGAGTCTATTGCCCTAACCTCACCAATTTCTTGTACTTCAGTTTCTGATTCCGAACTCGGGCTTGAGATCTCCAGATGCCGCTCTACTCGTGGTTCAAGTGGACTTGGGACTCGCTGAGTGTGACTGCCATGGATCCAATTTGGTAAACCAGCACACTTTACTGCTGTAGTCGTCCCCAATATGACCTGATATGGTCCTTCCCAGCGGGGCTCTAGGCAAGTTTTTCTTCTATGCCTTTTCACGTGAACCCACTCACCAGGGCTTGAGTCATGGGCTTGAGTCTGCTGTGTTGTAGTCGCGTCTGCTCCAACCTGATGAAACACAGAACGTACTACATCATCCAATCCTTTGCAATAGTCAAGGATGAGATCATCAGATATATTTATCAATTTGTTGGCAGGTATAAATGCTTGTCTCATTGCTCTTCCCATCAAGATCCAGGAGAGGATTCACTTTAAAGCTCTTTGTGTGGCCCACAAATCTTTGAAAGGGGAAGGACCACCCATTACCAAGGATCTGATCCATTCGTATAAAGCTTCTAGACATCTCCGCTCTAATACTCTCCATTTAGCGAAAATTCAGAGAATTAAGAAAGCGAGAAGTGGAGGTAGGCTTTTCTCATACAACGCCTCCAGGTTGTGGAACACCCTTCCACTCTATCTCCGAAGTGAAGTGAACCACCTCAGCTTCCGCAAACAGCTGAAGACGTGGCTATTCCCATAACCCTTCATGTCTATCACTCTGACGCCGTCTAGCGCTGGGATGCTCCCGGGTAACCACGCGCTCTATAAATCCCCTTTCAATTCAATTCAATTCAAGATCTCATGCGGACTCAATCCTGTCTTTTTATCAGGAATGCTTCTGAGACTCATCAAAACTAGGGGTAAAGCGTCAGGCCAATTCAGTGCTGTGGATTTACACACTTTGCCTAACCTGTTCTTGATTGTGCCATTTATCTGCTCTAC
Source organism: Calotriton arnoldi (assembly GCA_963921515.1). Taxonomy (NCBI): domain Eukaryota; kingdom Metazoa; phylum Chordata; class Amphibia; order Caudata; family Salamandridae; genus Calotriton; species Calotriton arnoldi. Next base: position 813,572 of record CAWUFW010004108.1, read on the forward strand.
TATTCCAGAAGCCTCTGGACAATAGGCACAATGAAGTTTTGGTTGAATGCTCAATGCCTCACAAATCAGTTTGATTGTTTCACTAGTGAAGTGTGTTCCTCTATCTGTCTCCATAGTGACTGGAAAACCATATCTAGGAATGTATTCCCTCAACAAAAGTTTTGCCACTGTTAGACTGTCATTCCTTCTTGTGGGATAGGCTTCTACCCAACGGGAAAACAAACACACAATCACTAATACATACTTGAGCTTATTACATGGAGGCAACTCGATAAAATCAAGCTGTAGTCTGGTAAAAGGACCTCCTGCCCTCCCTATTGTTCCCAGACTCACCACTGTCTTTCTTCCTGGGTTTTGCTGTTGGCACGTCAGGCATCTCTGACAAAGACTCTCTGCAATAGTCCTGAATTTGGTATTAAACCACGTTTGTTTAAATGATCGAACCATGGCATCTCGGCCAATATGTGTCATTCCATGATACATCCTTGCCATATGAGAAAGTAAACTATCTGGCATGACTGGTCTCCCATCAATGTATACCCATACATCATCATCTGCTCGTCTCCTACATCCTGCTTTTTCCCATTCCTGTTTTTCTTCTTCACCTGCCTCTTCCTGCAATTGTCTCACTTCATCCCAAGTTTCAATGGTGTTAGTAAACATAAGTTGACAAACCGTATTTTCTCTTGGTTTTTCCCGATTTATGGAAGCCTAATTCTTTGCACAATATTGTGCTACTTGGTCAGCAAATCTGTTGCCTTGAGTCACAAAATCATCTCCTGACTTATGTGCGGCACATTTGACCACTGCAATTCGTTTTGGCAATTGTAATGCTTCAAGCAACTCTTTTACAAATTGACTATTCCTGATGGGGGACCCCGAAGAGGTCAGGAATCCCCTCTGCATCCATAGTTCTCCAAAATCATGCACAATGCCAAAGCCATATTGGCTATCAGTAATTATAGTCACTTTCTGACTTTTTCCCAATTTACAGGCTCGAATCAGAGCTACCAATTCGGCCACTTGTGCAGGTTTTTCCCCTTTTAGGCAGGATGCTTCCAGGATTCCCACTACAGTACAGATAGCATAGGCAGAAATCAACACCCCTGTTTCAGTTCGTAAACAGGAACCATCAACAAACATCACACAATCAGATTCTTCAAGAGGAACATCCTTAATATCAGGACGGGGCTTGGGGCAAAATTCAGTCACATTCAAACAATCATGTTCTGCTTCATCCCTTACTTCTTCATCCCATGCATCTGGCAATAAAGTAGAAGGATTCACATTTGTACATCTCACTATTGTCACATTTTCTGCACCCAGAATCACTCTCTCATACCTAGTCAGCCGACTATAAGTAAGATGATGTGTTCGTGTTCTTGTTAAGAGGATTTCAACTGAATGTGGCACATACACTCTCACAGGATGACCCATTATGATCCCTCTGCTCCAGACTCACGCAAGTAGCAGCTACTGCTTTCAAACATCCAGGTAATGCGGCAGCTACTGAATCTAAAGTAGCAGAAAAATATGCCACAGTTCGTCTCGCCATTCCATGTCTCTGAGTTAACACTGCAAGCACACACCCATCTCTTTCACTGCAATACAATGCAAAATCTTTTGAATAATCAGGCATCCCAAGTGCCGGTGCCTGGCACAAGCTGTCTTTCAATTTAACAAAAGCTTCCATGCTCTCTTCATCCAATTTAATTGAGTCTTTCACATCATTTCTTGTCAACCTCTGTAGAGGTTTTGCCATCAGTGAAAACCCACTGATCCACTGTCTACAATATCCAACCACTCCCAAAAACATTCGCACTTCTCTTTGAGTTGTCGGTGGTTTCATGTCTTTTATCACTCGAATACGCTCTGATGTTACCTTTCTAACTCCCTTCTCAATCTTGTGACCTAAGTATTGGACTTCTCGCTGACAAAATTGTAATTTTGCAGGGGACACTTTATGTCCACCTTCTGCCAAATGGTTCAGTAAAGCAACAGTGTCTGCAACACAGGCTTCTCGAGTCTTTGATGCCACCAGTAGGTCATCAATGTACTGAACCAGAACTGACCCTTTAGACATTCTCAAATCTTCTAGACACTTTTTCAAAATCTGGTTAAAAATTGAAGGACTCTCAGTATACCCTTGAGGAACTCGGCACCATGCCAAAACACGGTCTCCAAACCGAAAAGCAAACAAATACTGGCTATCCGGATGCAAGGGAATCGAAAAGAATGCATGACACAAATCAATCACTGTATATCATTCCGCATCATGTGGAATTTGATAAAGAATCACTGCTGGGTTTGGCACAACTGGGCATCATGGCACAACAATTTTGTTCACCTTTCTCAAATCTTGCACTATTCTATAGGTTCCATTTGGCTTTTTTAATCCCATAATAGGTGAATTACAAGGACTGCTCATTATTTCTTTTAAAATTCCTTGTTCAATCATTTGATCAATTACAGGAGCTATTCCTGCTATTACTTCTGGCTTCATTTTATACTGTGGTGTATTTGGATAATCAACACCATCTTTCACTGTAATTCTAATCGGGTCTACTTTTTTCATTAATCCAATCTCCTGTCCTGTGAAATCCCATACATCTGAATTCACTATCTTCATCAATTCTTCAGGCACACTTTTATCTGTAAGAAGCGAAAATAACTCATTCACTTCTGTTCCTTGCTTTGCTAGCACCATTTTAAAAGCGACATCCTCATCAGGTGTCTGGAATGCAATACCATCCGGTGTGCAGTAAATAGTGCAATTCAGTTTGCATAACAAATCTCTCCCTAACAAATTCACTGGACTCGAGTCACACACTACGAACCGATGCATATCTTTAAATGGACCAATATGCACTTCAATTGGTTTAGTAACTGGGGTACTAATGTTTGTTTGAGACTCCTACTACTTGGATAGTTTCTCCCGAGAGGGGTAGGTTTGGAATTTCTGCTGCTCTCACAGTAGACCGGGTAGCACCAGTGTCCACAAGAAAGCTGATATCATTACCTTCCACTTTTCCATCAACAAATGGACCTGTCTGATCTACCTCTAGAGTAGCGCCAAGCACGCACTCTTCCTCCCCCCTCAGGCAGCGTCATTGATTCGACTCAACATTACTTCCATCACATTGCATCCAAAATTGGGGAATCACATTCGTGTTAGTATTTTTACCAACCTGGTCTCCTCCGTGGAACCCTGTATCTGCACTGTATCTTTGAGCATTTACATTGTGTGGCAAAAGTGGTTGCGGGACCTGATACTGGGTAGTAACTACCTGCTGCTGAGGTGGTTGTTGCACACCTACCTCACTCTGCACCTGTGGGGTTAAAATTTGATTTCCTCCATTAATCCTCTGCACTGATCTACACTCATTCTTCCAGTGTCCATACTTTCCGCACGCATGACAAGGACATTTCTTTTTTGCCTCTTCTCTGCTCATTTGTCCCCTACCTCTACCTCCACTAGGTCTTTGAGCATTCTGACTAACTCCTCCCATTTGGTTTATAGATTGAGAATTCAACTGGGTTTCCTGCTGCTCTGCTACCTTTACTTGCGCCCACATCATCTTTTCTTTTAATTTGCGATGGTGCGACTCAATGTCATCACTGCAATACTTCGCATATCTCAAAATCTCATCTATCGTTTTAGCCTGCCAACACAACATGTGTTGCTGTCTCATCTGGCTAATCTCAGGTCTCAATCCATACACATATCTATACACAAAATGACCCATATCTTTGTCTCCAATATTCTCAAAACCACTATACTGCTTAAAAACCTGTAACAGTCTCTCTCGTAATATGCATGTACAGACTCTTTTGGCTCTTGGGTTGTTCTATCTATTTTTACCCAATCAATTTCCTTAGGGGAAATTTTGCTTTTCAAAAAAGTAAACACCTGATGGTACTTTTTCATCACCTCATCAGAAGGTGCTCCTGTTTTAGAGTCTCTAGGATATTCGTCTTTTGGCCAATCAACTGTAATCTTACATTCTGTCCATAAGTCTGCAGGGACAACAATTTCAAATAGTCCATCTAAATCTTTTAGCAATACTTTCGAGACTTTCACAAACCTCTCAACTTGTTTGTACCATTCCACTGGCTTTTCTCTCAACCTGGGGAACTCATTTGTAAAAGACAATATATCCTGTCTAGACCATGGAACGTGCATATAACCTCCTCCTGGAACTTCTCTCATGGGACATTCAAAAGTCACATTTTCTACTTCTCTTACTGGACGTAAATATATTTCTTTACCAGCTGCTTCTTCTTTCTTCCTCATCCATCTACCCTTCCATCTCTCCACGTCTCCCCATTTTCTCAAAACAACCATTAACTCTTTTATCTGCAATCGTCTACCAGATGTATTCATATTTTCTATATCCTTTTCAGTAAAATCCACTCTATATGTCTTCTGCAACACTTTTGATCTGCTCATGTCTACTCCTAATTCATCTGCAGCTTCCACTAATCTTTCATGTAGATTTCTCGCTTTCCAAGTAACACTTTTACACAGATACATTAATTCATCATCTTGATAAGTCTTTAGCCTGTCTGGACTTATGGACCCAAGGATCATTTCCTCCAGATCTACTCTCAGCTTACATACATCTATAGGTTGTGGCTGTGTTTTTCTCCTTTGTAACCCTTTCACCCAATCATCCAACTCTTCAGTTGTCGGACCTATTGAAACTGCACTCCTGGGAATTTCTTCCAACACTATTCTTTTTGGCTGTAACTGCATTATTTCCCTAGGCGTTTCATTTACTGTTAAATTAGTCGGAGGTGTTGACCTTGTAAGGATAGTGGGCTGTTTACTTTGAGCACTTACAGCATTAATTCTACTACTAGCTGATGTTACAACAGAATTTAGTGGAACAGTCAAGGAAGGTGCATGGATAAGTCTATTTTCAAATACAGGTATTGTTGGACCTATAGTTACTGGCACAGTTATTGCATTTATTTTCATATTCATCTGATTTAATTTTTCAACTAACTCTTTGGTTTTTATAGTCAATTCTGCTTCTTCTTCCTGCACTACATCACTTACAGTTGGAACTGGTGTTGTTTGAGGTGTCATTGGGATTTCCATTGACGGTGCATTTGGTGTCACCATCACTGAATTTTCCTGATAAGTAGGTGGTCGTTTAACTAATATATCATCCAGTAGCTCGTCATCAGATTCATTCGGGTTATATCCATAACCAAATTGCTCTAAATGTCTCCCTTTCTCCTTACATTTGCTTCCTGCAGTCTCTCCTACCATTAAAACTGGATATAATCCCTCAGTTATCTCTCCATTTCTCCATCTCTTCATTCTGTCTTCATGCCTTTCATCATGAAATCTTCCAAACTTAAATCTATTACTTCTGCCACCTCCATGTCTTTCCCTTTCATACATTTCATCTTCCCATTCTACTAATGCTTCAAACTGTGTAGGTCTAGGTCTTGGGTCTAATGCCATCATCTTTTCTCTCGAATTATGTAATACTACCAAATTAAAAGAACCATGCTCTGGAAAAGCTAGCACACCATCATTCTTCTTATATCCTACCCAATTTTCTAGCCAAATACATGTGTGATAACCATATTTTAACATCATGTAAGACGCTGGTGTCTTCGGTGGAGGAATAGGAACTCCCTCTCTCGTTATTACAGGTTTGTCCTTTTTAAAGAATCTTTTAATTTTGTCAAACAAAGTCAATTTCTCCTGTCTCGGTTGCTCGAAATACATTTTTGCCAATTGTCAATAATTCACGCAATTCAAATCTTCGTCAATACAATCCACAAAAAATTCACCAATCAACTTCCTTTGCTTCCCTAGGCACCTGACCAATGTCCGCGCGACACACTCTAACTCTTCCAATCTGAGCTTTCTACGTCTCTGCTATTCTGTCCAATACCAGCGCGACTCACACCAACCAACCAATCTGAGCTTACCTTGCCTCCGCAGTCTGACCAATGCCAGCGCGGCTTTTCGTGACGTCAGCCTCTCCTCTTACTGCTGACCCTCCCTTTACAAAAATTATCGGCACTTTTCTAAGTTCTTTTTCTTTACATTAACTTATTAGTTATAACATAAAACAATACCACATTGCCTGTTTACTATATAAAGAGATAGATTTTCACTTTAAAGATTATTCCTTTCAATACGGGCAAGTATAACAATTCCGCTATCCTTCCCTTCATTCAAGCTAGGGGAGGACCTGTTACTTCTCTAGGGATAAGGCCAAAATTTCACAAGAGGACCTTTTATTCGAAAGGAGGTCTTGCTACTCTTCTGGGGATAAGGCAAAATTTCACAGGTGGACCCTTCACTATCTCAATCTTTTTCTACATACGCACTAAATAGTCCCTAAAATAACACATAAGTGTTATCACTGATTAAACAGACAATGCACCTGTTCCCGTGTGATTTCACTTCTCACACTTTTCTTCTGCCTTATTTCAGGTTAATTTTATCCTCTGCCGGCTTCCCAGATACCCTTCTGTATCTGTGTTCCAAAGACTACATAAAACGCAACACTAACTCACTTTATATAGAATGTTAAACATATAATCAATAAATCACCAAACTAATCAATAATAACCATCATTCTGCTACCAGAAAAACTGATCCAGCGCAACCCCAAATTCATGAACCAGGGACCAGGGAAATCTCTTCACGCTTGAATTGCTTAACAAACAACGGGGCCCATCACACATTACCCATAATTGATCCCTGAAGAAGGGTGCTGGATTTGGGGGGTTTAATTTGTCAGTTTTATTACGTACCTTACTATACTTCACATTAATAACATTTATATAAATCTCTAACTATTCGTAATTTCAACTGTCTTCTTCTTTGGTCGATGGACCATTAGTTGAAGAGTTGATGGTGACTATGATTAACTAAACACTTTAATATTTTAACTAAATAACCACAGAGCCATTTATTCGGTTAATAATTTTATCTTATTAATATTAAATGCTCATAACTCAGATGGTCAGTGCACACACAAGATCACATATAAGACAACAAATTATCAAGCAATGTAATTAAAATGAATCATTTGAATCAACATCAAAGCGTGCATAGGAATGGGGAAAAAGAAGGTACAGCATAAACACTTGTAGAAAAATATTGCAAAATCAAAGCATTTAAGGAGGGTGATACCCACCAAAGAATCAGGAAAACCACTTCCTTGGCCGAGGTTGTGGCAAGGGGTCCTCAGAGATAGGCTCAGAGGGCAAAGTTAACAGGACAGATGCAGCTAGGTTTTGCCATAGACTGGCAAACTAAAATAATCTCTCAATTCAATCTACCTTAATCTAGTTCTCCTCGGACGCAGTCTCCTCCCAAGCACTCCCGCAACGTTCTCATACCTAAAGTTCTCTGGCTCAGTGCTGGTCTGCTCTCTCTGTCTTGGTGCGCTTCTCTCTCAATGTTCTGTGCGTTCTGATCTGATCTTCTCTTCTCTCTCATCCGATCTGATCCGCCAATCTCCTGACACACCCCCAATTGGGATATCAATTATAGTCTAATGCCTAACTCACTATCTTACAATGTTGCAGTATCGGTAGAAACTCGTCCTGTGATTGGTTGACCTAAATCATGCTAGGGTCGCCTCATCATGTTCTCCTCAGAAATCCACCCCATACCGGTTTTGACAAAGGAAGTATTAAGGATAAATACATTCGTATACTACTAACATCATTAGTTATACATTTTGCAACATTTCATCTTATGATATCTGCTTCACATTCAAATTGCACGAAGCGATGGCAGTTCCCACAGTCGCTGTCGCATCTTGGCACATAAACAATAGGACACAGGTCAACATGGCCTTCACACGGATTACATCAGCTGGTGCACTCTGCAGCTCGTAAGCAGGCAAAACAATTTGGCGCATGCGTCCTCCGTACCGACCAAGACAACCACATGCTGGTTCAGACAAGAGGCCCTTTTCATGCAGGCCCAATCTCGTACTAAAGAAAATAAACACAAAAGAGTATTAATTTGTGAAATAAAACCCATTATGGTTACCTCCCACCATACTAATACCCTGTATTAATTAATTCCTAGCGAAAGCTTATTAATTTAAAGCAACTTTTCGTTATTTGTGCACAACATGCAAAATGTGCAATGTACAACATAGCATAAACATGCATTGGTACGATTTTCCAAAGCGCAAACAGTTAATACGTACTCATGCCATCATGGTTTAGTATATTATGAAAAATGCGTTTGCCCCCTGTGTGAATGTGTGCATTCAGGGTTGATTAGTCCATGTAGTTAATACATCATTATGGGGTTTCTTAACTTCATGAGGATGTATTTTTGCAAACCTCACTCCATCACTTGCGTAACTGTCTGTTGATCACTAAACACTCACTGTTGAACCATCTGGGTCCGTGTTGTGCAGCGGTAGTGGGTTTTAATAATACAGATTTTATTGCCTCACAAAGTTTAGTAAAGGCACTGATTACCTCGGGATTAGGGTCTTGTGCTGACAAGCAGGAGTCAATGAGTCTCGGATTGACCCTTACCATCGTATGAAACAAGTCAGTGTTGTTGACACCTCACCAAACCAATCTTAGGTTGTCTGTAGAGGGTGTCAGATTCCTGGCACCACATTCAGTTTTATATGTTGGCCTGGGGGACTGTCTCAGCACTGTTTTGATTGGGTTATGGTCGCCATGAGTAGTGGGGACAACTTTGCCTTTCAGTAAACAATCCTCAAGGGCAGGGGAAATAAAAACATAGTCAATAGTGGTGGCACTACCCCTGCCTCTAAATGTCGGCTCAGGGGAATTATTATTGTTAGTTATGGCAGCAATATCCATATCATTGATTAGATTGTGATTTCGCAGGTGTTCCATTAATTCCTCGCCCCTATGGCAAGCTTGCCCTATGCTGCTGTGCCTTATAACTGCAGTTTTTTTACTGCGTAGCTTAGCGTTGAAATCGTCCCCCAGACAGATGCAGACTGTTTTATCAAATCCATTACAATTCTGTAGGGTGGTGACAAAGTCAAATAAATTAATAAAATTTGTGTTTGTTGTGGTGTGAAAATAGTTATTATAAAAATTGAGTAAATAATAAGGCTTGAAATTTGTCACTTTTTGTATGTAAGACCTTAACACTACCTCCTGCGGCGATGTTTACCCAGATCGAAAGGCCACCCACCGGTCGACCAAATTTGGGAATTGGGGCAACAATGTTAAAACATTCAAACCCTTCAATGTATATGTCTTGGGTGGCCCAGGCTTCTTAGACCATAAGAATATCCTGCTGTCTGACCAATTCTAGCCAATCTGGTAGGTGTATTTTTGACTGTAAACCAGCAACATTCCAGCTTAATATGTTCAGGTCTGAGTTAACGGAAACCTTTGTTGTAGTAGCGTGGTCATGTGTCTCAATTGTAAGTGGGGAGTATTTAGATATATTGTCGACACCATTAGTCTCCAGTGGTGACAGTAGTCAGTCCTAAGTGTCCAAGTCATACAATGCTAAAAACCTATTATGTACAGCCGGAAAAGAAGGCTCATTTATGGGGTGCCCAGAAATTGGTTTGTAAAAATAGCCCAACTGTAGTGACCAAATATGCGTGGGGTTGGTGGTTGTGACCTCCTGAATTCTCAGCAGTGATCTTACCATAGATGCTCTGCAAAAATTGATCACAATACAGTCCCCTTCTATATTCTTTGGTGGGACACCCACCCACCCTACTCTTTGTACCATAATCATCTCATTCGTGTTTGACACATTGAACCTCCTGTTCTTAGAGAACCAGTCCACGCATTTATTATGCAGTTGGTCCCAAGTTTCCCTCTTGTTTCCTCTTAAGAGTTGGTACCCCTGCCAACACCAAGAAATAGGGACAGGCTGCCGGTGGCAATCCCAAGACATCTGTGTTGGACTGGAGGGGATTCCTGCACGGGATGTCAGGCGCATTACTGCTCGATTTGCCTAGGTTTAGTTGCTCACCAACCGATCTATTAGTAGGTTCAGACATGAGAATAGAGGGCACATTTGGAGCAATCCCATTCGCGCATTATTGGTGGAAAGATGTTTTGGCACTACATTAACCTTGGGTAGGAAACACTCCCTAACTTGGCTACGTGTTCTGCACGAGCTTCCAGCTAAGGAGCCGATGGGCAGGAATGTGGCGATGAGGGGTGGGTTAATATTAGATGGAGCGCTAGGTATGGGAATAGACCCCTCCCCCGCAGCAGCAATAGTCTGAGTTGTCTCTTGCCGTTGACTAAACTTGTTCATAAGAGTGTCCAAATGATCTAGGCGCTTCCATAAAGATATACATTTCATATCTATCATATCATTAATCCATGAAGAAACGGTATTGATAACAGTATTAATAAAGGTGTCCCCATAGTCAGATGCAACAGGTGCCACCTCAGTCTGAGTGCAGATAGAGCAACTCGACTTCCCATTTGGCGCTGCTTCTGGGATGCTAACACTCGACGATGACTGCATCCACATAGACAAGCAAGTATGGGATGAGCTGGTACGGGGGTTGTTTTCTTTTGGAACAAACGGGCTTCCCAGTCTTCCTTTTACGCTTCGCAGCTGAGACTGCTGCAGTTGTTGGAGTACCCATAGTTGGCTATGTCTCGGCTGTATCATGCCCTTTTGGGCTCCCACTAAAAAACGATGTATTATTGGGGCCGGATCTCTGAACACAAAGTGCAGTAGTAGATGCAGGTGCAGAGTCAGCTAGAACCCCTCCAGTCAAGAGGCCATTCTGTAAGGCCTCGCTTCCCAAGGACAATCGACGCTCAGTTAATTCAATCTCGCTGGACATGATGCTAACCACCCTTTCCAGCATACTGTCAATGCTACTAGAGGCAGGGTGCGCAGGCAGTATCCCAGTGCGTTTCCCCATCATGGGTGCTTAGGTCCAGCTCTTGCCTGTTCAAGTAATATAGGCAAACACTCACCTTAAGCTTCTTGGTTAGCGTTGCTTGAAAGAGGGTGGGCCCAGCCCAGCCTCTGCCAGCCGCTGACGGACACAGACGGGCCCGCCCTTGGTCTGGTCATGGCCCGGGCGAGTCGTGCGCTGCGGGAGCCCTGGGCGGCCTTTATGCGGCTCCTGGCGCTGCGGTGATGGCGTTGGTGGCGTCATAGCCACTTGGCAGGCTGGGGCTTTGAGTCCTGTCCCCCCTGTGGCAAAGAACAGCAGACAAACGGGCTCCCCTTTTACAAGGGCCAGTTGCAGTAGGTCACCAAATACAATCAAATGTTTTCCTTCAAAGAGCACATCATAGTTTGTTCTCAAAATCTGCTGCATTCTTAAGTGTATGAATGGAAACATTAAGTTGGATAACATGCTGACCTCATCAATTATTAAAAGCTTCAGTTTCTTCAGTACTCTTGAAACCTCATGGCAAGCTTCACCAGATAGTTTCTAGTAATTCAGTTTATTGTCATGTTCAACAAGTAGCATTAGTAGGTGATGTAAAGTAATCCCTCTAATATTATGTACAGCTAATCCTGTTAGTGCAGTTACTAGACATGACAAATTTGATTCTGTAGTCTTTTGTAGACAACCAGTGAGAACTTTAATTAGGAAGCTTTTTCCAGTGCCAGCTTCGCACTGATGTATAGTGATATTGGTTTGTACGAAAACCAATCACACTGTTACTCGGTGCTCCTAGAATTCTCAACATGCATTTCTGCTCACCATGCCAACGATACCAATAGTCATTAGTGCCATGTTGACACACCATCAAATTAATCAAGTTGTATTCCAGGTTCCCATCTTTTCCTTCAACTTTGCCCACAAATTTCCTTGCAGTGATATTTTGCAGATTGACTCCTGTCTGCATAAGATAGGCCTGACAAGTCTCTCTCAAATATAAGGTGAAATGCATAGTTAATACACTGGCAAAATCTAGGATACTCTCAGTATATTCTAGTTGATCTGTACTCAGCTGCTGGTATCTCTACAGGCAGGTCATCATACCTACCACCTATTCCTGTGGGGAAGAGATGTGGCAAACATCGAGCTTCTAAACGTTTCTCCCACACACTCAAGGGAGCTTCTTTCATTTGAAAGAGATCAATTGCATTGCCAATAATCTCTTTAGAATGCAGAGGGTGTATACTGTAGTGTTCATAAATGTCTTCTGATCGGGATAGATACACCTTTTCAATCTTGACCTCTTGATGTTGATGTGTCATCCTTCATATGTCCTACATTTTGAAGAACATCTAAATTTTTATAATAAATATTATTCTGTACCAGATGTAATGTTTTTGTTGTTGTTGCTTTACTAACGTCTACTAACTCTTGCCATATTTGTTTGCTCTTCATAGGGACACCATTGACTAGAATAATAAGTGCTTCTTCCAAATCTTTCTGCACGTCTACAGTTTCAATATTCTGCTTGAAATCTAAAGGCAAGTGCACAACTCTACCTTTAAGACCTTTCTGTAAGTCTGATGGAGGTAACTTCCCTGTCTTTGGCTCCATACGGACTGTAGCTTGGTATGGATGTTTAGGCTGTATTAGAACTGATTCAGAAACATTTATTCTTGTAGTTCTTGAGGGATTCAAACTAATTCTAACTTGTTGTGGACTGCTCTAGCTGGCATTTAATGTCCTCCAATTTATTATAACAGTACTTATATATACACATGTAATTTGTCTTATGGAACATTCAAAGCGTTCCTCTACAAATAAATAAGCTGCAAATTCTTGCCACTTATCTGTGTTATCTTGTTCAGTTTTTGTTGACACATTAACATAACAAGTTTGACTTTTGTAGTGAGTGTGTCGACAACATAGACAAACACATTCTGGTTTCTCTGAAGAGACTGTGTTAAACTTTCTAATCTCTTCTTGAAAGTTATCAACAGTAATACCAGTCTCCTGTTCTGCTACATGTGCAGATACCAAGTCTTTATTTTCCCTGCACTCGTCTAACGAACCAAAGAAACGAAACTGTACAACATCACAAAACTTTTCTACCTCTACCACTGTACCATGCAAAAGAGCTCTATTCATTTCTACTAAATATATTGCAGGAGTTTTCACATAGTAAAGCCTCCCAACTAAAGTTTGCATTTTTGAGTGGTGTACAGCTAATTCTGAAATGATGAAAGGTGCTTTGGCACACTTTCTTTGATAGGCATGCTAGTGAGTGACCCTGTAAATAAGCATGCTTTCTTACTTTGCATGGATCTAATTCTTGCAAAATGCCATTTTCTGTTTAAGACTTTTGCATGGAAAGTTACGTAGGAAGCTTCTCAATAGATCAATTGATTCCTTCCGAACACTGCAAATACTGCTACAGTCCCATTTGTATACAGGGGCCTGTCTACGCCTTCCTTGTACCTCTTCAGCTATCACTTCCTCTACATTTCTGGCTACCATTACCTCTTTTGGAGTAGGGGAACCATTCTTCAACTCATTACATCATCCAGATTCCTTAACTGCATGAATGAAATAATGTGTTCTGTTGGAAGTAGCTTTCTTCATTAAAGAAAGGCTCAGAACTAGACGTATGTCTCCATTCACCACTGAAAACTTTGCAAAAGTTATTTCTATTGACAAGTCTTTTCTTTTGGCTTCTTCTCCTCATACTCAGCACTATTTTATCTAGTGTCTTCATTCTCTTTAGAATCAAAATGAATAGCTTCCACTTCAGAGCAAATGCTTTTTTCAACTACACCCATAACACATTCCTTTTGTCTTACAGCTTTTCTACTTCATTTATATTTCTTCATAGTTGTCATTAAATTGTGAATTACTCTAGTGCGGAACATTCCAACTCTCATTTCCTTAAACTGAGTATTCCTTCTGGTTGAACTGGTTTTTTTTTGTACGATTTGTTACTCTTCATATCATTGAGTTTTTCTCCTTTTTAGGTCTCGCCTACGCAGCGCGCATGCGCTGCATAGGAGGAGACCTTTAGGAATCGATTCAGTTTTTGGCCCAAAAACGTGCACGCGTTGCATTGCTTTCAATGGCAACGCGTGCACGTTTGGCGATTCCCTTGCGGGAGCGAGCTTTCAAAACCATCTGTTTGTAATTAACAGATGGTTCCTGCTCGCTCCTGCAAGGGAAACCGGCGCAGGCCCCCCTCTCTCCCCTCCCCCTGCTGCTTCCTCCTCTTTTAGTGCGAGGCGCGCGCGCGCTTGTTTAATTTTTGAGCTGTGCTTTCTTTTGAATATGATGCTCACTCGCGGTTATTTTGGGAAGGTCGGTCATTAATGGCTTCAATGGAATTGACTAGGTTGTGACGCGCTGCAGGAGTAAAACAATGTTTACTTTAATAGCTCGCATTTTAGGGCCAGGGACACTAACAGGCAAGCATGGCAGCGCGCTGCTGTGCTAGGGTTGAGGCGTGCGCTGGGCGGGTTGGAGGCAGGGCTGTCGCTCTTTAGCGCGCCACACTGCAGGAGTAAGCCGTGTCTCTCTAGCAGGCAGACCCCGCCACTCTAGACCAGAAGCGGCAATGTCTTCTGACCGCCGCCCGCTCTCTACCCTGGAGCAGCCTGCCTGGGAACTGCTGCGCCAATGGCTGCGGGCTGTGCGAAGCTTCCTGTCCGTGGCTCTGCCTATCGCCAACGCGCACACGGGGGACTTCTACACCCGCGGGGTGTGGGACGAGTTGGTGTGTTGCTCCCCCGAGGCCGTGCTAGCAGCCTTCACTCGGCACCACCCACCAGAGCAGCTGAGGCACCCGGAGCCCACAAGGACCTGGGGTAAGTGCTGCTGGGGAGAATAAACTGTTAGAAATGGGTAGGAGGGACGTAGAAAAAGTCCCACCTCTGCATACAGACACACTGCCTACACCATGCTCTTCCGGGGACACTGTGCCTCGTCATATATCACTTCCTGTAACTGGGTCATAACAACTGCGAGCGTTAATGGGAGGCAGTCTTTCGCAAAGCACACGGCCATTTAGCAGGTATCCCCGCCCCATGCATCAACACGGAAGACCGACATCATGGCCCCGGTGTCTTTGATGCAGGCGTGCGGCATCCTGGCCGCAGATCTAGCAGACAAATAACAGGTTGATTTTTTTCAGTCTCATTTACAATTTTATTTGTATTAAGGAAGGTTTCAATATGATTAAGGCTCGCAGGCTGCGCAACTATTTATTAATCACCAGACAGCGAGTGGAAACTAAACTGCATGATGCTCCGGAGGGAGGGGTTTCACAACAGTCACTCAGACTTCAACTGTTTATTGAGCCCTTGAAAGCAAAAGCAATCCTTCCTCAAGACTCGAGTTTCGTTCTAAATTTCCGTGGAGGACAGCGAAGCCTCGCAGTGTAAACCTCATTCGTCCACCAGAAACATTTCACAGACTGCCCTCGAAGCGCGAACGATACAGTACATACAACACAGTGAAAAGGAACAGGCAGTAGCGGTGACAACATGTGGGTATTCAGCAAGATGAACTCTGTTGCTACTTATTGACCTGCCAGCCCTTACCTCACACTTTGGTTGTGAAGCAAGGTCTTTTGCCCGTAGCTTTGCACATAGACCCTTCCATTACACAATGTGATTCTTCAGGGTGAGAGTGGTCCAGTGCTCACATGACTGCAAGGAAGAAACGCTGAAACTTTCCCAAATTAAGTTCAAATGCTCACATTTGCATACATGTTCTTTAGCTCCACTGGTTTTCATTTGCTTCGGTTCATGCCAAGGCTGCCCGGGGGGCCACGTAGGGGACCCTCCAACAGGGCGGCCGCCTTAGTGCCACAGGAAGGCACAGAAGTATGCATTCTAGGCTCCCTGGGCTAGGGACCAGGGGGTCGGCTGGCCGCGTCACTTCCGGCCGTGGGAGGGGGACAAGGGTACAAAAGCCTTCCCCCGCCCACTGGAGGGTCTCTTGGCCGCTGCCCGTCTCGCTGTTGACCGCGTCGTCTGTGTTGCCGCCAGCCCTCAGGAACCACTTGCTGGTGAGTTGACATCCTCCCCCCCAGCCCCCCCTAGGCAGGGGCGCCCGCCCGGGCTCGCCCCGGCACCGGCGCCCGCACCGGGGGGGGGAGAGGACAGCTCCTCGAGGGCTAGGGCGGCTGCGTGGATTCCGGGGGGTTGTGCTGACTTCGGTGGCCGGGGTTTCTTTCCCCTGGGCATGCCGTGTCGAGCCTTAGTTAGCCCATGCGGGTTGCAGGGTTCCCAACGGGTCGTTGGGCCTCTGCTATCTATGAACTCTTCTAGGGGGGGAGCTCTTGCCCTGGCACGGGTGCCGTGCCTGGGAGGCCGTCGTCCAGAGTCCTTCCCCGCTGTGCCGCTACCTACCCCCCCTCCCCCGAGCCACACTGTTTAAGCTATTGTTTCACCTCTTGTCCGGGCTGTCGGACTGCGCCCTGCTCCTAGCGGGGAAGGTGCCTTTGGGGTGGGCCCCCCTCCCGAGCACCACTACTTCCTCCCACCCTCCTCCCGGGCTTACCGGAGCGGGAAGTTGGCCTCCCGAGGCTCGGGGGTCCCTGCTCCAAGCAGGCCGCTGCCTCTTCGCTCGCCGAGTCAGTCGATGGTCTCCGCCGAGCTCTGGGGCCTGAGGCCAGGGTCGCCAGGCCTTGGCGGCGAGGGATCTCAATGCGGGGCACCTCAGCGGGGAAGATCTCCTCGGTGGGCCAGAGCGCATAGGGGCCCCGCTGTGCCGCTTCTTCACCCCCCCGTCCCCCTCCGCCCCGGGTCACCTCACGGGCCGCGGAGGGGCGGCACCACGGCAGAGTTAAGGCACTCTCCTTCCCCCCATACCGGAACCCGTCTTGGGTGGGGGGAGGGGCCGCCAGCCTCAGCATTGGGCACTCGCGACGCCGTGCGGGGGGGGGGGGGAGGTTCGCGCCTGCCACAGGTCTCCTCGGTCTTGCCAGGCGGCCTCGGCCCCATGCTGGTTGGGGCGGCAGGGCAGGGAGCGCAGCGCCTCCTTGTGCCCAGGGAGCTCGGTCTTCCCGGAGGTTTCCGGCGCCCGGACACGTGGTGGGCGACATTGGCTGGGCCAGCTATGCGATACATACACTTTGCGGGTATGCTTTACGGCGTGAGGCATGTTAGAAGGCACGCCCTGGCAACGGCACGGGGCCCACCATTACTGGGGGAGAGGGGGGAGCATTGGGCACGCCGGCTGCCGCTTGCAGCGCTGGGGGACTTAGTGTGAGTGAGGCTGGGGGTTGCAGCTGGAACCGGTTTTCCTCCAGCAGTGCCCGCGAGCAGTGGCAATCTTGGCTTGCAGCTCCGCCTTCCCCCGAACCGGGGCACGGCATCCCCACGTGGTTCATGGGGTAAGCGTCGGCTGATGGGTGGAGGGAGCGCTGCATCGGGCCGCAGTCACGTGTAGGCCCCCGAACAAGTAGCTGCCAGGTAGTGTCTGTCGAAGTCACTGCTCGCCGGGGGAAGGGGGGTTCTCCCCGGGAACTCCACTTCCAAGGATATCTCCTTGTTGGGTTGTGCACGCCAGGTGCGGGCGCCTAGTGGTAAAGCGATGACCTGCTGGGTGTGGACAACTGTAACCCAGTAGTCTTGTCAGGGGAATGCGACCAGATAAGACTATTTTTCCTTATCTTTTCTGCGGGTTGCGTCAGGCCACGTAGGTGCGTTATTTGGCGAGCCAACGGTGGGCCAGGTTATACTATTCATGCAGGGGTAGGGGCTCTCCAGCGCCGCCCACAGAGGCTCCTACAGTTACCTGGTCACGTTGGCTTGGGCACCATGCGAGCCACTGCACTTTGGTGGGGTCAAACGGGCATGATTGTATGTGATGTTTGGCTGGGTCAATCGGGGATCTCACGCGTGCCAGCGAATCTTAAGAGACATGCGGTCCGCTCTCGCCAGGGTTGTCGCGGTAAGCATGGACACGAGGGGGGGTGCAGCAAGCAACAGAGGTTGCAGTTGGTACCGCTGCCGCCAAGGGGCAGGGTAAGGGGAATTTTGGCACGGGCTTGGTACCTACCTGGGAGCAGGCTGGGGATGACCAGCCGGTTTAACGTTCTTTGATTGTTTGCCCCCTAGCAGGTCAGGACGGAGTTGCCACCCGGTGCCAGTTTTTCACCCCCCCCCACTCGATCTGACGGAGAATCAAGTCAGTTTGCGCTGAGGGACGCGCCGAGCCGCTTCCTTTGAGTACGATTGCCCACATTCAGGAGAGTAAGTAGAGACGCTGGGTGTGTTTGCATAAGGGACTTTAGGAGGAAGTGGGGCATGTGAAGGGACGGGGTGCAAGACCACGGTTGGGGGGTAACCTAACCTCTGCTTCATCTCCACCCAGTTTCAGTGGAGGCACCCAGCGACCGTCACCCCTTCGGCACGTTGCTCTTAACCTGTTGAGTAAGTACAGGCGCAGCTTTGTGCGTCACAGAGAGGACAATAGGAGAATCATGGGAGTGCCTGATCGCTGGTCAGGGTTTTAGCTCACAGCTGTCTTTTCTTCCAGGTTGAGTCGACCACATCAGGATATTATGGATAGCCAGGGATCCCCGTCGCTTTTCACGTTGACGTCCCAAGTGGAGGAAACCCAGCAAGGCACTTCCCAAGATGCACAGCTAGCAGCCATCGTGGAACTGGCCAAGACCAAGGGATTGGCTTGGGCCGCAGAACTTTTGAAGGCTAGCAACCCGGTGGATTCCGGGGTCATCTGTGGGGGTTCGATCACAGAGCAGGAGCCTAGCGAAGAGGCAGGCCCCTCACGGTCCAAGCGGACACGCAGGGCAACAAACAAGGACTTCCCGGCAGACCCGCCGCCACCTAAGAGTCGGGCAGTGGCCATTACTCGAAGTGCCCCGCTGCCCGTTCCCCCGCCCGTGTCGCAGGGAATAGCCCCCCCCCCCCTGGCTGACGGCACGCCCCAAGGGACCTTCGCAACTTTGAGGACTTGGGTAAGCTCTCTGACACTTTAAAGGGCTTCATGTCAGAGGTCAGAGCTGGTCTCGCTGGGGCTAGCGCGATGGTTGGGCCCATCACGGTGAACAATGGGGATGGAGGGGTAGCAGCGGCTGCGAATGTGTGGGCCCTCCAAGGGAGCCACACCCAAGTGCATCAGTTACCCCCCCCTGTGGGGGAGCTCGGATTAAGAGCTCAGACAGGGCCTGGTTTAGCGGGAACTGCTAAGGAGACAGGGGCCACCAGGATAGTTGGTGGCCTTGGACTAGGTAACCAGACTCCGACTCTCCTGGGCTCGGCAACTACAGCAGGGACTAGCGGAGTGCAACTTGGCGAGGTGGTGGGGCTTCCTTCAGCGGGGGCAGCGGCTATCTCCACTCAGGCCACACCCAGCGCTCCCCTAGTTGCGCTTTCCACAGCTATCCAGCCGGGCACAGCAGCTAGTGCCCTTACTGTGCCCCCCCCGGTAGCGCAACCAGGGCACTTGCCGGTCACCCACGCGCCTCTCCTGTCAGGCCGCAGCTCCTTGTCCTGGGAGGTGCCTCTTGCTGTTAAAGAATTCATATGGAGGCGTGAATTTCTAGACATCTTTTCCCTGCTCCTGCTTGGCCAGCATGGCCAGGACGCCCGGAGGGTTGGGGGCAAAGAGGAGGATAAGAAAGTCAGGTTTCAGGCATGGCCGGAGAAGTCAATCGATAACTGGCTATCGGCCTTCTCCATTTTTCAGTCAGTGATCTTGGAAAAATTCCCTGAGCAAGGACAGGCACTGGTGCAATATCAAAGGCTGATCCACACAGAAGCACAAAAGTGGGGTGGGTCAGGGTGGGTGAACTATGACCGCGAATTTAGAAAAAAGATGGCAGTATGCCCGGAGATGGGGTGGGATCAAAAGGAGGTCCAGTTGTGGATGGACCATATGGGGTCCCGCGGGGCGCAGAACACAGTGACGCAGCCTAAGGCGCAGGGGGTGGTTCACCAAGATTCAGAGTCCTCCCAGACTGGCACTAAGGCTTTCAAGCAGTCCTTTCGAGGGTCACGCAGGGGGGGCCAAAGAGGGGGGTTCAAGAGGGTGTCTCCTGGAACATGCAACCTCTTTAATGCAGGGTCATGCTCATGGGGGATCAAGTGTAGGTTCCAACATGCTTGCAGCAAATGCGGTGGCCGACACCCCGCGACCTCATGCCAGGCCAAGCAGGATAAGAAACCGTCTGCTGACAGTAAAAAGGACAATTGAGGCAGCACCGAAGGAAGCTAAAAGATCAATCCCTCCAGCACGACCCCCCGCGCAGCGCCTCAACCGTACTTGTCATTCCACCCAAGCGTAGTGCACCCCTGGCATCCCCCTGCTCGCCTGCTCCCCTCGCTCAGAAAGGGCCGTCACCTATCATCCTGAACAACATCCTCCCCCTTCTCAGACGGTACCCTAACAAGGGGGACGGGGCTCTATTATTGGGAGGGTTCTTCGAAGGATTCGTGATCCCTTATGTGGGCCCCTTGTCTTGCAGGGAGGCGGACAACCTCAGGTCTGCCAGGGACCTTCCTTCTGTAGTGCAGGCAAAAGTCAAGAAGGAACTGGAGCTAGGTAGGGTAGCAGGACCCTTCAGGGAGCCCCCACTGGACAACTTTGTAGTTTCCCCACTGGGGGTGGTACCGAAGAAGGAGCCTGGGACCTATAGACTCATTCATCACCTGTCATACCCGGAAGGCGACTCGGTCAACCATGGGCTGCAGGAAGGAACTTGCTCAGTGTCATACTGTACACTAGATGTGGCTCTGGACTTAGTCAGGAGGGCGGGCAAGGGGGCCTGGTTAGCGAAGGCAGACATTGAATCGGCATTTCGCTTGCTACCAGTGCACCCGAGCAGCCAACACCTGCTGGGTTTCAGGCTAGATGGATGGTACTTTTTTGACAAATGCATGCCCATGGAGTGCGCAGTCTCCTGTGCCTTCTTTGAGGCCTTCAGTTCCTTCTTGCAATGGGCGTTACAAGAAACCTTTGGGGTGGAAGGGGTCTCCCATTACTTGGATGACTTCCTTTTCATTGGGCGGGATGGCACGCAGGAATGCAGGGCGGCTCTCTCTGACTTTCAGACCCTTGCGAACCACCTGGGGGTCCCCTAGCACCGGGGAAGACTGAGGGGCCTGCGCAAGTGCTTACGTTCCTAGGGATTGAACTGGACACAGTGCTGGGTGAATCCAGGCTGCCTCCAGATAAGGTCCGGGACCTGGGACAACAGATCCGGCTAGCCGTGGGGAAGGACAAGGCCCCTCTGGCCTTCGTGCAGAGCCTCCTGGGGAAACTTAACTTTGCTGCCAGGGTCATTCCCGCGGGGAGGGTCTTTGCGCGCAGGCTGGCCAGAGCTACTGCTTCGGTCACAAAGAAGCACCACTTAGTAAAACTGAGCAGAGGCATGAGAGAGGATCTGCTAATGTGGGCGGACTTTTTGGAGAACTTTAATGGGTCAGTCATCTGGCGCGCACCCTGGGCCAACAGCGCAGAATTGTCACTGTTCACAGATGCGTCTGGAAGGGAAGGGTTCGGGGTCATCCTGGACAGGGAGTGGTGTGCCGAGAGGTGGCCTAACTCTTGGCACAAGAGAAGGATCACTTCCAAGATCACTGTGTTGGAACTCTTCCCCATAGTAATAGCTCTCCACCTTTGGCCGGGGGTGCTGACAGCGAAGAGGGTCCTGTTCTGGTCCGACAACCTAGCAGTTGTCCAAGCAATCAACTCACATTCGGCAAGCTGCCCCTTGGTATTGTGTCTGTTGAGAGAGCTGGTGAGGGCATGCTTAAAAAACAATGTGGACTGCAGGGCTCGCCACATTCAAGGGGTGCAGAATGTGGCCGCTGACGCTCTCTCTCGTTTTCAGTGGCGCCGTTTCCGAGAGGCGTGGCCGAGAGCGAGAGAGGAGATGACCCCTTTCCCACAACACCTGTGGCTTCTTCTGAAGTGGAACAGCGGATGAGGAGTTTAGGTGAGCTGTCACTGGCACCTAGGACGGTGAAGCGCTACCGGACTTGTGTGGACAATTTTTGTGCGAATATGGGAGCGTGGGATGATGCAGGGTCTTCACTAGAGCTTAGAGTGCAAAAGTTTATCTTGTGGGCCAAGGATGGTGGGAAATCCCCACCCCTGGATCTCGGGGCATTTGTCAACCATCAGTTATCACGCCCGGTTGAGAGGACTTCCTGACCCGACCAAATCCTTTGTCATCAGGGCTGCACTTAAGGGATGGGCAAGGAGTGAACCCCGTTCCCCTGACAGCAGGTCTCCCATCAGTTACACGATCCTGCAAGGGATGCTGGACAGCATGCCCAAGGCCACCCGCTCGGGGTATGAGGCAATACTATTCTCTGCTAGTTTTGCGCTGGCCTTTTTCGGGGCCTTCAGGATTAGGGAGCTAGTGGCGCGATCCAAGCAGGACACCTCGGGGGTGGCTTTGAATATCAAGGACGTTACCATTAGCTCATCATGTCTCAGGATAGTTGTGAGACAATCGAAAACAGATCAAGCAGGAGAAGGGAGAGTAGTCCTGTTACAGGGGCTGGGGGACGCTAGGTATTGCCCCCTGCTCTTGGGCAAGGCTTATTTGGCCCTTCGCCCGGGGACTGCGGGGTACCTCCTGGTACATGAGGACGGGTCTCCGGTTACAAAGTTCCAAGTAGACCACATCATGCAGACATGCTTGCAATTGTCAGGACAGGCAGGGGGAGACAAGAGATTTAGCAGTCGCTCCTTCAGGATTGGGGCGGCAACCACTGCCTTCTTATCAGGGATGCCGCCAGAGCGAATTAAGCAAGTAGGGCGCTGGGAGTCGCAATGCTACAAACGATATATAAGGCCTTGAACGGAAGGTTAGGGCGAGAAGCCTCTTAGGTACTATGTGGCAACTGACAGGTGTTTATAGGTGTACGGTTTTGGCCCGGATGGCCAAATGATGTTGCAGTGATGTGGTTTTTGTTGTGCAATTATAGATCGTAGAATATAAATGTTTAATAAACTTGGTTTTCAAACACAACATCTCTTTATTTACCAGGAACCAAGGTCTGGGTAATTGGCCATTCAAGCATCGTTAGAGTGGCACGGTGGGCTGAGATAAGGAAGTGGCGACTTGGCTTCTCCGCTACAGAGATCACGTGGCTAGGTTACCCGGGCATGCGTTGGAACGAGCTGAGGAGGAAGCTACAGCAGAGACTGGGGGGAGGGAGCGGTCCACCTCACATTCTGGTCATACACTTGGGAGGGAATGACCTGACGACTCTGGGGAGGAGAGGACTGCTCCAGGACATGAGGGACATCATGTGTCAATTGAGTATTCAGCTGGGGGCATGTGAACTGTGGTGGTCCGAAATTTTACCTCGCCAAGTTTGGCAAGGAGCCCGTTCGGGAGAGGCAATTGAGATATCACGTAGGAGAGTGAACAGCGCCATGCGTAAATTCACCGAACAAAGGGTCATTTGGCTTCACAAGGCATGGTTTACTTAATGTCAAGTCTACTGGATGTTGGGAAGTGGATGGGATTCACCTCTCAAGGGTAGGCATGGACCTATTTTTGCTGGACCTGGGGGAGGCCTTGGAAGCAACAGGCTGTAGGTAGGAATATCTGCCTTGGTGGGGGCCCTGGTGGTGACGGTGGCCACCCCCAGAGCTGTGGAGGAGTTACAGGGCGATCCAGAGTCTGCAAAGTACAGAAGGGTACTATATTGCAGCAGCACAACAGGGTGCTAAGCCAAGGATACCCAGGGATGTCTTAGCGTGTCCCCTGGAAGAACTACGGCGCCCCGTTAGCCTACAGGCGGTTGTGGGTCTGAGCAACCGGGGGCTGCCTGGAACGCTCCGCCCACCTGTGGGGGGGGCGTGAGTAAGGTAGTGGACTGGCGGTCCACGGAGGGGAGAGGTGGCCTCTCCCAATAATTGGTAACCACCGGTTGGCGACGGCCACGGTGCAATTTGGCTCATCAGGCGGGCAGGCGGCATAGGGGCTGGCCTGCCCTGGGATCGCCCGTAAGATAACCCACCATGTTGGCATATTGGATATGCAAATAAACCTGCAGCAAAATTTCTCCACTAAAAAGGTGTTGTGTGGTTTATTTATGTATGTCACTGTATGATAACTGAGTGTTGCCGATATTGGCACTATGCCAAGGCTGCCCGGGGGGCCACGTAGGGGACCCTCCAACAGGGCGGCCGCCTTAGTGGCAAAGGAAGGCACAGAAGTATGCATTCTAGGCTCCCTGGGCTAGGGACCAGGGGGTCGGCTGGCCGCGTCACTTCCGGCCGTGGGAGGGGGACAGGGGTACAAAAGCCTTCCCCCGCCCACTGGAGGGTCTCTTGACCGCTGCCCGTCTCGCTGTTTCCCGCCCTACCGCTTACCCTGCGAACGGCCAAAGGAGGGTACGGGGGGGAAGAATCTAACTTATTGTTTTGTGTTGCAGGAGGAGTTACAGGGCGATCCAGAGTCTGCAAAGTACAGAAGGGTACTATATTGCAGCAGCACAACAGGGTGCTAAGCCAAGGATACCCAGGGATGTCTTAGCGTGTCCCCTGGAAGAACTACGGCGCCCGTTAGCCTACAGGCGGTTGTGGGTCTGAGCAACCGGGGGCTGCCTGGAACGCTCCGCCCACCTGTGGGGGGGGCGTGAGTAAGGGAGTGGACTGGCGGTCCACTGAGGGGAGAGGTGGCCTCTCCCAATAATTGGTAACCACCGGTTGGCGACGGCCACGGTGCAATTTGGCTCATCAGGCGGGCAGGCGGCATGGCGGCATAGGGGCTGGCCTGCCCTGGGATCGCCCGTAAGATAACCCACCATGTTGGCATATTGGTTATGCAAATAAACCTGCAGCAAAATGTCTCCACTAAAAAGGTGTTGTGTGGTTTATTTATGTATGTCACTGTATGATAACTGAGTGTTGCCGATATTGGCACTATGTTTTATGATTGTTGTTGGCACAGCTGCCCATTTCGTTTCCCCTTTGAAGTAGCATTTCCATGAGGCATTTCAGGCTGTCTGAGCTAAATTCGGGTAGCTAGCTCCGTATCCCGTCTGCTGGCCTTGTTTTGCTTTTTAGTGACTGTTGTCCGGGGCCTCCTTTTGCGACTGCCCTTCTTCTGGGGTGAGCGGGGTGTGTTTTGCAGTTACCTTGAAGAATATGTGAGCTGCATATCAATACTGGTTCGTCAAAGCGTCTGAAATGCTGTGAAAACATTAATGTGGCTTTTCCTAGTGATATTTATTCTTTCGCTGCACTGAGCGGGAACGTCTTTTTCCTCATAGCCAAACTTTCAAATGGGGTGCGAGTCATGGAGACTTGTTCCTTGAAAGTATTAACTGCGATTTACTTCCTATTCCAGTGATAGGCGATGGCTGTGAGAAATCAAAGGTTTGGGACACCTCGTAGGGAGCATGTTTCAACAGCTGGGTGAATGGGTGGATGAATGAGTGACTGTCTACATGGATAATGAATGGATGCGCGAGAGAATGATGAATGGCTGAATAGGTGAGTGCAAACATACAACGTACATGCCTGAAGACTTGATGTTACAGTCGACAGGCTGAGGTGAGCAGATGTCTAAAACACACACGCCTAAACAGGGATAAGATATACAACCTTTTATTAAAAATGTATATACATACTCCTGTACACAATGTGGTGTGAGGTTCTGAGATCCAGATACCAGACCCTGGAAGCCCTCTTAATCTCCTACCCCTTTGTTTCTCCTGCACAGAAGATATTCACCCAAGCCCAACCAGTCCCCTACATGCTTGGGATTCTTTCATTCCTTCTATCATTCACCAGTTGTACTCAACTGAAGTGCTTTAAAACCTTTCAACTCCCACAAACTTCCCAGAAATTCATAAGGGGGAACCTTCTGTAAAATTAAATCTTTTTTGTGTAATGTTCCAAGCAAGTGTTAAAATATTGTACCATTTTGCCCAAATATTTTTAAGTATAGCCTAGTATAGTATAGCCTTTTAAAATACAATGAATGTATTGCACCCTTTAAAACCTGACAATACTGTTACATTTTAACAAAATTCCTCAGAAGAATCCACTCCGCTGTCACCAAACTCCTTTTTATATGGTTGTTATTACCAGGGGTCGGGCACCGCTAAACTTTCATTCATGGCTATGGGCCTGACCTTAACACTTACTTTTACCACTTTTGCAGCGACTGCAACTGGCATAGCTTCCGACTGCCCATAATTTTCCACCAGCTTTAAAATCCATGGGTGTGCAATATAGCCCCGGATCATGGGCATGCTTCCTCTTTTGTGTGTCTTCTCAATAGAGAAAGCCCAAAATATTAAGTTGAGAAACAAAATGTGTGAAAAAGAATATGCTCCCTGAACTAATTCTCTGAGAGACAATTTTTTTTAAAAAAGATCTTCAATACAACAATATGCAATAAACAAGCTGCTTCTTTAATACCTACGAATATAACTATTTGGAACAGCATATCCAGTAATACAAGGGTGATGAAAAGACACACAGTAATAATTTACCTGCTTATGGAGGCAAAAACTGTTGGCATATAACTAGTCAACTCAAAAGGCTTCTAAAAGCAGACCGCATGCCATAGTCTATGATATCCTGACCTGGGTATCACATTTGGGATGGGATAGTGTCTCTTGGTACCGTTTGTGACCTGGAAATAACCTTGAATATAAGGAGGAGAAGGTTTTTCAATATGTGGTGATACAAATGGCATATATGACTCCTACACAACATTATTTTTGAGCATTTTAGGAAGTTCCTTTGTAACATGGAACGAAACGCATTGGCTGGATTTTAAATTATATATTATCAATAAAAGAAGATGATGGAATAATCAAATTGAACATGGACTTCTTTCCTGGTGCACCTTGCTATTGTTGAAAAAGTTCAAAAGGCTCTGTATGGCGGTTCTAGCCTGCTGAGCAAAAGGCCAGACTAAATACAACATCGACATAAGTGAAATATCGATATGGGTACTTAAAATATATTGACTTCTTTGATTCAAGCAAATTACACATGATGTAGGAAGTGTAGAAAACGAGACCCACCAAAGCCAAAGGTGGGAGATGATCAAATTCGACATTTCAAATAGTTCCCTAGCGATGCTCACTTATCTGTGAATCTTCTGTGAGACAAACATGCAGGCTATCAACTACATCATTTGGAAGGTTTTGGTCTAGCCTACTAAACGTTACAAATTACAAATAATTTTATTGCTTTTAAATAAAAACCTAATACCAAGTTTACGCATATTGTATTTAAAATATATTACAATTAAAAAGCAAGTTACAAATAATGCAACAATGCTAAATGTGTGCATTATTCCTAATCACATACATGATAATAACCACTTATCCATTTAAAAAAAAAAAAAAAGCTCAATAAAAAATCATAATTGGAATACTTACGGCTAGATCCAACTCAGTTTGTCTATGGGGATTCACAACAGATATTAAAGAAAATTCTAACCTCTGTCATATTTCAAAAGACATTCCATAATGAACATACATCTTCCTCCCACTATGAATGCCATGTTGTGATCATAAGGTCATCTATGCGTCATGAAAGCGGGAAATGAACATATGTCAATCACAGTTGTAAGACCACTTACAATAAACAATCAACACCAGCTACTACCTTAAGCTTAAAGAGAAAGTTAGGCTGAATAAACCCTACTCCAATCCGAGCATTCCTTATTTAACCAACTCAAACTAGAACTTTCACCGAGGCGGAATTAGGGTATCTACCCTATTCTACATACTATTCCATTATGTAATTCTGCTCGTCAATTTGTAAGCTGCTCGGTTGCGAGAGCAATACATCTTATAAGGCAGGCATGCCACTTATTAGTATCTCTGTATTAAGATTTGTAGTCAAGTGAATATTTCTTAGTAGGTTTAGAAGGGGATGCTGTTGGATAAAGGACCAATTATAACAAGCATTGGCATAGCCAATAGGTCTCGCCTTTGGGACATTATAAGTGTTTAGCCATGCAACAGTTGATGTTGTTGCACCAAGGATATTGTGCTGGATAACTAAACACTTATAAGGTCCCAAAGGCGAGACCTATTGGCTATGCCAATGCTTGTTTAGTTGGTCTTCAACTTTGTTTTTTATTTGCTTGATTTTTCACTCTTTCCAGTTGTGCAGATAGAATTTTAAAAAATGTCTTGGTCCTCTTAACAGCAGCTCTTTTCTTTTTCACCACTTTTTCCGCATTTTTATTCCCTTTGTTTCTCAGTTGTGAGAACATAGTATTCTTCTCTCAGTTTCTTTCTTTTCTCACTTTTGGATGGCATTGTAACTGTCTGTAGTTAAGTAGAAATTGATGTCTGAAAACAAGAAAAATAACTATATTTAGGTTTTCATTATTTAGTATCAGATACTGAAGTACCAATATAAAGAGTTATATTATTGTAATATCACTAACATAACTCTATTCATTTTCATATGTATCTCTGTGTGTCTTTCTCTGTATCACTGTATTTATCAGTCCTTAACTGGGTATCCTATTATATCCACTACTGTGTTCCTGTGTATCTACCCATGTTTAAATGAGTAGTTGGCTTCATACATGACTAGAGTGTCTCAGTACTTTGCTACATATCTCAGTGTATTTATGACACCAGCTGTAAGAGTGCCATAAGATGTCTTCATAAATGTGCCAGTATGTGACTCTCTGTTTTAATAGTTCTATAGCTATCAAACGGTTTATATAAGTGGCTGAACGAATACCTCAGTGACTGTGCTAGGGGTTACAGGAGTATGTAGATGTCTGCCCAATTACCTTTCATACTGCTGGATAAATTAATGAACTCTGAGTATGTGAGTGAATGTAGAAGTGCGTCTTTCACTCTGAGAGTAGGTGAGAGAGAGGCTCTATGGTTAGTGAACATGTATGTCAGTTCCTTTATGGGTGGTATAGTTTATGTACTGCTTGGCATAAGAATATGGAACTGTATGACTAAGTTACTAATACTCAAATGGACATCTCTCACTATTTTAAGCACAAAACACCGTGCTTTATGGCATACCTACAGCATATCTCAGAGGTGTGTTATGCGTACTAAAACGTGGGTTTGACATTTGCGAAACAGCCATTACCTGCCAAGTGAAGCTTGCAGTGAAAGTGCACAGACAGAGTCTGCACTACTAAGCATCAACCATGTTTGAAGGACTATTTCTCTGGATCGATGAGACGGTTGTGTCAGTACTTGCCTACATACCTGAGTGAGTGTAGGAGTACACTTGTAGCAATGCCATGAGATGTTTAAGAAAATGTGACGGTATGTCTGTTTTTGTACCTCTATGGCTCTTTAAATGTGTATGTAAGTGGCTGAACAAATACCTCTGTATGTGTGTTAGGGAATGCAGAACTATGAAGGTGTGACTGCAACTACCTTTCAGTCTGCTGCATGCATAAGTAGTGACTGAAGGTATAAGTGCTTCTGTAGCTGTCTCGGTAGGTGAGAGAGGCTCTATGCTTTTGTGCACATGTATGTCAGCTACTTTAGGGGTGGTATACTGTACTGTACTTGGCATAGGGGCCTGCAAGTGCACACGTAACTTATTGAACTCATCAGAACATTTCTCATCTTTTAAGCACAAAGCACCATGCTTTATAGCACACCTACAGTGTATCTCAAGATGTGACGTGTGTACTAAAACATGGGTTGGAGGCATGTGAAACAGCTTTTACATGGCACATGAAGGTGACAGTGCCCAGGCAGTGTGACAAGTAATAGGACTTATCCATGTTTAAACACTACATGTTTAACTATGCCTACTACTCTTATTCTACACATCACACTCAGTATCAGTTTAAAGAGCTTGTCTTGCAAGCTAAGCAGATGCAAACCAGCACTAAAATATAACCAACACGTACCCTAAAAGGTATCTAATACATAGCTGGCAAGTTTCACAAATTCATATGTGATAGATACCTATAGTGCATGTTTTTCCTTTCAATTCTTAACCTTGTACTCCTCTTTCAAAATACTATAAACAGGACTACAAGACCCAGAATTCAAAGAAAATTATTCTTTATGAACAGCACATCATATATAGACATGTACATTTTTCCACATCTTCTAATACTTTAAGTATAAGTTTATCTGTTAATCTACATGTTTTTTTCTATCAATTACATCATGCAGTAAGCAGGAAATGTACAATATATAATTCCAGAGCACAGATTGTGAACCAGCTTCTCACACACCTAGTCTGTACATCAGACAAACTGTTACATTATTATACACTCATAAAGCATCTTACCTGTTATTAAATGTACAAAACCACTCACACAACCACTCATACATTATCTCACATAGTTTCAATATTTAAAAAAAAAAATATTTCATACTGCCTTTTTACATTCTCACAGGCACATATACCTTTTCATTCTGTTCTTTTGTCCAAATTAAATGTAATTCACATACCTGAAAATTGAGTTTGTTGATCATATTTTTATTTTTGCTCTTATCAGATAGATACAATACTCTCAGGAAATATAAAAACAAAGGGCCTGATTATGATGTCGGCGGTCGGACCGCTGACAGCCCGTTGTTGTCGGTCTGATCGCCGAAAGCACTTTGGTCTGAATGCCATATTACGATACTGGCGGTCGGACCCACAGCTGTTGGATGCAACACCGCCTCCTCTACCAGGATCATAGATCCTGACCGTGCGGCAGTCGGAGGACCACCCCAGAATGGTGGTGGTGTTGAGGCAGGCATAGCTGCCAGGATAACAATATGCATTTCCAACAGCCTTTTCATGGTGGGAACCACACCATGAAAAGGTTGTTGAAAAGGTTTCGGGGGGCCCCCAAACAGGGCCCCTGCTGTCGTAGTCGAAGAAAAAGTGTCCCTGGGGGCAAATGTAGTACCCCCCTTTCCGTTGCACTTACCACTGTGCGCCATATGCCATGCACGACATGATGCATGGCGTACGATGCACGGATGTGCAGAAGGTGCTGTACAACAGTGGCGGCATATGCTGCATGACTGCATGAGTGTCTGTATGGATATCTGAGTGAGTGCATGAGAATATAAGTGGGTCTGTGAGTGGGTGCATGAGCGCCTCAGTGGGTCTGTGAGTTGGTGTGTGAGTGTCTGAGTGGGTCTGTGAGTGGGTACATGACCATTTGATTGGGTGAGTCAGTGGGTGCATGAGTGTCTGAGTGAGTCCGTGAATTGGTGGATTAGGCTCTGAGTGGGTCTGTGAGTGTGTGCATGAGTCTCTAAGTAGGTCTGTGAGTGGGTGCATGGGTGTCTGAGTGGGTGTGTGAGTAGCTGCATGAGTGTCTGAGTGAGTCTGTGAGAGGTTGCATTGGAACATGAGTGGGTCTGTGAATGAGTGCGTGGGTCTGTGAGTGGGTGCATGAGAATATGAGTGAGTCTGCGAGTGTGTGCATGAGCCTCTGAGGGGGTTGTGAGTGGGTGCATCAGTCTGGGTGGGTGAAGAGTCTCTGAGTGGCTTAGTAAGTAGGTGCATGAGTCTCAGAGTGGGTCTCTATGTGGGTGTGCGAGTGTCTAAGTGAGTCTGAGGCTGAGTGTTTAAACATATTTTTTTCTCATGTTTTCAGTGACGTTTGTGAATTCATCGTGATGTGTATTGGCGAGTTCACCGCAATGTTACACGGGTGGGCGCGCTGATGGTTACGGCGAATTCGTGAATATCGCGAGTGGGGAAAAAACTATTTTTCGACAAATTCTACTCATAAGGGGTTTCTCAAATACCCCTATATTCCTCTCATGGGATTAGGGCACATCCAACCTGAGCCCTTATGTCACTTTATGCCATTTGGTTTGAGCCCCAGGACTGTTCCGATGAGGTAAAATGTCAGTCACAACTCTCTGCTCAAGTTGCAGCCAGCCAATCACGGCATTCCTGTTGGTGCGCCCATTCGTGATTTATCGTAAAATCGTCACGAATTAGCCGTGATCCCAGATAAACAAATTTGGATTTCCTTGAATTTCTCAACTACTACTACATGTATTTACACCGGATAACAAAGTGTGATCTATGAACCAAAATCTACCTTCCTACCGAATTTGGTGTAATTCCATCCAGCGGTTCCGGCTGTCATCGTGCTCAAAGCTCCTATGGGAATTAACATGGGAAACCCACTTTTTTTTTAACCCCCTCATCCCCCGCTTGACGGATTACCCTGAAACTTTCCATGCACAACAAGAATCACTGGTGCACTTCTTTTGGAAAATTTCGTGAAGATTTGCTAAACGATGCCAAAGATATAGACAAATCAAAAAGAACAATTGATCGACAGAATGTTGAACAATGTCAAACATTCACCCCAGTACAGAGATCTGGGCCTAAATTCATTGTTCATTTGCTCCCCATGCCATTCCAGTTTAAACCCAGCCATATGCAAATCAGTCCTTACCCTGCTCTCCATGGGAACAGTCCAGCCTCAACTGCCAGACCAGGTCCTTCCTTGATGGGAAAAACGCATCCTACCAGGTCAGGTCCTCCCTGGACTAGAAACAAGCATCCTGGGACCTGTATCGGGGTTTCAACCCCCATCAGCCAGGCTAGCTTGACTCAAAAGGCATTGAGAGCACGGAACCCACGTCTGGGCATACCCGGTCCACTCGGGGTGACAAATGCAAAAAGAACAATTGATCGACAGAATGTTGAACAATGTCAAACATTCACCCTAGTACAGAGATCTGGGCCTAAATCCATTGTTTTTTGCCCCCCATGCCATTCCAGTTTAAACCCAGCCATATGCAAATCAGTCTTGACCCTGCTCCCATGGGAACAGTCCAGCCCGAACTGCCAGACCAGGTCCTCCTTGGATGGGAAACAAGCATCCTGGGACCGGTTTCGGGGTTTCACCCCTCATCCGCCTGGCCAGCTTGACTCCTGTGGCATGAAGAGCACGGGACCCATTTTTGGGCATACCTGTTTCACTCTGGGTGACAAGTGCAAAAGAACAATTGATGGAGAGAATGTTAAACAATGTCAAACATTCACTTCAGTACAGAGATCTGGGCCTAAATCCATTGTTTTTTTGCTCCCCATGCCGTTCTGTTTTAAACCCAACCATATGCAAATCAGTCTTGACCCTGCTCCCCATGGGAACAGTCAAGGCCAAATTGCCAGACCAGGTCTTCCCTGGACGGGAAACAAGCATCCTGGGACTGGTTTTGGGGTTTCACCCCTCATCAGCCTTGCCAGCATGACTCCAGTGGCATTTAGAGCACGGGACCCACGTCTGTGCATACCGCTCCCATTTGGGGTGACAAATGCTAGGTTGAAAGTTGTGTTCCAGGGCTAGAGCCATAGGTTTCCCCCAGAGATTCAGTATTTGTGTAAATGTGTGGGTAAAAATACAGATTCGCTATGGGTAAATTGTGTGTGGCAACTATCAACATCTGTGGGCTTAATGATGCTAAAAAAAGGCAGAAAGTAGCAGTTGGGTTACAACTGCTTGCAGCAGATAATATCTGCATGCACGAAACCCATATTGAAGGGGTAAAACAGCATCTGCTGAAATCTCAGGGTATTAATTGATTGGTGGGACAACACAAAGTGTACGGATGTGGGGAGTGGCTATTTTGGCTCACAGGGGTGGGCTTCAATTTACTTGGATGCGGGCCAATAAGTTCGGCCGCTGGGTTATTGCAGAATGCCAATCAAGCTCAGGGGAAAATGACATTATGTGCAATGTATGGGAGCAATGTGGATGACCCATGAGTAGTTGAAGTTGTTTCTAAGGAACTAACATTATGGCCTCTGCCCATTATTTTATGTGGAGATTGTAACATCAATCTACTGAGTGATTGGTCCCTGGAGGAGGGTTGGCGATACTTAGTGAGGAAACCAAAAGTTGCTCAGGCATTGAGGGGCTTGTGTCAAGATCAAGGTTTGGTAAACAGTTGGAATTTTTTTAAACCTTCAGATCCGGGGTTTACTTTCTTATTGCCCCTCACTTATCGCATGCCAGATTAGATTGTGTGTTTGTGTCCAACTCCTTAATCCAGGAATGTAGTATAAAAAAGCACCACATATTCTTTCAGACCATAATCTGTTAGTTTTAAAACTAGAAGGCACTGACCTCAATTTAAAGGCGAGGTCCTGGACATTTGAGCAAACTCTTCTGTTAAACTAAGAATATTGTAATCACATGAGGCAATGGATCCCTTTATTTTTGGGGGACAATTTTTGGAGTACCTCTATAGAGATGGTTTGGGATGCCATGAAGGTGGGAATTTGAGGGGAAACACTAAAGTTCTCCTTGAATTATAACAAGCAAAGCAGACAAACGCTACAGAAGTTGCAGGCTGCTAAGACTCTGCAGAAGAGGGCCTGGTCATTGCCACTCAAGTGGGTGGGGATCTGGAAGAGGGTCAATTAAGAGTCGCTATTGCAAAGTCTGTTATTACAGGAATTTTGGTGAAAAAAGGTGCGGACAAACTGGTGGCTCAGAAGGAATCAGCAAATTAATTTAGTGAGCAGATGGGACATCATCTAGCTATCCGAACTAGACAGCAGGCAATGCTAAATATAGTCCGGGAGATCAATGAACCAGTGGTAGGTCAAGTAACTGACCCAGATATGATCAGAGAAGCATTTGAGCAATATTATCAAACCCTGTATATGGAAAGCAGTAAGGGGGGGAATTAATTTTTCTAGGGAATATCTAGATTTAATCCTGTGTGTGAAATTCTCTAGTGAGGATCAGGACCAACTAGATAGTCCCCCCTCAGTGGGTCGAGATTTTGCTTTCTATAAATGGCCTTGCAAGGGTAAAGCCACGGGCACTGAATGCATCCTGACCAAATTTTATCATATATTTGCTTCCCAGCTCAAGGAGAAGCTATTGAGCATACTTTTAAAGGAGGTAGGCCCTCAAGCTTGTGGTCCTCTGCTAAAATGGTTGTTTTTCTGAGAAAAAGCAAATCTCAGCTTGAACTGGGTTCTTACCGCCCAATAACCTTGATCAATGGTGATACAAAAAATGTACTCGAAAGTCTTGGCTACTCGGCTAGCACCAATTATCCAGAAAATTATTTTGGTGCGGCAACATGGGTTTATCCCTTGAAGATCTACAATTGACCATATTCGAAGGGTTATTTCACTGTTTGATTCTACCAGTGTGACAGGGGACCCTATGGCTTTAATTCTGCTTGTCTCCGGACAGCGCAGTTAAGAGTCGGGCTTACCCAGGGTTTTATCCAGGCGGTTAAAATGTTATATGTCGACCCAATGGCTAGGGTCGCTGTGAATGGGGTCTTATCCGAGTCATTTGTAATCTCACAGGGGACTGGGCAAGGTTGTCCTTGCTCCCCATTGTTTGCTGTCTATATTGTCCCCTTTATCCGCCAATTGGAGAGCAATGTTTTAAAACGAGCAATTCAGACTCAAGGCTGGAAGACAAAAACCCTTGCCTATGCTGACGACATTGCCCTTGTGACCTCTGACCCGGAATTAGCTTTCAAGGCAGTGGAAGATGGAGGACACGGGATCCACGACTGGGCATACCCGGCCCACTCGGGGTGACAAATGCAGAAAGAACAATTGATGGACAGAATGTTGAACAATGTCAAACATTCACCCCAGTACAGAGATCTGGGCCTAAGTCCATCATTTTTTTGCTCCCCATGCCATTCCCATTTAAACCCAGCCATATGCAAATAAGTCTTGACCCTGCTCCCAATGGGAACACGTCAGCCCGAACTCCCAGTCCAGGTCCTCCCTGGACTGGAAACAAGCATCCTGGGACTGGTTTTACCCCTCATTATCCAGTCTAGCTTGACTCCAGTGGCATGGAGAGCACGGGACCCACATCGGGGCCTACCCATCCTACTCAGGGTGACAAATGTAAAACGAACAATTGATGGACAGGATGTTGAACAATGTCAATCATTCACCCCAGAACAGAGATCTGGGCCTAAATCCATCATTTGTTTTGCTCCCCTTGCTTTTCCAGTTTAAACCCAGCCATATGCAAATCCGTCTTTACCCTGGTCCCCATGTGAATATTCCAGCCCAAACTGCCAGGCCAGGTCCACCCTGGACTGGAAACAAGCATCCTGGGATCGGTTTCGGGGTTTCGCCCCTCATCAGCCAGGCTAGCTTGACTCCAGTGGCATGGAGCACACGGGACCCACGTGTGGGCATACGCGTCCCACTCGGGGTGACAAATGTAAAGGAGAACAATTGATGGGCAGAATGTTGAACAATCTCAAACATTCACCCCAGTAAAGAATTCTGGGTCTAAATCCATTGTTTTTTTTGCTCCCCATGCTATTCCAGTTTAAACCCAGACATATGCAAATTAGTCATGACCCTGCTCCCCGTGGGAACAGTCTAGACCGAACTGCCAGGCCAGGTCCACCCGGGACTGGAAACAAGCATCCTGGGACCGGTTTCGGGGTTTCACCCCTCTTCAGCCAGGCTAGCTTGACTCCAGTGGCATGAAGAGCACGGGACCCACGTCTGGGCATACTGGTCTCACTCGGGGTGACAAGTGCAAAAAGAACAATTGATGGACAGAATGTTGAACAATGTCAAACATTCACTCCAGTACAGAGATCTGGGCCTATTTCGTCGTCTGTCGACTCCCACCCCTGCCCTCCCATACCACCGCTCTTACCTCCACCGCCTGCGCCTGCTGCTCCCCATGGGAACAGTCCAGCCCGAACTGCCAGGCCAAGTCCTTCCTGGGCTGGAAACAAGCATCCTTGGACCGGTTTCGGAGTTTCACCCCTCATCAGCCAGACTAGTTTGACTCCAGAGAGAGCACGGGACCCATGTCTGGGCATACCCGTCCCACTCTGGGTGACAAATGCAAGAAGAACAATTGATGGACAGAATGTGAAACAATGTCAAACATAGGCCTACCCAGGACACCCACTTAGTAACATATGCCCGGGAGATGGGGGTCTCTGAGGCCAAAATAGGCTTGGGGTGGGGGCCCCCTCCCCTTTTAAAAATGGCCGGCCCCTGAGGACGGTTTCCCCGGGGCA
Organism: Calotriton arnoldi; assembly: GCA_963921515.1. Taxonomy (NCBI): domain Eukaryota; kingdom Metazoa; phylum Chordata; class Amphibia; order Caudata; family Salamandridae; genus Calotriton; species Calotriton arnoldi. The sequence goes on from CAWUFW010004108.1 coordinate 850,422, forward strand.
TGAGGAGGTTTGTGGAAGGGTGCCACGTGGCCCCCTTTTATTGTATTTGGCCCCGGGGATGGTGTCCCAGGGGCCTATTAAGGCTTGAGGAGGGGGGCTGTATGCCCACCTCCTCCTCTTAATATATATGTTTTGGCCCCTGGACATGGGGTCCCAGGGGCTTAAAGGCCAACCCTGCATGCGTTTTGTAAACACAAGCAGCTGGACACAGGCTGCATAAAATTAGGTACAAAAGCAATATGCTAGTTACCTGCCACTATGTAAATTATAAAACAAACTAACACTCATTAGATGATGTCATCAATGATGTCGTTTGAGATGTTATCTGTGATTTAATAAATTATGATAGAACATGTCTTGAGTGATGTAATATGTGAGGTCGTAAGAAGTGTATAGCGGGGGCGCAGGTTCTAAGATATTCACCTAACTATAACGTTATATTAACCTTTGTTTCTTCATTGAGTATAGCCTATTTCTTTTAGAGAAAAAGAAATACTACACAACAGTACAGACTACACCAGTCACTGCCCTGAGGAGAATCCTGCAATTAAAATAGGGATTTGAAATGCGTCAGCACAGGCAAAAGCCACGAGGGATAGTAATTAAGAGTGGTTCTCAGTCAATATCCCCGTGGTTACTAACTCTCTAAAAGAAATAGGCTACTAATGTCAAGGGAGTTAATCTATAATATCACTACTGTTGTTTGTGACAAATTGTATTTGGTGTAATATGACTTTATTTTAACATATAAGTTGTTCTGATTCAATTGTATTTGATTTTGTTGAATGATGTGATGATAGAAATGTACATATAAGGTGCACAGACAAATTCATTTATTGGTGATTCAAAAGTGCATCGTTTTTGTCATGACTTATTGTTGAATAAGGAAAAATGCATTGAAAAGTGTTAAATGCTTGCTAATTAATTGGTAGAACCAAGAAAATAACAGATTGGTTCTCGGTCTGCTTTAAATAAAATAGCAGCGACTAAAAAAGTGGTCAGATAATTTCTTAATGCTTCAAGTTTATCACACCCTATCTGGCCACGGTTGGGCGTAACCTCTAATATGACTCACTTTCTAAAAGTGGCATTTTCCAACACACAATTTAAAAACCACCTTCACTAAAAGGTGTGTTATTAAGAGAGCCTAAACTCAATTTCTCTATCTTGTCCTAATTGAAAGTTATACATGTAAAATACTATAGTGCAGCTTCAATGATTGCCTATGGGACAGACAGCCTTTCAACAGTGAAAAACGAAATACACAGTATTTCACTATCAGGACATGTAAAACACACCAGCAAATGTCCTACCTTTCACATACACTGTACCATGTCCATGTGGATACCATGGGCCTACCTGAGGGGTGCCTTACATGTAAGAAAGGGGAAGGTTTGGGCCTGGCAAGTGGGTGCATTTGCCAGGTCAACATGGCAGTTTAAAAATGTGCATGCAGACACTACAGTGGTAGGTCTGAGACACATTTACAGGGCTACTCATGTGGGTGGCCCAACCAGTGCTGCAGGTCCACTAGTAGTATTTGATTTACAGGCCCTGGCACACTCAGTGCCCTTTACGAAGGATTTACCAGTAAATCAAATATGCCAATCATAGATAACCAATCATAATCACAATTTGCACAGACAGCATATGCACTTTACCACTGATCAGCAGTGGTAAAGTGCCCAGAGTCCTATAGCCAACAAAAACGGGGTCAGAAAAACAGGAGGCCAAAGGAAAAAAGTTTTGGGATAAACCTGCAGAAAGGCCCAGGTCTAACACCGCTCTTCTCAGTCTCCCACCTCAGTGACAACATCCCCCAAGCCACATTAGTTTCCCCTTAGTTACGCACAACCACCCTGTGTGAGGCAAGATCAGACATTTTCTCACAGGATGACTGTACATCACATCTGATAGATGGGTCCTCCAGATCATCTAACAGGATTATGCCCTCCTGTTTCTTTTCAATCCACCACAGTTTCCTCCCATGTCAGAGCTGCTTTCAGTGGAGCACTGATCCATCTTGCTGCAGGAGGAGCAGGCTCTACCTGAAAAAGGGGCCGTCAACTGGGTGCTGGCCTCAGAAGTAGGGACAGGTTATGACTCCTATTTCCTATGGCCGAACAAGAATGGAGGCCTTATTACTATTTTAGATCTTTGCACTCTGAACGCCTTCCTTCTAAAGGACAAATTCAAAATGCTTGCACTGGTCTGAGTTCTGTCTGCCCTGGATCTGGGTGACTGGATGCTTGCCTTGGAGCTACAGGATGCATACTTTCATGAGCCAGTCCTGCAGTCCCACCGACATTGCCTGCAGTTCGAGGTTGCCATTTTCAGTTTGCCGTACTCCCTTTCAACCTTACCAGCACCCCTCAGGTATTGATGCTTGTCTTCAAAGGTTGGTGATACCAGTTTTCCCTACCTCAGAGGTAAAAAAGGTGTTTGCCACAGTCAGTCATATACCACCTCCCGATGACAGTGAACCCCCTGACATTGTTTGGGTTCTTGATCAACGATGCAAAGTTACACCTGACTCCTTTTAAGAGGCTTCCTCTTGTAGGAGCTGCTCTGGACACAGGCCTTTCCAACGTCATAACATGTTCTGGATATTCTAGCTACAATTCAGATGTTTTAGCCATGGTTCTGGATCTCAGTGAGAGCTACTCTGATGCTTCTTGGCCTGATGACCTCTTGCATCCTGCCTGTCCAGTTCCCCACGTGGCATATGCGGGCTATGCAGTTTCAGCGGGTGCAGAACCAAGGATATTTGTCGGATGTCATTGAGTGGTGGCTGCTCCGCTGCAACATGGACAGCGGCAACCCTTCTCTCTTCCCCACTGATAAGTGACGGTGGTGACAGATGTTTCCCTGCTTGGCTGGGGACTTCATCTGGGAGAGATGGAGAACCAAGGACTCTGGTTTCCAGCGGAAGCATGGCTCCACATAAATCTGATTACATTGCGGCCAATCCCCCTGGCATTAAATGCTTTTCTGTCATCCATCAAAAGAAGGCAGGTTCTCACAGACAACACCACTTCCATGTGATACTGCAAAAAGCAGAGATGGGTCCTGGCCCATATGCCAAGAGGATCTCTGCCTCCTGAGTTGGCTGGAGCGTCAGGGCATCTCCATGTTCGTGAACGACCTGGTGGGAACTTTAAACGCAAGGGCAGATTTGCTTGGCCAATGATGCCTAGCAGTTGCACCCCGAAGTAGCGCAGGACATCTTCCAGCTGTGGCCAATGTTTGTGTTGAGATCCGCTTTCCCCTTGCAGAAAACATCAGAGCAAAATTGTATTCTGATCTGCATTGCATGAAAAATGTGTAAGTCTCGGCCCTCAAGTTCTCACCACTTGCCTGACATTGAAACAGGCAGTCAAATGACTGGCCTCTACTTTTAGTCTTGTTTACCCTGAAACTCACGTAAAGTAGGTGGTCTTGAATTGTGGATTGTACAGCTAGCCGTTGCTTTTTTAAGGTAAATGTCACCTAACATAAAGGTAAAAGTTATTGGGGTTTGTAAAACCACCTGCCACCTCTGAATCGTCTCCAGGCCGAGCCCTAACTTCAGATGGTTGGCTACAAATACTTTGTCTAGATAGTAAGTCACTGAAGAGAGCACCTATGATAGAAAATAACAACAGTTTCCTCTTTTTTGGTCTTTCCAGTGCTCTCCCTAGTCATATCTATTTCGAAAATAAAGTTTAAGACATACAGTTTAATTATGTTGTAGTGTGAACATTTCTACGGTTCCATCCTTGAAAACGGGTAATTTTGTGTTTAGTTCAGAAAGAGCTGGGCATTAGAGAAGAAATAGAGAATTGTGTGCCAATGTACGACATTTAAAGAATCGCACACAAAAAAGTCATACTTGGAGCAAAAGAAAATCCACTTTGTAAACGTTTAGGTGTACAAAATACAGTCAATATCTCCAAATTCTGTGCTTAACCTTATTCTGTAAAACAATTAAATAGATAAGCATTTGCTAGGGGCGGAGCTTGCCTGGCCTCAAGATGGCCGCGCTGTAATCGAGCTCCGGCACACACCGCTGCTATCCTGCAAAAATATCTTCCATCCATGGCCATAAACACTGATATTTGCATGTAGGAGATAGCGTTGAACACTGGCGGTGTACCGATCCCTGCATCTCCCGGATCTGTGAAGGTGCGGGGCTGGGCGGGATCCCGGCCCGGCTGCATTAGAGGGGCCGGCGTGGAGATTGTGACGGCCTGCGCTGCCTAGAGAGCCCTTCCGCTGAGACCACTTTGTGACTGGGCTGGACTTCGGCTCCTGGCTGCCGGTCGGCCGTGCTGCTGTGCGGAGGCCCGGAAATAGCAGCGCCTCCGGTGCCATTTGACGGTGGGGCTCCCCAGCAGGTTGTGGCCCGGGCCGGACTTGGACGAGGCGGTGCGAAGTGGGAGGTGAGGCCGGCGGGCTGTCCCTTCTTGTGTACTGCAGCCCTGATTTGCTGTGATCTGCGTGGCCCTGGGGGACGAATGTTAACCCCGGGTCCTCCTTCCCAGGCCCCGCGTCTGATAACAGCAGTGGGGGGTGAACGCGGGGAGGCACCATCTTGAATTGGGGCCCGGCAGTGTCCGTGGCCCTGCATTGATCTCCTGTGTTCCCCCGGAGGCTGCGGCGATGCATTGGACTCTCCCCAGGTATGGAGGTGGTGGTGCCTCTGCCCCCGCTTTGGTGTTGCAGCAAATGGTGGCTAGGTTGCCGGAGGGGGGGTGCAGGCCCAGCAATTGAAATCTGATATTTGCAGAGGGGAGTAGGGTGGCACTATTGGGGGCCGCCGGGCGGTGAGGCCTCCCATCGCGTGCGCAGACCACAGGCCCGGGCCCTGAATGAATAATTTCAGTATGGGGGAACCTGACAAAACCCAATCCAAACTACAAGTCGACCAGCGCAAATCCACTAGACTCAGAGAGGATGGCGCGGACACTGATCTGGGGGAACAGGGGGCCTCTGGTACTGAGCCGGGTGGGGACCTATGACACATTCTGGAAGCCATGCAGCAGAGCCTATCTACAATAGATGGGAAAATAGATTCTCTCTCCTATCGCATGGACAAACATGCGGAGAGAATCGACGTGGTGGAGAGGCGGGTTTCTGACATTGAGGACCAACACGTCGAGACCTTGGGTGCACAGAAGCAGGTGGCGAAGATCGTGGAATCACTACTGGTGAAAGCCGAGGACCTTGAAGCACGCTCTAGGCGCAACAATTTGTGCATAGTGGGGCTTCCGGAGTCCACCGCAACGGGAGTCATGGAACTCTATGTGGAGAATTTACTTACCACTCTTATGGGCCGCAACACTTTTTCTGCAATTTTTTTGGGGGAGCGGGCGCATAGGTCTCTCGCACCTAGGCCCCCCCGGAAGCCCCCTCCGCCCCATCATAGCCCGAATACTCAATTATCGGGACAGGGATGCTGCGCTATGGAGACCGCGTGCGCTTCGAACACTTAATTATGAGGGCTCCGTGTTGTGGCTGTATCCGGACTTCACCCCACAGATACAGGAGGCGCGCAGCTGCTTTGCACCTGTCAAACGCAAGCTCAGAGAGATGAACATCGACTATGCCATGCTTTATCAAGCTCGTCTGAAGGTCACGGTTGGTGGGAAGTCAAAGGTATACGCAGATCCGGGAAGTGCCCAGCAGGCGCTAAAAGGCTACACTAAGGTGCAGAACAACACTCACGCAACTGAAAGCCCTGCAGCGGACAATAACTCCGAAAGTTCATTGGACCAGAATGATTGACATACACACATGCGTGAGCCAAGTGCTTAAGTATTGGGGACAATCTTAGCGGGGGTTAAATGTTTAGTGAGGCCACTTATTTTCCGGTGTATTGTTGTTCTTGGGATAAAGATGCTTCTAGACTAAGTCTCTTGTGGATGTTGTGCTTTGTTCTTAGGGATGACCAGTGAGTTAAGCGGCGACGGGTAGGGGACGCATGTTTTGGGTTGTATATCATATCACCAGTGGTAGTATGTACTGCAGACAGACTGCTCACTGGTATAGAGTTAAATAGTTGCTGCCATGGAGGAACCAAACTAGGAATGCAGTAATTGCAGCGGTGTTTGAGTTTACCACAGCTGGTTGGGCACTGACCGCCCTACAGTGTATTACACATAGTTCAGTAGTGGAGTTTTTGTTCTGAGGGAGGGGATTATGTTGCAATGTCAAACGTTAGGGGACACGATGTGGGTGGGGGTGGGAGGGAGGGAAATTTGGGCATTTTGGTGCAGCGGCAGCATTGATAATGATCATTATGTTCATTCAGGCAGTTATATGTTTCATGTACATGGCATTTTATTGTATGAACATGAGTGGGGGTAGTGACCGCACAGACACTCAGGGAGATCACACACTAAGCTTTCTAACCTGGAACGTCAGGGGATTGAAAGACCAAAGCAAGGTCCATAAGGTGGTTTTATATTTGCTTAGGCATCATATAGATGTCGCAGTGTTGCAAGAGACTCACCTGGCACCTACCACCGGCATGTTGTCACAGAGGAGAATAAAGGGCATTTGCGTGGCAGCCGGCTTCACTACACATGCAAGGGGGGTCCTGATTTGTGTCCGACAAGGGTCTAACATCACAATACAAACAGTGGAATAGGACCCGGAAAGTCAATATGTCATAGTGCATTGTTGCAAGGGTAACCTGGACGTGCGAGTGGTGGGAGTGTATGGTCCGAATTATGACAATCCTCAATTCTACCGCACACTGCACACAAAGCTCCTCACATATTCTAAAGTGCCCACTTTGTGGGGAGGCGACTTTAACTGCGTGCAAACCCCTGCGTTGGATCGCTCACGGGGCCCTCAGCACCCCCCCTGCAGCAGCTGCTAAGGCAATTGCAGCAATAGCGGAGTCTGACGACATGGTTGACATATGGAGGCACCGAACACCAACAGGCAGAGAGGATACACACTACTCATCGGTACACAATATACACATGTGCCTAGACTCCTGGTTGGTATCCCGCGCTTTAATACCTTTCGTAACACACTGCGCACACCTTCCATGTACATATTCAGACCATTCCCCAGTTAAATTACAATTGAAAATAGACGACATGCAGCCCAGGGTCCAAACATGGCGTTTTCCCCAGTATTCCCTGCTGGATGAGGCATTCACAGTGGAAGTCTCAAAGGAGATTGACCTATTTTTTGCCACTAATTTGGGCAGTGTTCCCTAGATGGCCACCATATGGGAAACATTTAAAGTTTTTATTAGAGGTGTGGTCATCTCGAAACACACTGGAGTGCTTCGCTCCATTTGGGGGCGACTGCACAGACTAGAGACCGAATTAGCATGGCTGGAATGACAAGCGGCCGCAGACTCATCGCCAGAAGTGCTGGGCCAGGATAGATGAATACAACGACGAAGCCCAGGCCGAGGTGGTGCATTTTGGGAAATACGCTTCAGCGAGAGTGTATGGGGAGGGGGAAAGGTCAGGCGCAACGCTGGCCTTTCTGACTAGGCCGGCCAGAGGGTCCAACGAGGTGCTGGAGTTGCAGGATGAACACGGTACAGCACTGTATGGAGCTGTACAAATAGCGGACAGATTTGGAACCTATTACACAGAACTTTACAGTTTGCGACCATCCGACTCCGACGAATCAGATGAAGCATATTTATCATATATAGCCATGAAATGGTTGACAAACTCACACAGGGAACATTTGATGGCACCACTACGCCCTACTGAAATTACAGCATCACTGAAAACAATGGCCAACCTCAAGGCCCCAGGGTTGGACGGGCTAACTGTAGCTTTTCATAAAGCATATCTTGACCAACTGCTTCCGAATCTGCTGAATTTATTTGAGAAAGCATTCGTAGCATTCAGAAACCCACTCTTTTTTTTAAAAAACTGAACACATTCTTGTTCAATTAATCTGGCCCCTTCTATCTCTCAAGGTTCGCGCCGGGACACTCTTGTAGTATCTGCGCGCGTTATAAATGTAAATAACATAACAAATGGCTACAGATGGGGTAATGCCCCCAAGTATGAGAGAGGCCACTCTGATCACTCTGTTAAAGAAAGATAGGCCCTTGAATCAATGCTCCTCATACAGGCCGCTCTCGCTACTTAATGCCGATACCAAGATATTCGCCAAAATCCTCACCAATCGCCTAGCTCCCCTGCTCCCTATAGTGGTGGCTCCAGAGCAGTCGGGCTTTGTGCCAACCCGCTTGCTAACAAGTAATCTGCGCGCTCTGTTTGGCACGATGGCCAGTATCAACCCGAAGATGCAAGCTGCCGCGATCTTTCTTGACGCAGAGAAGGCCTTCGACTCTATTGAATGGTGCTTCTTGAAGGCCGTGCTGAGAAGGGTTGGGGTAGGTGAGGTATTCATCAAATTAGTAGATGTCTTATACGAGAAGCCCACAGCACGTGTACGCGTGAATGGGTTGCTTTCAGAACCAATAAACATTACAAGGGGTACAAGTCAGGGGTGCCCTCTGTCCCCTCTTCTGTACGCGCTCGCGGCGGAGCCCCTGGTATGCGCGTTGCGTGAGTATCATGGGCACCGTGGCTTAGGGTTCCCCCAGTATAATTTGATAATCTCTGCCTATGCAGACGCCACACTTTTATATGTCAGAGAGCCCTCGCAGAACTTAACGCCCGTTCTGCAGGAAGTAGAACGATTTGGTCAACACTCAGGTTTACGCATTAATTGGAATAAATCTACAGCGTTCCCTCTTACCCCATGCACGGTACCTGTTGCAGTTGATTACCCTATTGCGTGGTCAACGGAATCGACTCATTATTTGGGAGTTCAGATCCACACTGATCCGGAGGTTGTGGTTCGCGAGAACTACGGGAGGGTGATAAATAAGCTATCGGAATCCATTGAGAAATGGATACACCTGCCGCTGTCTCTGTTGGGGCATATATCACTCCTGAAAATGATAGTCCTTCCACGTTTTCTATTCCTGTTTGCCAATGTACCTATTCTAATGCCGAAATCCTTCTTCCGCACACTGCGTTCCCTCTTGCTCTGGCTGGTTTGGGCTGGGAAACAGCCAAGGGTGCGGTGGGATATGCTTACCAAACCATATTCAGCAGGGGGACTTGGTGCCCCAAACTTTGAATTGTACTACTGCACCGCACAACAGATGCATGCATTTTATTGGTTGCATGGTGCTTCAGACAGCCCATAGTTATTCATCGAAAAGGCGGCTGTGGAATGCTATTCATTGCCACAGTATCTTTCTGATACACCGAAGAGGCGCTATCACGTTATAGACCCAGTTGGGTGCACAAGGAGCCTACTTTGGAGGGCGGCCACCATGCGGGGTCTTATGTTATGTTATGTTATAACAACTTTTATAGCGCGCTAATACCCATAGGTGTCTAGGCGCTTAAGGACCGCATACTGTAGGGGAAATTAGTTTTTAAAAAGCCATGTTTTAAGATTCTTCCTGAACTCAATCAAAGAAGATATCTTCCTAAGAGCGAGCGGAAGGGAGTTCCATAGCCTAATAGCACCATGTCTGAAACTCCTCCCCCCCCAGTTCATCGTCCTGACTCTGGAGGTGAGCATCAGGAAAGCATTAGCCGATCGTAATTGTCTGCTGGGGGAGTACCAACTAAAGACATGCCATAGAAATCGTGGACCTACTCTATAAAGTGCCTTGTGCACTATACAAAGTGCCTTGAATTTCACGCGCTGGGCAACTGGCAGCCAATGCAACTCCTGTATCCCGGCCCTAATTGACTGATGCTTAGGGACATCTAGCACCAGTCTGGCAGCAGCATTCTGTGCCGCTTGTAATCTTCTAAGTTTATTGGACTGTAAATTTATATATAAGGCATTACAGTAATCCAACTTAGATAAGACCAAGGAAGTTAAAACAGTTTTTCTAGTGTTTATCGGAATGAAAGGAAGAATCTTGCGCACGGTTCTAATGGTGAAGAAGGCAGAAGATACCACCTTAGAAACCTGCGATTTAAAATTCAACTTTTCTTACCCTACTCTATTCTCCAAAATTGTCATTGGACATGTGCGGGTGGCTGCCAATGAGAAAGAATTTATCTCAGCTATGCGCGCTTTGAGCATAAACACTATGGGCGACTGTTTCCTAGATGGGACAGTCAAGCAATGGGACACGCTTCACATAGACTTTCCAAAAGCCCCCTTGATAGCAAGATTTCATTTTTTCCGAGCAAGGCATGTGCTTCGAACAATACTAGGGGAGGACATGTTAGAACCACCTGAATTCGCCCCCTAACGCAAGCCCCACAACACGATTTCGATATTGTACACACTCGCCAATGCAGAGTCAGACCCCCAGTCGCAAAATCTCTGCAGGAATGGCGCGCAGAATTACAGATAGATATTACTGACGAACAATGGGTATATTGCTGTAGAGACACGAAGACTATTTCACAAAATGGCAGACATCGCCTACTGCACTATAGGTTTTTGCAGAGAGTGTACTACACCCCAGTTCGTCTGTACAAGTGTGTATTCTGTGATGATGATAGATGCATGAGATGTGGGGCGACGAGGCAAACTCCACACATCTTGCATGGGCCTGCCCGGCGATTCAGAGGTTTTGGGAGGCGGTACACATTGCATTGCAGGGCATAGCGGGAGTGAGTTTGAGATTGACCCCCCCTGGAAGCGCTGCTAGGCTACATCAAGGAGTATCCCAAAGGCACACGCAAATTATTAGCACTAGGTATCCTAATAGCAAAACGCAGGATTGCTATGCGATGGATGAAGGGGCCCACACCCACAATGTAGGAATGGTGCGCCGACTTGCCTCGTTGCAATACACATTCAGAAAACTTCAACGCTCTCACGCCTGCTCGTTGTCAACCTAAGAATATTTGGGAACCATATTGGGCATACCTGGCCCGCAACTCTGCTGGGTAAGAAGCGGGGGAAGAAGATGATAGGACTGGGGTTGGTTGAAACGACGGGGGCACAGGGGGTCTGCGGTGTGGCCCTGTCGGAGTCGTCACCTATTGTGTTGGGTTGTGCCAGGCTGCTATGGGGGAAAAGTTAGGTTATACCCCCTGATTGTAAAATTTTGTTGTATACGCATCAATTTATAAGGACAATGCCTCCCCAGTGTACAATGTAAAGATGTGAGTACTTATTTAGCCGTAACTGTCAGGACTGTTTCTCTTTCTTGCTGCTGCCGCTGTATGTAAGGCAATGATCAATAGATAAATGTTTGCATACAAAATGTAAATAAAGTTTAAAATAAATAAATAAATAAGCATTTGCTAAGCCTATTTGCCAAACAGAATTCTGATTTCATGAATTAGTACTTTAAAAACAAATCTACTGGCTTTGCTAATGGTTGTTTTGTGCATGGCATAGCTCTGGCAGACGGTAGACCCAAACGCATGCATTGAAAACCCTAGCAGTGCTAGCTTTCTATTTTAGGTCTCGCGTGGCGTTGCAGCGCAAAGCGCTGCTCGACTCGGCGAGATTTATTGTGACTGAGGAGTTTCAGAAGGGGGCTTGAAGCCCCGCCCCTCATTTCCATTGGCTGGCGTCACCGTTTATGCTAAACGGTGGCCTGCCATTGGAAATGAGGGTTTTTGGTGGACGCCCTTTGGCCTCCGAGCCGGACTGGGTCGCCTGCTTTGCTGCTGTCGCAAAGCACTTTCTTATCTTTATGGGGCCATGAGTTTCTAATTAGAAACACATTGCCCCATAAAGACAAGCGATCCCCATGCTCCGGCTGCAGCGCGGTCCTCTTTCACTTTCGGGACCGCGCTTGTTATGTTATCCTTCAGAGTTGTATCACAGCACGTACATATCAGCGTTGACGCACACCATCAAATGCACTAATTGTAACAGACGGTGCGTGATGCGGCAGAAGTCAAATAATCCATCAAGGAAAGTTGAGGCACGTAATAAAGTTCATTTTTTAGTCCTCTGAACACTATCCCGATTGCATAAGCGCTATACAAAAACATCAAAGAAAACTGGATATTTTATGTGCATATTATTAAATAGATACAACCCTTGTGCTGATTCTCATATAAGAGCGAGAGGTGACTTTCGGTTGCAGCTATAGACATATCTGTCTTCTTGTAGCCTGCTGTTTTACCAATAGTTCTGTTCTATCTAACGTGGGGCGCCTATGCCGTATGCTGGGTCGGTCTTATTGACTGCAGAGCTTGGTCTCTCTCCGCTCTGCTGTCTCTCCGGTGAATTGCACACGCTCACGCATCGCGCTGCACAGCAGCCGTGCCCGCGACGTGCCCCCATGTTCAGACAGCGTCAGAACGGGTTAAAAATCCTCTCTGGGCATCGTCGTAACACTGTACATTGGGAGGAGAGGGGCGGCCGGGGGTGTGGGACACAGCCCTCACTTTCCACCAATAGCAGAAGGAATGCCGGCCCAACTCCCATTCCCGGGACTATTTGATGGAGGCGGGAGTGGCTTGAGGTTCATTCTAGGAATCCGAAGTGGGACTGCATCAGGACCCGGGGAACCTACCTGTCAGAGCCAAGTACCGAGACAGACACGAGAGGTAACGCCGAGATGGGACTGTGCCTGCCTTTTACATACGAAAAAGAAGCCCTCTCTCGTCCCTGGGCTAAGTGTGCCCCATGTCTCCTGCGACTTCGGAGTTTCTTCTTTATTACACTTTAATTGTGTTTATTATTGTCGGTTCTAACTGCAGGTCAGCAGAGCCTGGAAGCTCTATTCTCTGCACCTCTCCGCTGGTGCTGATCCTGTTCCGACTTCTCTGGGTGCACACATTTCATTTGTTTAATGAATTAATGTCTGTGTGATAGAACTGAAGCACTTTGGGAGGTCTCAGCCTTAAATCGCCTGCGATGTTACTAGCGTGGCTTCTTCTATCGGAATAAGCCACTTTTCTTGCTCCATTCTGTGTCTCTGCCCCTTCTCTCAGCCCACATCGCAACCCCACTGTCCCTTCTCTCTTTATATTCTCCCTCGAACACCATCACGTCTACGTTCATCTTCTATCTCCACCCACCCATCCATCAGTGCCCTTGTAGGGCCCAATCTCCTTCTCTTTCCATCTCTCTCTGTCCCCATCACCCCATGCTCCCCCCCACCATTGGTTATTTGTTGCCCACCTCTCTCTCTCTCTCTGCCTATTTGTGTTTCTCTATCACTCTCTCTACGTCTGTCTCCAGTCTCCGTCTCCACATATTCGTCCACTTTCCAAGCCCCCTTTTTCCACTTTCCCATCTCTAACCTCCACTGTCACCTTTCCTACCCATACCATCGCCAAGTTTACCCAATCTCCAAACACCCTCTCCCTTCCACCTCTCCTGTCTCCTCTTCAACCTCCTGTCCCCATCACCCCACTGTTTATACCCCACCTTTCTTTATCGCTGTCTCCTTGATTCTTCTACCTTTTACTCGCCAAATCGACAATTCTGCCGTTTCCATCCATCTCTTCCTACCCATTTGCCGTGAATTTCCGTTTCCACATCTTTTGCCCCTGCCTCATTCGTTTCGCTCTGAATTCCTCTCTCACTTTCTTCTTGCCTTTTCCCCCGTCTCGTGCCCCTTACCCTCTTTCTCCATGCTCCCCTGACAACTTTTGTCACTAGTCTCTAGTCGCCTCTTTTTTTAATTCCCTCTAATGCTCTCCCTCTTTCACTCCTTTCCCTCGACCACCTCCCTTTCTTGCCCCGTCTTCCCTCAATTCAGTCACCTCCCCTCTCTACCTCGCCCCTTCCACTTTCCCGCCGTCTTCAGTCTTGCCTTTATGCTCGCCTGTATCTCCTCTTTGCAACCCCTCTCTTGAAGTTTTTCCCTTAGCCTCTTTTTTTGGCGTCCTTTCGTTCTCATTCGTTACCTTCCAAATTCTCCACTTTTCTTTCTCACTTCTCTTCCCGCTCTCACACATCGTCCTTCTCTTTATACTTTATTCTCTTTCTTTCTTATTCTCTTCTACTGTTGTAAATGGGGAGGGCAGGGGGTTTGAGATCTAGGAGGATCCGGTCCGGCAGTCATTATTGAGCCGGATCCGGTGCAATTTGCAGGCCCCAGGACACTGCACGTAAACATCCAGGACTCGAGCCCCCTGCCGGAGAAGCTGAAGCCCAGGAAGGCCAGATGGGCGGGGCGGGCTTCCGAGGTGTCCAAGAAGACGTTCAACTTCATCCGAGCACTTGTGGACAGCATGAAGCTGGAGCCCAACCCCAACAAGCCCATGATTGCTCTTTCCATAGGTCAGTGCCGCCACAGGCAGGCTTAGGCCTGTTTTTAAAAAAAAACCAAATGTTATTGATTTTTGTCATTAGTCCTTCTTTGGATATGTTAGAATACAATTTCAATGACATTTGTAAAGTTGCCTTTGTCAGAGTATAAGAAGACATTATCACAGGTTGTATCCTATAGTTGTACCTACATTTGCAACATATTCAAATGAACTCTAGTTATTATGCCATTTTGATATTACTAACACTTATAAGACAAAAAACTCCCCCCACCCCCCACAAGTTAACTAACTGGGCGACGCCAGGAATATATCTGCTATATATGAATCCAAGGCACATCTACCAGTGGATAGGAGTTATTTTCCCATAGAGCGCATTCCTGTATAGTGCACAAACGTATTATAGGTAGCAATGGGCTCTATACATACTCCCACTATGCGATCAGTGAGGCTTAGGCCTGTTACTTTGAGCTCACTCTACTGCCAATATTATCACAGCCCAACCAGAGCTGGACTTCCCTTTGGCTAGATTCGAACATAGCAGCACAAACTGTTTGGTTGAGGCATATAGCAATTTAATTTGGGCCAGTAATACCGGGAGCTGGGCCTACTTGCAAGAAACGTGTTGCAATACACATCAGTCTCTCAAACTGGGCTAGTGAATGAGCATTAAGCTTATTCTGTGCACAAGGGGGTAAATCTGTGCCATAATATTATATATCAGTTAGTCAGTCAGCTTTATTTCGACAGTAAATGTCATAAAAGCACTGTGTTATTTGAAATATGGATATATGAAGATAAAAACAGTAAAATATATTAAATATCACAACACAAGTGCCCTACAGGCTCATGTAATAGTTGCCTGAATCATGAAGCTCTCTTGCGGCAGAACAAGGGTGCAGAAAGCATATTTTGCATGCCACTGCGACTAGGAGATGCCCGCTTACATCTGTGTGTGGGTGTAAGGCCTACAACATGTAGGAAAAAAAGAGCCCATCATAGTTACTGGAGAGAGCAGATTGATGCTGCACTGGAAGGTGTCCCTGGGGAGTATGTAAAGGAGTAGATGGATGAATGAGCATTAAGACGTGTAGTGGTCAGAGGTTCAAAACCCTGAAGACTTATGAAATTGATAGTGAGGGGTTATGACTGGAGCCCCAAGGAAAGTAGGCTGCACAAACTGGCAGGACCAAAGAGCACATAGTAGGGGGTGGACTGTATAATAGTTACTGGAAGATGTAGCAAAGGTATAGCGAGAGATATTGAACTGCAGGTACTGGGGAATTCTGGGATTATTGAATGGGAGAGATCACATTTCCCATACTGGAGATCATGACAGTGTGCTAAAGGGGAGCGATTTTAATGAAGATACTGATAGCATCGTCTAGTTTATTGAAAAAGAGTGATCAAACTAACCCACCAGGAAACCCTGGGAGTTTATTAGGTCGAGCATTCGAGACCTCTTTGTATATACTTTAGTATATACTTATATGTGTATGTACTTAGTGGGCTCCTAAGATCCCCTAGGACTTGTCTGCTTCCGCTTAGGGATTTTTTTTTTCTGTTCAACTGCCTCAATTTAACTGTCTTGATAGAAAATGACCAGCAGAGGTCAGTAAAATACCAGAATCACTTTAGCATTCTCTAGATTCCAGTCCATAGAAATTGTCTTCCACGAGCACCCGTAGACAATATGTTTTTCAAATCTTGTATTTTCAGTGATATGACCTCCGAAGGCCTTGCTTTTATATTTAAAACAGAGCTTTGGACTATAACATTTCCTGCTGAAAGGCAATATTTCTTTCCATGTGTTCCCATACCTGGCGTGTCACGCAGTTTGGTGCTTACTTTCCCTCCATGTTAAAGAACAGTAGATGTTTCAGCACCCAGGCTAATGTGCTGCATAGCTAAATACATATAAGGTCCCAAAGGCGAGACCGAATGCATTGCAAATGCTTGTTTTATAGTGAGAATGTGTTACTGTTCCACTGCAATCGCACAGTTTGGGTACACATACTTTACTGCCAGGATAGTTGGAATCATTAGATTTTAGCCTGTCAAAGTTCTGAAAACCTCTTGATATTGAAACTCGAGACCAACATAAATATATAGCTGAATGAACATGTAATGCGGAAGTTGTCATTCTACTGCGTATAAGTGTGGGTAAAATAAAGTTGGATCCTAAATGAAGGTCACTTGAAAGCTATGAGTGTGAAAGGTGGGTCGCTGCTGTCTAGTTCCCTTCCTAGTGCTGTTTCTCCTGCACAGACACTTGGGCTGGAACAGTAGGGGACTGTGGCAGGGCCGTGCAGTGACCCCTCACCTCGTTCCTCGCCCTGATTCCTCAGCAGTACATACGGAGAATGGTCCCAGTGTACGAATTACTGTGTTTAAAAGAACCAAGAAAATCATACACAGTTATACACAGAATCGTAGTATTCTTAATGAACAGTGTTATTTAATCACACTGAGCAACCTGTATTTTATAACATATGTTAACACATTATTCAAAGCAGTGCCCCAGGAGGCATGGGTGAGGGTGTAGTGGATGAAGTGAGGATAAGGTAGTGAATGGAACAGTGTACAATTCACAAACTTGGTTATTTCTCAGGAAGGGGCTCATACAAGAGCCAAATACATCACATTACATCCAGATATTTAAATAGCCATAGTTATAGATAAAGCCACAGTGATCAATCGCTGTTGGTCAGACTGGCTAATGTGGTAGATGTCGACGTTTCGACCCCTGGAAAGTGGTAGGTAAGTATGTCCCTTACGATGGGGTCTTCCTCAGGACAGGAGTGTGGGGAGGGGAGACTGGGGGCGAGTTACCTGGAGATAAATTAAAAAGAAAACCTTAAGAATGGAAATTCCCATAAAGGGAGTGAGTTAAAAACAAGAACTAAGCTCCAAAGATTTACCATAAGTAGCCCAAACGATGGGCCTGAGGAGAAAACAGGGCGCGTAGGCTCCAAATCGGTGTGAGCGAGCAAAACACCTGCAAAAGTAATAGGCAGGTTCAGAATACACTGGATGGTACATTTCAGTGGGAAAAGAAATGAAAAAAGGGGAGGGCCAGTCCGGTCCACTTACTCTATTGGTGCTGTTTAAGGAAGGAAAGGTCTAGTCAGGATTAGTCTGCTGGGCCTGGGAAGTGAATTAAAGTATTCACATCATCGGGCAAAAAGGCTCCGTATTCACATAATTCTAAAAAAGGAGATACAGTGTAAATTAAATCAAGTACTCCGTTCCCATACACAGAGATATTGCTCTTTAAATAAATGAGGACCGAGTGTGGAGAGTATTAAACTATGAAAGGTAACCAGCTCCAAAATGAAGCCAGAGAACCTGCGGTGACATGGCTAAAAATCACACAGGTCAAGGTCGACTGACAGAGAGAAAAATAGTTGGAGTTTGCTCTTTAAATAAATGAAGATCGCATGTAAAATTTAGCTAAGAAAAGTAACAGGCTCCGTATTGCAGCCAGAAAGCCTGCAGTGACATGGCTATAAATCGCACAAGTCAGAGTCGACTGTGTGTTCAAAGAGAATTAAATACCAGTACGCAGAAAGGCAAAAATGTGGGATGGCTGGCAAGCGCTTACCGTAGGTAAAGGAAACGTCTCAGTCCGTAAAGGTGAAACTGAGAACTGAATCCTGCTTTAAATAGGCCGGTGAAAGGCAGTCAATTACCCGTGCGTACGTGCCTAAGTGCACAGACTACATTAGCATGTCGGAGCAAGTGAAAGCAGACTCTGATAATGGTGCGCCCTGTGAGGAGCTGCTGGGCAAAAGTCATGATATGTATAACATGTGAAAAAATATATTTCCATGAGGGAGAGAAGTGCATAATATGTGGCCCTGAATGTAAAGGCGCCATGTTGATGGCACTGACAAAAAATGATAAATATGAACTTGCCCATTGTGAAGCTCTTGGACAGAGTGCATACATACATTATAAAGCATTATTTAAACGTGATAAAATGAAAAACATGCTCCTTAACATTGCGTTATTGATACATCTTAGACATAGTGCGTCCATGTACTATCAAACATTATTGTACGCATTGATCTAATGGGGGAAAGAAAAAGACAAATATGAAATGGAAAAACGTGTTATTCAATTGAAATGTGCTCCTTATCGTCACATTAGTGACACAAATTGCCATGGTTCATTAGACATAGTGCGTCCATACATTTTAAATAATTATTATACGCAATGATACAGTGGGAAAAGAAAAAAGCAAATTAAAAATGGAAAACGTGTTATTCAATAGGCAATAGGTAACCGAAGAGTACATGTACAGAAATAGATAGCTACACTATCTACCCTCTTAATCAGAACTCGGGCAATCAAAACATGAATACAGACACGTTGTAAAACATTGGGGACCAGTGACAGATTGATGCGGACTCGTAGGGCAGTCCCATTACCAGGTAGAGCCTCTGGAGGTTATATTGACCTAGATATGCTGTTTGGAAAGAGACTCAGTATCGAGGGAGGAATGTTATTCTCATCGGGTTAGTTCAAATATAGCGGCTACATAGAGAAGTTATTAAGTAGTTTTATAGATAGAAGAGTGATCTGCTCGAGGGGTCCCAAGGAGGGAATCATTGTTCAGGAGTCCACAGGGTCGGCCTTATGTGAGACATGATAGTTGAGCAGGACTGATCTCGGATTCGTTCAACCCGTTCTGTATGGAGTCCAGGAGTGACATCCATTTGCACTCCCTCACATCCAGGATTGTCCCAATGTTGCCACCCCTAGGGCCAAGGGAGGTTTTCTCAAGAACAACCCATTTGAGGTCATCTGGGCCGTGGTCTGCAGTCCTGAAATGTTCAACCAATGGTGCACCCTGGACCCCACATCTGATGCGACTGCAGTGTTGCAGGATCCGGGCCTTCACCTTCTGCTGCGTTTGGCCAATATATATCAGGTCACATGGGCACGCGATGCCATAAATTACATTGGTCGTGTTACAGTTTGTAAATGACTTTAAGGCGATCACATGATGTTTATATGTGAATTCTTTTGTTTGGATTGTTGTTTGACATGCCTTACATTGTCTACACTTGAAGTGTCCAAGTGTTGGTGGTAGATTCCACATTGATTGTATTGATGGTGGTTCGGGGTTTCTAGTAAAGAACGTACAATGTGGTCCTTGACACTTTTAGCTTTCTTGTAGGAATGCATCGGGGGTTGGTTTGTTCTATGTCATCTGATATCAGCCCCCAGTATCCGTTGATCACCTTTTGATGGCGTGACTTTGAGTTGAGAATGTGGTGACACATATCATCCTTTGTGGGGTTTCTACTGTGCGATCCTTAGGTGTCAAACGGTTCTCACGAGGGCTGAACCATGCCCTCTTCTGTGCTCTTTTGATCAGCCTCTTAGGGTAGCCTCTTTCCAATAGTCGTTGGCTCAGATCACCAGATTGAATGAAGTAATCAGTTTTTTTGGAACAGTTCCTGCGGATACGCAGGAACTGCCCAAATGGTAGATTGTCTCTCAGTCCTCTAGGGTGGTAACTATTGTATCTTAGTAGGGAGTTTCTCTCAGCCGGCTTCCGATACAAAGTTGTGTAAAGATGATCATTATCATGTTTGATTGTGATGTCCAGGAAGTCAATTGCATCTGGATTAGAGTTCATGGTGAATTGAATGTCTGTACTTCTCCCATTCAGTCAGGAATGGAAGTTGGCCAGATCCACAGAGTCGCCTGTCCAGATCATCAATATGTCGTCTATATAGCGTCTCCAGAGGGACACCTTCATGATGTAGGGGTTGGTCTCATTAAATACAAACGATCTTTCGAAATGGTCCATATAAATAATAGCCAAATCAGGAGCAAAAGCAGCCCCCATCGCTACTCCTTTGGTTTGAAAATAGAAATGACCATCGAAAAAGAAAAAGTTTTTCATCATTGCTAGGCGTAGTAAATCAATGATGAATTCAGTGGGCACTCCCATGGGTGCCGGTCGGAGGTCCAATGTCTCTCTCATGATATCTAGAGCCGCTTGCTGTGGTATACTAGTGTAGAGTGAAACAATATCACATGTAACAAGAAGTTGAGTATTGGGACTGAAAGGGCGCTGATCAATCAGATTTATGGTTTGCATTGTGTCTCTCAAATAGGACTGGGTTGACTCCGCTATAGGTTTGAGAAAGTGGTCGATGTATCTGCATAATGGTTCTAGCATGGATCCACATCACGACACTATCGGAAGACCATGTGGCTTAAGTGGGTCTTTGTGGATCTTCGGCAAAGTATATAGAGTGGGGAGCCGAGGGTATTTCTGATTGAGGTACTGGAATTCGTGGTTGGACAGAAATCCTTGTTCAAGGCCATAAGCGGTAAGGGTGAGTATCTCCTCCGCCAATTCCTTTGAAGGGTCTGATCTTATCTTCTTGTAGCTCATCCCATCTTGTAGCTGGTTCAGAATCTCTGTTTTGTAATTTATGACATCTTGTACGACGATTGCACCCCCTTGTCCGCGGGTTTGATCACTATGTCTTTGTTGTTCTTCAGAGAGACAAGAGCATCTTTTTCAATCTTCGTGATGTTGTACTTGGTGTGCTTGTATTCCTTTAGTATCTTGGTTACATCTCTCATGACAACGCTCTCATAGGCTAAAATCTTGTTGGTCATTTTATGGCCTGGAGGGCAAAAGTTGAAGGGATCCGTAGTCCTGTCTGAGAGAGTACTGGTGCTGGGGGAGAATGTTTGAAGAAGTATCTCAAGCGGATTTTTCTAAAGAAGCGATGTAATTCAGTTTTAAGTGAGAATTCATTGGGGAGTGCTGTAGGCACAAATGAGAGTCCCTTGCTGAGGACACTAGTTTCTTCATCTCTCAGTGTGTACGTGGAAATGTTGACTACAGGGTTCTGTGTTCTTCTTACCATCTGTAGGTCCTCCGTCGCGTGTTGATTTCTCCGTGGTTCTCGGGTTGGAAACGGACTTGCTTCTGTACTCGGCCCTGGCCTCTCTCCCAGCAGCACTGGAAGCCATGCAACTGGTGGGAGGCAAGAGCCGAATTGAGGGAGGGACTCAGCTACCTTTAATAGGAGAGGAAGAGAGGGCGGAAGATGAAGAAGAGGTAGAGAAAGGAAACAGCAGGACTTTGAAGATAGGAGAAGGATGGATTGAGAGGGAGATGAAAGATGGGACCACAGAGCAGGCGAGTGAAATGTAGTGACAGAGCAGGGGGTTGGGGTAATTTCAATCTTATAGGAAGAGGATGAGCTGGTGAGAGAGCAGGCCAACAGAGAGCGCGATGGGTGGCATAGAAAGCAGAGAGATGGTAGAGCAAAAGAACAAAAAACCGGTATGTTTTCCCTAAGAAAGTCATACTACAGACTGGCTGCCACCTCAGCGGAGAGACTGGAGAACTGATTGGTCATAGAGTTTAAACGCCGCCATCAGCTTCCAGAGCAGGTTCATGTGTACATATGAGTGAAGGAGGATGAATTCACAATGGTGGGCACTGTCGAGAGCTGTTACTGAAGGGCAGTGTGAGGACCAGGGGCCATATTACAGAAAGTAGCCTTGGGGCGCAGCAGGCGTGTGTGCCCACTTTCTGCGCCCCTGAGGCACTTTGATATTACAGAAGGGGCACCTTTGCCGTATTATCGATACAGAGGCAAACATGCCCTTAGGAGGTGCACTGAAAGTGTATCAGATAGTGGTGGCGCACTGTCAGTGTGCCCCCTGTGGGCAGCCCTTTCCAGGAGTGAAAGAGGGTCCTATGGAGGCCCCAGACATCTCCCTGCAGGCAGGTGCAGTCACTCACTGCACCCTCCTAATCTAATCTAATTGATTTGTAGTGCACATGGCTAGCCGAAGGTTTCCCAGTGCTAATCTAAACCAGCAGATCATGATAACTCACCATCCTGAGAGCTGACGAGAGATAGCTATTTGACAAATAGCCATATCTTCAGTGCCTTCCAGAAGGTGGATTCAAATTCAATTTGACGCAGTTCGGGTTGCAGAGGATTCCACTGAATGGGCAATAGGTACTTAAAAGAGCGACCACCACATCTGGATCTGCGGATTTTTGTTTTTGTTGCGAGGAGAGAGGTAGCAGATCTTAGGGACTTGGCGGGATTATAAGGTTCGATGAAAGCATGTAGTCTTTGGGGTCCATTGCTTTGGAAGGCCCTGTGCATGATGCAACGAGCTGAACTGCACCCCCTGCTCTATGGGGAGCCAAAGCAGGTCAACCAAGGCCATCTCTGTGGACAGGTGCCTTGGAATTTTGAAAAGGAGGTAGGCGGACGCATTTTGGATGGTCTGTAATCTTCTCTTGACGTAGTGTGGGGATCCTAGATATAGGGAATTCCTGTAGTCCAACCAGGAGATGATCAGAGCCTGTACAATGAGTCTTCGTGACAGGGGTCGGGGCAGATGATCTAACACTTTTCTTAGTAGTCTGAGTATTGCAAAACACTTTGCTGCTTGTGTAGTGGCCTGGGGTTCATGGTAAGCATCCAACCAGATACCCAGACTTTTGTTTTTGTTTTTCGGGCTCGGTGTGTCCCAAGGCATTCTGGTCATGGGATTAACTACCTTTAAGCTTTGTTGTTACCTAAGTGCAGGAGCTCCATCTTGTCATTGTTTAACTTGAGGGATCAATTGGCCATCCAGTTAGCTACCTCCCTCAGGCAGGGGACAAGTTGTTTACAGTTGGAGCTGTGTTCTAGGGTGATAGAGATGACTAATTGTGTATTGTCTGCGCAGGAGACTATAGTCAGAGCAAAAGATTGAACTAGCTGTGCTAAAGGACGCATGTAAGGGGGATGCTAGGGGGATCTCTAATCCCTCCTGAAAGTGCAGGTCGATTGCGGCTTGCACTGTGATACACAGAGCAGCTTTTAAACAGCTGCTCCGTATTTCAGTTGAATGCACTGCCCCCAGGGCAGCTCAAGTTCGCGGCTGCCCTGGGGGCTGCGCATTCATCACAATGAGGGGCATTTTTCCTGTTTGAGGCTGGCGCATATATTTAAACGTGTGACATGGCTCAAACAAGAAAAATGTGCCCTTTTGGTAATACAGGCCCTGGCATTGATGAGCAGCTGACTTTCTTCCCTAATTTAGTGTTTCTCCCAGTTAGAGGCGTATTTTGCTCTCACCATCTTTTGATTGGATGTGTTGTAGCCATCAACAATCTATTTTTCCTTTTTGGATGTTTGTATAGGTTTTGACTTTTAGCATTCAGTGTTGGGGGGGCAAGGACCTTCCTCTTATCAATTGTGTGTTAATGCAACCTTGCTACTTTCCATCTTTCCTCTTTGTGTGTCTTTTCCTTGCTGCTTTGGGCCAACCCTAGCTCCAGGCTCCTCATCCCTGATCCTACCGACCACCCTCCTTCCACCATTTTGCCCCTCCCCCTGTTTCCTGCCCTGATTTCTGCTGGATCTCACTTGCTGCACTTGGCCCTTCCTCACTCCTCCTACCTCCCTGTGTCCTTTAGTCTCTCCCTGACTTCAGTCCTCTTGCCCCCTCTGCTCCCTGCTACTTGTTCACTTGTTCGTCTCCTCACTCCTCCTATAAAGCAATGAGTTGCAGGCTAGACCTACAAGAAGTGTGTCAATCTAGTCTTCATTTATGACTGTGGCTAGGGCTGGCTCATGCATAGAAGTTTCTGGTAGAGTCAGTTTCCCCCCTCTGCCCAGGCATATTTCTGTGTTTTTAACACGTCTCAGTAAGATTACTGTAATGGTTTCTACCTGAACATGCAGGAAAAACATCTCAACAAACTTCAGACGGTGCAGAATGCGGCGGCCAGACTTATCCTAGGCATTCCCAAGTTCCACTCGGTGGCCAACGATATGAAAACCTTCACTGGCTTCATGTAAGAAGTCGGAATAAATTTAAGGCCTGATGCATTACCTACAAGGTGCTTCACAATATAGGTCCACAGTTCATTAGGCAGTCGTTGAAATGGTACTCTCCCAACAGCCTCCTTCGCTCGTCTGGGGCCAATCTTATGATGCTTCCCAGAATCTGAAGATCTAATGCTCAGGATAGCTAGCGCCAAGACACCTTTTGGTATTCGTGCACTTAATAAATTGCTATAACATAACATTAACATAGATGATGCTGTGCATACATGTTGCATTTAATTACCCATTGGTGCCTCATTGCCTGTGTTTTCTGTATTAGTGAGTTTTGTAATTGTCAATTTGTACCCTAGGCAAAATTGTAGTCCTTCTATGTTTATAGAAAGTCCTGGTTTTTGGTTTTCAAAAATTGGTCACCATACTCGTGCAGCGTTTGTCACAACATGTTTGTTCTTCTATGTTTTTACCCACTGTTACCTCGTTCCCATGTCCATCGCACACCTTTCGTACGTGAGGCGCCTCCTCCTGTTAGACACGCCTTTGCTTATCGACCGGCACAGGATAAATGTGTCTCGGATTATCAGTCCGATGGCCGAGATGCACCCACGACTACCGACAGGTGGAGAGATGAAGAGGTGCATCTATCACCTATGTTTTGGAGGAGTCTGCTGTAGTGAAGAACCTATGGTCCTGCAAAGGCAGTAGTCAGTATTTACTTGCCATGTAAGTTCTATTGAGCATTAGGGGGTTGTGTTCTGCCCAGAGAGTATCCTAACTTTGGTTTGATTTGTGCAGCTCCAGTTGTAGCAGACTCGGGTCTCTTCTTTGTACTTCGTTGCAGTCTTCACAGATCTGAGGTTCTGGTGTCAAGGGTGTCTTTTAAATCCTAGATTTAGGGGCTGTTGGTACAAGTGGCCAATGGGCTACTAGCCCCAGCGGCTAATCAGCCCTGAGGTGACCACATCCGGGGGGGTGTGTCACCTTTTCTACCCAGAACTCTCTATTCTGCCACTTCTAAAAATGGTAGAAACCTTTCTTGACTATACAGACCAGGTAGTCCACCCTAGGGGTGTGGCTAGCCATCTGGGGGTGTACTCCCTCTTACTAACTAATTTTTCTGTTTGCCGGGTGCAAATGTGCTTGGGGGAAGGGGAGGGTGGCTTCCTTCTTTGGGAGTCAGCCTGCGTGCATATCAGAGGCGGTGCATGCTTTGAAGCTCACCGCCTTGATGTGCCACTTCACTAACCATCCTGTCAGGGAGGGAACGTTTCACCTCCTTCTTGGCCAGGCCTTTGTTTCTAACTCCTGGGAATGTTCACACTGCCTGGATGCCGGTCAGATTCCTGTCTTGGTGGCAGCAGCTGCAGGCTGCCAGTCAGGGCACAGGAAAGGCTGGGGCAATCAGGTGGGCAACATCTAAGGTAGCCACCTGGGTGCATGCCACATCAAACCCAAAATTGGAATCATGTCAGGGTGAAAAGGCACGTTGTTTGATACCAAACATGACCATATTTGGCGGTACCATAATGAAGCTGGCAACCTAGAGTGTGTCCGGGTGCCAGCTCATGTTATCCTATGGACCGCTTATCACTTTTAGTAATCCTTATTAGAAAGGGCTACTGTAGGGACATATAACCTAGCATTTATATGTCCACACCTTTAATATACTAATATACTGCACCCTGCCTCCTGGGCTTAGGAGGCCTACCTTAGAGGTGACTGACATATACTAAAGATAGTGCTTTGACCTTACCACTCATGGCGAGGGCAAAGTTGAGTTGGAGCAGTTTGCAGGGTTCCTGCAGTCTGCATTGGCAGTCCTGCTGTTATCCGTTTACTTGGGTCACTCAGGGTGGCACAATTGGTAGTTCAGGCCCTGGTGAACCATTTAATACTCATGCCCTGGGTGCCCTTGGTACCTCTTTACTAGGGACTTATAAGGGGGTTAAAGGACTTGCCAATTGGGAGTACCAGTTTGCTGCATCATGTTTTAGGGAGAGAGCACTGGCACTGGGGCCTAGTTATCAGGCTCCAGTGTACATTCAGAGTCATGAACCAGCAGCTAGTATTGCAAATGGGGCAAAAAGTGGGGTAAAACCTGCAAAAAGTTGTTTTCCTAATGGTTTACATATGAAAAATATTGGATGTGCCTTTGTGCTCACTGCACTGGTTCATACAATTTGGATTGGTTTGCAGGCACTGTACTGGTTTGTAATAAGGAACACTTGTTTGAGTAATCAGTAAACTGGTTAATGTGTAAGTCAGCTACTCGACCTGAAGGTATTGGAGCACTTTACACTTTACATGAGCCCTAATTACATTACACAAGGTCACATTCATTTTTTTTAGGCACAGGGAGATTAAGTGATTTGTCCCAGAATCACAGGATGTTGAGCTGAGACTGAAATCTGGTTCTCCAGTTTCAAAGTCAGCAGCTCTGGTCTTAACACCACAGTCTCCCGGTAAAGATCACCTGCACATTGCTGTGGCTGTTTAGTTCATTGGTGTATTCACCTTAAATACTGGTCTATGTATGACACAATGAGTTGCATTCACAATATACTGGTTTGAAGGTATACTGCATTTGTTTGTGTTCATAATAAATTGGTTCATAGGCATAAGACTGTGGTTTGCATGTATACGCTAGTGCTGTGCATGGGTAATACACTGGTCCATTAACGTATTAGCTGAGATGCATAATATATTGTTTTTTCTCCCATATTGTATTGAGGTTATTTACAGCACTGTTTAACACGCACATATTGATTTGCAATGGTAGCATATGGGTGTCAATGTTTAATGTATAGATTCATATATACATACTATATTGGTTTACTCTTGTGATGAACTGGTTTGTGTGCATAATATATTCAACCAACTATGCAGCCCATTTATTTGACAGCATTACGTGATGGTTTGCATTCTTAACGTACTGGTATACTTGCATAACTGCTTGGTTTGGTTACATAATACATTGCTTCACGCTTGTAATACACTGGTTTGTGTGTAATATATTGGTTGTAATCTACAATCTGTTGCATTGAAAGCGTTATGTGCTGGTTTGCTTGCATGCCATACTGGTTCCAATGCATAAATAACTGGTTTACATGAATATCATACTGATTCGCATGTGTAATGTATTGGTCTTAATACGTGATATATGTGTCAGAATTATATTTTGGTCCATTCATGTAATGATTTGTTTTCTGTGTGTAATTTGTTTTGTTAAAATGTTCAATGATTTTAAAGCATTACATACTGATTTACCTGCACGATGTACTGGTTCTCGTACACAACCTACTTGTTTTCATGTTCATCATATTGGTTTGCATGCATAAAGTACTGGTAGGCATGCATCATTGTATGGTTCACATGACTAACACCTTGGTTTGTATGCACAATATATCTTTTTGTAGAAATAATATACTATTTTCTGAACTCTTTATTTGCCAATCACATTGGTTAATGAACAGCAAACATTTTGGTTTGAATGGGTTTTACATGGAAGCCTGTGTTTCATGCATTAATTTGCTTGCATTATACAATGGTTTGACTGTGCAGATTTGGAGAGGTGGATACAATGACAGGGGTCACAAAGCCGTTAGAGGTTCAGTTTTCTCAAGTCCTGTGAGAAGCCTCTTCCTGTGAGGCTGAGCAGCACTTGCTTTTATCCCCTAGAGGTAAAAACTTTGGATCGTTTGCTCATGTTGTCTGTTCGCAACTGCAAGGTTATGCTTTTAAAAGTAATATTTTACACTTTAAACTGCTTTGCAATTTCCATTGGAAGATTAATTTAGCTGATTATAAATAGCATTTAAACACAATGCTGATAGCTGCCATGTTTTCAGTTTTCTCATGTGTAACATATCCATGTTTAAAAAAAAATTGTATTTACTTTTTACAATCACAACATACATAAAGGATAACAACATCTCTGTTGACTTTTCCTAAAGCATTTAAATGTCTGTGTATGTTGTGTTATATTGGTCAAGCACGCTTTGTGTGTTTCTTAGTCTGTTAGCTATGGGATGGTGCAGGTGGGAGAGGGACATCCGTGAGTCATCTGAGTGGTCGCTTCGGAGGGGGAGGATGCTATTCGTTCTCTGTGTCAGGGGTGTCCTCCAGGCAGCTCGCGTTCATGTGTGTCGTCTAGTACCTCTTCAATCAATCAATCAAGCATTTGTATAGCGCGCTACTCACCCGGAGGGTCTCAAGGCGCTAGGGGGGTCTGCTACTGTTCGAACAGCCAGGTCTTGAGTTGCTTCCTGAAGGAGAGGTGGTCTTGGGTAAGGCGGAGGTGGATGGGTAGGGAGTTCCACGTCTTGGCAGCCAGGTAGGAGAAGGATCTTCCTCCCGTTGTGGCTCTTCGGATGCGGGGGACGGCGGCGAGGGCGTGGTTGGTCGATCGTAGCTGGCGGGTGGGAGTGTAGAAGGTCAGACGGTCGTTGAGGTATCTGGGGCCTTGGTTGTGGAGAGCTTTGTGTGCGTGGGTGAGGAGTCGGAACGTGATTCTCTTGCTGACGGGGAGCCAGTGCAGGTCTCTCAGGTGTCCGGCGATGTGGCTGTGTCGGGGGATGTCCAGGATGAGTCGAGCTGAGGCGTTCTGGATGCGTTGGAGTCTTTTTGAAGTTTGGCTGTGGTTCCGGCGTAGAGGGAGTTGCCGTAGTCCAGTCGGCTGGTGACGAGGGCCTGGGTGACCGTCTTCCTGGTTTCGGTGGGGATCCACCGGAAGATCTTGCGCAGCATGCGTAGGATGTTGAAGCAAGACGAGGAGACGGCGTTGACTTGTCGGGTCATTGAGAGGGAGGAGTCCAGGATGAAGCCCAGGTTGCGTGCGTGGTCCGTTGGTTTGGGTGCGTTGCCCAGGGCAGGGGGCCACCAGGAGTCGTCCCAGGTGGAGGGTGATGATCCTAGGATGAGGACTTCCGTCTTATCTGAGTTCAGTTTCAGGCGGCTGTTCCTCATCCACTCGGCTACGTCCTTCATCCCTTCATGTAGGTTGCTTCTGGCGGTTGTGGGGTCGTTGGCTTCCAGTCTTCCTGTTACCAGTATGGTGCCTATTTGGCAGTGATTAAATCTCCGGCTATTCGTGTCTAAGGGGGTCTGTCATCTATTTTGTCTTCCACTGCTAATAGCATTCTCTCCCATTTTATAAGCCCTGTAGTGGCCTGCCACCCTTCGATTGTCCCTTTCAGGACCATTATTTTGGCTCTAGTCCATTTCTGTATATCGGCTAGCCACCTATAATCGAATATATTGGCAAATCAGAACTTCAGTCTGCCATGACGTAGACCCTGGTACCTACAAACAGGCAGAGTATGCACAAGCTGGAATCGGCAGCCTTTCCTGCTGCATCTCACTTTATCAAAAGTTAGTCACAGGGAATGAGCGCAGAGGCAGTCCGGAGCGCCAGGGCTCAACAGTCTGGTTCGTAGCAAATGGACAGTCAAAGTCTGAAAACTGAGATTCCACTGGTAGTATTTCCTCCACGTTATAGGCCTGTGGGGAAAGAAATTCCACCAGTGGATTCACTTCAAAATTTCAGCATCCCTCCAGAAATCATAGGACATCCATAACCACTCACCTTTAGATCAAGAGCCTATACTGCTGAACCACAAGGAAACTGAGGTGGTATCCACAATGCCCTTTTCATCCTTCACTTGTTATACATCAGGAAACTTCAACCACTCTCTTGCCGTTCTCTCCTTTGCCATTCACCATTTCATTTTTTTTCTCCTTTCACTGATCATTTGCTTTCCATCCTCACTTTCTGCCCCCACCCTGCTCTCTTCACCCTTGCTGTGTCCCAATTGTGCCACTTTTTCTCTACTCCCTTGCTAACCTTATTCTTTCCTCCATCTACTCCTTTATCTCACTCCTCTTCCCTGCCTTTCTCTTCTTTTCTCCCTCATGTCTCTATTTCTCTAAATGTCTTCCCCTCATTTTGTCTTTCTTTCTCTTACCCATCCCTCTTTTTGTCTCTTATATTCTGCTTCTTTTGTATCTTTTACCTTTTCAGAAACTCATCTTCCTTCTTATCTCTCTATTCCTGCCACACTACTCCGATTCTCTTATCTTCTCCTTTTCCCTTTCTTCTTTTTGCCTCTCTATCACCTTTAGTCAAACCCCTTCCCACCTCTTCTTATCTCATCTTCATTCTCCTCTCTCTCTACCTTCTACTTCTCTCACCTCACACTTCCTCATCATTTTGTCCTTTTCTCTTTCCTTACTTTGTGTGTACTTTCATCTCTTTGTGTTTGCTTTGTTCGCCCTAAGTTGGCAGGGTATGCCCAGACGTGGGTCCCTTGCTCACTTTGCCACTGGATTCAAGCTAGCCTGGCTGATGAGGGCTGTTAGCCCGAAACCGGTCCCAGGGTGCTTGTTTCCGGTCCAGGTAAGACATGGCTTGGCAGTTCAGGCTGGACTGTTCCCATGAGGCACATAACTGTGTCTGAACTGGGGTGGCAAAGTGAGCTAAAGAATGATGATGGATTCAACCCAGATCTGTGACTGGGGGTGAGTGTTTGAAAAGTTTCAGCACTCCGTTCATCATCTCTTTGTGTTTGCTTTGTACTTCTGTCTTTCCCTTGCACTCATTCCTATCCTTTTCTGTCCATCTCTTCTACATACTCCTGGGAAATCTTGTACGTATATGGTGCTCCGATATCCTGTAATGTGAAAAGCACTCTATCATATTATGGTTCGCTTCCATGTGGCTCTTTATATTGTAAAACATTCTGTTTCGGCTTTTTATAGCCTGTTAAATCCCGGGCATTGTTGTTTCACTCTTTGAATTACCATTTTAGATGCTGCCCACAGTTCACATGATGTAGACTTTATAGCTACAACTTTTGACTTGCAAAAGTTCTCAAACTTAGCAGCTATGATAATTGAAGTGATTTACTCGCATTGTGCAAGCTGTCAGATTCCTTGCAGGTGTAAGACCGGTCAATGAATTGTTGTTTGATAAAGTAGTTCAGTGGTCTTATCACTTGGCCATAGACCTGCAACACAGCATGTTTGAATTTCAAATTAACAAGCATGACTGGAGAAACTTTAACTTCCAGAGTTTCCCTAGTATACAGCTTCCAGCTATGACTCTACTAGTGCATATTCTCCACAGTGTCTTACACACCCATTTACATATATCTCCCTTGGAAAATCCTGGAGGCTCTTGAGAGGTCAATGGACCTTTTCCACCGTCGATGATTTGGAGCTGGAATAAAATATCACCATACATATATCATCGACATTTAGAAATTAAATGTTCAGTCAATAATGAGAGTTTGGAAAAGGTTTCAACACCTTTATTTGTATTAAAATATTAGTATGGTCTTTGTCATCTTTATTCAGATTAGTCGGTTTACATAAATATAGATAAAAGATTGATTAGTGACAGCTCAAACCAATACACAGTGTTCCATAAAGGAAAGAATTTTAACTTATTCTAAATTGAGCCCATGGAAAAGAGCAAGAGTGAAATTGACTTCCCATAAATAGTTGTTCTGGAAACTCAGCTGAGTTCCCTAAAGCAGCTGTAGCAACCATCGGTAATAGAATGATCTTTGCAGTAGCATTAATCAGTGCAGGGTCATTAGATAGGAGAAAAAATAGCCACCTCTAGCAGTAGCTGTCGCAACGAGCAAAGAATCAACTCTCCTTGAAGAAGAGTCTCCAGGCAAGGGAAGGAAGGTCAGAGTCTTTCGGTCGTCATGAAGACGATGCTGAAGAGTGTGAAAAGAGCAAGGCGCTCTCCCCCATTAATCATCTATCAGCAATCCGAAGGCATCACCTAATTAGCTAGGAACATTCATTAATATAAATTGTATCAAGCATTCACTCTCCAGGACCAATGGGATCTGCTCATCCGATGATGTCGCCAATCTTCCAATGCTTCTTCTTCCGATTCCCACAGTAAACATTCACGTCGATATGTGGCAAACAATGTTGCAGGACTTGTTACATCAGGGAAAGTTCTCATGAGAACCTTCTTACCTAAGTTAATGGATGCGCTATGAGCTCAGCGTGAAAACAAAGGCTTATCAGAGCTGTGGATGCAAACAAACATAAATATTCGGATTTAGCGTACATAAAATATCTAAATCATATTTATTATAACAGTCACAGTAAGTCTCATTTTATGCAAGTGAATGATCTAACGAAGTAAGGAGCTAAAAGAACACTAGGTTAGAATCAGCACATTGTTAAGCAAGTTGCTGGTGCTAGGCAAATGTACTAAATACATGTCTATTAAGCCATGAGCAAGAGTCGAGAGAAACAGGCTTTTAGGCCTTAACTAAAAGGCCACATTTAAGAATGACTGCTTAGTGTGAAAAATTTGAAACCATACATTAATTAGTAAACATTCTATGAACACGCTTAGCTCTCCATGTGATTATTATATTTTGCAGCATTTACAAGGATTCTACATGTTATATGCAATGGGCACATTTCCCCTACATGTCATTTTCTATGTGAAAACATTTCTGCAGCAATTTAAACTCATTCTAAAGTGCAATTCTAATACCGTCTGCAAGTCAACTTTTAATTTCCTTCAGTTCCCTACCTTTTGATGATTTTAATCATCTCACTATTGGGTTTCACACTTGAATTTAAGTCTAAAAAGCACTATCATCTTCAGATGAGTCTCATCTTTTTCTTTATATTCCTCTGTTATGCTGAAGGGATTTCATGTAGTCATTATTCCCTTTAGACCCATATTCTTTTCATATCTTTTTTGTTGAAAGGCGTCCTGTCTTTTGCGAATAAAATATTTACAGCTCAGAAATAGGACATAAAGGAATAAGAAGCAAAGTCCTATTATTAATATTCGCATTAGTATTGCCTTTGGTATTCCCCTTCCAGGCATTGAAAACCAATTTCCTATTGTGCTCAAACCTTTCCTGAAATTCTCATATAAACTTGGTATTTCCAAATCATGTAATTCAGGTTCTAAACCTGATATGTTCCTCACAAAACTTTCTATCAGCTTGCTTTCATCTGGTATGTACGCACAGCAGTGGGTTCGTTTTAGCATGTGACAGACTCCTCCCTTTTCTGCGAGAAGGATGTTTAAAGCAAGATGGTCTTGCAAAACCATAGACCTTATAGCAATTAGTTCAGTGCTAACTATTAGTAAAGCTCCTGATGTGCTTGTCGCCAATTTGTCAACCACGGTAGCTAACTTTCTGATCTTTTCATCATTTAGTATGATTACCAGTGGTGGCATCACTGCTTCGAATATGTCTCCTATCCTACCAAAGAAGCTCCTGTCTCTGTGTTGCGTTTTTATCTACATGATGGTGCTAAAGTTAATGCTTCTATGCTTTTAACGTGGTAAAGTTTTGGAATTAGTATGCCTAAATAACAGGTTCTTCCCAATCAGTAGGCAACAAGAAGTAAGCATTCTGTCCACATATATAGCATACCTCTGGTATTGCATTTTTGTCTCCCTGTAAGATCTGCCATGACCCTCCCATTAACTCAAATGTGTGTTCGCTAATGCCTACATGTCTGGTTCTTCTTTGTGTCTTTCTTTTATGAAAGCAGATTTTTCTCTTGTGTTGGCTGTCTTGTCTGAGTTTTAGATAGACCAATTTCTTTCTAAAAAACTTTTTTCTTTCTTTCTTACATTCTCTAGAACGTCTCCCTTTCTGTCTGTGGTTTTTGTCATGTTCATGTACCTCTCTTCTAAAGCCATAATGTAAGCTTTCGCTTCAGGTCGCATTAAGCAGGATAAATTGTTCTTGTAAGCTTTTACACTATCTATGGGCAAATGTGTAAAGAAGTAATACCAAGCAGTATCCATAGTCTTTGTTTGCAGGAGTAAATTCATGCTTTCTATTAAAGGCATTCTCAATAGCACTAGATCATAGTTTGAGTAAAAATATTCAAAATGTCCTTGTCTGTATCTAGTGAAAGCAAAATATTACAGGAGATTGCATAAGACAAAGGAATGTGATAATAAGTGACTTCTTCAGAAACAGAAGTCGGCAAGTGTGCACAAACATAACAATCCTTTACATCTAAAGCATTAGTGTATTCTTGTACTAATCTAGAATATACATTAGTGGAGTAATCATCTTTCTTATAACTCACAAATGTTTTAGTAGGAAAGTTAGCCTTATAATGTCGTGATTGTGTATTTGTGATATTGGTACTAGTGGGCTCTAAATCAGGGGTTAGGAAGAAACCAACTAATACAATGGTGACTATGATAGCTGTTATAACAAAAACCACACATATGAATGATTTACACTTATTTCTAATGCAACACATCTTTCTGAGTAAGTAATTGTTTTATAGGAATTAGAAAGCAATCTTCTTTAAGCCCTAGAGTTCTTGGTTTTTTTTCTTCTTTTTTTCTTTCAGTTCTTTGATGCAATTCCCTAATAGACAATCCTTAACCCTACTCCGTGTTCTTCTGTTATCCCTATTGTTCTGTAACGTTCTTCTCAGACCTAGGTTAGTCTTCTGTAAAACTAATAACTAAAACAATAAACATCTAATAGGCACAGTTTATAGTTCTTCTTTTGACTTTTGTTTCACTTTTAACTTTGAAGGGATTTGTAAATAACAATGTCTCTATTTCAGGGGGGTTCTAATAGTTCAAGATTCACGTCGCATAAATCTTCCAGATTCAACATTTAGCGATGTATTTGCATAGTAAGACCATTCAGGTGCAGAGTACCTTCGGCAAGGTACTAGAGTTCCTCTGGATCTTCTGAGAACTTGATGATTCGGATCAAGAGAGTTTTCATCCTCTGTCTCACTCTCTTCTGGCACTGTTTCTGAAATTCGTGCTATTGACGAGCTTTTCTTTAGCCTTTCTTTCTCAGGGCTCTTTGGCCACTCTGCTTGTCACATATTCTTTTTGTTCCTGAGCTGGTGCCTTCTCCAGGATCTTGTTCTTCTCCTTGTTCAGTCTCACAGATACTCTCAGCATGTGATTCAGTCTCAGCTAAATTCATAACTGAGACCTCAATGCCAATTTGTGTTATTTTGGGCACTTGTACTTGTCTTCTTATTTGCTGATCTTCACCCCTCCCTTCTCTCTGCACTTCCCTTTGCACTTTTCCTTGTGCCTCTTCGGGTGCTGGTGCTGCAGGTCTAGGTGGTCTCTTGACTGGTGACGCGACCACTAGTGCTCTTCTCTCGCTTTCTCTACATTACTCACTCTCTTGGTGTGTGAGGCATGAATCCAGTGAGGAATCCCAGCACATTTAACAGCAGAGTTCGTCATCAGTATGATTTGGTAGGGGCCTTTCCATCTGGGTTCAAGACAAATCTTCCGAATGTGCTTCTTCATTATGACCCAATCATCAGGATTAAGGTCATGGCACTTTTCTTGACGAAGGTCTCATATAGCAGCGATACCTGATGAGAGACTGAATGAACCACATCAGTGAGTGCCTTGCAGTAGTCCAAAAAAATATCATCTGTGAAGTTCACTTAGGCATTTGTGGGAATAACTGGTAATCTCATGGCCCCTCCCATGACAAACTAAAGTGGAGACAATACTGTCTTCCTGACTGGAATACTTCGGACACTCATCAACACCAATGGTAATGCATCTGGCCATTTCAGTGGGGTTGAAGCACATACCTTTCCCAGTCTAGATTTTATAGTTCCATTCATCTGCTCAACTATGCCTGATGCTTCTGGTATGTAACTGCAATGTAGTTTTTGTTCAATTTGCAATGCAGCACATAACATGTTCATCACTTCGTTATTGAAGTGTGTTCCTCTATGTGACTCAAGAAGGACTAGCATCCCGAATCTTGGTATGATTTTTCTTAATAACAGTTTAGCTACTGTGAGACTGTCATTTCTCCTCATTGGGTAGTCTTCCACCCATCTTAAGAATATACAGATGATCACCAGGCTGTATCGCAACCCGTTGTGCACAGACATCTCAATAAAATCCATCTGTAGTCTGTTAAAGGGGCCATGAGATCTCCCTATGTGTGTTCTTCTAACATGTCTTCCTTCCTACATTCAGCTGGTGACACCTTCTGCAGTTTCATCAGCAATCATTCGAAACCTAGGGTTAAACCAACTTTGTCAGAAGAGTCTCACCATGGCATCTCTCCCTAAGTGTGTATACCCCTGGTAATACCTTGTCATTGGGAACAACAAGCTATCTGGCAACACTGGCCTTCCATCAGCTGGCATCCATAGGTCATTAGCATTCTTTGTGCATCCTGATCTTATCTACCCATTTTGCTCTGCATCAGACACACTTTCCTGCACTCTTTTTTAGTTCGTCCCATGTATCAGTTATATCCATCATTGCAAAAGCACTTTCTTCCTCAGATTAGTTTGTGAAACCTCCATTACATGTGCATGCTAGCAGAGCACAATACCTGGCTACGGAGTCAACGTATCTGTTGCCCAGCAATTCTTTAGGTAACTGTAAAGCCTCTAGCAAATCCTTTACATTTTGTCCATTCCGGATCAGGGTTCCTGTGGATGTCAAAAACCCTCACTGCATCCATAATTGCCCAAAGTCGTGGACTATACAAAACTCTTATTGGCTATCAGTAAAGATGGTGACTCTCATTTGGGCAGTTAAACTGCAAGCTCTAGTGAGGGCAATTAACTCAGCAACCTGTGCCAAGAAAACAGATTGAAGCCAGGAAACGTTTTTCACATCATTTATGGAGCACACAGCATATGCTGTTCTTAATTTGCATTCATTATCGCTTAGGCATAAACCATCGACTAATAGGACATGATCTGGCTCATTTAGTGGTTCATCCTTAATATCGGGTCTGGGTTTAGTACATAACTCAGTGACACCTAGGTAATCATGATCAAACTCTTCACATTTGTCATTTTCTTCTGTTACAGGCATCAGAGTAGGAACATTCAGTACATTGCAACATTTGATCATAACATTGTCAGAGGCAAGAAGAGTCTGCTCATACTCAGTGAGCCTTCTGTGGGTAAGATACTGGGTTTTTGTTTTGGTCAACAGTAGCTCTACTGAGTGTGGGGCCATGACAGTTAATGGGTGTCCCATCACTATGTTCTCACTCTTTTCCAGACTAGTACTCATCGTGGCTACTGCCTTCAAACAGCCGGGGAGTCCTGACACCACAGGGTCAAGGGTGGTAGAGAAATATGCCACAGGTCTTTGGGCTCCTCCAAGTATATTTGTCAAAACTGAGAGTGCACACCCATCTCTTTCACTGCAAAATGGAGTGAACTCTTTTGTATAATCTGGCATTCCCAGAGCTGGGGCACGACACAATTTCTTTTTCAGCTCTAGGAACACTTTGGTGCATTTGTTGTTCCAATGGAGCAGATCGGACACATCTTGATGTGTCAGCATCAGTAGGGGCTTTGCTGTCAAGGAAAGGTTTGGTATCCATAGTCTACAGTAGTCAACCAGTCCCAGAAACATCCTAAGCTCTCTTTGCGTTTGTGGTGGATTCATCTGCAAGATGGCTTCCACTCTTTCTGGTGACCCTTTCCTGACTCCCTTTGTAATTATGTGTCCCAGATGTTGCACTTCTCTCTGACAGTACTGCAGCTTACCTCGAGACACTTTGTGTCCATTTTCTGCCAGGTGATTCAGAAATGCAATGGTGTCGTGCTTATAGGCATCACGTGTAGCTGAAGCAACCAACAAATCGTCAATATATTGTACAAGGGTAGACTTGTAAAGCATCTGCAGGGACTCAAGCTTTTTCTTTAGAATTTGGTTAAATATAGAGGTATTCTCTGTATACCATTTATGAATGCGACACATGACTGTCTTCTGCTGGAAGACAAAGGAGAATAAAAACTGGCTATCTTCGTGCAAAGGCACTGAAAAGAAAGCCTGACATAAATCAATGACCGTTAACCACTCTGCAGGACATGGAATTTAAAAAAGCACTGTAGCGGGATTTGGCACTGTGTGACAACAAGGGACCACTATTTCATTGATCCGCCTCATGTCCTGTACAATCCTATGCTTCCCATTTCGCTTTTGGATACCCATTATGGGTGAATTGCATGGGCTTCAAATCAACTCTTTCAGTAGGCCTTTCTGAAGCATATCTTCAATCAATCACTGGTTGTATTCCTGCAACAGCCTCTGGGGACAAAGGATAGGGTAGTGTTCTTGGGAAGACAGCATTTGGCCTTATTTTGACTCGGACTGGTTCTATACCTGTTTAAGTCTGATGTCTTTCCCTGTAAAGATCCAGACCTCAGCATTTACAGTAGAGGCAAATCAGAAATAGTCAGTAGAGGAAACATCCCTATCTCAGCATTTTGTTTAATCAATTTGAAGTCAGCATCCTCATGTCAGCATCCTCATCATGAGTCTGGAATGCAACGCCATCCGGTGTGCAGTATATTGTGCAATTTAACTTGCGCAACAAATATCTTCCTAAAAGATTCACTGGGCTAGAATCACAAATTACAAATTGGTGTTTTTATTCAAATGACCCTATTTTTACTGGAACTTCTTTTGAGATCAGATTTGAAGTTTGTTTATTTGTAACACCAACTACTTGGATCGTTTTTCCTGAGAGAGACAAGTCTGGAACTTCCACTGTTCTAATTGTGGATCTAGTAGCTCCTGTGTCAATCAGAAATGATAGGGCGTAACCATAAACATTTGCATCTACAAATGGGCCACTTTGGACTACCTCTAAGACTGCGTCAAGTACACAATCTTCTTCCTCTCGCAGGCACCATCATTGGGAATTATCAGAAATGAATTTATCAGCTTCAAACAATGGAAATTGCCCCAACACATTTTGATTCTAATTTTGAAATTGTGGCATTGCATTTTGGAATTGTGTTGCATTAAACTTTGGCATCTGAATTAAATTCATTCTAGGATTCCCCATTTACATAAGAGCTACGGGCACCATTTGGGCTTGATTCTGCATAGGAGTCTGCATTCGCTGTGCAGGCATTCTTTGACCTGTCATACCTTGGAAATTTTCCATTAACCCAACAGTATTTTCAGGATTAAATCGACATTCTTGTTTCCAATGCCCCACCTGATTACAAATGTGACAAATGGTAACTTTTCTCATGGCAGCAATATCTGTCCCAGATTCCACACCTGCGGGAACACCTCTGCCTCTCTCCTGGCGCATTTGCATCCCATTCTGATTTCCTGCAAAACCAGCCTGTGGAGTAACCACTCCCTGCATCTTTCCATCATTTCCTACAAATTAAGGGTTCTGAAAACCTTTCTGAACCAATCTTGTTTGAGCCAACATGAATTTCTTCTTTATTTTTCTCTGCTTCATGTCCATTTAAGCACTGCAATACTTTGCATAATGCAAGATCTCAATGTAATGTGTGCACTAATTTCAGGTTTTAAACCTAAGACGAACTGTGACACCAAAATTCCGTTATCCTTCTCTTCAGAATACTCACATCCACTGCGCTGTTTGAACACTTGCAATAACCTGTCATAATACTCATGAATTGTGTCTTTCGACTCCTAAGTAGTTCTCTTAATCTTTAGCCAGAGTCTCTGGGAGGTATTTCTCCTTTCAAAAAGGTTATTACAGCTCATATTTCTCCATCACCACTGGCTCCTCTCTTTCTCTGGGGTTCTGCTTTCGGTCACTGTACTGCTACCTTAAATTCTGCCCATAAATCAGCTAGAACCACAATGTCAAGAAATGTATCCAAGTCTCTCCACAAAACTTTTAAAACTTTATAAACCTCTCCACCTGAGCATACCACTGGCTTGTCACTCAGTTTTGGGAAATTGTTCATGAATGCAGTCAAATCACCCTTATTCCATGGAACATGTACATAGGTACCTCCAACTACTTCACTCAATGGATATGCCGCTGTCTAGCCCAACTCATCCTGTTTCCCCTCTGCTTCCCTCTTTTTCTTCTCCTGTTTCTTTGCCCACCTAAGCTCCAACTTCTCTACATCCTTCCATTTGCATATCCAGTTTGACATATTAAAATAACCCTTTTTGACAGGTAAAAACCTCCCTTTTGAATATTAGTCCGAGTGCATAGTATTTAAAAGCGGGAGGTGTATAAAGTTAATATTACCTTTTCCCGAAAGCGACATGACCCGAAAAGCTATTTTCAATGTGGCAGGCCCAGTGTTAGGAGGGTCTACAGAACGGGCATAAGAAGGGAGATGCCTCCTACCCCAGGAAGGCATTCACTGTTGGGTTCTATGTGGGGGTGGCTAGTGTAGCACTAGGCATATATTATTCCCAGTAGGAAAGGGTACAGCATGCCTCAGTGTCCCTTTGTTTGGAAGTGGACCTAGAAGGTAAACTGGTAATCCCAGAGAGTTCTAAGAAGTACTTCTAGAGGGTCTCAGAGCATGGGGTCCATGTCACTGCTCTGCTGGATACCGGTGCCAGCCTGACCCTGGTGGCGGAAAGGCTGGTCACCCCAGAACAGTATCTGCAAGGAGAAGACTATAGGGTGAGGAATGTCAATGGAGGGGAGTCTGACCACCCTGTGGCCATGGTCTCCTTAGATTGTGAGAGGGTACTTGCCCAGAGAAAGTTAACTGTCTGTCGCCCTGATGCCCATAGACTGCATCCTTGAAGGATGCAGACAAGAAAAGGGTCAATAGTGGCGAACACTCAGGGTGCTCCAAAACACAAATTTCTGGAGGCACTGACCATAAGTGAATGGTACAGAGGCCCAGTAGAAGAGTAAGGGGGTGGAGGGGAATGTC
The DNA here is from genome assembly GCA_963921515.1 of Calotriton arnoldi. Classification (NCBI taxonomy): domain Eukaryota; kingdom Metazoa; phylum Chordata; class Amphibia; order Caudata; family Salamandridae; genus Calotriton; species Calotriton arnoldi. The sequence continues at coordinate 891,136 of CAWUFW010004108.1, forward strand.
CTTCCACAGTGGGAGAACCATAGGGACAAGGATTACCTACTCTCACAGGAGAGGGCCCCAAGACTGGCACTGGTGAGGCTAATTCTGGTGTGGAGGTGCTGCCTGCTCTGTGACTTCGACAGGAGACCTGGGACATGCCAACTCCTACAAGACACAGGCAGAGTATGTCACCCTTGTGGGGGACTGTGTGTCCACCCTAGAAGTTCTGGTCTGCTAGGCACCTGTTCAGTTTCGGAGTACCGAGCTTGGGATGAGGAGCCAGTCTTAGGGTGTCAACCCTGGGATGGTGGGAGTAAGATTAGAACGCAAAAAATCCATAGATGATGGATCAAAAGAACCTAGCCAGGGAGAGATTTGGGCTTTGTCCTAATTTGGGTGCGCCACCACAGAAAAGAAAAATTTCTTTTCTTGAGTCCCCTCACTCACCCAGGGTTGCCCCTAGGTGACATGCTTCATCATTGTGGCCTTCCCAAGCATCTACTGCGTGGGGCGTGCTGCGACTTGCGGGAATTACGTAGAAGCACTTGTTGTGTGAATCTATGTGTAGTGCAGTGTATGGGGGGGGAGTGGTGTTTGTGCTAGTTAAAAGTACCTAACTAGTAAGCTAAAAAAATTATTCCTGCTCCTAGTTGGTAGGATAAAAGGGGTAAATAAAAGGAAAAACAACTGTTATGTGGTTATGATTCCTAATATTCCGTCGACATGTTTCGAGGTGTCCCCTACACCTCTTCCTCAGGACAGCATGGGGACCAGCCCCATGTGTACCACTCCGTGCAAAACCTAAAATAAAGGTGAAAAAAGGAATGTAGAGTGCACACCTATTGTATGCACATTTCTGTCATACATACGGTTAACGCTGTACCCGTAGTATCTGTATTGAGGGAGAGAAATAGATAGCAAATTAACATATACTGCCTGCCCCAGTGGGCAGGTTATGGTCTTGCGCAGCGCCTGATCAATGTCGTTGGTGCCTCTAAAATTTAAACAATTATAAGTGCTCTGGTGCTCCTAAAAATAAACAGCGGTTAGTGCTTGAATAGTGTGTTGAATTCACACTTGATGTCCCTGTTCAAAGGAACTTGTTGAAACCATATTAAAAACATCGTAAATACACTCACTTCACTGGACATACTTGTTGACACACATAACATGAAACATATAACACTGTACCAAGTTGTGTATAAACGTACTTAGTAGCAGTAATATGCCCCATGGTCTGCCTGGGTGGAGGGGCCTGTAGAACCCTGTGGGGTTAAAATGGGAAAGGTATTATATCCAAAAGGGCGGGGTAGCATTACTCGAACTCCGGAGGTCCGAAATGCGGGACAAATAAACAAACAAAAATGCAATTTCCTGTTTAAAAATGCAAGTTTCTGTTTAAGAAGGGGAGGGGGAGGGGTTCTTACTGTGCTCGGCAGCCCTCCGTCAGTTTGACCTGTAAGTCCCAGGCTTCGACCGCATCTTAGCGTGTCTGTGCCTCGGCGTTAGCGGAATGGCGCCCGCGACGTGCCAATAGAAATGGCTTCTATTAACAACGTGCACTAGTCTTTTTTGACACGAGACCATGACTCTGCTTTCTTTCTACCCGACTACATAAACAACACCGAGGCACAGACACGCTAAGATGCGGTCGAAGCCTGGGACTTACAGGTCAAACTGACGGAGGGCTGCCGAGCACAGTAAGAACCCCTCCCCCCCTCCCCTTCTTAAACAGAAACTTGCATTTTTAAACAGGAAATTGCATTTTTGTTTGTTTATTTGTCCCGCATTTCGGACCTCCGGAGTTCGAGTAATGCTACCCCGCCCTTTTGGATATAATACCTTTCCCATTTTAACCCCACAGGGTTCTACAGGCCCCTCCACCCAGGCAGACCATGGGGCATATTACTGCTACTAAGTACGTTTATACACAACTTGGTACAGTGTTATATGTTTCATGTTATGTGTGTCAACAAGTATGTCCAGTGAAGTGAGTGTATTTACGATGTTTTTAATATGGTTTCAACAAGTTCCTTTGAACAGGGACATCAAGTGTGAATTCAACACACTATTCAAGCACTAACCGCTGTTTATTTTTAGGAGCACCAGAGCACTTATAATTGTTTAAATTTTAGAGGCACCAACGACATTGATCAGGCGCTGCGCAAGACTATAACCTGCCCACTGGGGCAGGCAGTATATGTTAATTTGCTATCTATTTCTCTCCCTCAATACAGATACTACGGGTACAGCGTTAACCGTATGTATGACAGAAATGTGCATACAATAGGTGTGCACTCTACATTCCTTTTTCACCTTTATTTTAGGTTTTGCACGGAGTGGTACACATGGGGCTGGTCCCCATGCTGTCCTGAGGAAGAGGTGTAGGGGACACCTCGAAACATGTCGACGGAATATTAGGAATCATAACCACATAACAGTTGTTTTTCCTTTTATTTACCCCTTTTTATCCTACCAACTAGGAGCAGGAATAATTTTTTTTAGCTTACTAGTTAGGTACTTTTAACTAGCACAAACACCACTCCCCCCCCATACACTGCACTACACATAGATTCACACAACAAGTGCTTCTACGTAATTCCCGCAAGTCGCAGCACGCCCCACGCAGTAGATGCTTGGGAAGGCCACAATGATGAAGCATGGAGCATATTACTGCTACTAACTAAGTACGTTTATACACAACTTGGTACAGTGTTATATGTTTCATGTTATGTGTGTTAATAAGTATGTCCAGTGAAGTGAGTGTATTTACGATGTTTTTAATATGGTTTCAACAAGTTCCTTTGAACAGGGACATCAAGTGTGAATTCAACACACTATTCAAGCACTAACCGCTGTTTATTTTTAGGAGCACCAGAGCATTTATAATTGTTTAAATTTTAGAGGCACCAACGACATTGATCAGGCGCTGCGCAAGACCATAACCTGCCCACTGGGGCAGGCAGTATATGTTAATTTGCTATCTATTTCTCTCCCTCAATACAGATACTACGGGTACAGCGTTAACCGTATGTATGACAGAAATGTGCATACAATAGGTGTGCACTCTACATTCCTTTTTTCACCTTTATTTTAGGTTTTGCATGGAGTGGTACACATGGGGCTGGTCCCCATGCTGTCCTAAGGAAGAGGTGTAGGGGACACCTCGAAACATGTCGACGGAATATTAGGAATCATAACCACATAACAGTTGTTTTTCCTTTTATTTACCCCTTTTTATCCTACCAACTAGGAGCAGGAATACATTTTTTTAGCTTACTAGTTAGGTACTTTTAACTAGCACAAACACCACTCCCCCCACCCATACACTGCACTACACATAGATTCACACAACAAGTGCTCCTACGTAATTCCCGCAAGTCGCAGCACGCCCCAAGCAGTAGATGCTTGGGAAGGCCCCAATGATGAAGCATGTCACCTAGGGGCAACCCTGGGTGAGTGAGGGGACTCAAGAAAAGAAATTTTTCTTTTCTGTGGTGGCGCGCCCAAATTAGGACAAAGCCCAAATCTCTCCCTGGCTAGGTTCTTATGATCCATCATCTATGGATTTTTTGCGTTGTACTTTGAACATACAGGAGGTAGAACCTAGCCCCGATCCTCCTTTTTGATGAAGGGAGTAAGATGAGAACAAGGGGGCCTGCTTCCTGAAGTTGTAGCTCCCACTCTGAGAAACCTAAGAGGTTCTAGGGACCACAAGAACAAGTGGGCAACTCCCTGCCAGCTCAATGGCTGGAAGTGAGGCCTACCCCAAGCACAGGATAAGAAGCATCTACATGTCAGTGGCTAGCCAGTGGCCTGGCTTCTGACACTGACCACTGTTAATGTGCTCTGTTGGTTGTAGCCTTTACGGATAGTTGTCTCACAGGTGGGGTCTAGAGGTGAAGAGTGGGTTTCCCCAGGGACTGGGTTAGTGGCTGGGGTCGATGTTGACCAAGGGGACATGTAGGTTCAGAGTGGCATAGAACAGACAAGTGCCACTGCATAGGGAGCAATTTGTCCTCGTTCTATTGTGTGAGCATTGAAGGTCGTCAAGAGATTGATTAGTGTACCATAGTTATTGCCTGAGGAAGACCTCTGCAAGCAATCCACCATTTTTTGTATGGTCACCCCAAATTACTTGCCTTTTTCTGGAACCTATTTTTGCTGGCCTTAGAACTCTTTGCATTTTACCCCTGCTAAACAGGAGTAAGGTGCATGAGCTCCCCCTTTAAACACAGTTACATTGGCTTATCCATAATTAATTTACTTATCTTGCCCATAAGGTCCTAGCAAGTGGTATAAAAAATGTACACTGGGGCTGGAAGTGAAATGTCACTTGTGAACTGCAGCACCTTTTGTGCTATCTACTACAGTGGCAGTGAAAACATGGCTTCAGGCCTACTCTATGTAGCCTGACAGCAGCAGCTTAAACCCTGCTGCTCAGACCTGTTAAATCACAATTTTGACAGGTAGGAAAACCTGTTTTAAAATATTAATTAAATAAGTCACCTCTAAGCACATCTTGCTGCTTACAACTAAGGGTGCATAATATTTTAGAGTGGAACATTTGTATTGTATTGTATTGTATCATAGATTTATATAGCGCAAAAAACTGTCACCCTGCGGGTATCCTAGCGCTGCGACTTACCAAGTTGTCACTAGGCAGAACAAATAGTCTGTACGCTGATTTAGAGAGCTCATATTACTCATCCCTAGGGAAGAGCCAAGTCTTTAGGCTTTTTCTAAATGAGAGCAGCAAGTTAGTTTGTCTGATATGCAGGGGGAGATCATTCCAGTGTCGTGAAGCTGCTATACCAAATGCTCTGCCACCCATCCTAGTCTTCTTGAATCTAGCAGTAGTTACCAGACTTGCACTGGAAGAACGAAGATTTCTCCCAGGATTGTACCAGGTGAGTTTCTCCTGCATGGAAATTGGACCCAAACCATGCACTGCCCTGAACACAATGCAGAGAGATTTAAATTGAATTCTCTCCTTAATGGGTAGCCAATGGAGGTCCTTTAATGCTGCCGTCGTTGAAGACCTGCGCTGCCTATTTAGCGCCAGTTTAGCTGCTATGGACTGGATCCTCTGCAGCTTCAATAGCACCGAGTGTGGTGCTCCCAAATACAAAGAGTTGCAGTAGTCCAGTCTACTTAAAGTTATACTCCTCACTAATAAGGGTCTGGTAGCACTAGGCAGTAGTGGGAGAATCTGGCGTAATGCTCTTAAGAGTGAGAAGCAAGTACTAACTATTTTATTGGCTTGTGACTCCATTTGGAGGTTGTCATCCATTAAAACCCCCAGATTGTGTACTGTTCTTACTTGAACCAGTGGTTTGTCCGAAGGGGTAAATCTGAACTCAGACGGCAGAGGCCGCATCATTTTGGCAGAGGAACAATATACAACCTCCGTCTTTCCTTCATTAAATTGTAGGGCATTTGTCCTGAGCCAGTTGGAGGTTTGACACATGCACTCCTGAAATGTTTCTATGGATACCGCTTGATTTCCCTCCATGGAAAACACCAATTGTGTGTCGTCCGCATAATTGACTAGATCTATTCCAAAAGATCTAATAATGGGGATCAGGGGGCGTAAGTAGATGTTGAATAGAATAGGGCTTATTGCCGAGCCCTGTGGCACCCCGTGACACACAGGTGTTTTTGGAGATGTAAACGGTGAGATGGTCACTACCTGTTGTCTGCCCGTCAAATATGATTGCAGCCACTTCAGTGCCTGTCCTCTCACTCCTATATTCTCTAATCTTTCAAGCAGTATCTTATGGTTCACCGTGTCGAATGCGGCCGACATGTCTAGTAGCACTAGTACAGAAGAATTACCATTGTCGGTACGCATTCTCAGGTTGTCCAATACAGTCACCAGGGCTGTTTCAGTTCTGTGCCCTGGTCGAAACCCAAATTGGTCCTTATCTAGTAGATGGTTTTCTTCTAAATATGAGGACAGAGATTTACTAACTGCCCTCTCCAGGATTTTTACTGGGTATGGTAGGAGAGATATCGGTCTAAAGCTCATTGGGCTTTTAGGATCCAGAGACGGTTTCTTAAGCAGCGGAGTCACCACTGCCTGCTTCCAAGCTACAGGAACAATTGTGACATTAGAAATGGCATGTTACCCCAGTGACAAACCCAAAACAACATTGCCACTGGCCAGGCTGTAATTGGAACACAGGAAAAGTGGAAGTATATATTATACAATTTAACCTGTAACTTTTGACCTGTTCCAGCTAGAAACTCCATTCAATGACTTATTTTTATATTTTGAAAAATTCAATCCAATGGTGAAATCAGATTTGTATTAAGTATCTACGAAATATCAGTTTTAGAAACTAAGGGCCAGATGTAGGTAGACAAATTGCAATCGCAAACGCAGAAATTCGCAGAATTTCCACGTTTGCGATCGCAAATGACCCATGTGAAATGTAGAGACAGAAAAACCTAATCGCAAAATAAAGAATCGCTAAAAATAAAGGAAAACAGTTAGAGATTCTTTATTTAGCGAATATGCCACACCGACTCTCTATTTTGCGATTCGCTAAATAAGAAATCTCAATACAAATTCGCAAACCAATGTACCAAAAATCGCAAATTGCGATTATTTGAAAAATTGCTATTTTGGAGTTGCAAATTAACACTGACTCAAAGCAGGTGGTAACCAGGTGCACTGCATATAAACAGCCCCAGAATGCATCTGCGTGAACACAATGGCGGCCCTCTATGTCATTGCAAGGCGGATGCGGATGCAAACAGCAGCACTGAGGATCTGGAGACGACAGGAACGCGTATACAGAGTGCGCATTACACTATTCCAACTCACAGAGGCAGAAATCCATGAGAGGTACAGGCTTCACCCCACCACCATCCTAGACCTGATACGTGACCTTCACCCAATCCTGGAGCACCAGACACCAAGGGTGCACGCAATACCACCACATGTACAGGTCCTTTGTTGCCTGCACCTACTTGCATCAGGTAGTTACCAGGGGGTTATAGCTGTGGCTGGTGGTGTCTCACAAAGTTGCCTGTTGCTTTTTCAACACATTCCTGGATGCCATGATGCAAAGAATGCACCACTATATCCGGTTCCCCAGCACACAGACGGAACTGCATAAGACAAAGATGGATTTTTATCAGAAGGCACAGTTCCCACATGTTATAGGGTGCATTGATGGGACACATATTCCAATCTGCCCCCCCTCTGCTACTGAGTACATATATCGGAACCGTAAATCAACACATTCAATCAACGTACAGGTCATTTGTGGTGCGTCTCACATCATCACCGATATTGTAGCAAAATTTCCAGGGAGCACGCATGATTCCTACATTTTCAGGAACAGTGGGATCTATACACGTCTGGCTGGGGGTGAATTTGGAGAAGGATACCTGCTAGGTAAATCAATGTGACACACCCTGATGTATACCTTGGATGTATCTGTTGCTGACTGTGAATAATGTTTCTTCCTTTACCACTTAGGTGATAGCGCATATGCGGTGCGGGCATTTATCCTGACTCCATACCTCAACCCATCTACCCTAAGTGAGAGTAGATTTAATGTGGCCCATAAATCAACGCGGAATGTGGTGGAGCGTACATTTGGACTCCTGAAAAACAGGTTCCGCTGCCTCCACAAAAGTGGAGGTGCACGGCAGTACCGCCCTCTGATCTGCTGCAAAATAATAGCAACATGTGCCATGCTTCATAACCTGGCCACAAAGAAGGGAACACCCGTGGAACTCACTGAATCAGAGGATGAGGATGAGGAATGTCCACAGCCACTGCACCGCGCAGCAGGTGTGGTAGCAGCGCCAGATGGGAGAGACAGATGGGCAGAGATCACACGCAACTATTTCTGAGTAAGTAATGAGACAAAGCGAGTAATTGCAATTGTGTAACGGTGTTTTATTGACCTTACATCAGGCAATAGGAATGCACACCGCCGCACCATATTGGCCTCTCAGTGCCTCAACAATCCCAGCATGGCATTGATACACTGCATGCTCATTGTCATCCCTTATCATTTGGTTACATGGGTTACTTCACCCATCTCCCAATGTCAGCTGAAGCATGGTTTCATTTCCTGCGGCCACGCACAGCACTGCTCCGCTCACTTTGCACACTGCCCTCCCTAGAGGACTGTCCTGTGGCTGGACCTTGCCTTGCACTGCGCCTCCTGGACTCTGCAATTGGTGGAGTGATGCTGCTGCAGCTTGTTACCTCCTCACTTCACCACCATCCCCAGACCCTGTGGCAGCGATGTGTGTTGTCTGGAGCACTTCTAACGCAGTGGTGACAGTAACCAACCCCCTAGCGACATCCTGGTTCCAGTGGGCCATTTCCAACTGCATGGCCACTGAGCTTCTGCTAAGGACAGAGGTGGCATTGCATAGTCGGTGTACCGCCTTTGTGTACCCTTCCATGCGCTGTTTGTCCCTGCGCCTTGCCCCACGTTCAACGTCCATTTTGCTGCACAACAGCCTTACAGCCACAGCCATGTCCCGCATGCCCTATGCAACGGTGTTGTTCAGACCATTTATGCCCTCCTTCATGTCCCTCATATGTTTGTTCATGGCCACCATCTGACGTTGCATTGACCGCATTGTCTTCCCTTGCAGCCGCTGCACCTTCAACATGTTTCCCTCCAGACCTGCAAATACACTGGAATCTTCACCCTGTGCATTTGGACTGTGTGCCCTTGGTCTGCGTCATCGAGCACTTGTGTGGCAACGCTCCATGGGTGACTGTGTCTCTGGAGTCTGTTATGCCTCTTCCTGCATGGTCTGTGGGGCTCCCGTGCTCGCCTCCTCTTACCCCTCCATCTCCTGAAGGCTACCCACTGTGTACCTCCTGGGTCTCGGTGGTGGTGGGACATCTGCGGGTGACAGGGTCTCTTCCTCCTGATTGTCGTGTCCCCTAGGTGCCTCTTCTGACTCCCTCGCAGCAGTCTGGGGTGTATGTTCGCCTGTGGGTACAGAATGTCAATTTACTGACTTGCCTTGCAGCATTTGTGTTTCATTAAATTACATGAATGCCATTCAAACTAACAGTCCCCAGCTTGCTTATTTACTGATATGGGTCACATGCACTTAGGTTCAGTGGACTCACTGGTATGCTATGTGTTAATTAGGACTACATCTCCCAAGATGCATTGCTGTTTGTTGGCAAATCATGGACTGGAGTGAGATTCATACTTGCTCATTGGGGATTGGGGAGGGAGGGGGGCACACCATGCTGTGCATGCATCTTACCTTGTCTGTTGTTTCCTCTGGCTGAGCTGTCCGCGTCTCCAATGCCAATGATGGTCTCAAGCTGGAGGGTGGACTCCACCAATTCTTCCAGGGGTGTTGTTTCTGGCGCAGGGGATGTTCCGCCACCTGTCTGATTAGCTTGTTTGAGCCTGTCAGCCACCCTCTCCTTGGCACGGGAGCGGAGGTCATACCAGCGCTTCTTCAGCTCGTCAATGGAGCCCTGGGTGACACCAAAGGCATTAATTTTTCCTTGTATTTCTAGCCATATCTTAGGTTTCTGCGATTCAGGAACATGCAGAGATTTCTTCCCAAACAACTGGTCGTGAGTCTACCACCTCCTCAATTAAAACCTCCAACTCCTTCTCGCTGAATTTGTGTTTCCTCTTCCTCTCTGCGGGCTCCTTTCCCTTCTCCTGTGTGTCCATACTTGTATTTGGTGTCTGCTTGGTAATTACTGTGCAGCTCCTGGGTGTGTGGTCCTGCTCCCTGCCTCTCCCACAGCTTCAGGCTCAGTGAAACAGCATGTGTCAGGCCACTTCCTGGTTGTGATGTCATCAGGGTGCACCGGAATAGCAGATTCGCTAATTTGCGATTTTTTACAATTGCGATTTCGCAAATACCAATTCGGTAATACGGAATCGTATTGATTTAGTGATTATTACCGACTCGCTAACTTTTAGCGAATTTTTATCTACATCGGAGTTTGCGAGTTCTTAATAGCGATTCGGTAAAAATCGCTATTAAGAACTCGCAATTTGGTTTTTACCTACATCTGGCCCTTAGCCTTACCCTTCCTGAAACTGCTGGAGGCTAATTTGCAATAGAACTCCAGCAACTGCCCAGCCTGTTCCTGACCTGAATGAGGTGTAAAAACCGCTCCCAGAGCAGGGATAATGGCTTGGGAATGAGTGGGTGTTTTTGTTCCTTTGGCAGGAAGACCAGTTGGGGTGGACCCAGGAACTAAATTAACTTCAAGGTATCCTGCTCTGTCACAAGTAAATGTCAGGTGACACCTGGAAAGGCCCCAGTCTTTGTCCCCCAAGTCAGGCTGGCACCAAACCCAGTGGGCTGAGGGCTATCCTCTAAACCAATTTTGAGTGACCACAGAGGAGGGGCCTGCTCATTACAATGGCTACAGCTCTGGGTAGGCACACAGGCTCTTCACAACAGGCCTGTATTTTGAGAGTGAGGGAACTGTGTGATTGTTTGCAGCAGGGCAAACAGGAACTGCTGCAAAAGTTGGTAGAGCTGCCCCGGGAAATGTTACCTCTTCAGTCACCCCAACTGCTAGCTAGTGCCTCGCATAAATGTAGCATCCTAAGGCACCATTCCTACAGCACCTAATGGGCTTGCGGAACATCAGAAGAGGAATAGACTTGTTGTCTGTGACCTGAGTGGAGTCCTGAAGGACTGGACCTGCTCCCTTTTGTACCCAGGACAAAGAAGTGGACTCAAGGGACAGTTGGCTGAGCTCCTGGTTGGTTACAGGGACACAATAAGCTTCAAGAAGCCTTTTTCCTGAAATGCCCAGCTTACTAGTGGCAACTGGGCCAGGACTGAAATTTGCTGCTGGCCTCCACCTGACACCCTGAAAGTCTCTAAGTGCCTTCACCTGAGGTCCTGGAGGCCTTAGACGTATACTGATGTGGTTGTTTGGGCACCAGAACAACATTTCTAATCTTTTCGTTCAGAGCTTCAGCGGGACCCGTCAGAAAAAACATCCTACCACCAATTCCACAACACAAGATTGGATTTCAGCTTTGTCCCGCTCAATCGTCCCTGTACCTCCTAAAAATGATTAAGTACCATTCTGTGTTGGGTCTTGGAAAATTTTCAGTGAGAAATTTCCACTGCTCCAGTGGAAGCAACCTGCTTCAGGTATCTGGTCTTTGGTTCTGCGACAGCGGCTACAATTTCAGTGGCGTCCACACAGGGAGTATATTTCTTCTCAGAAAGTGACAGGAACCTTTTTAAACATTTTGACTTCCAGACTTTTCACAGGGAGCACTCTACATCGGGCCTGTTTACGACTTTGGAGGTGCAGCGCCTGGTTCATCCCGCCAAAGCCGTGGTCAAACCGCCCGCCAGATTAGGAGTTTCCCCCTGTCTGGTGGGCTAGTTTTTGGCATTCCCATGGCACTGCCTCAGAAAATGGGCACTGCAATGGGAACGCCAAAAACAATTCCAAAGCAAACACAAGGAGATGATGGACGGTTTTCAAACACTCACCCCCAGTCACAGATCTGGGTTGAATCCATCATCATTCTTTAGCTCACTTTGCCACCCCAGTTCAGACACAGCTATATGCAAATCAGTCTTGACCCTGTGCCTCATGGGAACAGTCCAGCCCGAACTGCCAAGCCATGTCTTCCCTGGACCGGAAACAAGCATCCTGGGACCGGTTTCGGGCTAACAGCCCTCATCAGCCAGGCTAGCTTGAATCCAGTGGCAAAGTGAGCAAGGGACCCACGTCTGGGCACACCCTGCCAACTTAGGGCGAACAAAGCAAACACAAGGAGATGATGGACGGAGTGCTGAAACTTTTCAAACACTCACCCCCAGTCACAGATCTGGGTTGAATCCATCATCATTCTTTAGCTCACTGAAAAGTCCATGCCGTGCACGAACTGGGGTCACGCAAACAGGGGGGCACATGTGCTCCTCCTGTGTGCATCCCCATGCGGAGTAGGCACAGGGGTCCTGCAGGGCCCCCTTTGTTTCCTCTCCGCCACTGTGTTCATGGAGTAGAAATCTCCATTACACTGCCGCGGTCTTACCCAGCATATTACGGCCTCCCGAGCACTGCAACACCGGCAGGGAACGGCGTTCCCTGTCAGCTGCTTCGGGGCAATGGCGGTCCGACTGCCCTACTTGTAATAGGGTGGTCAGGAGACCACCCCCACGAGTCTGGCGGCCCGTGGACCGCCAGACTCAAATTCAGCCCCTTAATGTGTTCGATCAGGGCTCTATCATAGTCGTCTAAAATCGCAGCTAGGTTCCTTTCTACTGCTTTCATTGACTGTCATTAGCGCTTAGTTCTTTTTAATGCTATTTCCACCTAGAAGTTTAAAAAAATCATTATTGGATGTTTGTCAATTTGGTGCCATGTTAAAGTTTATTGTATTTTTATTATTCAGGTTGCGATTATTTATTGCTTGCTGTTTTGACTTTAGTTCTGTTTTGGTACTGCATAAATAATTTACACATTGCCCTAATCTAAACCTGCCTGCACTGTGCCATAGCTACCAGATGGTTTAGTTCAGGTTAATTTAGTGACTTTGAGGGTTTGCCCTGATAAGTAGTGCTACTATTCCTTGAGATGAGCAGTCACCCACCCCAAATAAAAATGCACATTCTTAAAGTAACAATAAACTATCATACTATTAAATGAATCAAAAACAATATTTGCTAAAGCACATGTATACCAACAGATTCAATAAAGATGAAACTGTATGTCCCTGGATCATATACATTAATGCATTTAAGATAAAACTATTTCCTCGTTTTTGATGTTTAGGCCTTTGATGCCCTGAAAAATCAAGATATATTACCAAGGCTCAAAGTATTTGCTACATGCCTTTCTTACTTAATACCCATATTATAAAGTAAATTGAAATTTGAGGATCACCATCAATTTATTTTATTTTGCAAGTTTTCTTATTATTTTGTTCTAAATATGTTTGGGATTAGGCAATGGAAGCAAAATGAGTGTTTAGAACATTACAAGAATAAAATGTTGATGTTTAAATAGTTTCTTCTTAAATATGTGGAATGCCATTTCCAACAGAAAGATAGGTTGATCGGAAAGAAAACATTAATGTATTACTATAATGTAAAGGTGAAATTCCTTGTTAGTAACATAATACAGTCGATTGACCAAAAAAAGTAATTCTTCTTGCCTCATCAATTTAATTCTAGAATGCATTGACAGAAATCGCTACTGGTACCATATACAGTTAGTCTATTGTGATTTTACCTCACTTCGCAGGTTTAACCCTTTGATATCAGAATATGTTTATATACCTTTGCACATGGCTACTGCCCATGAAAAAATGGCATAGCATAAAACATATATACAGATCTGTAATATGTAATATGAAATGCATTACCAATGTTGATGCAGTGAATGGGCATCATGGCCCACACTAATTAATTGAAGGCATATACACGTATTGCTATCATAAAAAATGTTGCTAAGTAAAATCATCCATCACATGTAAAATGACATCACTCGTCACAGTGAAAATTACACTGAGTTGTCTCTTTGTTCAAGACTTCAAATATTACTGTTTTTACTAACTATTTAAAAAGCTCACAAACACCCACATGCACCCACACAGAGAGAACCTGAAATAAGGTTAAAAGAATGCACAGAGGAATAGTCAAAAATATCCTGTCATTAAAATTGTGAAATCCGTAAGCATATTTTTGATACTGGACCAGGGTACCACAAACGTGACAAATCTTCACGTAAATATATATATTCCTGATTTAAAGGAAAATATTTGAAATGCTAATTTATTATATACATCCTAGTCTTAGAAAAATAATATTCTGTTAAAGGCTATAGGCATAGGCACATAGATGGGCTATGTAAGAAAGTGAGTTATGAATTGGTGTGGATGATAATCCACCACAAGTAATAGTCACTAACTTGTTAGGTCCAACACAAGGTTTCAATAATTTAAACCTGAGCTCAACTCCTGGTAGCCATGGCACAGAGCAGACAGGCTTGAATTAGAAAAAATGATTAAAGTAATTGGAAATACCAAAATGGTTAAGACATGACACAATAAAATAAAAATAGAGAGAAATGTAATAAACAAAGTGAAACCAAACAGCTAAAAGCCAATAAGGGGAACCAAAGATATGAATTTTTAAAGAGTTAAAAGAAAAAGCACCAAGGAAAAGTAAAACACCAATGCAAAGTACTGTTCATGTGTGATCAGGGCCTTTAACCGATTTTAGGCTAACCTTGATGGAGCGTGGGTTGGATACACCAAGCAGGTTCTTCACGGTCATATATTTTACTGTGATGAGTCCGCCGAGGCCCCATCCCTCTCTGACGAGGGGAGCCCCGGGCATTCCAACATGGCCGCCGAGAACACACCAACAGGAAGTGGCAGTAACGGTCCAGTCTCGTCGGCTCGGAGCACCGAGACCACTCCCTCGAGCCAGGACAAAACACGGAGAGCGAGGACGTAGAGGCGCGCGATCGGATGCCGACCGAGGAGAGGAAACGAGAGGTGAACAACGCGACTTTGGAAGGCGAAGGAATATCGGAGGACGGCGCGAACGAGGACAAAGAGGCGGACCGACCACAGAGCCCGGGAGACGACTTCCTGTTAACCACGAGCGAGACCGACCCTCCGAGGAGAGAGAAGGAGGCTGGTTCTCACCACACCACGGCCCCGGAGGGTCGTGGACCCAGGCAAGTGGCTGCGGCGCATCCGTTTTCCTTAAAGGGGTGGTGGGCAGGGCTGAGGGCCACACCAAGCTCGACACCTTGACTACCCCTCACCCAGGCACTTCACAATTAGGGACACTGGTGGTGGTGCACAAACCCTTTCCCCTTCAATGTTGTAGCAACAGGACGGTTGCCTTAAAGATCTCCTTTCTTTCTTTTTCCTTTGCCCTGCCTTTCATCCCCGAATACTGCAACCCGGACAAGACAGCCAGAGACCACCGAGGAGTGGAGGTGGATCCCCAGTCAGCGAGTGACTACCGGAATGAAGACGGACTGTAACACCTCGGCTTGGACTCTTTATGTTGTGTGGCCAAAGAGCCTGAACGCTTGAATAAATCCCTTGCACCTAAAACGACGTCCCTGCTTCATACCTGCTCACAACAAGGGGGCGAGTGGGGGTGTCCCAGTCGGGGTAGACCATCACAGTGGTGTCAGAAGTGGGATTTCCGGTCCTGATACAATGACCCAACCCGTGACCATGGAGGCCATCATCACCCAACTAGCCGAAGGGCAACGACACCTGCAACTGGTCATCGAGCAACAGACCAAACAGGCAAAGCACGACCGAGAGGAACTGCACGCAGCGCTTAAAGACCAGGCCTCCCTCATGACCAATAACCAGCAGGTACAGGACACGGCCATTCTAAGACTTACGGACGCTATCTCTAGTGCTAGGGTGAATCCCAACGTGCCTGGGTCAGTCCTACAGAAGTTCCAAAGCGGGGACGATCCGGACTACTTCTTTGTTAATTTCGAGCGTGTAGCTACGACCGCCTCCTGGCCCCCGGAAAGATGGGGTCAATATATAGCTCCCCTGCTTTCCGGTGAACTACAAGCAGCCTACCAGGCCGCCAATCTGGCAGGGACAACCAGCTAACCCGACGTCAAGAAAGCCATCCTAGAACGGCTGGGATGCGACCAAGAATATTACCGCAGCCGGTTCAGGGACGAGAAATGGAGCCTGGGGGATAATCCCCGAGCACTGTATTTCCGCATCCGGGATCTCGGGAACCGCTGGCTGCAACCCTCTATAGCAAACCCGGATGACATAACAGAGAAGATCTACCTGGAGCAATATCTCGACGCCCTCCCATATAACACCCGAGCATGGGTCAAACAGCACCCCAACCTTTCCGTGACATTGGCAGTAGATTTGGCTTGCGCATACCACCGCTCTCCTGAGTTCAAAACCCCAACCCATCGACCCTCTGTCTCATCCCCGAAACCCCTAGCCAGAACCCCCACACAGAACCCAAGGGTCCCTTTTTGCCAAAGACCCCCTTAAGATCTCCCAACACAACCCCGACACAGGGACCACAATGCTTCCACTGTGCCGAGTGGGGGCACATTGCCCGGCACTGCCCTACACGCCACCCAGGCCCGGAACCCATGGAGGTGGGATTTACACGCGGGCGGGTTTTGGTCACAGGAGACAACCCCCTCCGATACAAAATAAAGGCCTATGTAAACGGGAAGGCGGTAACAGCCCTCCTGGACACGGGCTGCCACTACACCGTCATCTCCAAAGAGCTTATCCCTGAGTCCCAAATAGTGACGGGCGAATTCGTTCAGGTCACATGTGTTCATGGGGAGAAAAAGCTGTATCCCTTGGCCGAAGTGGTATTGGAGATCAATGGGGAGCCCCAGCTGAGGAAGGTAGGGGTTGTCCCCAAGTTACCCGAGCTAGCGCTCTTAGGAACAGACTTACCTAGATTCCACGATTACCTCCACTCCCTGAGTTCCCCTGCCTCCCTAGTGGGATGGCTAGAAAGCGCACCCTTTTCAAACGCCGACATAAGGGCTCCAGCTACCAAAAGAGCACAGACTCGTAGAGAAAAGAGGGAGGAGAGAGCACTATACAGCCTGTCTAAATGTGTGCTACCCGTGCCTGTCCTTCTCTCCCCAGGGACACCTCAAGAGCTACCTCAGAACTTCCATCAGGCCCAGAGGGACGACTCTACCCTGCAACATGCCTGGGGTCAAGTCCAAGACGAACAACCAGGAAAGGTAGGTCCCTATTTTTCTGTCAAAAAGGGCCTTCTGTACAGGCACACACATGAGAATAACCATGGGAAGGTGCAATTGCTAGTCCCTAAAGCGTTTCGCGAACAGGTGCGGTCTCTGGCCCATAGTCAAACCGGGGGAGGCCACTATGGGAAGGAAAACACCCTCAAGTATCTACTGGAGAAGATTTATTGGCCTGGTGTGTATCAGGAAGTGGCCAGGTACTGTGCTTCATGTGTGCGATGCCAGTTGGTAAACAAGCCCGTGTTACCCCGAGCCCCCCTCCAACCTCTTCCGGTCATCGATGTCCCATTTAGAAGAGTAGGGATGGACTTGGTAGGTCCCCTGATACCCTCTGCCAGGGGCCACCGGTTCATACTCGTCTTTGTGGACTACGCCACCCGGTATCCGGAAGCGTTCCCCTTGACAACCACCACCACAAAGGCAGTAGCCCAAGCCATGGTCACTCTGTTCTCTCGTGTCGGGTTCCCCCACGAACTCCTGATGGACCAGGGAACCCCCTTCATGTCCCGGTTGATGCGACAGGTGTGCGTCCTGTTAGGTATCAAGCAAATAAGGACAGCGGTATACCATCCACAAACGAATGGCCTTGTGGAGAGGTATAATAAAACCATCAAAACGATGCTGAGAAAGAGCATCGACCGAGCCGGGAGGGATTGGGACCGACAACTACCCCTGGTCCTTTTTGCTATACGATCCCATGAACAGAAGTCTACGGGGTTCTCGCCGTTTGAGCTGTTGTTTGGACGGAGACCCCGTACCCTCCTGGACATGGCGTGTGAGCAGTGGGCCGAGGAAGACGATGAGGCAAAACCTCTGCTGCAATATAGTGCGTCCCTTAGAGACACCTTGTCCTTGCTATGGGACGAAGTACACAGGAACATGGAAAGGTCCCAGAACCAACAAAAACGGTGGTACGATAGAAACACCAAACTGAGGGAATTCGCGGTAGGAGACCAGGTTCTGATCCTATTGCCCACCACCGAGAAAAAAATGTTAGCCACTTGGCAAGGCCCCTTTCCTATCCTAAGTAGAGTAACCCCTTTTACCTACAGGGTAGCCGTCCCCCACAGAAACAAGACAAGCCAAATATATCACGTCAACTTGCTGAAGGCGTGGGAGGGACCGGTCCCGGTGTCGGGGTGCGCGACTGCCCCTATACTCCATGTCGCCCCGAATAAACCCCTGGAAGTAACCCTAACACCCCAGAAAACCATAGAACAGCCCCAGCCTAACTGGGGACCCCAAACCACAGCAGAACAGAAAAACCAATTGAGGGCCCTGTGTGCGTCGTACCCGTTCGTCCTGTCCGGCGTTCCCGGAAGGACATCCCTAGTCGAGCACGACATTATCACCACCACCTCCCAACCGATCAAACAACGGCCTTATCGCATCCCGGCTGCCCGGAGAGGGGCCGTGGAACAGGAGATAAAGGCGATGCTGGAGGCAGACATAATCGAACCCTCACACAGCGCCTGGTCTTCTCCGATTGTGTTAGTCCCTAAACCCGATGGGAGCCTACGTTTCTGCATCGACTTCCGCAGACTTAATGCGGTGTCTAAGTTCGACGCATATCCTATGCCACGGGTGGACGAACTCATCGAAAAACTCGGTAACGCCAAGATAATGTCCTCTATTGACCTCACAAAGGGGTATTGGCAAATACCGCTGAAACCAGACATCAGAGACAAGACCGCCTTTTCCACGCCCGTTGGCTTGTTTCACTTCAAAGTACTCCCTTTCGGTCTCCATGGGGCTCCCGCCACTTTTCAGAGACTCATGGACACGGTCCTCTCTTCCCACCAGTCTTACGCCATGGCCTACCTTGACGATATTGTTATCCATAGCCCCGATTGGGAGACCCATATACAACACCTAGAGAACGTCCTGAAAACATTGCAAAACTCAGGCCTTACAATGAATCCCAAAAAGACGACACTAGGCGCTGACCATATCGAGTACCTAGGATATGACATCCGGGCTGGACATATCAGACCCCAAGTGAGCAAGATAGAGGCCATCACCCACGTACCCCGACCCACCTCACGGAAGGACATACGTTCCTTCCTCGGGCTGGTCGGGTACTACAGAAGGTTTATCCCGGCTTTCTCCGAAGCAGCCAGTCCACTCACAGACCTCCTCGCCAAGGCACACTCCAGTAGTAAGATTCAGTGGACCGAGAGACACGAACAGAGCTTCCGCTTCCTGAAAGACTCCCTTTGCCACAACCCTGTACTTGCCTGTCCGAACTTCGACTCCACTTTTGTGTTACAAACGGACGCATCAGGCAGGGGTTTAGGAGCCATTCTATCCCAGCCCGATGCCCTCGGTGATCTCCACCCCATCCTCTACCTTAGCCGTAAGTTGTTTCCACGGGAGGTGGGTTATGCTACCATCGAAAAAGAATGCCTGGCCATCAAGTGGGCGGTGAAGGCCCTTCAGTATAACCTCCTGGGTCGCCACTTCATACTGCTTACTGATCACGCTCCCCTCACCTGGCTGGCCCTCCATAAGGACACTAACCCTAAGGTTCTCCGATGGTTTCTTGCCCTACAGCCCTTCACGTTTTCCGCCCTCCACATTCCGGGACGTCTGCAGGGCAATGTGGATTTCCTCTCGAGGTGCCCTATGACCGAATGGCCCACACGTCCATTCCTGGGGGGACGGCAGTGTGATGAGTCCGCCGAGGCCCCATCCCTCTCTGACGAGGGGAGCCCCGGGCACTCCAACATGGCCGCCGAGAACACACCAACAGGAAGTGGCAGTAACGGTCCAGTCTCGTCGGCTCGGAGCACCGAGACCACTCCCCTCGAGCCAGGACAAAACACGGAGAGCGAGGACGTAGAGGCGCGCGATCGGATGCCGACCGAGGAGAGGAAACGAGAGGTGAACAATGCGACTTGGGAAGGCGAAGGAATATCGGAGGACGGCGCGAACGAGGACAACGAGGCGGACCGACCACAGAGCCCGGGAGACAACTTCCTTTTAACCGCGAGCGAGACCGACCCTCCGAGGAGAGAGAAGGAGGCCGGTTCTCACCACACCACGGCCCCGGAGGGTCGTGGACCCAGGCAAGTGGCTGCGGCGCATCCGTTTTCCTTAAAGGGGTGGTGGGCAGGGCTGAGGGCCACACCAAGCTCAACACCTTGACTACCCCTCACCCAGGCACTTCACAATTAGGGACACTGGTGGTGGTGCACAAACCATTTCCCCTTCGATGTTGTAGAAACAGGACGGATGCCTTAAAGATCTCCTTTGTTTCTTTTTCCTTTGCCCTGCCTTTCATCCCCGAATACTGCAACCCGGACAAGACAGCCCGAGACCACCGAGGAGTGGAGGTGGATCCCCAGTCAGCGAGTGACTACCGGAATGAAGACGGACTGTAACACCTCGGCTTGGACTCTTTATGTTGTGTGGCCAAAGAGCCTGAACGCTTGAATAAATCCCTTGCACCTAAAACGACGTCCCTGCTTCATACCTGCTCACAACAAGGGGCGAGTGGGGGTGTCCCAGTCGGGGTAGACCATCACATTTACCTTCTTACTTAGTCTCTGTAATGGAAGTCAAAATCCTTCAGCGGAGCAAGGCAGCAGGCTGTATCTGCTGAAGTCCCTTCGAAGTGGGATAGGTGTTGAGCGAGGCCCAGCTGAAGCAATTGGCTTGGATGGGAAAAGCTCCAAGCTTCAAAAGTCAAATTTCACTCTCTCAGAAGACCTCTCATCTGCCGGACACTTTTGGCGCCTTCGCCCAGTCGAGATTTCCATCTTTGAACTTGGTCATTTTTTAAAAATTTCTTTTTGGAGCGCATATTCCTCCAGTGGAGTAAGGCAGCATTCTGTATCCAGGAAGGTAACACTGAACTCAGATAGGCCTGCCATGAGGGTAAACTAAACTGGATTTTCAGGCGGTCCAAACAGGACCAAGCTGATTTTATTGCCCAGCGGGGACGAGCCTTGGGGTGATGTGATTGGGCAGCTAGTCCTGGTCCTCCAGAGGTCTGGAAGTCCAAATGTTTTCTAAATTGAAGTTTTTCAAAGATTTCAGAATAAGTCCTTTAGGACAATAGTTCTTAAACTGTGGCCTGGGGACTCCTGGGGGTCTGCAAACCCTCCTCAGGGGGTCAGTGACAGCTTAGAAAATGAAATAATATTAACAGATTAATTCATTGTATATAAATAAGCAAGATATAAAATTGGAGGCTAAAAATTAAGTTTGTATGCCCAGATTGATTTGTGTGAGCAGTGCGAATGCGTCAAAAAAGATACTCTATGGCTGATGAGTGGCCTCAATTGAATTTAGAAAGGTTCCAACCTTCCCATTAAAATTACAATTTCAATTTTTTTAGATTTGTATATGTATTAAATAAAAAAATCTTTATTTGTTTGATTAATGCTATTATCTGTATTTATTTGTGTATTGTTTTGTGGTTGAAATGATTGAAAATGCTTAGGCTGGGGTTCCCGGTTTCCAGTAATGACTCAGTGGGGGTTCCTGGGTTCCAGTAGTGATTAAATGAGGATCAACAAAAGTCAAAAGGTTAGGAACCACTGCTTTAGGATTCCACTAAGGCTCCCCCTGACCTCAGGAACAGCACTCAGGGGTCAGGGCTTACTCCAGCAGAGACCACCACCAGGGTCCAGTCCTCTTCCAGTTGCAAATGGTCACTTGTCATTCTAAGAAAAAGGCATCTTGCAGGTTTTGATGTCTCTGTAGCCACACAGGAGGACAGCCTATTGAGCTTTGGAGTCCACTTATTTGTCCTAGGTACAAGTGGAAGCAGTTCCACCACTTCAGAACATCTAAAAGGGTTCATACAGCATGATCAGTCCTCTTCTGCTCTTTCACAGTTCCAGAAAGTGTTCTACTGAGCTGTGGGTGAGGTTCCACTTTTGTAGGATTTACTAGCTAGTGGGTGGAGGTGACTCCTGGACACTCTCATATCAATAAGGAAAATGTTGCTGGGGGCAACCCTTCCCACTTTTACAGCTCATCCTGGTGGACTAGCCCTTCTGCCCCTGAAGGGAGTGTGTGTGTTTAGGGAAAAGAGCAGTCATCTCCTTCTAAGCTCCACCAAACTGGTTCTGGGACCAAATACCTCTCCCACTGGGATGGATCCAGGCTGACTACCCTGTGTCCTGGGATCAAAGAGTTTCCCCCTCCCAGGTCTATCCTTACCATAAACTACGAATGGGCAGGCCTCACCTCTGCTTTTTTCAAGTTCATGAAGAAGCTGGAACTGCCTCAGCTGCCCTTCCTGAGCTGATAGGGATCATGTGTACCACACCAAGTTCATCCTGTCATCAGACCTAAGCCATTATTCTGCTATAAGAGCAGTTTTCACACCTAATTAAAGCCAAGCAGTGTCAAGCTAATGCTAATTTGCCTCCAGGAGCTTCAGGCAGGGAAAAGGTAACTTTCTAAAAGTTACTTCACTATTGAATTTTAATGAATATTTAAAATAGATGTTGAACCATTTCTCTAGCTTGTCCTAAATGAGATCGGACAGCTAGATTCTTCGACAGTGAAAATACCTTTTGGGGACTTGTAGCTATAGGCACACGCTAACATTACATTTCTACATTTCCCACTTTTAAATACAAGAACCCCCTCCCTAGTGTGCTGCAAAGTCTGCTAAGACTTATTACTATTGAAAAGAGAGTTTTTTTCTCTGTCAAAAGAGTTATTTTGACAGGTCGGCTGTAGGTTTAAACTGCAGCAGTCAAGCTACATTTGTAGGCCTGAATCCATGTATTCGGTGTTACACTAGTGGATGGCACAATAAGTGCTGGAGTCCAGAGGTGACATTTAACATCCATGCCATGGAAGTAGTTTCTATACCATATACTGTAGCATGAGAGGAGAGTTAAATATGCTGATCAGTGATTAGTCGATTTTACATGTTTTTGGGATCAGAGCATACACTCTGGGCACTGGACTGTTGCACCCCAGTGTGCAGAGTAAGAACCAACAATAAAATTATGCAAAAAATGGGATTCCCCATCGAAAGGGGGCATTTTCTCACAGGCTTTACAAATGATAGTCCCTAAATGATCTTAAACATGCTCATATGTGGGTATAATGAATTATTATTTGCAACATAGGCAACAGATTGTAAGAACACGTAGGCCCTCATTATGAGTCAGACAGAGCTGAATTACCTCATGGAGTTCCTTTCTGCCTGATTCCAAGAGGGCGTGTTTTTACACAACCAGTTTTTCTTTGAGTGGAAGAACGAGATCTGATTTTTCTGTGCAGTAATTCCACATGGAAAAATGCTGTTCCATGCTCACTGTATCACTGGAACCAAGCTGCACCCAACTGAAGAGGCCCAAATCGTCTGAAACTTGTCTTCAGAAAAGACTAGCATTGCAGTTCGGGCTGGAATGCTCCCATTGGAGAAGGACCAAGGCTGATTTGCATATGGTTGTGCCTTACCTGAGGTGGAATGGTGGGCACAAAAAATAATGGATTGGAATGATACCCTGGTCGATTGCTAGAGGTTATACTATTTGCATGCATTTTTCCTGTCACCTTTTGTGTGTTTGATATTTTTATATTGTGCATGCCAAATGCCAAACATTATAAACCAAAGGGTCAAAGAATTATATGGACTGCTCAAGGCACAATTCACAATGATAGGTGGATACTGATGTTGCTCTTAAGCGTACAAATACATCTATTTATGAGTGTAATCTTATGTTTATTTTCAAAATATAAATTTACACCTGTAAATGACCTTATCCACAAGTAAAATTACACCATGAGCATGTAATGTTAAAGGAAGGCAAATCTGTTCCCAAAGGCACGTTGGGATAGTGGTAACAATTGGCAGGCAATTCACACCCTGCTTACAATTAAAGAATTACTATTAACAATTGCACAAGTACATATGAATACAGAGAGATAATATGGTTAGGACACCCACACAATTGATGAAACAGTAGCAGAGGTTTACCAATTTAGAAGCATTTTTTTCTCCCTAGACATATATATGTTAGAAATGAAAATACACTCTAGGATTGTATTGATGAATGTACATTTAAGTATGTGATTGTTACATGTGTAAGCACTTCATAAGAGCTGCAAAATTTACAGACACCCAAAATCTGAGAATTTCTGTATAGCGAGAAATTATAATAATTAGTGAAACAACATGAAGTGGTAGATAAGGGAGCTATAGTTCAAACACAGCTGTTTTCACCTTCATGGATTTTGTACATGTTGTTATGTGTATTTGCGGAGCCAGTGCCGGGGCTAGGTGAAGAGCCAGTTCTTCAGTTTCTTGCAGAATTCAAGGACTGAGGAGGAGGCTCTGATGTGCAGGGCCAGGTCATTCCAGGCTTTGGCCACAAAGTAGAAAGCACAACTGCTGGATCTAGGTCGTTGTATGCGGTGGGTGTGTGCGAGTTGGAGTCTGGCTGAGCAAAGTTGTCTGGAAGGTCTGTGTTAGTTTATGCAGTTGTTGAGGTGTGTGTGGCCAATATTGTGTAAGGCTTTGCATGTCTACAAGAGGAGTTTGAAGAGTGTTTATTTACGAATTGGGAGATGTGGGATGATGTGAGTGTGGGGTTGGGAGGTTGAGAGTGAGTCTGCACACAGATTTGTGTATGGTCTAGACTCTTCTGGTCAGTTGAGCATAGATTCCAGTATAGAGTGCGTGCACAGTTGCATTTTTGTGATTACTTTAGGCTCAGTAAGTGATGGTGGGCATAAACAAGGCAGTAAGGGCAATGGGTTTTTATTGGAAATTATTTTGTTAGAATTTTGGGGTCTTAGTTTATTTTTCAGGAATACATTCTGGAATCTACTTTTTAGTATATAGTATTCTACTTTCCAGACATGGTTTTTGTTTGGTAGGTACTTACTCACCTCCAAGGCAGGAGACATTTCAAACAGAATTCATTTGAGTTTTCAAAACTGTCATCATTTGATATACTAATGACTTTGTGATCTAAAACAATCTTGTCCATTAATTCTGAACATTCTTGGAACATTAAAAGATGTTTGTGACTGCATATCAATGCTATGTGACTGCCCTTACACTGGCAATGACATTGTCCCGATTTTGTATTAAGAATAACACGTTCTTAGGAAAAGACACCAGGGGACTTATTGTGCATTGTGCCCCATGACACGACAGGTGTGTGCACCCACTTTGTGTGCCCCCAGGGCACAATGGCATTCCAGAAGGATGCCTATGGGCCCCCTTGTGTAATAATTCCAGCACTGGCGCTACATATGCACCGGCTCTGTCTTCAGAGTGAGTTCCGTCATTTGCATGGGGCCTGACCCCATGCAAATGATGGAATCACTTTGCCTCTGCGCCTGCACCATATTATGGATGCGAGCAAAGAGGCAAACAGGCTCTTAGAAAGGGTACTGAGAGTGCGCCACAAAAAGGAGGCACATTGTTAGTGCTCTGCCTGTGGACAGTCCTCTGGAGGGTGAATGGGGGCCTGATGGATCCTCCAGACAAACAAGTTACTTACCTTCAATAACACTTTATCTGGTAGAGGCTCTACCTAGCCACAGATTCCTTACCATACAATATATCCATGCGTCAGACTGGATCTGGAAGTTTTTCGAGCAGCATCCCTGCGCACCAGTAAATGGCATCATTCAGCATTGGCAGCAGTGGCTACGCCAGAAATTACATGTGCAGTACCTCTATAGTCGCTAAATGGGTGCTCTGACATCAGTTACTTTTGTGACTTTCCATGCCAGCAGTGCAGAGCCCCGATGAGAACTGGCCACTGGTGTGGAAAACACTAAGGATCTGAAAAGGGTGTCCCTTAAACATTAACCGGTTCCCAGAGCGGGGAGGACGGGAGGGTCGGAAAGGAATCTGCAGCTACATAGAGTCTCTATCAGATAAGGCATTACCAAAAGTAAGCAACTTGTTCATCTGATGGAGACTTCTTGACGTAGATTCCTTACCTTAGACTGGATACGCAAGCAATACCTCCCTGGAGGTAGGTCTGTGAACCCGATTAGACCAAATAGTCCTGCAGGATTGAACAGGCGAAGTGCCCGTCACGACAGACCTGACTGTCCAGGCAGTAATGTTTTGTTAACGTGTGCAGTGATGCCCACGTTGCTGCCTGACAGATGTTCAGGAGAGGAACACCGCACGCTAATGCAGTGGTCCTAGCTTTGGCTCTGGTGGAGTGACTCTCTAAGCCCTCAGGGAACTGTTGTTTGGCTCATGCATAGCAGATCTTAATGCTCAGGACGATCCATTACGAGATGGTCGATTTCTGCACAGCCTTCCCTTCTTTAGCTCAAATATAGCCCACGAAGAGCTGATCATCCACAATTTTCATTTTGGGTCCAGATGGTGGAGTCTCGTACTCTTTGGAGAGATGAGGCAGAGCAAAGAAGGTAGGCAGGATAATGTTCTGGCACACATGGAAGGGAGTGACAACCTTTGGAAGGAAGGAGACACTTGTCCAGAGGACCAGTTTGTCCAGGTCAAAGGTGTAGGGAGGGTGCACAGAGAAGGCCTACAACTCACTGACACTCCTGGCTGATTTAATGGCCACAAAAAGACAGGTCTGCACCCAAAGAGGGCAATTGTGCAAAGGTGCGAATGGCCAACACATCAGGAAAGTGAGAACAAGGTTGAGGTCCCGCTGAGGCATGATAAATGGCTTGGGGGGGGGGAACATGTGCTACAGTACTTTTAAGGAACCTGGCTAGGACAGGGGATTTGAAAAGAGAAGGTTGGTCTGGCACCCGCAGGGATGCAGAGATTGCAGAAAGATACCCTTTGACAGAGCCAATAGCAGAGCCCTGCTGGGCCAAAGATAGAGCAAATAAAAGAACCCTGGATAAAAGTGAAGGAAGGGATTCAACATTGTGGGAAGAACACCTTGACACAAACGTATCCCAGTGGTGGGTGTATACCGTAGTGGTGGAGGGACGCCTGGCTGCCAGAATAACATCACAGACTGTGGACAGAAGGTCAAAATCTGTCAATTGTCACCGCTCAATCTCCACGCATGCAGGTGGAGGGTGCACAGGTTCGTGTGCAGAACCTGCCCTGTGGCTGCAACAAAAGGTCCTCCCGAAGAGGTAGCCTGACTGGAGGACCAATGGTCATGCTGAACAGCTCGCGATACCAGACTCTCTGTGCCCAACCCGGAGCCACAAAACTGACTTGGGCCAAGTCGTTCCAGATCTTCTTGAGAACTCTGGGCATGAGTGGTATTGGCAGAAAGTGTACAGGCGGCCGGAGCTCCATTTGAGATGAAAAGCTTCTCAGAGCATGAGTTGCCTTGGAAACTGAAGCACACAAAGCTGCTGACATTGTGCATTCTCGGCAGTGGTGACCAGATCTAACTCAGGCTGTACTCACTACTGAGAAAGACCTTGCACCACCTCCCGATGGATATGCCATTCAGGATTCGCTTGGCATCTTTGGCTGAATTTGTCCACTCTGGCTTTCAGAGAACCCGTCAGATGCTGAGCCACCAGAGAAATGCCCTGGCATTCCAGCCATGTCCAGAGGTGCAGGGCCCCTTGACAGAACCCCCACAGCCCCACCCTGTCCTGTTTTGTTTACAGTACCACATGGTGGTGGTGTTGTCCATGAACACCTGCACCAGCCTTCCCTTGATTGAAGGAAGAAAGGCTTTAAATGCCAAGTGAATCGTTTGAAGCTCCAACAGGTTGATATGGGCATTTATCTCCACCTCTCCCAGATAGCTGCCCCAGTCCAGGAGTGACACATCTTTCACTACCGTTAGATCTGTTTGGGGAAGAGAGAAGAGTCTGCCACTGACCCAATCACGATTCGCTCGCCACCACTGCAGGTCTTTTGCCTTTCCCTCCGAGATCTGGATCATCATGTTGGAGAGATTTCCCTGATTCTGCACCCAATGGGCCTTCCCATCCCACTACAAAGGCTGCTTATGCCGGCAGGCATGTGTCACCAGCAGGATGCCATGAGGCCCAACAGCTGCATGGTCAGTCTCACCAAACTCCAGGATAGAGGCAGAAATAACTGAATTGTAGCCTGAAAATCCTGGACTCACTGCTCCTGAGGATAGGCCAAAAACTGCACTGTGTCTAGGACAGCTCTAATGAAAGGGAGCATCTGAGCGAGAGACAGGTGTGACTTGAGCATGTTGATAGTGAACTCCAGCGAGGGCAGGAGATTCAATGTTGTCTGAAGGTGGGGGACAACTGCCTGGGGCTAGCCCGCCTTCAACAGCGAGTTGTCGAGGTAGGGGAAGACTGAAATCCCCGACCTCAGTATATGAGCTGCAACCACCACCACCTTGGTGAACACCTGAGGGGTGATGGTAACCCCGAAAGGTAGCACAGCAAACTGAAAATGCTCTTGACTCACCATGGACCGCAGATAGCATCTATGGTTGGCAGGACGGGCATGTGGAAATATGCATCCTGCAAGTCCAACACTACCATCGAGTCTCCCAGGTCTATGGCAGACAAAACCTGAGCAAGCACGAGTATTTTGAACTTCTCCTTTTTCAAGAAGAGGTTGAGAAGGCGCAGAACCAGGATAGGGCAAAGTCCTCCGTCCTCCTTTGTCACCAGAAAGTAGTGGGAATTACAACCCCAACCTACTTCTGATGCAGACACCCTCTCTATGGCTCCCTTGGTCAAGTGATCTTGCACTTTTTGATAGAGCAAGGAGAGATGACCCTCAATCAGCCAATCATAAATGGGTGATGAGGTTGTTACAAAAGGGAGGGAGTCGCCTCTTTGGACTAATTGTAACACCCAACGGTATGATGTTACTGACCACCAGTGGGAAGATGATGGTGTATATTGCCTCCCACTGGATGCCCATGATAGTCCGAGAGTGAACAAAAGAGGCTTGGAAGCTGGGGGGGGGGGGGGGGTGGACAGATCTGACCATTGGTCGCCTGTCTCATGTGGTCTATGGGACCCACGTCCTCGGCCATGAAAAGGTTGGGAAGCCTGCTGAGGGTGGTGGCTGGGAGGGTATAGTTGCAGTTGGAGACCTCTTCCATGGCAATGAAAGGGTCAGAAGATAGATTGGAGTTGACGAGGGACCATAGACAAGCCCAAGGACATGGTCATAGCACTGCTGTCCTTGAAGCAATCCAATGCTGAATCCGTCTTGTCTCCAAAAAGGCGAGAGTCATCAAAGGACATGCCCATAAGGGAAGCCTGGACATCCCCTGAAAAGCCAATTGTTCTAAGACAGGCATGGCGTCACAAGGCCACTAGTGATTAAATCGCTCTGCCGAGCGAGTTGGACACGTCAAGTCCACATTGGATGGTGAACTTAGCTGCAGTCCTCCAATTGGCAACAGCCTTAGAGAGTATAGCCCAGGCCTCCTCCGGGACCATAGGCAGCACTTGCTCAACTAAATCCCATAGTTATGGGAATAACAGCCCAATAGGCCTGCAGTGTTCACCAATCGCAGTGCCAGGCTGGTGGAAGAGAATATTCTCTTATCAAAGGTGTCTAGCCTCTTGGATTCCCTGTCCAGTGGAGTGGTAGGGAATGTGCTGGGGGGATATGGGAGGAGGAAGCTTGGACCACCAAGCACTCTGGGATGGGGTGCTGTGTAAGGAAACTGGGATCCCTAGGAGCAGGGCGATGGCGGCGGACAATCATCCTATTCACAGGAGCCCTGTGCAAGGCTTGGACCAGCCCCCAATTAGGACACCACGAAGGGGCTTCATTGAATGGGGGTAAGGGTTATGAAGGGGTGACTCTAGGCTAAAGCACCTTCATCAAGACATTAGTCTTGATTGCCACGGAGGGCAGGTTAAGGTCCAGGACCTCAGCCGCCCTGCACACCACCATTGCAAACTAGGCTCTCTCCTCCGTAGCCACATTGGGAAGGGAAAACAGGCCAGTGTCAGGTGAGGTATCCAACCCACTGGCCTCTCCCAGTTCCTCATACCAGTTTTCCTGTTCCTCAACTAGTTCATCTCCATAGACCCCTCCCAAATGTCTCCCTCACCAGGCCTATCGATTAAATAAGGCACTGGCTCTGCTCCGGGAAGAATGTTCTCGGTTGAATCCAAACATAGCTTCAGACGACGCCCATTCAGCTCCATGTCAGATTCAGAAATGACGATGTTGATGGTGCTGCTGAGGGTATCGGCACTGGAGAGGGCATCGAGGAAGGTCTCGGTTTCGCCTGTGGCTTCACTCTAGATCTAAAGAGGGGGCCCGACTGGCGCTGGGGCCAAACTGCTGTTGTGATCCCATTAGGGACCCCTTCCATATCTTTTGGGCTCAAAAGTGCTCAAGAGGGGCCGGGCTGCCCAAAAATGAGGTGCACGAGCTCATGAAATTGTTTTAGTTGGGCGGGAGTTGCTCCAGGAAAATCGGAGAAGCATGGAGCGGACCCGGGTTCAGGCCTGGCATGCCGACGCTCCCTTGTCGGATGACTTCGACTGAGCGTTTGGACTTCTTCGACTTCTTGTGATTGTGGGACTCCCCCGATGACTATAAATGCAACGATAAATGTTGGGAGGGGTTCTACGAATGGTCCCAGGACATCCCACACTAACAGAACCTCTAGCATCACGGAGTCAACTGACATCGGGTGCTTGAGGGATAGCTTCCTTGGCGTATTGGGATGCATGGTGTGGAAGTCTTCGCACTCTTTGGATTCATGTTCTGGCTCCAGGCACCACAAACATACCAAGTGAGGGTCAGTCATCGACATTTGCCTATGACAGACCCCCAAATGGTTTGAAACCAGCCGGTTTCCTTGGTGAGATACTCACACCAGGAGATGAAAAATCTCTAAAAGTCAACAAAAAGTAAAAAAAGACCAGCCAAAAAACGACTGAGGGGTAGCTCACTCAGGATCAGCACTATTTGGCGTGGAAAGGAAAAGAACTGACTTCAGCTCGTCTAGGTGGCACCTATATATAGGTACCGCGCATGTCATTTCGGGCATGGACGCAGACGACGTGAAGCCGAACAGCGCCACCTACCGGCATGCATGGGTACTGCTAAAAAATCTTCCAGATCCAGTCTGCCACCTGGGGATATTCTAAGGTAAGGAATATGCAGCTAGAAGTCTCTATCAGATATCCCCATGCAGGCAGGCGCAGTCACTCACTGCACCCACCTTCAGGGGGATCTCTGTCCACTCTTTACAGTGAAGGCAGCTGAAGTCTGCACTGTGAAACACAGATTGGCTTTTAAACAGCAACTCAGTATTTCACTGAATGAGATGCTCCCAGGACATGTGCGAGTTCGTCGCTTCCCTGGGGGCAGCGCAATGATTGCAATAGGGCACAATGTCCCCACTTGTGCCCAGTGCACCTGCTTAAAAGTGTGCCATGCTGCAAACAGGGACAGTACGTCCATTACATAATATGGGCCCAGTAATCCGGTTTGCCAGTGTATATATAAAAATAAACAAACCATCCAGAAAAACCATACTCGGAAGAAAATATCGGATATACTGCGCCAACCACTTGTTCTGCAGCAAATGCTATTATTTCCGTGCATTCTTTTTCTCATGTTAAAGAAATTAAATTCTTCTGTAGCAATTCCCTTAATGATGACTTTTGAAGCTCATTTGGGAATTGAAACAGTTTAGCGTTTTTGGCTACTTCTAGATGTTTGCAATAGAATGCAGGATGCCCACTGCGGCTAGCCACTGCCCAAAATGCTCACAATTGAGCAGTTTCACAATTGTATAGTTGTTTAGTAATTGTGTTTTTTAACATGAACTGGTGCCCTTTGTCCACTTTTGCAAGGGGGCATAAAATATATTTTATGTTTGTACTGCACACAGTACACTGGACCCAAAAAATGCTGTGAACGTTTTGTTGATGACACCTTAGTGTCAAATGACTTTCAAATGTTTATTTGCAAATACAACACTTATATTGAAAAAGCCTAATTTCTCTAATTTCAACTGTGTAGTAATTGAACTGCTTGATGTGATCCCTTTGTAATCTTCACTTGAATAAACATAGTAATAATGTTATTTGAAAGCTAAACCTTTATTTACTTGGACATAAACATGTCAGTGCTGCTGGAACATATGCTACTCCAATTAGTCGCTTTACATACACAAAGCAATATTGGAGACAACTACACAGTGAAAAATAAGTCAGGCAAATTTATATTTAGTTAGCACCTAAATACAGAGTACATACAGGTGTAGACAATATCTTGTGTATATGGATCTTTATTAAGACTTTAACTGTGTAAGTATGTAAAACGTTTGCATGACTAAGTGAATGCAAAACTCATTGACAAATCTAGAAAGGATGACACCTCAATACTGGAAAATGCCCATTATCAGCAATTTGTTTCCATAATACCACCAAGAATGTGTAGGCCTTTCTTCTAAATACTAAGACCTTTGTTTTGTCAACATTAATTATAAGATTACTCATTACACAAAAATTACTCAAAGCTGTGAAGCAGCTCTGTATTTCAAATGGATTGAGATCCAGTAATTCCAAATCATTAATCCAGCATAAAGTGCTTAAACAGCACCTACATTTTCGAGACAATGAGTATGCGTTGAGTTAGATCCACTAAGAACAATGAAACAAGAGGAGTTGCTTATATAGAACCCATTGTTTAGTGCCTTAAACAAAAGGGCTGAATGTCAGAATATTGACTGCAGAGGCACAAAAAATATCTAAATCAAAATCCTTGACTTTAATTATCAGTAATGTAAATGTCAATAATTAGCTCTGACATATATACCAACAATATTGTAAAGTAAAGACAAAAATAATCACTAACATAATATAAACCACAACATATCTTGCAAAGAGCATTATACATCACAAAGCTATCTAACTCGAATATATAGTACGGAAAAATATGAGAAAGTTTAATTGTGTATTAATTTAATGATCTATAACTTTACAATTGCAAATAAAATGTTCCTTACAAAATCCATTAAACAATAAATATCTCCAAATTAATAACATGTATCATGCTTAATACATTCCATATAAAATATTTGATTAATTAAAAAATGATTTTTTTATTTTAACAAAACATATTTTACATAAAATACTTTCACAATAAAAATATCAAGCTTTATATATATATATATATACATATATATATATATCATAATGAAAACAAATTAAAAATGTATTTATGATATCATCAGGGATATTTTAGTCAGATCTCACATAAGTCTGATTCAGAAAAAAGCAGTTTGGTTGAGAGAAGAACAAATGCGACAAATATAAGACTTGTAATCGTAGCTCGATATGATTTATTGCACTACTCCTTATTGTTAAAAACACCCAGATCCAATACTTAATTATATCACATGATAATCTAAGTTTGTAGTGTATGTACTAATAAGCCCATAAAAGAAACAATGCATTGATAGCACTAAATGTAAAAAATGGGTATTAGAGCACATCCGAACAATCACTAGCATACAAGACATAACCCGGTGGCCACACATTTGGAGAAATACCACAATAGTGATCAGCAGGTTCTACAACTAACAATCTCTAGGTTGCTGTTTTGGAACAATTTTTTTAAAATACTCTTTCTTTCTGTTTCATATTTCTACAGACATAAGTGTGACTGAAAATACGTTTATTTATAAAAATTAGTCTATACAATCTTGTTAACCATCTTGATGTTTGCAGCACAGACACTTATAGTAGTGAAAACATTCAGGAAATGTATTGGACAGGAATGAAATTAAACTATTATTCAAGCCCACAGGGGTCAAACTGCTGTATTACTTGCCATTAGCAAATATATTTAGACTGTTTCAGCTGATCCTATTTATGAAGAGGTACTCCAACTCTTAAACAATCAATATTGACATGGTTACTGCCACTTTGGTTGGAGATTCAAAATGATATTAACTCATTTGCTGATTGATAAACTTGTACAGCCAAGGTTAATCTGGCTGCTATTATTCAATACTGGTATATCAAAATTCCATATGCATATTGTAATGAATTCGGAAACTCAACGATAAAAAATAAAATAAAAAAACACTCGGAGAAAACCAACATTGTAGCATACATTTGCCCACTAGGGAGAGACTGGAATCTT
Organism: Calotriton arnoldi; assembly: GCA_963921515.1. Lineage (NCBI taxonomy): Eukaryota > Metazoa > Chordata > Amphibia > Caudata > Salamandridae > Calotriton > Calotriton arnoldi. The sequence goes on from CAWUFW010004108.1 coordinate 924,900, forward strand.
TAACACTTGCACCAGAGTTACTTTTATTGTTAATGAGGATTTATGAAATAATCTTTTAGGAATAATCCTATAATGAATTTTTACTTTTTAAAAACGTTTATTGGTGATATATGGCATTAGACATAGAGAAAACCATATTTGTTTGATACTGTCTTCCTGTCATTCTCTTCCTCCTCCTTAACGTCTTTCTCTGTCTTGTTCTGGGCCTAACTCTAATGAAAAATAGGTCCCTGGTCCCTACAAATCAGTGCAGGGTGCGACCCTGCAACCACAGACTTAAATTAAGCACTGATCAGCATGTGTCAATTTTTTGTAAAGTGTCTTTGCTCGGATCACACTGAAAACATTGTCAAGTCATACAGACACTACATGGACATTTGGAAGGTTCTTCAACAGTAGATCTAAGGACCCCACAGCCACTGATCCAAGCCTTGCTATAGCTTGCCTTGTCTCAATGGCAAAATGTGCAGTGGTTATCTCATAATCCTGTTTCTGTCAGCACTTCTGCCAGGATGAGTGAAAATACAAAAGCAACTTTTCAATGCTTCTTCAGATACTAGTGATAGATTGTGATGTAAAAGAATCCAACTTGACACAATATTTTCAAAAACAACTGATTAGTGCTGGCATATTATCTTTTTTGTCAGGGGTTCTAGACAAGTCTGTTTGTGATGAACTCTGGTAGTGAAGTGGTAGTCGATTCAGGTATGCATCTAGGTATAACTTTATCAAGGGAGCCATGTGCCAAGAAGGGACACAAAGGAATCAACCTCAAAAATCATGAAAGCCTTGATTTATAAAAATAGTTCATCCATAGGCATCAGTGAAGAAATCTGATATTTTCAAACTTTCAGCTTGCAGTACGGCAAATGGTATGGTGATTGAAAATGATGTTGAGTAAGAGTGGTCCAGGAGTTGGCCTTGCCCAAGCCTGATGATGTTTATTTTACTCTTCTAAGCCTTTCTACAGTCTATTTCAGCATTACTGATGAATTTTGATCCATGACTTTGTGCCATGGAAATGAGGTGTAATAACCCTATTGCTTCCAAGTTGCCTTCTGCAACTCAAAATTCTCAGGAGTTATTGGAACATCCAAGGGGCATGGTTTTCCATAGTGGCTGAATAGTGCTTTTTTGGATTGCAGATAAGATTAGATTATAAAAATATAAATTAATATAAAAATAAAGTTGTCATTCCCCTATCTGTCGTTTAAGGGGAGCACACTTCATGTGGCACAAGGGTACTGCTCGGTCCCATTGTTCTCAGGTAATCACCTGCTACTGTTGATGTTACTTTCGTAGTTGCAATTATGCCTTTCTCGCTAGATGAGAAATTGCTGTTCGACCATTGTCTGCTTAGAGAGGTTCGTTCTTGCAATCGTGCTGCATAGTATTACTACAACCTAGGGAAAATCCACAAATAAAGTTAAAAAAACAAAAAAGTGTGAAACAGAAGTTATAGAACTTCATGCAAGAAAACCACTTTCATTTTTTACTGACAATATTTAGTTACAATTTTACATGTTATGAAGAATTAAATGACCAGGAAGAATAATGATCAAATAGTCGAGAAGAATTTATTGTTTATACATAGAAAAATAAAGATTTGATTTTTCGTGGTAAACACATTGCACTGGTTATTATTTAAACAAGCCTGGAAAAGTGGTCCTTGCTAGGGGTTTCACCAAAATTATCTACTCTTCCAATCAAACTAAGTAAACATCTTTTCACTGATGGGCCAGGTGGGCCCTTTTAATTGAAACTCAATATCACAAACATCTAACTTACTGGTAAAAAAACTGCAATAAACATGTAATTCCACAGAAGTCATTGGCAGTTCAAACATATAGAGACTGACTACAGGGGCTGTTTTAGAACTAGGGTACACTGTATTTCTTTGTGCCACTGTGCACTTAAGTCTGTGCCACATGCAGAGTGGGACAGTGCGCCATATCACAAGATGTTAAGGAACTAACCTGCGCCTGCACTTGAAACAGTGCATATATAAAATATGAACCAGCTGTTTGTAACTACTGCTCTGCTTTTCAAAGGAATACAGAGTATCTGCAGGTAGGTATAGTGAGTCACTGCACCCACCTCCAGAGGGATGCCTGGAGGGGTACCTATCCCTTTCAAGGGGCACCCTTGGGGGTGCAGTAACTGTACATCACCTCTTTGTGGCACACAGTCAGTCCATCCCCAGCAGCTTCTTTGCCTCTGCACCTGTGCCGTAGCACGGACACAGGCAAAGGGTTTCCTTAGTTGGGTGGGACCACCCCTCTTTGCTAACGAGGGAACGCTCTCTTGGGGATCCCTTCAGCGCTTAATATGCACAGCATGATCCATATTACAGAAGAGACCATGCAAGCATCAGTGGCCCCTTCTGTAATATCAAGGTGTTTTGTGGGCACAAGTAGTTGGTGCGCACATGCCCGTTGCACCCCCGAGGAACTTTTGATAAAACAGCAATGGTAACTGGTTGCAATTTAATTGGTTGAAATTAGCGAATCTGGAAAAGGGGGATTCCTTCAAAGAATACCTCTGGGAAATGAGAAACTGTGCTTTGGTGGCCCATTAGTGCTTGGTAACGATGCTGGTTTGGTTAAACAAACATCGATTTTTATACATTAAGTAGATGCAGTAGAGGAATTAGTGCAAATGCCATCACTCAGCTGATGTAAACTTGTGACTGGGTATGGTGCTTGCTTCAGCTATGCTATGAGCTGGCCACTTAAAGGGTCTTTGTTGTTGATCTAGGACCTGTGCACTTTTCAAAGCTGGTGTTTGTTTACAATGCCCCTTGTTTATAGAGGCAATGATAAAATAGGCCACTCTTAATTAACCCAAAGTTATTTCACAGTCATAATGGATCATAAGGTGGTTATAACATTCTGTTGTGCAACCGCCAAGAAGCATAACAGTGAAAAGCTGAAAAAACGTTTACTAACATTGTATCTCTCTTCTAACTGTTGCATTGTGTTCAGATGTTGGCTAAGCATCCTAGACCAATCAATAGTGGCAGTGTCAAGCTTTGAAATAATTAGAATCTTAAGAAATGAGTAAATTGTATTTCTACTTCAGTCTTCTTTTAATGGATAAGGAGATATAGGCAATCTCTCTGACTGAAATAACATCATGATGATCATTTCTTGATTTGTCAAACACTTTATCATTTCTGTAAACTTACCAAAAATGATGAAAGCATGACAAAACTGTCAGACATAGGACACATAGAAACTCCTTTAGAAAGGAATTCTAAACATCCAAGGGGTTAAGTAAAGAATGGACAACACAATGGTAAATATTGTAAGACCAGAGGTTGATCATGTTGCAGATTACTGATATGCCTATATTTCAGCTACTTCAAAGTGCATGGATTCCTGAGGGTAGCAAGAGTGGAGAATGGTATAGAAAAAAACAGAGAGAGAGAGAGGGGGTTTGAGTGTCAGGGAATATAGGATGACTGGGCTACAATAGGGGAAAAAAGGAAGGAATGAAAGCTCTGATTAAAGAGAGAGGGTTTTAAAAGTAAAGACGTGGTGAGGGGATGGATACAGCATTGCAGAATTTGGAGAATGAGAACAATATTAACAGATTAAAAGAGTGAGAGGCACAGGGTATGGTGAAAGGAATCATAGATGGCAATACTGAGGTCAAAACTTGAGCAATAGACACGGGCACTGAAACATCTCACCATTTTCCATGCTAAAGAAAAGGGAGTGAGTGCAGGTTCTCTGTCCGCAGACTGAGAACACACCTGTTGTTCCAACCACAGGTACCATTTTCTGCTCTTTCATCCAACAACTCAGAAGCTCCAATAAATATGTAATAATGCAGACAATGGTAGATTCCAATTGCGTCTGGGCAAAATGATCTTTGCAAATTCTCAGCTCTTACCTTTTGAATAATATAAGTGATTATGGCAGCCAGCACAAAATTTGTAGCCCCCAAATCGATGACGCTAAAGAGCAAGGTGTCAAACAGGAGCAGCACCAACTCGTTACCATAAAAGAGAATCTTGCTGAAGTTGGCTCTGTCATCTTGAGGAGGAAAGAAAGGTAATTAAGTGCTATTACTGTTCTGTTGGCAAATGTATCAATCAACTAACAAACTGTAAGGCATACACTTCACTTGTCTGCTGTAGGTATAAAACGCCTGATCTTCACTCACTGTCCATGTCATGATTTTGTTGTGAACCCTTCATTGCACAAATCCACTCTCACCTATGATGATCACTTAAAATTAATGTATGAAATCCAGGAGGTAGACCCATTACATTATTGTTACACTTAATAAGTGATAATGAAATGGTTACTTACCAGTAGTAGCAGTTTTGCAGCTTGAAGAATTTTCTGGATTCACATGCTGTGCATTACTCCATCATCTAGTGGTTGGGTCCAGAAAGTCCCTTTGAGTCTCTTTTCTTTCTTTTTTTATTTTTGTGGGCGTCATCATCCATTTGGGTTTACACCCCTCCTTGCGTCTTGTCAGACGTATGTCCTGGAAATCCTTCAACCCAGTCACCATCTTCAGATTCTTTTTTCTTCCTCTGGTTGTCAGTTATTTGTTTTGTAAATACACCTCTACTGGTGGAAGTGGGTGGGTCGCATGTTAATACAGAAAACTCTTCAAGCTGCAAAACGACTCCTACCAGTAAGTAACCATTTCATTTTGCAGTGTGAATCTTTTCTGGGTTCACATGCTGTGTATAGATTATAGAACATTTTTTCTTCATATGGGTTAGTTGGGTTGTTTAGAGTGTGGGTTTGCTAACAATGTTTCAGTACTCTTTGTCCCAGTTCTGCTTTCTTGTTGATCTGAATGTCCATCCAGTATTGTTTTGTCAAGGTATGTACTGATGACCATGTAGCAGCTGTGCAAATGTCCTCCAATTCTACGCTGCTAAAGAAGGCAAGTGTTAATATGGCATGGAGATGGCTGTCTACGTGCCGAGTTCCGATGCCGTGGCCTGTCAGACAAATATTCTACCCCCCTCCCAAAGTACTCCAACCCCCACCACATAGGGGGCCTGGGACTTTTGGCTTATCATGTCGCGGTGACCGCTTTGGGAGGAGGCCCGGATGGCAGCTGTGAGCCTTGGAGGTATGTACGACTAAGGCAAAAGGAATGCCTGCCATCTTGATGACCCACGCTGAGCCCAGGAGGGCTGCACGGCCCACCGCGAGAAGGTTGAAAGGGGGCAGCGGGTGCATCATGGGAGAGGGGCATGGTCACACACCTCTCTCCCCCCATTGAGTGGTGAAAGGAGTGACCGTCATTTTGCCAGCCCAAGCCTAGAAGGGCTGTACGGTCTTCTGCAAACAAGTGCGGTGAGGGGGGCATGACCACACTCCTCTCTCCCCCACTTTGAATGGTGAGAGGAGCGCAACATTTTGACTACCATCACTGTGCCTGGGGGGGGGGGGGGGTGGGGGGCTGTGTGTCCCACCGCGGACAGGCCCAGCGAAGGCATCGAATGCCTCATGGGGAGGCGCACTGTTGCACGCCTCTCTCCCCCCTGAGTCTGCCTCTCCTCATGATATTTCAACAAAACCCTGAAAGGAGCCACCCACAGGAGGAAGGGTGGGTGTCCTGCCAGAGTGTGAAGGTGATATCCCCTCCCTCCCCCAGGGGAGAGGAGGAGCGTTGAAGCTCTTCCTGCCAGTGTATAGGAGCTAGAGGAGTGATTGGAGTGGATAAGAGAGCCTGGATTCACACCAACAGGGAGTGCCTACAGATGCCCTGCATTCCGCACTGACTGGGAGCAGTGACTACAGCCCCAGAGGCTCTATCCCATGGATGGAGGAGGCCCGATGCCATTGGAACACTATGAGGGGCTGACATAACGCAGCGGAAGCCAAGGAGAGAATGGCACCTCTCTGAAGGCAGCACTGAAGACACTGGAAGGGGTGGCGGAGGGTGTAGGTGCCCGAGGTACAGCGATGGGGGATGCCTTGTCAGCCAGGTACAGTGGTCCCCCAGCATGACGAATGGTAGAACCCATCAGTGATAGCCTTCGATGGGCACTCCTTTCTGCCAATCCAGGGAGACATACAGACTTGTGGAACAACTGAGGGACTCGACTTGCCCGCAGTGTCCATCCTCAGCTGGTGCAAACAGTGGACCCCGTGGAGGTGGACGGAGGGACCATCACCATGATTTGGCTGAGACCACCCCTGGACAAAGACTGCCCCAACTCCCCCCAGTCATGGACCGAAAACTGGAGATGCACACTGCCACTATCCTCGCAGCAATAAAGGACACCTAAACTTCCTTGGAATCTAAAATTTATACCATGACACAGGAAGTAAACCTCCTCAGGGCAGATCACGCAAAACTGGCGGATAGGGTGTCAACTGCAGAGTCCATGCTGGGGCAATGGGGCCTACTGTAACAGAGACCTTCATCTGTATCAGAACCGAAAGTAATCACATGATATTAGAACGGGCATAAGATGCAGAGGGCCGGTCTCGCTGCCATAACGTCCGGTTCGTGGGACAACTGGAGAGGGTAGAGGGCCCCAGTGCGGCGCTCTTTCTGGAGGAGTGACTTTCATAGATGGTCCTGGAAAGCAAAAACCTCAAAATGGTTCACAGTGGAGAGGGACCACAGGGTGCCGTGTAGGACGCTGATCCCGGGAGCAACGCTGTGGGCCATGGTTGCTAAGCCGCTAAATTTCCGAGATCAGGATGCCATATTGCAGGTGGCATGTTCCCATGGCCCACAGACAGTGGAGGATGTGACCGTCCATATCTACTCGGACTATACCACACTTGTACAACTTCAAAGGAAGCCTTTCAGGGAGTTAAGCAACACTTAGGATATTGGAACTCCTCTAGCCCTTCTTCTTCCCAGCAAAGCTCTGCATAATGGATGGGGGAGAAGCACACTTCTTTACGAAGGAGGTCTGGGGATGGCTGGAAAATCGCAGGCACCCCAAGCCACAAACTGTATCGGCCTTGCAAGCCTGAAATAGCAGGAATGCAGGAACCACCGAAAGCCATGACAGCGCCCACATACAGCGCTGACAAAGGACCAAGCAAAGAGTGAAAGGGCTCAGCTTGTAGCTGACATTCAGAAGACCTGCACATTGTCTCTACTAACATATGAGAAACTCTGGAAAAAGAGATAGACAGCTCAAATGATGTAGGCTCTGATCGTGGAGGGCGGGGAAGAGACCCCGGCCCCGCTGAGGGTTACCCTGATGCCTTCTGAAGAGATTGTCTGAAAGGCAGAGAGGTCTGGATTACTTTCACGGACAGGTGTGGACATGCTCTGACGGGCTCACCCGATCCTGGCCAACTGTGACTATGTTCCTGCTTATGGGCCGCGCTGTGGCTCCCTTCCTTATTGGGTGCACATACATTGTGGTTAACTATAGATGTGATGGTATTTTGAGATTTAGATTTTCTGGCGCGACAGATGTATTGTGCGTTGGGGTGGCCGCCAGTTCGAAGACTGCGGTATGGTAAGGTATGTTTGGGGGGAGAACTGGGGAGGGTGTTTCTTTGTTTAAAATGTTGTCTGACCGCGCAGCTCAGGGGGAGGGGTTATGTTAAACAGGTCAATGGGACCTGTATGATGGGCAAAGATGCACACATTGACCGTAAAGTACACTAACTCAAAATACTCACATTTAACTCAAATGGACTAAGTAGACAAATTAAGCGGAGATTGGTAAACAGGGCACTATCGCGATATGCTGCAGATGTGGTGTTTCTGCAGGAAACACATCTGTGAAGATCTAACTGTGGCTTCCTGGGGAGGTTGCGGTGGTTAGCTACTTGGGGTACACATCTGGATCGAGGGGAGTCGAACTTCTGATAAGGAAAATGGTTGTATTTCAGGTGCAGCAGAACTCCTCTGATGATAGGGGATGCTATACTGTGTTTCTGGGCAGGTGGAACGTGGAGACAGTTGCCCTGGTTAATGTATATATCCCACCAGGTTTGCAGACTAAGATGCTGGCACATTTGAGCGGGTTCTGCTGGATCTCCCTCTTGCAATGGTGCTAGTGCAAGACACCACTTTAAATACTCAAGTCTATGTGTGTCGAGGAATGAATGAACGAATTATGAGGACAACTTAGCCCCTCTCCTTGGAGACTGGAAATGGACACCTTACACTGGAAGCATCTGCCGGTGTCCTTTCTCAGCAGATTGCCCTTCCCAGATTTGCCTACATCCTACAAAACAGTCCTTATGCCATCCCGGATACTTTCTTCTGGGCGGTGAATGTTTTGCTGTGGTCCCTACTATGGAGCAATGGTTCACTGCGAATAGCCCATCACACTCTGCAGAGATCCGTATACGGGGGGCATAGTGATGCCCAACATTCGTAAATATTATGAGGCGGCGCAGCTTCAGGAAATGAATGAATGGGCATATGTTTCATTGGGGGAATCAGCCTTTAGGATGGGTCGAGAGAAATTCGGACCAAAGAGGTACCCTCATATGCTGTATGGGGGAGATTGCCAAAGGACTCACCTCCAGTCGCGGCAACAGTGACCTTTTGGTGGCATAAGCTGAATATAGAAGTTGGCTGGGGAAAGAGGCTTACTCCCCAAACCCCACTGTGGTAGGGGACGTGGCCGCTTTGGGTGAAGGAACTGACAGGCTTCAGTTACTAGGATGTGATTGGCCTCTCCAAGCTGCAGAATGCATGGGATATGAATGGAATAGTGCCATTCGAGCACTTACTGACAGAATATGGAATGCCCACTACACAGATGTTTACATATTTGCAGCGCCAGTCTGCACTACAGGCGAGCATACCAAGGGGGGAAGAAACAATGGAGGTTTCTTCATTGGAGGCCTGATTCTTGGATGGCCCTATGACATCAAGAGCTATCTCCCGCACATACGTTATGTTGATGACGAACATGCAGGGTGAACTGTCTTGACTACGGACCCGTTGGCAGGGTGACTTGGTGGGACTGACTGACGACAACTGGAGGGACACTCTGCAGTTACCAAGTTAAAATTCTGCATAGGATTTATCAACACCTGTACGCTCTTACATAAAATTGGTAGATCCCAAGATGACCTCTGCTTGCAGCGCTGTGAACAGCACAACACTTTAATATATTATTGTAGGAGTGCCCCAAGCTGGCGGAGTTCTGGAACAGGGTAACATGCATGCTCTCAGTGGTCCCGGGGATCACAATTCTGTTGGGTGTCTTGGTGGATTCAGATGCAAAACAGTATGACAAAAAACGGATCAGCCTGCGATATGCTGTAGCAAAACAAAAAATTGTCCAAAAATGGTGTAGCGACCTCAGCCCACGTCTACCAGCTTGAAGGGTTGACATGGAGATGTACAGAATACGTGAGAAGTTGGTGTATCAGGGGAGGGGATGCCCCGCTAAATATATGAGATGTGGGATATGGGCCGCTGACTGAGTGAATTGAGAACGGGGAGTGCAGAATATTGCATAATGCCTCAATACTCCCCTGCTGGGCGCTGGAATCTAGCCCGAGACATAGTTAATTGGCATAAGAGCAAGAGGTACTGATGGAGTGAAGTCAATTGCTGTTATCCCTCTGGGGGTGACAGGTGAGGGGAGGAGGGTTTAGTTTTTATACTGTTCACACCTCCTCCAGCAGGATGGCTAGTGAATCTGCGTACCAAGGCCAGGGACTTCAAAGCCCCTGCTGCCTTTGATATGGAACCCAGGCTTCCCTCAGACCTGGGAGTTGCCACCCGCTACCCTGAGGCCCATTTGGCACCAGGACAGGTGGGAATTTAGTTATGCAAGGAGGCGTGCTGCACTACCAGGCCAGTCACACTGCTAAGGTGGGCTGCCTGATGTGCTCCATGAAAGAAGGATTCCACCATCTTGATTTTGGTGAAATTAGGAACTCTGAGACAGCCTTAGCCACAGCTGATTCTTTAAATGCTTCTCTGCCGTGGTCTAGCATCCTTGAGAACATTGGGAGAAACAGGTTTCTCTTTTGTTTCGGTACTAGGGCCTCCAGGAGGAAACATGCTTCTGATTGTTTTTCCTCCAGTTGCACTCCATAGGTGCCTGCAGTTTTCTTTACTATTGCGTTGTATGCAGGGATGTTGCTGGTGGTGATGGTTTCGATGAGTAAGACACCACCCCTTCAACTGTCTTGTCAGTCATCAGTTGTTTCCCATATATGAGAGAGGCCTTCTTGTTCTTTTTCCTCCAGGTGAAAGGACTCCTGTTCCAACTCTTCCTGCAGCTCTGGTGTAGTGGGTTGTTCAAGCTCCTTTATTTCCTCTACTTCCAATTGTTTTTTTCAGAGAAATTCTGTAACACTGCAGGGAGTCGTCAAATGCCCTGTTCTTTTTAATTAGGGTTTTGAGTTCGGCCTCGAGATGCTTTCTTTTCTGCTCTACCTCACGTGATTTTCTTTGTTCAGCAAGCTCTGCCGTGTCTCTTTGTTTCAACGTCGATGGAAAGGAATTGTGCCTCAGCGGCTTTTGGCATTGATACTGAGTGACTCTTTAATGCTGCTGTGGCTCCCATCTTCTCAATCTGGTTTTCGCCATCTCCCTTTCATGCCTTTAATCCTCTCTCAATGTTGAAGCAGGTTTTGCCTCCATCGGTGTCCCTTGTCTTAGACCCATGTGGCTCCTTGGGCTTCACTCTGTCCTCCGGCATTGACTATTTCAGCATCATTGCTGGTGTCTTCGAGACCGAGGTCCTCGGCTCGACTGTCTCGGCTCTGAGGGATTACCTTTTGTCTGTGTTCCTCCCTTGATGCTTTCTTGTGACTCTTGCCGGTTTCGCCTTCAATGATCCCTTTGTGTTTTGTCTCTTTCCCTTGGGTCTCTCCGTCTACAGGATGTACTTCTCGTCGCTCAACAGGTCCAGGTCTTTTAAGGACTCCTGTTTTCTCTGTGGCAATGCCATCGTGTAGTGTGCCCACCTCTGCTTCTGCCTTGCTCTGATGGTCTTGGCAAGAACTTTGTGCACACCGTGCAGTCCTCTGAGCTGGAGAACTTAGTGAGGTAGAGATTACAGACCTCATGTGTGTCCTTCTGTGCAAACTTATGGTGGCACTTGGGGCAGAATCTAAAGGTGGTATGCTCAATGCCCCTTTCTCATTCTCCATCTACGGGGGCTTGTTGCGCCGCCATTCTCACCTCGGTGTCAATTGGTGACTTTCGGTGCTTTCTTGGTCTCTTTTCGGTGTCCTCCATCCGCTCAGTCGTCGTCACTCCTGTTCTCCCGATGGAGATATGAGTGAAAAAAACATATTTTCTTCGCACAATTCTTTCTTCTCCAACTCCAGGAGTTCTCCTATAAGCTTCCAGACCCAACAGCAGATAAAATAATTATAAGATGGCAACTGCATCAAGGGATTTCTTGTGCATACGTCTGACGTCAAACGAGGGGGATTTAAACCCAAATGGGAGGCGACGTCCACCAAAAAAAAGAGAAAAGAGACTTCACTTCAAGGAGACTTTCCAGTTCCAATCACTACATGGCAGAATAATGCATAGCATGTGAATCCAGAAAAGATTCACGCTGCAGAACTTCAGTTTGGGAGCAGGTATAGAAAGAATCTTTCCACTCACTGGAATTGTAATTTAAAATCCTCCTTGATGGTAACGTTGGATTTTAAATTACTATTTTTAAAATGCCACATTTAGAAGGTTAGCATTTTTCAGCCTAAACCAAATGTGCCTTTCTGCCAGTATCAAAGGTCATATGAATGTTAATGGCTTTCTAGTGTGATGTGTACTCCTTTCCAGACATTGGGACAAAAGGGCATTGGGTGAGGGAAAGGGAGTTTCTCTCCTTAGCAGTGTAGCCTGGGGGGGTTCATGGGGTTAAAAGGGTAGCCTGAGGGCTATGCCCACCCCCTGCCTGACTTCTGAAGCTGCCTTCCATGTCACAATGCTGCTCATACCTGGGCCTGCTTGCCTTTATCCCTCTTAAAAATTGGAAGCAAACCAAGACAAACGGGAAGGTTAGACAAAAGGGGCATCCCCCCAAGCAGTGGGTATAAACATGAAAGCCTGAGACGCTCCCACCGGAACACTCCTGGACATGTAAAGATTCAGAAAAAAGACTGACCTGCTGTCTTCTGAAGAAGGAAGACGAGCCCGCTTTGCCTTGAACCCAGGATCCCAGAAGTGACTGCAAGGATCAGTTGCCTGAACTAATGTTTGAGTTACAGAAACACAACAAGCTTCCAGAGGCCTTCCCTGCAACTGCCCAACTGACCATCACCAACTGGGCCTGCCTGAACCCTGCTGCTGGCCTCTGTTGGAGTGAGTCCTGGCCCCCATGAGTAGCCACCCGAGGTCCTGGACCCTTTGCTGGGGTCAGAGTGTACTTCTTCAATCTGCAAGAACTGAACTCCAGGTGAAAATTCTGAGATTTGAGGCTCTTTGAATCAACATCAACCTGCCTGCATCTCCCATCAACGCAAAGCTCCGATGGCGACTTGCTCTTTGCGTAAGCAATGACTATCCATGTCTTCTGTCAACGTAAAGCTCCAGCAGCAACCTGATTGTTGTGCCTGCAACAACCGCCTGCGTCTCCTCCCAATGCGAAGCTCCAATGGTGACCTGCTCTTCATGCAGACAACGATCTCCTCACCACCCCCCATCAACGATCTCATCACTGCTTCTGCCAATGCTAAGCTCCAGTTGAGGCTCCTCATGTGGAATTGGACTAAGTAGAAGGTGAACTTTCCACTGGGATGAACCTGGCCCGTCTCAGTCGGTCTGAACTTCTGACTTTGACCCGATCCAGCGTGACCAGATAGCCGCGATTGGCTCTCTGTTCTTTTTGCCACTATTTTTACCTGAAACTTAAAAAATTCATAACTTCGTTCTACTTATTGGATGTTTGCTGTTTTTCTGTCATTTTCTTTATTAAAATGTACTCTATTTTTCTAAATTGAATTGGTATTTTTCTTCCATTGCGTTTTAACTTTACTACTGTTTGAATGCTGCATAAATATTTTACACTTTGCATCTAAGTTAAGCCCAACTACCTATGTGCAAGCTACCAGAGGGTTAAGTACAGGTTTATTTAGTGAATTTTGTGGTTCATCCTGACAAGGATTGTTTTTATTACTTGAGTAGGGCTCTCACACCCTCAAATAATAACCACATTTCTTACAGTTAACAATAGGTTTCATTTTAGCAATTATGACAGAGTATAATGTTTTACAGACTGTGGCACTACCCGTGTAGAGAAAGGCTCACAGGCTGAAACTACTATTTTTGCAAGAAATATTGGACGGACATCTTCACAAGCCTCTGCATATTAATATGGCTATGTAGAGTGAGGCACTCACTGGTTAATATAAAGCTCATTACATAGGGTAGATCAGCACAGTTTGGGATAAGTCCCATTGTGCCACTGGAGCTCACTTACCGTTGTACAGGAAAGATTTTTCAATGGGTTGTTGGAACTCCATGCCCATGACACGCTCAAGGAACATCTTGTCTTTCACTAGGTAGTCCATATCTTTGTAAACCTGGATAAGAATTGAAAGTTTTAGTACACTCTTATCTTCCAAAATTAAACAGGGGCATCACAATTTTGCATACATATCATTAATGATGTTTTAAAACCTTTACACTTGGAGAATGTGGTGTGAGTGGGGCCCCGGTATGCATTTCTACATGGCATAGGGTCAGAGGATATATATATATATATTCTGTGTTTTAAGGCAAAAATTGCAATTTTTTCTCAAGAACTTACTTCAGAATATATATATATTAAGATGTGTAACCTTTATCTTAGCAGTTAAAAAAAAAACCTGGTGCAAGTATGTCCTACAGAGATTTAGATGGATAAGCTCATTCTTGTAGTCAGCCATATCATTTTACACCTAAAGAGCCAATGTTACCAAATGTTGTGAAAAGATTCAGACTGCACCACTCTGGTATTTAGTATTAAACATAGGGCAAGCTGTGAGACCACCAAAAATGTCAGTGGAGATAGCGATTTTAGCTCAAAAACAAATTACACAGAGGCTTCTATTTCAGATCCACAAAGGATGGGCAGGCCTGTACAGTGCACAGCAAAATTAAGGCACATTATAAACAATGCAGGGCACTGTACAAAACAGTACTAGTAGGGCAAGCTTTCTAAAAGTATTATACTACGCTGTGCTAAAGATTTGTCCACATCCGTATTTCTCTCTTCAAACTGCTACCTTTCCTAGTCACCCCCAACCTGTCTTCTCTCTACTTCCAGGTTATCAGCCTTACTGCATTGCATTTCAATAGAAATACAGGACACTCCTGCACTGGGAAAAAACAGAAGGTTCCAGAGTGACTGACAGACATTCGAGACAAGGGGAATAGCAGAATGTTCTAGAGGTAGTAAGCAGAAGCACATTTGAGAGTCAGGGAACAGCATAGTAGTGCCCAATATTGCCCTAAGTGAGCCCGACCCATGCTTGATTTTCAGAATAATCACTATGTAAATAATGTTAGATTCATTGTATGAAAATTGATCCCAAATAGATACCATGAAATAATGGCTTGGATCTTGTTGTGGATAAATGCTTCACACTAGTGCAACAGCAGGGCATTTTAGAGATCGAGATTGGAGGGAAATTTCTTAAGTAAGGACCAACAAGGACAAAGGATGGCTCTGCTTATAAATGAGAACAAGGTGGCTGTTAATAGCGGAAAGACCCTCACGTGCTCTAGGAACGCTGAGAGGAAGCGGTTGAAGGTATAGTATGTCTTTATCCTCTGCTCCAGCAGCGGATTGCCCTCCGTCCGTGCTTTCATCCCACTGGGTGCCTGCTAACAGAAAGGAAGATTTTCAGTGTGTTATGAAACATAGACAACTTGTGATCTTGTTTCTACAAGCGGTGGATGGAACTGCATTACCAATTTTAGAAAATTGAAGCCATTTCCTCTTTGTACCTTATAAAAGGAAATATGGATCAGACTCAAATTGGTCTATTACACTAGGAAAAGATCAAAAAAACCTAGTGGGTTAGGAGGGCCTTGTGGACAACACTTAGGCACATAAGTCTTGTGTTTGTAACAGACTTATAATGCATCTTAGCTGTGAAGGAGAATGATCTGCTTCCCCTACTCCTATCATCAATGACACAGTCACCAAACTCTAATGCATGCCCACAATAGACAGTGACACACTTTGCTTTGAACATTACAAGCAAGGCATGCAGCGCCGGCCTAAGTTCATATTGGACTCAAGTGTGGAAAATGAAAAGCAAATAATTTGTTTTTCTCATACATTTTTGTTCATTTACGCATGTGTTTCAATCTAACCTCCAAATTCTTAATGTGAAAAAACTCTTGATGTTGATATCGCAGTTCTGCAAAATGTATATGTCTGTACTGCTTTCTGTAGCAACTTAAATTGCTGTAGGCAATCCCTTTTATATCTCAGAAGCATATCTCTTAGGTCAAGCTAGGCAGAAAATTGTCACTTCACACATTGAAACCTCGCATTTACACCCCAAGCTCCTTGGCGATCTAAAATGTTACCCTTGAATGCATTACTAAGATTTTCAAGCTCAGTCTTTGCCTCTGTGGTTCAAGAGTAAAATACCAACCAATTAAATTAAAATGTTTTAATGTTAACATAGTCCTTGTGAAAAGACTCACAATTTATGAAATGGTTGACAGGGCAACAGGATTGTCAATCAAAATATGCCAACGTAGGCATCCCAAAGAAAAAAATAATTCTTTGCAAATGTTGCAAGACAAACTATTATTTATGTGATACATTGTCCTCACTTTCTCTGTGTGAAATCTGTCACTAAAAATGGCTGCCAGGATATAGGAGCTTTGTAGGGCTAGTTTTTACTATGCAAAGAAATATCCGGGATTCCCCTAGCTTCCAGTTCCTTTCACACTGCTTCAGGGGCATATAGTTTTCATTGTAGCAATTTCAATATTGATGGTGGCATTATGAGGAGATGTATAGGACATATATCCACATTTGAACCACTCTCCTGGCTTGTCACAAACATCTATAGGAAAAGGCTAGTAGTTCTAAAAGGCACTACAAAAGGTCTTCAAATATGCTCACATTCATCTGCTGTGATGACGATCCTGTGCACCAATGCACAATATCACTATAAACATTGGAATTACTTGGAAAAACTGGGTACAAAATCTACAATTTTTGGTCTAACCAAGAGATTAGAAAAATCTCCAATTATAATAGAATTAAATTGATTGTCAGCACAGATCTATCCTTGAGCTTTTTACACTATAAGCCACAGTCCTTCCATTTTCTGGGCTCATGCCTCATGTGATGTGTTCATAAAGAGTAATTATGGGTGAAGCATATTTCCTTCCATGTGTAGAATGCATGGTTCTCATGAGAGCTACATTTTTTACTTGTGGCTTGTGCGTATGCGTAAAAATCGTATGATTTAAGCTCTTGCATACATAAACCTTGAGATATATCAGTTCCAAGTTATGTCCATTCTGTTGCTCTAAGTTCTGCAGTAAATATTGCAAGCCATTAGCGATAATGGGGTAACCCTGTGGCCCTCAGAACCTGGGTATGTGTGATATGTAAAAAAGTGGTTCTGTCGGGAGAGAAACAATTGCTTTGTACAATATGGATACTAACTTAAAAAAGTCAACAAATATAGACTGCTGGGAATGATTCACAGCCAAGGACTTTTTGTACGGAACACACCACAAAGACACAATAATTTTTTAGTCACACAAAATTATCTTTGTATTGTATAAGTAACATGTACACATATTAATGAATATGGCTGTCAATAAAACAATACAAAATACGACGATAGGGTGAATTAAAGTGCAAGTGAAGTGACTTGTGATAAATAAATGGATAAAGTGCTGTACATATTATACAGGTGGATCGCACATGAGACAATAAAACGATTATAGTGTACTGTCCAATCATTAATGCATAGATACACAGCCCAGATACAACTTTAAATTGGGGTCCGTGAAGTTGCATGAACTAGTATAATTTTAACGCCGACGTTTCGACCCTAGGTGGAAGCGCAACTTGAATATGCGTCAGGGGCGGGTCTTCATCAGGACGGGGTAGGAAAATTTAATGCTGACAGCCGCAAATGTTTTCAGGGATCCTGTTTCATGAATGGATGGGGATCCAATGTGATCTCAATCACAAGGAGACCTACACCTAAGGTTGTGGTCTTAAAGAATGAATTCCACATGTACTCCACCAGCCGGTTGGAGACGGGAATGAGGATTAAGGGACGCCGCCGTCCAGCGATCATTCCTACAGGGAGCCTTGACCTATTCTGTCTGATATTTCTCTGCAAGGGAACGCCTCAGAGAAATAGATATGCCCCTGTCATGTCCAAGTCGATTCTTGGACATTGCCAGTGAACAGGGAAGCAATCTTGAGTATATGCACTGGGCACTGGTGATTACAATTTCCTCAGCTACATGATACCTTCCTCTGAAACCAAAGATGTTTGTTATCAAACATCTTGCATAAATAAACCCACACTGATTCCAGTGATGGATTTATTAATGCATGCATCCAGAGGGTACCTTAGAGGGGCTCCCTGAAAACCTACCAACCTCTAGTGTGCTGGCTGACTGGTGTAGACCAGCCTGCCACCACAGACAGGTTTCTGACCCCAGTGCAGGTGAGAGCCCAAGTTCTCAGAAAAAATGCCTGTCGTCACCTCCTCCAAACAGGGTGGCTAATAGTCAGCATATCAATGCAGGAGGCATCAAAGGCCTCTGCCGCCTTTGATATGTGACCCAGGCTTCCCTCAGACAGGGGAAAAGCCACCCCCAGCCCAAGGCCCATTTGGCACCAGGACAAGGAGGAAAATTAGCTAGTCAGGAGGCGTGTTCGCTATCAAGTAGGCTACATGATGTGAACACACAAACGAGAATTCCACCATCTTGGTTTTTGGTGGAATTAGGTTCACTGGGTCAGGGTTATGCCCACAGGAAGTGGTCATATATGGGGTGCAGGCACCCTAAAGGTGATCAGCCATTGGCTACTACCTGTCACTCCCCTTAACGCCCCTAAATTGAGTATTTAGGTGGCACCCCTGATGCAAGGAACTCAGATTCTACAGACCCTGAAGAACAGGACAAAGAAGAGCCGCAAAAAATGATAACCGAAGACTTGCTGTGGACTTTTTTGCTCTAAATCCTGCCTCCCGGAACCATTCTTGACAATCGTGAAGAAACTGACTCGACCTGCAGCTGAGCCTCTACCAAGAACCCCGGTAGGCTGCCAGCCCTTTGCAAATTGCCAGCAATCTCCTTTGGAGTAGAGGAGCAACTCCCCTGCAGTCCGCAGGCTCCAAAACAGCAGAGTCCGGTTTACCGTGCTGCCGCTCGCTGGTCACACCGATGCAGCAGCCACCCACGAAGAGGTCAGCATGCTCCCGAAGGTTAGGTCAATCTCCCCATCAATTGAGAAGATGCCAGGACCAACAGGAGCTGCACAGCACCAATACCCGAGGTACCGGACCCCTTGCAGCAACCAAAGCCTCTTTGAGTCCAATCCCGACTCTAACAACATCGAGCCTCCATCGAGGGACGTCGGCACCACAGAAACCCACTTGCAGAGTGGCTCAGCTGTCCTGATTTTTGTATCCTCAACCAGTGAGACCAACAACCGCAAGGATCTGTGACTCACCAGCCCAGCCGACCTAACCCTTTGTATTGAGCGCCCCGTTCTGGGTTTTCGAGAACCAACTGAGCTGACCTGTGCCCAGGGGCCTTGTGAACCAAGCCCCCCATTGGGAGCTCCTAGACTTGCCCCAACTCCTCCTCCGCAGCCTGTTTTTAGGTGGCCTCTCCCTCTCTCCTTCATTGTAGCGCGTAAAGCTACCGACCAGCACCTTTGCACCCAGGGCAAGTAAACTAACTGCTGGTAGTACTTTGGACCTTACACCTCTACCACCTTAAGTCCTGAAGGGGACCCCCGGAAACCTACTTCAAGTACCTGTATGCCGTATATGTCTTTTTCTCCCATAGGAAAGCATTAGACGGCAACACACATTTAAGTGAACATTTTACTTACCTGTGAAATTCAATATTTTAAAATTGACTTACTTACAAAGTTCTTGGTATCAAAATTTATACAAAACTTTTTTTTCTAAATTGGTCTCAGATTTTTTGTTTGAGTATGGGTCTCATTTATTGCCTCTGAGTACAACAAATGCTTAGCGCTACCCTCTGATAAGCCTAAAATGCTTGTCCTCACTACCACAAAAGAGAGCATTCAATGTTATCAAAAGGCCTTCTTGACCGCTTGTTAGATTGTAAATATCAGAGGAAGAGACCGGCCTGCGACGTCTTCAAAGTAGTGATAAATAGTGCAGTGAAGAAGATGTGTAAGTGTTGTAAATTACACAGACACAAAGTGTGAAGTGAGAGTTACATATGATCCGAGCTATAAACACTAACAAAGCACTGTAACACCTTTTGCTCTGTGATCACACTGTCGCAGCTCAGGAGGAAGAGCGGGAGGGGGGCTATTTCCTGCCCTCTCCATGATTTGAGTGTGTAGTGTGGCATTGCGTAATGTCATTGCTATCTTTGGCCTATTAAAAACACTCCAGCTGTAGTAGGGCCCTGGCTTCACCTCCTGGTGCAGGGCGGGCTGTGCTTTATGGCAGGCATGGAGGGAGGGATGGTCTCGGCTGCAGCTCCGGCCTCGTACAGTGCCCCTGCTATTACTAGTGAGCGAGAGGCGCTGGGGAGGTGGTATTGGTATTGGTGGTGGTGGTGGTGGTATTAGTGGTGGTGGTATTGGTGGTGGTGGTGCTGGTATTGGTGGTTGTGGTATGGGTGGTATTGGTGGTGCTGGTATTGGTGCTGGTATTGGTGGTGGTGGTATTGGTGGCGGTGGTATTGGTGGCTGTGGTATTGGTGGTGGTATTGGTGGTGGTGGTATTGGTGGTATTGGTGGTGGTGGCGGTGTTGCTGGTATTGGTATTGGTGGTATTGGTGGCGGTGGTATTGGTGGTATTGGCGGTGGTGGTATTGGTGGAGGTGGTGGTATTGATGGTGGTGGTATTGGTGGTGGTATTGGTGGTGGTATTGGCGGTGGTGTTGGTGGTGTTGGTATTGGTGGTGGTGGTATTGGTGGTGGTGGTACTGGTGGTGGTATTGGCATTGGTGGTGGTATTGGTGGTGGTGGTGTTGGCAGTGGTGGTCGTATTGGTGGTGGTGGTATTAGTGGAGCTGGTAGTGGTATTGATGGTGGTGGTATTGATGGTGGTGGTATTGATGGTGGTGGAGGTGGTGGTATTGATGGTGGAGGTGGTATTGGTGGAGGTGGTATTGGCGGTGGTGGTATTGGCGGTGATGGTGGTATTGGTGGTGGTATTGGTGGAGTTGGTATTGATGGTGGTGTTATTGATGGTGGTGTTATTGGTGATGGTGGTGGTGGTGGTATTGGTGGTAGTTTTGGTGGTGGTATTGGTGGTGTTGGTATTGGTGGTGGTGGTATTGGTGGTGGTGGTATTGGGGGTGTGGTGGTGGTGGTATTGGTGGTGGTGGTGGTATTGGTGGTAGTGGTATTGGTGGTATTGGTGGTGGTGGTATTGGTGGTGGTGGTGGTATTGGTGGTGGTGGTATTGGTGGTGGTAGTATTAGTGGTGGTATTGGTGGTGGTGGTATTGGAGGTGGTGGTATTGGTGTTAATATAACAGGCTTTTGAAAACAATCCGTCAGGTGGCTTTAGTACAGATGACATGTAACACAGATGTGCTGTTGTCAGCTTCAGCCCATTAGCACAGGATTATGTGCTACCTAGAATTCACAAGACTTAATTAGCTAATCATCTCTAAATCCATTTTACTTGGGGGGTGGGAGGGGCAGGGGGGTTGGAAACAGACACGAGAAAATGCCAGGTTAAAGTGTTTGAAAGCAGGCGCCCGCGTTACGGGGGCGGCCGTGCTGCTTAAAAAAACACAAACGGTTTCAGCTGAAGCAGCGCATGTCCGGCCTGCAGTAAGAGAAACTCAATGAAGTAAATAGTGCTTACAGACTAAATAACAGGTCCCGTGAAACAACCAAAGTAAAGGGGCCAGTCGCCATGGGAGGGTACAAATGAAGACAAGGCCGTACTAAGGAGGGACTAACAAGCCTATTAACGAATCCGAAGGCAGCATTTACAAAAGACAGTGACCCAAGCCAATGAAAAATATGGGAGGAGAGTGGGTGCGGCTTCTCTCCCATACTCTACTACAGCAGTCTCGCAGAGTGAGCAGCGCATGCGCGCTGCTGCTAGGCTCGACCTAAAAAGGACTGTCTTGTTGCTTGAGGCTTGCCTTGTTCCTCAGAGGACTGCTCTGCTGCTACCAAACGACTGTCCTGCTACTTGAGGCCTGCCCTGCTGCTTGAGGCCTGCCCTGCTCTTGAGGCCTGCCCTGCTCTTGCAGAAGGAAGAATTGACCTGCTCCCTTAATCCAAGGCTACCTAAGTGACTCCATGGGTCAGTTAGCTGACCTCCTGCAGGGACACAACAAGTTCCAGAGGCCTCCCTGCAATGGCCTAGCTGACCTGTTACACTGAACCTGCCACCAGAACAGTCTGAGCCCTGCTAGCCTCTTCTGGAGTAAGTTCCTGATCCCCAAGAGGTACCTTCTCAGGTCCTGGACCCTTGGCTGGTATCAGTTGAGTTCCTACGGGGAAGAAAGAAGAAATCCTGAAGTTCGGGGCTCTTTGCATCCACAAACAGGCCTGTTCACGCCAAGACTGGCAACACAAGATCAGAAATTTGTGCTACAGAGACAACCATTGCGACGCCAGGCTTGCTGTTTATGCTACAGAGACAATCATCTGTGAAACTCTCCAGCTTCTCTCAGCCTCCTCCACTGCAAATTAAACTGTTTGTGCTGGACTTTGTGGAGGTAACCTTTTCAGCATGACTAACCTGGTCCCTGTATCAAGCCCCATGCTCCATTATCACCATTACTACCAGATGACCGTGAGTGGCACCTTGTGCTTTTAGGTGCTATGCTTACCTATAACTTTGAAATTGCACATCTCCGGTTCTACTAATTGGGTATTTGTCATTTTGGTGTAATTTTATTTATTAAACTGTATTCTATTTCTTAAATTAGTTTGGGATTTTCCTGCATTGTGTTTTCACTTTATTACTTTTTGTGTGCTGCATAAATACTTACCACAGTGCCCCTAAGTTAATCCTGACTGCTTTTGTGCCAAGCTACCAGAGGGTTAAGCACAGGTTGATTTAGTGGCTTTTGTGGTTCACTCTGACTGTAGTTGTTGTTTGACTGGGATTTCCACCCTCCTCAACCAATGACACATTTTGTTAAAGAACCCATCCCATTTCTCAACCGTTTTCTGACATACTGGTAAATCAATTCATCACTCAAACTAAGCAGACATGCTGGAATCTTATTTAACACACAAGAAAACCAACATCACCAACTCATTTCCAACAAACCCCATCACAGGTAGATTAACATTGACTCTCCACTCCTTCAAAGAATACCACTAACTGAATTTCTGGTTCTAGTGAAGGCGAGCAAGCCAGCCAGTCACCCTTGCTACACTCTGCAAAGTGCTTCAATGCTTCGTCAAGGGGAGTAAGCATAAAATAAATACAATATACATTTACGTTTTGTCCTCCCAAACGAAATCCTAAAGCAATTTCTAATTTATCCTGTTGGACCATTATAATGCAACCTGATGTTTTGCTCTCGCAAGCTTTCCAAAGAGCATTTTACAGTGAATGAACACAAAGTTCAAAGAAAGTATATGCATTTGAAAGCTTTTTCTTCTTCTCTCAATGTTCCAACAACACAGTTAAAAACACTCTATAATAATTTAATGAAATAGGACTTCAGCCATTGTTTCACCCATTCGCAGAATGCTAAATATCGCAACAAAACTGCTTATAAAGTAATTGTCAGTCAATCCTAACAAAACATCTGTATAGAGAGAGTAGCTAAGGTAGGCAATGAAATCTAAAGTGGCTTATCTGACCTGCTCGTGTTGGCTTTAAATGAAAAACTGTTGTAAGTTGACAAGAGACTGATGCCTGACTCTGTCTCGATTCACAAAGAGTTTTCCATGATCAGGCGTGGTGTACTCTTGGAGTTCTCCTGACACACTCTTAAATTCTCATTGTCAGTCACATCTACTCATGGAAGAAAGCTTTGTGCATGAGGCTGGACTGGTCTTTACTGCCCATTAATCACATACCAGTTTAACCTGCCAGCAAGCTACTATGAATTCATTCATATCATGCACATAAATAAATAGCATTTATGTCCTGTCACAACACTAACTTCTAAAAGTGATGATAGGTTAATCCAGGCCTACTCTGGTGCATTTTAATACATTTTACCACGTACAACCAATCCCTCCTTTCTAAACCTAGTGCCAAAAGCACTTTATGATAAGCTCTAATCCATCCCTCCCCCAACAATATGACATGACTCACTGCCATATGCCTTTTAGCACCCAAACTGATCAAACTATATTTGTTTGGGACTGTAAGGATGGTTACAAAATTTGCTGCACCAGATCAACAAACTGCATATAAGTACCTGAGGGCAGTAGAGGAACATGTTAACTGAGACGATGGACAGGTGGGTGGGATTGAGTCAACAGACACCAATACATGTAAAGATGCAATACATACTTCACATAATTAGAGTGGTCCTACTGTGTACAGCAGTACTTGTTTACAAAATGGCCTAGAGTACTAGTGAACCATAACAGAGCTGTACATTTGTAAAGATGGCCAGGGCAATACTGAAACCTATGGTTAGCTCGTACCATTAACAGTGCTTATACAGTGGAGCAAAACAATGACATTCTCCTGTTAAAAAGGTGGCTTTTGATGACGATTAGAAAAGCAGGCAAGGAGGTGTAAAATATTTAGTCCCGGGGAATGAAGCTCCAAAGCAGGAGAGGGCATTGAAAAATCGGACTTTCATCAGAATACAGAACAGAAACAAATTTGATAGATGTGTAGGATAAAGAAGGCAGAAGACATGAATGAAAGTTATGTATGATTATTATCTAGTGCTGTCCACACTATAATCTGTATTGAGTACTGCTACTTAAATAACATGTATTACTATCACTCAAGTTAATGCTCCTCTTTTAGTTGATCTTGGAAGGATAAAAGGTAGAATCAAAGCTACCAGGATTTTAATTTGAAGATAGCACACTCACCTTTGCAATGAGTGTGCAACCTAACAGGCTTTTTTACCGGTTGTCTGTACTGCACATATCACAGTGTTTGATCATCTAAATCTGAAGCAAGACCCATCTGATTAAGTCATTGGGTCACTTAGGTCTTTTTACACCACTAGAGAATCAAGACCCGGCCTTGATAATTCCTCCCAGATCTTATTATTTCCATTTTACAATGTGTTCTGGGTATGCCCATCTTCCGTTAGGCAATATTTGCACATCCCTATTTACACTTATCACAGCTCAAGCACTCACATGTTAAACACACCAAGGACCTGATTCACAAAGGTAAACTTTGAGCAACATGGCTGATACCCGGTGGAGCTGCTAGACAGCTATAGAGGAGATTGGCCCTGGTTCTCCCCCTCGGCCGTCACCTACCCAGCTGGACATTAGGCACAGTTCTCCTCGTCACCCCGCTTATTTCTCCTTCCTCCCCCTTCCTCCGACGAACTACCGTAACATTATTCTTTTTCCTGTGTTTTACTATGCTCTTGTAACTGATGTAATTTGTAACTTGTAACTCAACGATTCTCATGTAAAGCGCTCTGATACCTCTGGGCGTAGCCAGCGCTATATAAAACTCGTCAAATAAAACTTAGACATTAAGTCTATGTTTAGACCTGAAGTCTAACATTAAACCTAATGTATAACTTTAGACCTTAAGTCTAAAGTAAGACTTCAGGTCTAAACTTAGACTTCAGGTCTAAACTTAGACTTTAGGTCTAAGTTTACCTTTGTAAATAAAGCCCAATGTGAACATTACATTCACACACCTTTCTCCAGCCTGGGCATTCCACCAGTACAAAGAACCACCAGTACTGCTTAATGACTCCACCTATTAGATGCTGGTTCAGTAGTGAGAGATTCAAACTAAGCATCTGAAATAGGAGATGGCATGTTTCTGTTCTGCTTTTCAATTCCCTCATATCAGCCCTAGCACTGTATTATACTACCATAGGCAAGGGCTAGTTTTGTGGTCATCCCTGAGGCAGTAACTGCCTTGTTCTGCCTAGTAAGGGTCCTAAATAGGTTTCACCTACAAGACAGCGCAAGATGTCTGGTTGTGAAAAACTTATTTTGGGCTTACCAAATCTTTCAATGGGCTTAAAGCCCACCCATTGTTTACCAATGGTTGGCTTTATATTCACTCATGCTTGTTTCTCATTTGATGGCTTGGCTTGTCCTGTCCATCGGGAAGCATAGTATCTTTACCACTCTTATGCTTGGCTGACATATTTTTTTTTTCCACTGCTCACTCTGGAGGAAATTACCAGTTTTTCTTTCAGGACTCCAAAAGAGGACATGCTGTTTTCCTAGTGCTCTCCTTCTTGTGCTGCTTCCCTCCCCAAAACACTTGTCCCAATACAGAGTGTGGGCACATATGAGAGAGAGAATAACATGGCTCGTGTGGGGGGGCCTCATGAGCCATGTTATTCTCTCTCTCTCTCTCTCTCATATGTGCTGCTCTCTTTCTCATGTGATTCTCACCCACACTCTATGTTGCTCTCCCCTCCTGTGATGCTTTTACCCTTCCCCTCTCCTCTCACCTGGCTTTATTTTTTCTCCTCCAGTTGCTTCCTTGGACCCACTCCTTCACTGTTCCCCCACCCCTCATGGGCATTTAGATTTTTTCCCATTTTTGGAGGGATTGACATCTGCCATTTGCTGCCAGGCACCACACTACAAAACATCTCACTTTTGTGCACCTAACATTTTTTTTAAATAACAATCTAGGTGGCATTTGCCATCTTAGATACGGCAATAACAAAAGAAATGGCACCCACGTGATTGTGTGGGCCCATGCCTGCATGAGGATGCATGCACATGCTTACAGAAGGACGTGAACCAGCACTGCAGCTGTAGCATAGTCTTTGTTTTTCTTCTTTGTCAGTTCTACACAGCATCGTCACGCTAAATAAGCAAACCCAATAGGCCCAAAAGGTGAGCTCTAATGGATTTGCCAATGCTTGCTTTTAGTCTGAGAGTGCCGTGTTCCATCATTTCCCATCCCTGCTCCCTGTCCCAAATAAGCAAGAGGCCTCTACGTTGTTCTACTTCCCATAGGGTAAATAAGCAAACAGGGCTGTTCTAGCACACTGTGCTCTAACACCTTGTCATCACTCTAGCTCTCCTTAAGTCAGAATACTGTATCAATAGAATAGAGTCTTGTTACCTCCAAAAGTGGTTGCATAATCTTCTCGTACTGCAGTCGGACGCGTTCACTTAAGAGCACTTCAAAGGTCTGCATCTCAGAGCCAGGCTCCAGTCCTCTTAGTGGACACAGGTTCTCCTATGGTGAGAGGGAAATCAGGGGTAACATCTGGTAAGAGGTGCTGCAGTTGAGAAACGTAATTCAAAGTCTGCTCCTTACCCATGTACAACAGATCAGGGTCACACTTTGCCATTTCTAGGGCCATTTCGTACTCCGGACCCATTTCACATGGCACATGTATGAACCATTTTAAAGCGCCATTCTTTACCAATGAGAAGTTGGTGACATAATTGCAATATACAAATTTAAAATACAAAAAGAAACTCCCACTGAGCAGGTGTCAAATTCATCAACTGTATGAGAGAACAAACATGTGCTACCTTCCATTGACTGAAACGAACTTATGACTAGCTTCATGTCTCTGCCTCCCTATCCCATGATTGTACAGTCTGCAAGCATGCACTGTATGGACTTACTTCTTCTTTCTTGAGGTGGGCGAGCATGGTCTCCATGCTGACATCAGCTTGGCCATGAACTGTCCGTCCATGGATATAGAATCCATAGCATTTATGCTTTAGGATGAAGACTGAAATCTGAAGAAATAAAAATAGGTGGATCATTGTGCTAAACACACTATGCAGTGGTTTGCAAACCATTTGAGAAAAAATTAACCAGCATCTCCCCGACAACCAGATGTGGGGCAACATTTCTCCCCAATTCCGAACCATTTCAGCCTGGTCTTGACATGTGACATGTCAAGATCAGTAAATTCAAAGGAAATCGGCTAACTGTACACATATTCCATCCCAACAGGCCTCCAGAAGTCCCATTACATTCCTCTTTAATATGGCTCAATATAATCAAAATGTTAATAGTTCAAAGGCCCTTTCCTAGCAGATTTAATTAAGGCAAAGAATTCCAGATTAAAAGCATAAATTCACAGTCATAACAACCATTCTTCTTTATAACTTATCCATCACAATCAATCCTCCTTCCCTTTCGATATAAAGTTTTAAAAAATGTGATGTTGTACTCTTTCAGAATCCCATGCACAACAAAACACAGATAAGTCAGTAGCAAGTGGGCTTAAGCAATCAAATGAGCAAGACCTTCCCATGTACAGCTAGGATGAGCCCCATCCATCCTTCAAAACCTGTTAGATATCTGTAACGATGGGCCCTAGGTTCCCATACATCCTTCTCTTGTTACTTTTCCTCATACTAAAGCATACCACATGCCTGATCTGGCTTTATTGAATGGTGGTTTCATACCTTCCAGTCCTCTTAGCTGTCTCACACTTGACAACGGTGCCTCAGGCGTACTAGACCTTTAAAAGTCCCATTCACAAGAAGCTGATGTCAAGAAGGCCTTTCAGATCATTCTACTTGGGGTCATGTGCGCCTTAACACCTACTCTTTTTAGAACACCAAATACATTTGAGCATTTTTTGCTCCCCTCTTCTGTGTAAGAAGCCTAGGAAAATCGCTACAAGACTATCCCTTGCTGTGGTTGGCTGAGGTTATGGATTTTGCCTTATGTAATAGTTCAGTGAACCAATCGACAAAACCTTTTCGGAGAAAATTGCTTGTGAAAATGCCGTACAATTTGCATCACAAAATGGCTGAGGATGTGCCAGAGATGATGAAGGACTGGGTTTGCAAAGCCCTCTTGACCTGCCAACTGCAAACCCACTCAGTCTACCGAAATGAGCTTCTAGACTCATGATGGACAAAGGGTAAAAGAATTCAGTTTTAAGAGAGATGGAAAAAGTTGACTGAGTTCCCTTTCAGTTTGTGGGAGTCCAAATGGAACTTTAAGGTTTTTCATCATTTACTCTACTGACTGAGATGTGTTTTGTTGTTGAAGTTGGTTGACCTGAGCTGCGAATCATTAAACCTATTGTTTTACAGTTGCTTAGATATTGCCCACCAAGGGTCCTACTGCATCATAGCTTTAAACCAGTGACCTGGATTCAACACTCTAAGAATTTGAGCAGGATTAGGTGTTTAGCAAGAGGTGTGAGAAATCTCCCGGTGCTAGTTGTTACTCTTTATTTTGTTTTAGATCAGTTTGGAGCCATAACTGAACCCCTGAACTGTATCTATTAAGTACAATTACCTGTAATGTAACTTAAATGATCCTGGTACACCAACCAGACAGTAACTTAAAACACGGTCCAGATTTTACAATCAGTAGCACCGCCTTTAAGAGATTAAGGGCTTGTTCATGTTTGGGAGGTGGGTTGCCAGGTTTTCTGCACAGTTTCCACACCTGGCACAGATCTACCAAGATATCCTACTTAAACACGTAACTACAACAAAAAATGGACAAAAGGATCATGACATCTTAGATATAATGGGGCCGATTCACAGAACTAATCTGAGACAAAATCCTAAACTTACTACTTCTGGTATTCACAGAAGGCACTTACGATTTTTGGTATTCACAGAAATCACTTACGACTCCTATCTTTACGTCCGCAGTCGGGCTGGAATCTCCGCACCCAAACCATACTATACGCACCCAGAGCGTAATCTCCGGCTCGAGCCGGATAAAGTGTAGTCAATGGGCTGGAATGCAATTTTTACAAAAAGGAACATTAGGAATGTGTGATAAATGGTAGAGGAGGTCATGAAAAATAGTTTGGGCAGGGAAAAGGGTATGGCCAGACACTACATCATAACCCAGAAAAGGTTGCTCCTTTGCATCATGGTACATGCAGTGCACAATTTGCGCTCCCCTCAGTGTTGACTGCGGTGTCAATACTACAGTCAACACTAAGGGGAGCGCCCTTAGTGTTGACTGTGGTGTTGACACTACAGTCACCACCGAGAGGAGAGCAAATTGTACCATGATACAAAGGAGCAAACTTTTCTGGGTTATGATGCCGTGTCTGGCCATACCCTTTTCCCTGCCCAAACTGTTTTTCATGACCTCCTCTACCATTTATCACATATTCCTAATGTTCCTTTTTGTAAAAATTGCATTCCAGCCCATTGATTACACTTTATCCGTCCCAAGCCGGAGATTACGGCTCGAGCCGGAGAGTACGGCCCTAGCCGGAGAGTACACCCCGGGTGCGGAGAGTACGGTCGGGGTGCGGAGATTCCGGCCCGACTGCAGACGTAAAGATAGGAGTCATAGTTGGGGTGACTTTGTATGCATGGCCCTGGAACTACAGCTGCAAATGACATTACTCACTACAGATACCAGCCAGTAATCAGTGACCTTCCCAGAAACCGTGGCAGAGGCCTCGCAGTCAGTTCACAAACAACAATCAATTATATAAAATTGGGTACATTCCAAACACACTACTACTTACTTCTTGGTCAACCCCAATATGTAGATGGCACCACCCAACCAGAAATTAAGATCCTTATCGTTTCATTTGCTCAAACAAGGCATACTGAACTTAACATAATTAGTATCATGCACATTAAAGTCAATCACATCAACCATAAAGATTGAAAAAGTTTCCCAACATAAACCAAGCCCCACCCCACAGCCAAACATCACCGAATCAGCTTTATAACAAATGCATATCCTCTAGAATATCAAATCTGTCGACAAAAAGTTTTGACGCCATTGTCAAAGCCCTTGTGTTCTTTAAGGCTGATGTTAAAATACCCTATTCCCTCCGATACCTATCTCCTACATGGTGCAGCCACTTCATCACAAGCACCAGACCCTTCAAACACACCAATGTCCTTTTGCTCCACTGGCTCTGCCTCATAGTTTGGATTCGCCCCAGAATGAATTGTCTCTGCTACAAACAGATTACACTCCAACAGCCAATGGACCTGCTAGAAAAGCTTCTAATTTCAGGAAGATATTGGATCCCCAGAAGAAAAGAAGTCTTTTGCCAGACAATCCCACTTTCCAAATAAAGTAAGGGTGGCATGACCAATCTCTGGTTATGCTTACCACACTTGTACTATGAACACCAGGAAAGGTGACAGTGAGGAGGAGGATCAACTTACATTGCTTATGGAGCAAAGATCTACAAACTGGTGTATCTTGTCCTCCACAAACCGCTCGTAGATGGCAACAAAGAATATGATCTGAAAATATAAAGTTAGACATAATGCAAAAAAGGCTTATTGTCCCTATTTGTGCAAATTGCATAGGATCACAAAGCGTTTCACCCTTTTTAAAAAACTAAACTAAAAAAAAACATAAAATAAATAGATGTCATTGTGGAAATTTGAGGGAGAGTACTACATTCTTTTGACGGTTGTGAAATCTCCTAATTTTCTGACATCTCAGAATACATCTAGAGCACCAACCGGTAGTAACTATGTGAAATTTGTAAGAACACATGCTTTGTTTTGAGTGGCTGTAGTGCCCAATTACAAAGTATGTTTAAACAGAGCAGTAGTATTTAATGAAGAAGAGGTCTTCTACCATCAACCTTAAGCCATGCTAGCCCAGACTGGGACACCCCAGACACAGGCAGCCCTTTTCCAGCAAAAGAGTGTGAATGCTGACTGCTGAACTAGGGGACATCTATCAAATGTTTAAGGACATGCAAGAGGAGCACCAATATCCCTGGCCTGCCATTGAGGGGACAGTGTAAGCCAATTTTCATCAGGTATTTCTTTTTTAGACGGGGTCTGCAGGGCTCAATACAGTCTTGCTGTCTGCCACTGGAGTGCTCCAGACATTACATTTAGAGTTAAGGCACTCTAGATTCTTAAATAGATCAATCAGGTCTTCGGAGTATTAAATATAATGGAGATTAGGTAGCAAAGGAGCTTATGTGCTTCTACCTCCTCCTAACTACACCAAAAATACAAAATGAGTAAGAAATTCAACATGGAGCATGTTGGTAATAAAGAGCTGCAGGCACGGCGTAAAAGAGGTAACTGGAGAAGAGAGTATGAGACATGAATAGCTGGGGTGTGGAATACAAAAGAATGAGAAACATTGTGGTCAATAAACAGTGGGTGATTTGGAGTAAGAGAAATAGCTTAAGAAATGTGTGAGCAGGGCCGGCTCTAGGGCTGGGCGATAGGTGCGACCGCACCGGGCGTTGACTTGGGGTAGGGGCGTCATTTCTGAAAATGTATATTATAATTTTAAAAGCACCTGCTGCCACGTTCCTGGCCTCCAGCAATTTTCAGACATCAATTAAAATGTCAAGATAACTCCGGTGATTAATCGTCTTCCTGG
This sequence comes from Calotriton arnoldi, assembly GCA_963921515.1. Classification (NCBI taxonomy): domain Eukaryota; kingdom Metazoa; phylum Chordata; class Amphibia; order Caudata; family Salamandridae; genus Calotriton; species Calotriton arnoldi. The sequence goes on from CAWUFW010004108.1 coordinate 956,440, forward strand.
AAAGAGACCGGAGGTTTGTCTAGTGGACGTTTTGACTCATCCTAAGGTAGTGCAGAGGGTTAAAATGCCTGCTGCTAGGAACGTGTACCATGCGGATAACGAAATGCATATAATGTAAATAGGTCAGTGGGTTACTGCTTCTGTAAGAGCTCCTTTTGTTACTTGTCGTTTATTAGTCAAAATCCTAATATAGAACATTGAGCTATTAACTGTCACCCTAGAGCTGCTGCAAACTGCAAGGTATATGTTAGAGCTATATGTTTTTTTGCCCAGTCTTTCATCATCCCAATTTTGTGAAAAGGGTTCATTTGGGTAGAAAACAATTCTTATTATGGAAGAGAATCCCTAACAATGATGTTATGTTTTAAATTCTGAATTTGTGCTTTTCTAGAATAAGGACTCAAACTATATTGCCCACCAGTGTCGATGACGTCACTCCTACACTACACCTTGTAGTCCTGTCTGATGTAACATTTTCTATACACTGATTTACACACGATTGTCTCTGTGCAATGTGTGTGTGGCGTAAAGTGCTTTGACACCTTACACTGGTATGAGTGGTGCTATAAAACTAAATGAATCTGAGAGACGGTGGTTATGGAGGCTTGAGAGGCACTGTTAAAGGGTGCTAGTGAGGGACTCTGTGGCAGAGGTGGTCATTGGGGGGGTGCCAACAGACATTGTCGCACAGGGCACCACCAGCGCTAAAGCCTGTGTGTGAGTAATAAACAGCTGGGAGCATGGAGTAAGAACTATAGAGGATAGAGACTGTAGGTAAGCAGAAAGTGACTGTGGGACATAAACAGCTGGGGAATTGGTGTAAGAGATGTTACTGGGGACCTGAATTTGGGAAATAAATAGCTTGTGGCATGGAGTGATTAACATAACTGGGTAACTGAATATGAAAAATTAGCTGGGGTCATGAGTAAGAGTTAACTGATGAACCACGTGTGGTGAATAAATTGCTGGGGACAAAGATTAATAGATAACTACAAAAATGAGGGGCATAGGTACAAGGAAGTGACGGAGTGCAGTGTTGGCCTTCTTGGCTTAAAGCCGTGCTCCGCCACTTCTGAAACACGGGGCTGCACCGTATTTACAACAATAAAGTGCAGCCCCGCGTTTCTCCCTGCACTAGCGCTAAACTTAGCAACCTATTCAGCTAGAAAGGGTTTGGCCCTTAATGAGTAAGGCTAGGCCAAAATTAACAATCACACAACAACACACATGCCAGTACTGATATCAGTTATTCTTCACTTCACATGATCACATATGACACTTGATGTGACCTTAAATTATAATTTTATTTATTTCTTTCACATTTTTTCTTTTGTTTCTAAAAATTGTGTTCATAGGTTTTTTTCAATTAACCATCGGTTCTCCAAAACAAAAAATCATCATACAAAAATTCACAGAGGAACACAGCAATATAGTGAATCAAATTACAAAATACTCGACACCACAAACTACATTGTTGGACACAACAAACACAACATTGACAACAAATTCAACACTGCAAAAAACAAATAAAATGAGCTCAAGTTCTGTATTTAGTAAACAAATTTCTCTTTTGTAAACATAAGAGAAAAATAAGCAAAACCCTGTAGGTTAGAGTTTGACAGTTTTTTCAAACAAACACAAGAACAACCTTTATCAGGGCCAAAACAAGACAGTGAACTATTCTGGCTCACAACAATATTTCGTTTTGCTTGAATAAGTTTTGGAACCAAGTTATACGAAATGAGCCAACGTAGTATATTTTTAAGCACACTTGTGTGGTTAGACAATAGTCGACGCGTTTCGAACCCAATGATGTGAGATAACAGGGTTCTCCTCAGGACTCAGAACTCCTGGAGAGCTGAAAAAGTAAAAGAAAAGCACACTCCTATTACCACTCATGTCTATACATTCTGACTGTTACATTTATTCTGCACCATCCACATGTAAATATTACCTCTTTTTGAGATCCAACGACCTCTTCTATCAATTACTCCTTGAGCTAGTTCAGCCACGATAGTAATGATATTCCAACACTAAAAAGAGGAAGAAGCAAACTAATTTTCAAGTCTATAATAGATCGGGCAACTAGAACCGTCCAAGCGCAAAGCAAATGAGTTCACTTTACTATCGCGAAACAAGCCGGGGGGGGGGGGAAACACTCACTTCGTTCAACGAACGCATACGCATCCCTGTACAGTCCGTTATAACATGGGCGCGTGTACTAGTCCACTGTATTCTTATTTGCTGAAAACGAAAAGAAACATAAAGAAACGTGGAGTTTCAATATTCAAAAATGCAAAGAACTATGCTATTGCAGGGCTAAACGCGATGTACGGAATCGGTCTGAACGTACCTGGATTCCAAACACCAGTCCATGGGCGCAAGCCTTCATCTACTGAAATGTCCTTTTACTAAAGGAGGAGACACAGAATCACACGGTCAGTGGTTCTGAAAGGCCATCTGCTATTCACGAGCAAAACACTGTGTTGAAAAATCTTCTACACATACCTTGCGGATTAGTCTGCATCGTGCGGGGCGGGGCACCTGAGACGGTACCTCCTTGTCTTAGTGAAATGCCGGTGTCTGGCCGGTAACTTATGAGCATGAACTTCCGGTGTCTTGAGGTCATGCATACCGGATTAAGCAAACTCCCGGGGCTTCTGGGAAACCTAGTAATATTATAACAATCATCGAATTGAAGAATAGGGGGTTGGCAGAGTGTCCTAAATAATTGATGATTATTGTCAGCAGGCCGCTTGTGTATTATCAAAAATTTGAAGCGCAAGTATATTTTTTGGGGCGACTTTATGTTGAAATTATTCCATCATGGTTTGGATACCTCCCCTACAAAGCACTTCTGGGCGATGAAGTCACGATGTTCGGTTTAGTTAAAAATGTTTTCAAGGTTGTAACTCAAAAATGGCCCAGCAGGGAGTATACAGATTGTATAATTCTGACATTTCATTTAATCCGTCGACTGCTGTATTAAATTTGACAATTAGCATGGCCTCTCTCTGAGTTAGTCGTCAGTCTAAGTCCCCTCCAATGGGGTCTGTTTCCACTCTTGATATTACAGTCCATTTTAGCTCATTCTCAGCATGATTGTGATTTAAACTGAATTTTATGTCTGCCGTTCTTTCGTTTAGCCAACCGTGGAATTCAATCAGGTTGTCAACATGACCTGTCCATATAAAAAATGTCATCTATGTACCGGACCCAATTGCATCCTTCACCAAACCTCTTTTTGCTCTTAAAAAAGAAAGCAGTATTGGTGTGGTACGTGTGTATGCTGTCCTAACCATTGAAGGATCTTTGTTCACACATAACATCAATTGGAAACATGATTCTTTTTCCAATTGTAAAACAAAAAATGTAGTCTACGAAATACTGTGTCCTTGCCCAAAACTGTACATCGGTAAAACAAACCAGGAAGTGAGACAGCGGATAACACAACATTAATCCAGAATTCGCAAAAAGATACTCGCTTCCCAATTAGTCAACCACTGGACTGGCCACAATCATGCTGAGAATGAGCTAAGATGGACTGTAATATCAAGAGTGGAAACAGACTCCCGTGGAGGGGACTTAGACCGACGACTAACTCAGAGAGAGGCCATGCTAATTGTCAAATTTAATACAGCAGTCGACGGATTAAATGAAATGTCAGAATTATACAATCTGTGAACTCACTGCTGGGCCATTTTTGAGTTACAACCTTGAAAACATTTTTAACAAAACGGAACATCGTGACTTCACCTCCCAGAAGTCCTTTGGAGGGGAGGTATCCAAACCATGATGGAATAATTTCAACATACAGTCGCCCCACAAAATATACTTGTGCTTCAAATTTTTGATAATAGACGAGCGGCCTGCTGACAATCATCAATAATTTGGCACACTCTGCCAACCCCCTATTCTTCAATTCGATGATTGTTATATGACTACGTTTCCCAGAAGCCCTGGGAGTTTGCTTAATCCGATACGCATGACCTCAAGACACCGGAAGTTCATGCTCATAAGTTACCGGCCGGACACCGGCATTTCACTAAGACAAGGAGGTACCGTCTCGGGCGCCCCACACGATGCAGACTAATCAGCAAGTTATGTGTAGAAGATTTTTCAACACAGTGTTTTGCTCGTGAATAGCAGATGGCCTTTCAGAACCACTGACCGTGTGATTCTGTGTTTCCTCCTTTAGTAAAAGTACCTTTCAGTAGATGAAGCATTGCGCCTATGGACCAGCGTTTGGAATCAAGGTAAGTTCAGACCGATTCAGCACATCGCGTTTGGCCCTGTAACAGCATAGTTCTTTGCATTTTTGAATATTGAAACTCCACGTTTGTTTCTTTTCGTTTTCAGCAAAAAAGAATACAGTGTACTAGTACACATGCCCATGATATAACGGACTGTACAGGGATGCGAATGCGTTCGTTGAACGAAGTGAGTGTTTTTCTCCCCCTCCTCCCAGCTTGTTTCGTGATTGTAGAGTGAACTCATTTGTTTTGCGCTTGGACTGCTCTAGTTGCCCAATCTATTATAGACTTGAAAATTTGTTTGCTTCTTTCTATTTTTAGTGTTGGAATATCATTACTATCATGGCTGAACTAGCTCAAGGAGTAATTGACAGAAGACGTCTTTGGATCTCAAAAAGAGGTAATTTTTACGTGTGCATGTTGCAGAATAAATGTGACAGTCAGAATGTATAGACATGAGTGGTAATAGGAGTGTGCTTTTCCTTTACTTTTTCAGCTCTCCAGGATTTCTGAGTCCTGAGGAGAACCCTGTTAACTCACATCATTGGGTTTGAAACGCGTCGACTATTGTCTAACCACACAAGTGTTTCTTTAAAAATATACTACGTTGGCTCATTTCGTATAACTTGGTTAAAAAAATTATTCAAGCAAAACGAAATATTGTTGTGAGCCAGAATAGTTCACTGTCTGGTTTTGGACCTGATAAAGGTTGTTCTTGTGTTTGTTTGAAAAAACTGTCAAACTCTAACCTACAGGGTCTTGCTTATTTTTCTCTTATGTTTACAAAAGAGAAATTTGTTTACTAAATACAGAACTCGAGCTTATTTTATTTGTTTTTTGCAGTGTTGAATGTGTTGTCAATGTTGTGTTTATGTTGTGTCTAAAAATGTAGTTTGTGGTGTTGAGTATTTTGTAATTTGATTCACTATATTGCTGTGTTCCTCTGTGAATTTTTGTATGATGATTTTTTGTTTTATACAACCGATGGTTAATTGGAAAAAAAACCTATGAAAACAATTTCTTACAAACAAAAGAAAACATTTGAAATAAATAAATAAAATTATAATTTAAGGTCACATCAAGTGTCATATGTGGTCATGTGAAGTGAAGAATAACTGATATCAGTACTGGCATGTGTGTTGTTGTGTGAAATTTAGCAACCTAGCACCAATGCAGGCACCCTTGCACCGTAGTGCCAGGGTGCCTGTGTTGTGGGGAATGATTGTTTATGTGCAGGAAGGTGTCCCATTCCTGCACATAAACAATCTTAGGTGGCGATTTGTAACTTCTATGTGTGCTGCCTTGTGCAGCACACATAGAAGTTGCAACTCGTCATTTATTTTTAAAATGATTGTTTATGTGCAGGAAGGGACACCTTCATGCACATAAACAATCATGCATGGCGTTTTGCTGGGTTTATGTGTGCTGCACAATGCAGCACACATAAAAACTGCAAAAACGAGGAGAAATAATGCATTTCTCCTCATTGCGCCCTGATAAGACCAGGTTTTCCCTGGTCTTCATTTTGGCACTGCCCCATTTTTTCGCCACCCTTGTAAATATGGGGCAGCGTCAAAATCAATGGGTGTTGAGGCGGAACGCCCACAGCAACACACATTGTCCACCCCTTTCACGCTAAGTATAGCGTGGGGCAGCGTTAAGTGGCCTAACACTGCCTTGTAAATAAGGTAAAGGCCGTATTGCCACCACAGCGTCAAAAAAAGTGATGTTATGATGGGGATAGGGGCTTGTAAATATGCCCCTGAATGTGGCAAATATACGGCTTGGTGCGTGGCGTAAAAGAAACAAATGGGTAAATAAACAGCTAAGGGTATTGAGTAAGAGTGATATCTGGGCCTGTAAGGGAACAGCAAACGGGTGTCTGAATTAATAAATACAACTAAGCAAGTGAGAGGAAGAGACGGGAGTATGGAGGATAAGAAACAGCCTTAGAAGTTTAAGTAAATGCATACATAGGAGATAGAAAACAGTCTGGAAGAGGCAGACAAGTACTTGAGTAAAGACAGAGCTATGGAAGTGGGGAAAGAAGCATATTAATACATGGTGAAGAGAAACAGTAGGAGGAGTGTTAGAAACAGACAAATAGGTGGGTGAAGTAACAGAAGTCTTAATACTTGTAGGTAAGAGGAAAATGTATGTATTAAGAGAGCTAACGGGGGAAGTGCAGTGAGAAAAGAATTGGTAAATGTGGAAGAGATCCCCATGGATATAAATTAAAGGGTAAATCAGGACTTAGTGAAGGAGATACAAGTTAGAGAAATATTTTTTGTGGCTTCTAAGCTTTTTGTGGTTTTTAAGTTCACTATTTCAAAATGTTTAAATTAAAACTAGATTGAAAATATGAGCTGAACCCACTTTGAACTCCTTGTTCAATACAACAGTGTTTGTGAAACGTCTGCCTTTCAACTTTCAAAATGCAAACTATAACCACAAATAATGTAACTGAAATTTCTATCACTGTAAAGTCTGGAAGTGACCCGCCTGGCAGCAGCTCTGATCCAAAGATGGGTTTAGTGGTCCGAGATGCCCATGCGGCTGTTCGCTGAGCCCTTTTCCACAAAAATCACATTGATAATTCTTCTGTGAGGGAGCGCTTTAGGTTTAAGAGTGAGGACTCACCTGAACAAGACCCACAGCCAGCCACATAGACACTGATATCCCGAACCGAAGGATTATACTCCAGGAAGCTAGGTAAGTGCCATCTGCAGGATGTAAATCCAAATTAAGGTCATTTGCTGCTAAGTTCTTTAATCCAATGACCTGCCGTAGAGAGACATATCAGACTCATGAAAGACATAAAATCTTCATTCTATAGTACTCCGCTATCACAGTGGAAAAACAATACTTCAGAGTTCAACCAAATGGGGAAAACTAATTTCCAGTCCTAACTCATGCATATGTTTATAATACAATGTATTTATTATCTTCATAAAGAGGTTCTAATTTCAGATAATTCCCCAATGGTACTTGAACACTTTCCTCTATCTTGTTTGATATGTTCTAACATTTTTTCTAATGCCACAGTCAAGACAAACTGATTAAAAACAATTTACTCTCAAATCGTTAAGTGAACTGCAAATCAGTAACCACTGCATTCACATATTCTCCCAAACCCTTAATGCCACCTCCTTTTGCTGTCAAATTGCGAGATAACACATGTTGCTGTTTAATAATTTCAATGCATGACAAAGGATCCTCAATGTTCACCCAGTAATCCTCATAAGCCCATCACACTCACAACCTACAAGGAGCTGCATGGGAGCACAACTGGATGTACTCCACATAAGGAGATAACTCAGCCCTATGCCTTTCTCGTGACACAAAGTTTTGAACTGCAGTTCAGTTCAAGTACAAACATCAGAATTATCTTTATTACCCTATTTTGCTACAGTATCTTTAGGTGATACTATTAAACCTCCACCATAATGTTGAGGACAGATTTAAATAGGCAGTACTTTTCCAGAAGAAGTTGTAGAAGTGATGCATCAATTTACTATCGGCATGGATGCTGAGGCTCGCAATGTCCAACTCTATATGAGCACCTCCTTACTTTATGCACTAGGAATGGAGAGTACTCTTTCATAGCCCATCCTCTATCACCTTGAGCAAATCCTTCACCTCAAACACCTGCAAAGGTGTTCCCAAAAAAGACAGCAGGCTCCAGTGTCTGTTGAATTTAATGACAATTTCCATGACATGCCCAAACTAGACGTTTGAAAGGATGCAATTTTTTTTTGTGCAAAGGTCTATGGAATGCTTCACTACTTTTTCAAGTGTTTAATTTTACCTCATCTGCATTAACATTTTTTTTACAGGTATCCTTACTGAGTACCAAAAAAATGTTTTTTCATACCTTCCAGAAATCAGTTAGTGTTCTCATGTACAATGCCTTTCTGCTTAGTAACACTCCGCGAAAGGTGAGCAGGCATCATAGAAAAATTCTGAATATGTTTTCCCACTTGGCTAAATGTGGTTAGAAAGCAATTGAGAAAAAAATAATGAAAACTTAAAAATGAAAAACTTAGCAAAGGTTTTCTGGGGAAAAAAACCCTTCTACTCCCTTATATAATTAATTGTTACTGAGACTTAATGCCAACTTGGCACATATATCTCAAAATAAAAAAAGTTACTTATTTAAGTACATTGCTAGTGCTGAAAGTAGTATTATGACACGGGTACCCATTGGTGACCTATGTAAATTTTTACTGATTGATTTGAGACTATATTCTTTGGCTTGTAAATATTCTACTTCTAAACAGATCTATGATGGGGGGGGCGGGGGGGCGAGTGAGGTCCTCTCACTAATGGCCCAAGAATGTACAACTCAAGCTTAACTAGGAACAAGAAAGTTCTACAACGAGTTATATTTGTTGTAGGATTCATACGAATAAACATTCAAGAGGTCATATTGGATGGTGATGACGGCGATTGACTTCACCCATGTGCTATTAATAACATGTTGTCAGAAGAATGCTTGTCTTTACATGTGTGACGGACAAGCTCTCTGATGGTAATGAGGTTGCCATTTTGTTGTACGTCATTTGTGACAGAATATTGACTTGTTGGTCACATCATTCTGAATGCACGATAAACTGAAATAAGTTGGATGGTAGTGATGTAGAATTGCCTAGTATTACTGTTTCTTTCTCCGCCACTGATTCTGCATCACAAGCAAAGTGCTAATGTAAATTCCTTGTATGTAAGCTCAAAATCCTTGTCGATTAAGTGATTCCCTGTGAGCTTCAACTTTTTGGATTAAGAGCTCATAAAACACCATTGTCCATCAATTATGACATTTAGGACAAGGATCTGATGAAAGTCAGCAAAGATATGAAGAGGCCTGTTGCAAAATGTAGTACGACATAAAGGACGGAATCAAAGAGAAAATTGTTCAGACAAGGGGGCTCACATAATTGATCCGGGCTCCTCTTGATGTCGAACTCACAACCATACAGAAGGTTTTGGGAATGATGGATGTTGTGTCAATCAGGGGGCCTTCCAGGAATGGATATCACAGATCCTGAACAAGGTCTGTGTTTGCATGCATCACAAAAAATGTATTTGGAAGCAAGTAAAAGTCTTGAGTAGCATAATTGTGCCAATTAACAAGATGTACCCTTTGACACCAGATGACAAAACCCGGTTGACACCATGTTGCGTATCCATATGTTCTTCCTGTTTTTGCGGCTGGGTTTTATATCAAAGACCAAATCAGGAGGACCAAGCATGAAGCCAGGGTGCTGCCCTCTGTATATAAAATGTTGTCATGCATTCATTTGTATTTTGAGAACTAATTTTAATGTTGCAAGTTGTCAATATGTTTACTTTGCGCCATAGAAGACACCACACACGGACCATGCTTTTTCGGGAGGCATCAGCTACAATTCAATCTGATGAAGTGAGAACGAAGAGCATAACTCAACCATTCACTCCAGAGCCATTTAATGCTGAGGATAAAGGATATGAAATTCCAATGGGGACTTGCCAAATTGAGTTGTGCACCTACCTGTGAATGATCATCTGGCTTTTCAATCTCCTAGTAACTCATACAACGCTACTTTTTCAGGTGAGTAATTTAATAAAGGGGCCATGGAGCTGTTGAACAACGCTTAACAGCAATGAGTACTAATAGAGATGAAGAGTAAAGTTGGAAAGCACACAGTACTTACAACAAGCATTTGCACTGCAATTGGTCTCGCCTTTGGGACCTTATAAGTATTTAGCAATGCAGCACATTATCGCACATTACTGCAACGTAGTTTAATCACAGAAGCTTCTCGTTATGACACATTTTTCTGGGAATCGCCCGCCCTTTCACTTCTGTTCTTAAATTAAAGATGGTGTCACCATACAGTCAGCAATATGTTTGTCTATAGAATTCATCATGGAACAGAATCCTAGTAGCAGGTGGATTAGACACAGCAGCCAAGAATCTAAAGATCAGGGATTGTGTAAATAGCAAGTCTAACTGGATTGAAGAAATGTCACATTTCTGGGTGAATTAAGTGCTAACATCCTGGCTCTCCTCTATGACATGCCGGCCGGCCATTATGAATGGGCAAAAACAAGTTCCCCACTGATCATACAGTAAACTTATCTGTAACTTTCTTTTGAACTGCACAACCTGGCCAATCTTACGAGTGGCGCTATAGTAAAAAATAGTGAAGAGCAATAGTAGTTACCTTTTCTGTTATTTATTCCTCGCCTACAGTTGAGCGGCCTGTGTGCATTTAACCAAAAAATGCAAAATGCGCAAAAACCTTGCGTTCACCCATGTTGCTAAACCCTTGTTAAAGCACAAAGCTTAAAACATTTGACTAAAGTAGAATGCTCCCTCAAGCGCCATTGGAAGGTAAAGCTTCAGTTAACGCCGTTTGCTAAATATGGGGAAGCCAATAGTACCTTTTGTTTGAAGGTCACAAGAGCACCCACTCCCACACGAGAACCCCTCGTTGAATCAGCACAGCCATAGGAATTTTGTGATTGGTAGTTAATAGGTTTCTTTGTTAGAAGACTTGATTTGCAGCTTCAAACTGGGCAATAAGCTTCATGAAGGATGCAAAGTATCTTTATCTAGAAATGCTCCTCCTGACATGTAACATACTACTACTTTTATGGAACAAATCTTTTTATTGATTTAGATGGTAGGTGTCTCGACATTTGCACACAGCCGTTCGCCTACAACCACAGGGGCCGGCGGCTAAAGGACAATGCATTGAAGGTATATGTATCTCCACCGCATTAATGCCGACATCCTGGAGGCTGGCAGCGCTCAGAGTCAAACCCACCACATAGGAACAGCATAAACTGTAGAAAACAATGCAGGTATAGGAACGCGAACCCACCATAAGGGGAGGACAACAGATAAAGGAAACCCACCCTCCCGGCCACCCCCCAAGAGAAAAGGGAAAACAGAGGGGGACCCGTACCAAGGTCTTCAGGAGTTGTATAGCGACCCGTACCACCCACCAAGCCCAACCCCAGCCCTCCCGCTCGCTCTGATGGGGCACTACTTATTCTGAAGTTGGAGGTATTAGACATAGTACTTGCAGGAGTTTGGGGCATGTGACCTCGTGGAGGTCCTTCGACAGCAACGTTATGAAAGGAGCCCAAAGTGTATTTCTCACCCTTGTGATCTTGACTCAACAAGAGTCGTTCCATGGCAAGGGTCATCCAGAGCCTACGGAGCCAAGCCGTGTGATCCGGCACCGTGGTAGTACCCCAATGAACTAATATCGCCTGCCGCGCTGCGAGCAATGCTAACGCCATCTGCCTGCCTCGTAGTGACCGCAATGGGAAAGTGAGTGGGTTCGATAGCCCCAGCAGGGTGGAAGCCGGGAAGCGAGGGATCTCAGTGTCAAACGCCGTGTCGATGTCATTAAGCACCTGTTCCCAAAATCTCTCCTGCCTCTGGCAGTACCAAAGAAGGTGCGAAAGGGAGCCTGACAGGCCGCAGCCCCGCCAACATTCCTCCGTGTGATTCTTGTCCCATTGATGTATCCTAGCTGGCGTAAGATACCAATAGGACGCGACGTTGAACGCGGATTCAGTCCTAGCAGTGTTGTATGCCGTGTGGTGCGCCATGTAGTGGATGTTGTCCCATTCCTTGTCTGTGAGGGCCCGTCCCAGTTCTGCCTCCCACCGGAGTTGACCGCGAGAGCTCTTCCCTAACGTGCGCGGGGCAAGGAGGACATAAAGTTCCGCTATGAGGTGCTTGTCATCCTTCTTGTTCGCTATCCATTTCTCGAAAGGGGTAAGCTTACGAGAGACGTGTGGGAGATAGGCCCTAGAGGCAGCCCAGTGCCGGAGCTGTAGGTAGTAGAACTCGTCAGTTCGAGGAAGGTCAAGGTCTTGGTGAACCCGATCAAACGGGATGATGCCCTCGAGATCGAACAAATGGCCCAAGCGCTTACAACCAGCTTCCCTCCATCTCTGGGCAACCGCAGTCTTACACCCCGGAGGAAAATCCGGGTTGTCAACCATCGGCGTCATCGGGGAGGGGAAGGTAGTAAGGCCTCTCGAAAGCGCCACCGCGTCCCATACTTTCATCGTCGCTGCCGTTACTGGGGAAGAGTAAAGGCCCCATGATCGTGAGCGGCAGGGAAGCCAGATTTCACGCCAGACATTCGCACCGGCTACCGCCTGGTCCATGAAGGTCCAGTGCTTCTCGGAAAGTGGACGGTTCCACTCCAGCACATAGCGAAGGTGCGAGGCCTGTAGATATCTGTGGACTAGCGGCAGGTTCACCCCTCCGTCACTTTTGGGACGTGACAGTTGCGCCACCGAGAGGCGTGCCTTCTTGTTGCCCCAAATGAATTTGTTCATAGCAAGCTGCAAGGCTCGCAGGGCTTTAGGTGGCGGTATTAACGGGAGGGTCTGGAACAGGTAGAGTATTCGCGGCAGGACCGTCCTTTTGACCGCGGCGATGCGCCCAAACCAGGGGCTCTGGAAGAGAGCTCTGAGGCTGTTTACATTTAAAGTGATAGCGCTTGTACACTTCCCATGCACTTACGGGGGAGCTCAGGGAAAGCGAGAGGGAGGAAGGGGTTAAGGGTGGGTGCATGGTGGGAGGGTGACTCGGTGAGGGAAACAAAGATAAACCCCTTTAAGGGGCTTGTCTTGAAGCGAGGAGGTGGCTTAACATATAAAGCTGCCGACTTTGGAGCTGGAGAGCAGGGTTCGAGCCTCAGTGTGGGCTGTATCACCTAATTATAAATAAATAAACAGCGATTGGAGGGGGGTGGGGAGAGACAATTTTAAAAAACACAACACACTTGGAGGGGTGAGACAGATAAAATAAAAAAAACACGGTCAAATGTAGCATCTGAAACCAACTGAAACAAATGGTGCAGAGAATCGAAGGGAGGAGGTGGCTCAACATATAAAACTGCCGGACGTTGGAGCTGGAGAACAGGGTTCCAGATGGAGATCTCAGATGGGGGTGGGGAGAGACAAATAAAACAAGCATTGGCAATGCAATGGGGGGGGAGGCACAGGAAGAAAGTAGTCTGTGCAGTAAAGGGGCCAGTAGCCGTGGAAGGATACAAATGAAAACATGTCCATCATAAGGAGGGACTAACAAACCTACAACCAATCGGAAGGCAGCATTTAGGACACAAGCCAATGAAAATGATGGGTGGAGAGTGGGCGGAGCTTCCATGAAGCATCCACGCTATAGTGTATACTGCATGTCTCAACGAGACAGCGCAAGCGCTGCCTAGGCGAGACCTAAAAAGGTATTATTCAGTCATAAGAAAGGAATTTTGGAGACTGACCAATTGCCTTAGCAGTTTAGCAGCAACTCATACACAAATATCTCCTAGACTACATCTCTCTCACAGGCAATGCACAAACAATACAAAGTCTGCATGACGGGTTAATGGGCACAATTGTCAGCACAGCAGAATATGTAGAATCAGCAACTTTATCCTCTAGCTTACAGATGTCTGTTTGCCAATTTCAATTAATCCTCAGTAAAGGTGCTTCCCTTTAGCAACCATTGGATGAGATGCCACTTTAAGAAATATGAAGGAAGTACTTTTGTTTTATAAAAAATGCAGTTCTTGAGCCACAGTTCATATTCTGTTTACTAAGACTGCCCATAGGTTTGACAATTAATTTGATTGTGTGCTGCAGTTTATATTTGTGATTGAACCTTCATTAAAGAAATGTAGCATAGCTGTATGTCACTCTTGTGCTACCTTACTTCATTTCTGAAATAAGGTGTATTGTGCCAAGTCATATCCGTAAGAGTTAGAAGAGACTCTTACATCTGCACATATTTCATTTGGTCAAACTTTTATGTGACTCATTAGCCATATATTACTGCAGTTATGTGGCTACACAATAAATAAATAATCATCTCAAGGAGTCATCATCAACACAATCTTCTCTCCTATTTTAAATAATGGTTTACTTGGAAGGTACCTTGTGTAGGGACTGGTCTTTTCAGAAAATGGTAGCAATGAATCTGGTATGGTTTAATGATATCATGAAAACATATTAGCAATTAGCTGGTGTTTCACATCTGCCCCTTCACACTTGTCACCTTCACCAACTGCATCACTAGAATCTTCTTGAAAGAATCAGGAGTCAGAATTGTGAGCTGGATTGGGACGTTGTGCATCATACAGCACAAATTATTTTTTGCAATTTTGGTAGTGCAAACCTTACCCAAGGGTATTCAAGTGCAGAACTAGAGGTTTTTTTTTGCACTTTTTTCCTCTTTAGCCGGGGAAGCATGGTGCGAGAGGCAGAAAATCCGCCTGTATGTGCTAGAGATTATCTTAACCAGATGTTTTGTGTCTCTTCCCAGCAGAACTTCAGAACTGTAGGGAATAGTTGGAATTTGTTTTGCTTGAACGATGTTTAAAATAGGTGTAATGATCAGGTCCTGAAGTTCGTTCGACAAGGTGCAAAATGCATGGAGGAGAATGGAGACTATGTGTTTCATATATTGCTTGTGGGGTGAGAAGGAACCTCAGTTGTCGATCAGAACTCCTAGGTATTTGTATTCCAATTCACTCTTAATTTGGTTGCCATTTAGAAACCGGGCACTGTTCTATTGATCAAATTTCCCAAAATCAGGATTTTAGTTTTCATAAGATTCACTTCAAGATTAAGAATATGCATAATTATATAGGGCATTCGAGACCGATTCTTGTTTGCCTCAATAATAGGACATTGTTCACGTAGAAAAGACTGCTCACAGCATGGCCCCCAATTCTTCAGGAGGTGAGGGGGAGTGAGCAGAGTCTGTGTTTAATGGTGTGGATAGGTCTGCCAAAAAGATGCTAAACGAGTGCAGTGAAAAAAAGGACACATCCGCGCTTTAGTCCCGTGAGGGTCTGAATCCTCGCAAGACCTTTACTCTTGGCCACATGCTGACATATAGTAGGAGTAGGCTTCTTAACAAGGGCGGTGGGATCCCCAGACTTTATAATTGATCTCTAGAACAAATTTATGAGCTAAGTAAAAGCTAGATTTGAAATCTCACTTGGTGGTGGATAGAGCCACATTGCAGGATCCTACCCCTTCACTGCCTGCATTTTGTGTGCTACCTATGGAGGCCTTGTTTATTGACGCTGGTGTGTGGAATTTTTATGGGCCATTTAAATTGATTTTCTGTCAGATAATGTTGATTGTTAATGGCAGTAGCCCCTTGTCTAGGTCAAATTTGCCAATTATATCTTCCAAAATTGAATACAGAGTGCCCTTGCGAGGATTACCACAGTCCTTGTTGGTTGATTGCTGGATCTTCAAGGCCTTGGATTAAGTGCACCAGGTAAGGATTAACCATATAATGGGTGACTTTGATTCCCCACTCCCTAAAAGTGGCTCTCTCCTGGTATACTTGACTCGCAAGTTCTGCTGAGACCAAAGAAACAAGGGTAGGTTCACTTCTCTGATGACGACAAGGAGGTAGAAACTCAATTAAGACAATGTTCGTAGACCTGATGTGGGCTAAGGAGGGAATAACTTTTAGTAGCTTAATTATGTTTCCTCAGTTTAGTAGGTCGTGGTGCCCTTTTTAAATATATTCTGGGTAAAACAATAGTTTTTTGCTAGTACGCACTGATTGCCACAATGTGATTGGTTCCCTGCAGACAGCTCTCAGTTGATGCAGGAAAAATGTCCAATTTCCAAATGCTTTAATAGCAGCCTCCGTCGCAGAGTTAGGAGAATTGCCATGTTCAGTCATAATGGTATAGCTCACCCCCTCCGAACTCTGATTGGCATATGCCACACTGCTTCTTCCTAGAGGCCTCCTACTGTGTGTCCAAGGTCAGTATTAAACTAGCAGAGCGACTAGTTGTTGAGTTGACTGCAAATTCTTTGTCGGTTTGAGTTGTAGGAGTGGTCATGTTAGGTGATTTACCCTCATGAAAATCTGAGCGCACTCAATTGTTTAATGCTTGCTCTGGTGGTTGTTCTTCACTCGAGTTGCTTTTGCTAGTAAACATCGTTGGAGACTTGGCCGAATGGAACTGTCCCAGGGGGCTTCATCGCCCTGCTATGAAATATTGCAAAAATGTTTTCACCAATTGCAGCCTTCAGGGTTTTACTTTTCTTGCAGTTTTTATTTCTGGCTTTCCAGGTTCTCATTCTGTTACTTTTTTTAATGGAATGTTGTTGATTACAGGGAAAAAGAATGAATCTCATGTGCGCTCCGTCCGAGGAGTTGGGGTTTATTGATCGACAATGTGGGCAGTGTTAACCGTACTGATGATAGTCCACTCGATATACTGGGTCAGGATCTAATTGATACTGTGATAACTGCACTACTGCTGAATACATCGAAGGTATTAATCGACCTGATATACCTTGATCAATGGTTACGGTAGGAGCATGGGCTTCAGCACTTACTCCCATAACAGGAACATACATAGCTGTTTGTATTAAGGTAAGGCACCAATTAGACTGGCTGATATGTGGAATTGTTTTTTTTTTTTTTAAATTTAATCGGTGAGAACCGATGACAGGAAGTCAGGTAAATGACTTTGTCTATTGTAGGAGAGCAGGCACACCTAGTATTTGTCGATTTCTCCTGCCTTTCATGATCAGGGTGCTTAAGTTTTCCACTTTGGTGTCTATGCCGGATACAGACACTGCCCAGGTTAGTAAATCGAACTGCAAGTCTATGTTTTTTTGAGTGGTAGTTTAGAGTAGTGACTGCCACTTGAAATGTGTCCAAAAGAGAAAGCCAACAGCCATTGGTAAAGGAGCCTGTGTTAACATGGTTTGCCAGTTTGCTACTAGTTTCCGGAGGGGGCATACTATAGCGTCCCTTTTGATCCCCGGTGACATTGTGCAGTAATGGCAGACAGTGGGCGTGCAATCTTTGAGGTCGGCCAATGGGGCAAGAGCTGCAATGCTTTCTTCTGGCACGTTGGTATTATTAGGGGGTTAACATTTCCATATCTTTGTATTTAGTGTGCCAAAGTACGTTTCTGCTGAGCACTCTGTTGTGCAATCCATTGAGTGCTCCTTTTGCAGGCCATCATGTCCAACGCGTCCACTTGCTTCGCATCATTGTTATTGTTATTGTTAACTGGGATTTATAGAGCGCATGTTCACCGACAGGTCTCTTAGAGCTGTGAGAGAGAGAGACTAAACCCCGCCAAAGATCAGCATGTACAAGCTCCCAGTCTTGGCCTATGTTGTGCCCCAAGCTTCTATAAAAAGAAGCGTCTTAAGTTTTTTCCTAAATGGAAGAAGGGTAGGTTCCCTACGTAGGCTCTCCGGTAGTCCGTTCCACAGTTGAGGGATCACTACAGAGAAGGCTCTGCCCCCTTTGGAGGTAGTATTGAAGCGTGGGCAGGCCAGTAGGCCTGCCTCGGATGAGCGAAGGGTACGTCCTGGCACATAATTCTTGAGGTGCTCCTTGATGTAGACTGGGGCCTGGCCGTGAATGGCTTTGTGGGCAATGCAAAGGCCTTTAAACCTGGCTCTCTGTTTGATAGGGAGCCAATGCAGCTGCTGCAGTAGGGGAGTAGCATGTGCCCGTCTTGTGAGCCTGAAGACCAACCTAGCTGCGTCGTTCATGGCAACTTGTAGTTTGGTTAACAACTTCTTGCGGAGACCAATGTACAGGGCGTTGCCATAGTCCAACCGTGACACAATCATTGCCGACACGGCCATCCGTAGTGCAGTAAATGAGAAGAGGGGAGCCAATATCTGCAGCTGCCTCAGTAAGCCCACGCAGGTCCCAGCCACGGTGGACACCTGGTTCGACATAGAGAGCTTGGCATCTATTTTTATGCCAAGGCTTTTTACGACCGGGACTGGCGTAGGGGTGGTACCCAGCTCTCGTGGCCAGAAGAGGTCACTCCACGGGTTGTTTCCGGTGGTGATAGCCAGAACCTCTGTCTTGTCGGGATTGATTTTAAGTGAATTGGCTGTCATCCAGTTAACCGTATACCTCAGTATATTTTGCATGCGTGCGTGGGCAGGAGAGGAGTTGTCAATCTGGATGATTATTTGCGTGTCATCGGCGTAGTTGAATACTTGGCAATCCATACGGGCCAAAGCAGCCACGAGCGGCTGGAGATAGATGTTGAAGAGAAGGGGGGACAGCGCTGAATTCTGGGGTACTCCGCATGTTAAAGCGCCGATGTTGGACACCCGGTCAGCCAGCTGGACCCTTTGAGACCAACCTGACAGGAAGGACGAGATCCATTGATGTGGCAGTCCACGGATACCCAGCTCTGAAACCCGCGACAATAGTTGGTCATAATTGAGCGTGTTGAATGCCGCAGATAGGTCTAGCAGGACCAGGGCGCATGGCTTCCTGCTGTCGGCCGTGAGTCTAAGTTCGTCCATCACCACCAGCATTATCAGCTCTGTGCTGTGGTGGGCCCTAAAACCTGCCTGTCGCACCTGGAGCAGCTGTTGTTCCTCGATGAAGATTGATAGAGTTTTAAGGACATGCTGTTCCACTACTTTTGCCAGGAAGGGAAGTTGGGAGATGGGCCTGTAATTCTTAAAGTTGGCTGCATCTGCCCCTGGTTTTTTCAGTCGGGGGGGGGGGTAATCCTGGCTTCCTTGAAGTTGGCAGGGACACAACCCGTTTCCAGTGACCGATTGAGCAGGTTGAGGACCTCCCTCTCTACCCCGGGTAGAGCCATTCGGAACACCCTTAGTGGGCAGGGGTCCGCTGGCGAGCCAGACTTGACACGGCCCATCAGATGGATCAGAGAGTCACGGTCAAGCCTTGGAAAGACGGTGAGGGGCTTGCCGTAGGCATAGGGTGGTGGGTCCACAGCCAGGGGGGCACTGGTCAACGGGCATATTGTGGATGTCAGTTAGGATGTCCCTGACTTTATGGAGGAAGAAGGACTGGAACTTATTACAATCTTCCGGGCTAGCAGTGGATTTCTGTACTTGTTTCTGCCTAAGTTCTTTTAGAATTCCGAAGGTTTCTTTCTGCTTATTATCCGCGTCCAAAATCCTGGACTCATAGTATTCAGCCTTCCTGGACATAATGGCTTTTTTATATGTAGCAAACACTGCTTTGTATTCAGCGAGAGCCGCTGGGTCATATAATTTGCGCCAAGCCCTCTCACGTTGGCGCAACCTTTGCTTCTTTCCCCTCAGGTCCTCATTGAACCAGGGGGCCCCTTTGCCCTTGTTCCTGACTCTCTCCCTCCGAGCAGGTGCCACCTTGTCTATGGCTTCTCTTAGCCTGCCAGTGAGGAACTCACTTTCCTGATCAAGGTTCTCCATCATGTGCCTTTTAGGGGAGGTTCTGCGCAAAGTACACACTAGGTCGCTTGCCTTGATTTTATTCCACCCTCACAGCACTTTCCATTCCGGGGGTGGTTGTGCCAGTCGACCGACAAGCGGAACCAGGTACCTGATCAGATAGTGGTCCGACCAGGCGCAGGGACTGATGTTCATCAGGCTGGCCGGGGGCTGGGTGGTCCAAATGAGGTCGAGGGTGTGTCCCTTATCATGGGTAGGGGAATTTACAAGCTGTTGAAGCCCCATAGTGGTCATAGCCTCCTCCAGCTGACTAGCGTGAAAGTCTCTGGGCGCCTGGTCCCAGTGATAGTTAAAGTCCCCGACCACCAGAAGGCGCTGGTACCGTGAGCGTAGATCACTGACTAATTCCGTGAATAGCTCAATGAACCGGGGAGTCGCTCGAGGGGGACGGTACACCACCAGTAGTGCTAGGCAGGCAGCGTTGGAGCAGAGTTTTGCCCCTAGAATTTCCGCGCCTTCCATGCGCTCTGCAACTAGCGTCTCTACCGCTAACTGTCTATTGTACAATATAGCTACGCCCCCTCCTCTTGTCTTTCCCATCCTATTACGCCATAGGGCGTCGTATTCCAAAGGCAGGGCAGCTACAATATCCGGGGCTGAGGTGTCCTCCAGCCAGGTTTCTGTTACCCCCAGGATATCCAAGGAATCATCCTGGAGGAGCGAGAAGACATCTAGATTGTGCTTCTTCAGGGAGCGGGTGTTTAAGGCCGCTACCCTTAGTCCCTGTGGGTTTGCTGACACCACGTCTTTTGGGGGAGGAGGCAGTGTGGGCGAACTCCATCCTCCAACTTGTTTCCCCAATATGCCTTCAGACCTAAGTGTGTCCTCCACCTGTTTGTCTAGAGGGTGGTTCCAGAGTGCTAGTGCCCGCAATTCTTCTGCTGAGTAAGTAGAGAATTGACCAGGGGTCCTGGCCCCTGGCCCCAGTCGGGCGCAGACTGGCTTGCCTTTGGCGCACCTTCGGCAGTTAACTGGTTTCCTCCGTCCCCCCACCAATCAGCCCTGCTGTGCAGCAGCTGATCACCCTGACAGCACTAGACCGTGTCGCTAAAGCGGAAGGGCGAGTGTTGGTGCTGGCGTGTACAAAGTGGGCGAGGAGCGGTAAGCGTGATCAAGGTAACACACAAATTCAATAAAAAAAATATAATAGTAGTTAAAAACATGAAGGTTTTACCGCGCGTTGTGCAAACCACCAAGGGAGGTTTAGCGCGTCTCTCTCTGCCTGCGCGTCCGCTCCAGCACGGCAGTTAACCGGTTTCCTCCGCCCCCCACCAATCAGTCCTGCTGCGCAGCAGCTGATCACCCTGACAGCACTACACCGCATCGCTAAAGCGGAAGTGCGAGTGTTGGCGTGTACTGGCGTGTACAAAGTGGGCGAGGAGCGCCAAGCGTAATCAAGGTAACACACAAACCACCAAGGGAGGTTTAGCGCGTCATTGGGGCTGTCCACCAGTGAGTCTGCTCGGATTAAAAGTCGAAAAGAGTTTGTGGCGGGTGTGTGCGGGGTTGGATTTGACCATGCTCCAACCCTGGAGCTGGAGTAGGTCAAAGTGTTTTTATTAGCTTTGACTTTATCAACTTATACCACACAATGTTGTTGCTGCTTCCTTGTGGTGGGGGTCACCAGGCCTCTTTGCTTGCCTAACCTCATCCTCAACCTCAGGTAGAGAAGTGATGCTGCATGCTTGTTTTGGTTGTTAGACATCCACCAGATTACAGTCTTTTGGGCCGAACCTCTTAAACTCCCTCACTCCATCTAATGCTCACCGGGCTCCCAAGTTCCCAGGTTTCAAAGTTCAAACTCAGACAGCAGATTTACAGTGGTTTTTACAGGTTTTTTACAGTGACAGCCTGGGTAGATGTACCAGACTGTAGTGGCTGCGAAGGATATTTGGGGAGAGCATTGCTTTGCACAAGACGCATCGACTCCTAGGGCGGCCGCTTTCATGTTCTGTGGGCTTAAACCACCAGCACTGAGACTAGTCCATAGTGACTCACGCCCCTACCTCTAGTGGCACTCAGTGTTCCCTTCCTGCCTCCCACTCTGAGTCGGCAACAGGCCATAATCGCCGGAGGGATTAGGCATAATGAGGCCAGGTGAGGAATCGAGGAGCTTGCGGCATCTGCTGCATAGTAGTTGCAGGTAGGTGGTGGAACAGATCAGCCTGGCTATGCGCCCCGGGGCGGCCTCTGGGGAAGCTGATAGACTATGGCAGAATATAGCGCAGCCCAGTTCACAAACCCCTGGGCCACACAAACCTTCAGGCTGCAACAGCAACCATAGAATCCACCCTTTGCTACATTATGCTCCACATTGGACTTGGGAAATGTCATGTAGTATTGCATTTCACATAGCAAAGCTTCAATTACTAATGAAAATCATTGAGAATCAAGGGTGAGATGCTCCTTTCACCAATGGATCTGCAGAGAAGACAAAAAATTCATGCGCAGATGTGTAGCTGTGCGGATGTTGCATCATAGCTCCAAGTTCTGGTGAATGGGCTGTAACGTCTCAAGAACGGTATGTTCATACTGTGCATTGCCAATACCTTCTCTGCAGTCATGTTGAAAAGGTTTACGTGTGACCAGTAAATCCTATTTTTTCATTGCTTCATCTAAACCTGCCTTTCCAACTGCCAGTCACATTGAGTAACCTCCTTCTTCTCCAAATGGAAAGAACTACTGCAATTGCTGCCTTGTGGTGTAGGCAAGAATGCATAATGGTGGCTTTTATTATCATATAGCATGTATGGGAATTTAAACTTGAAATAATGGTGAAATTAAAAAGCTGTTGATATCGCCAAGGTAACAATATTTATGACTAAATCTAGGAATGAACATTCAAAATTGTAGGAAAAGAACAAACCTGAAAATAATGCACTGAATTGAAATGAGACAGGCAAAGCTAAATCGATCACAAAATTACATATGGCTATTGAGTTAGAGCTCGACAAAAATTGTAGCAAATGATGAATCAATCTAAGTGAGGCAGTTTTTGAATGAAATATTCTTTTTCAACTGCCTCATCTCCTATGAATCTTACATAGCCTCCTTCAATTCCCCTACTAAATATATCATTATCTAAAATAAGACTTGGATAATTAACTTTTAAAGGCAATTGCTGGGGAAATATGTGCCTGATTTCTAGATTACCAGTGTACCCTACTGTGTTATTTTAATAATTTAAGGTCTCCACCTTTCTGTCAGATAGCATGATTTAAAATGTAGCTGTACTATAGCATTGCCCCTGACTGTCAGTCTAATGTGTTTCTGGATCCTCTACTCTCATAGAACCATAAATGATACCACTGTAGATTAGGAATGCAGTCTTCTCTGGACAAGGATAAATTGGCGCCCCTCTTTGTTGGGGTCTACTAAATTCTTCTATGGAATTGAAAGGCAGTAGGGTGAACAAATCAAAGTCATGTTCCACAATGAAGGATTTAGAAGCACAAGAGAGATCAGCAGTTCCTGCTCTAAGAAGGTTGAGACCTGTACACATACCTCCAAAAGCAGTAACACTGCAAACAGCTGAAGTGTTGGGCACAATTTCCTGTGCGTCTGTAGCTCATTCCACTCATTGGCAATCAGAATAGTTCTCCAAAAACTCACAGAAGGCTTTCCTGTAAAAGAAAATAATTTCTGTTAGGAATCCACTTTATGTTTTGCTTACATTGTGCACACAGCAGAACTCTGTTGCATATAGATGATGAGATGGAATAAATAATATTGCAATAGACAAAGATGCAGATTTACAAAGATTTGACACAACGCAGCAAGACAACTTGTACTGGACAAATCACATGGATTCACTCTGGGCACCACCATCACTCCCAAGAAAACAAAGATGGCCTGACCCTCCTCCTTCTCACTTGAAAACTCTCTGCTCATGGCTTCCCAAACTCCAAACTGGCCTCATCAGAGGCATGCTACATACTACAGCACATCTCATTTAGGGCCTAATGAAATATGACCACATCTCCCCCAGCCTGATGTATTCCACTGGGTTCCTTTGCCAATCTGTGCAATATTGTATAGCAGGTACGAACTGGCAGCTTACGAGTAGTTTAATCAAATGTTAAGATTTTTTCTACTAGAATTATGGAATGATATGTTGGATTTGCACTAGTTATCTTGCGGTATTCGGCAGGTGTGCATTTCCTGATAGCTTCATTTATTTCAAATATTTAGTAATATACTTTTCCTTAATTTTTTGTGATTGTTTTACATTTTTATGGATTAGCCTATTTATGATGTAAATAGAGTATTAAGATCAGTTCATGAGAAGGTCTCTATATATTAATAACCTTTTTAGATTTTTGAATCTATTAATATTGATTAAAAACATAAGCTTGGTTCATCTGGGGCTTGATTAACTCATTTTTCGCAGCCCTGGACCAATGACTGTGTGTTTTTGGTATATAATTCTATTTCTCAGTATTACTGGTTAACTTGCTCTTAATGCAATGATTTCAATTTAACAATAAAAATGAATTGATGGATTTAAATTTGCAAATGGATGAAAAGCAATCATATTAAGTTAAGACACAATGGTATTCTGAAGTGCAGCACACTACGTTATTACAAAACTGATGTGCCCATTTACAGACCATTATATAGGTTATGACAAAAACTGCATTTTCAACAGATCTTCAAAACCAACCCAGGTTCTCCAGTGGGAGATGTTTTAAAAGAAGTCATAATTTTTCTAAGATTGAAAATACCTTTGATTTGCTGAAAGGCCAGTGCAATTATGAAGTACACAATGCAGGAAGCTGGTTCTCTCTATAGTGTACAAAATGAGATGCACTGTGCAGAGTGTCCAGGTATCCTTTATTAGTGTACATGGGCTTGCTCTGACAATCCCAAGGTGCTCTTTTTGAGGTAGTGTGGTCGAGCAGCCTTAGGCTTATCAGAGAGGCGTGTTAGGCATTTGTTGCACACAGACTAAATAAAGGAGACACACACTCAATAAGGAAATCCAACACCAATTTAGCAAAATAGCATAGATTTTTTAAATTATTTAGACACCAAGATCTCCAAGATTAGGTTACCACTTTTCGAGTTAGCGATTTTCAGAAACACAGAAGACACAGCTAGCATATTTGAGGCATGAGCCTCGAATGCGGCTAATCTAATCCTATGGGAGAAACATACAATGCATAGGGTCACTTGCAAACAACGTAACTGGACTATTCTTCTGGACTTAGGGTAAGAAGGGTCCATGGTCCTTAGAACCACCAGCAGATTCGGTTTACCTACCCTGGTGTGTCCGGGTGCTGGTTGCAATGGTAGCCTTGAATGCTCCCGCTGAAGTAAATGGGGTAAAGTACCTGTAAGGAAAAGGCTGCAAGTGGGGACTGGGGGACCAGTCCTGCAGGACCCAAAGGAAGGCTTGGCTCTTGAGGGTCTCTGGAGCAAGGGTGCACCATCGGTCGGCTCTGACTTGGGCTGTGAGGCTTGGGTGCAGAGGTGTTTTGTCTGGCGGGTCATTTGCTTTGTAGGCTCTCACTTTTTAGGTCGACCTGGAGAGGGGGGCAAAACAGGACAATAGGACCACTCTCGATGATGGCTTCTCTGAAACTGACATCCCACGTTGGTAGGTCAGTCTTGGCAATGCTGGTGTCCAGGCTAGACACTGAGCAAGCTTTGGCTGCTGCAAGGGGCCCCGTACATCTGGTATTGGTTCAGGGAGGCGCCTGAGGGACCTGGCATCTTCAAACTTGGTGGAGAGACAGATGCAACCTGCTGGAGTATGGTGACCTCCTACTGAGATGCTGCTGCGTTGGTGGACCTGGTGGTAAGCAGATCTGGGAACTGGACGTTGCGGTCGGTGCCTGCAGACTGTAGAGAAGTGGCTCCTCCACTTCAAGGGAGATGCTGGCTGGTTGGGTAAGTGCTGGCAGCCCTCCATGGCTTTAAGAGGATGCACAGCTGCAAGACGAGTTGGGTCTTTGCAATTGTAGGGACAGGAGGAGGCAGGCAGGGTTTGGTGCCAAGTCCACAGCTAAGCCACAGTTCTTGCTTTCTTCGGCTCTTCTTTGTCCTTCGTCTTCCCTAGTCAGGCGAATCTGAGTTCCTGGTATCTGGGGGCCACCTAAAAACTCAATTTAGGGGCGTTAAAGGGAGTGAAGGATAGTAGCCAATGGGCTACTTACCCTTGTGGGCACTACAGCCCCATATGACCACTTCCTGTGAGAAGTGGGCATAACCCAGTCCCAGAGTTCCTAATTCCACAAAAAACAAGATGGTGGCACCTTCCTTTCATGGAGCACATCAGGCAATAGGGGCGTGACTAACCTGGTAGTTAACACGCCTACAAGCATAGCTAATTTCCTGACTGTCCTGGTGCCAAATGGGCCTCAGGGCAGGGGGTGGCATCCCCCTGGTCTGGGAGGAAGTCTTGGACGCATATCAAAGATGGTAGGGGTTTTGAAGCCCCTGGCCTTGATATGCTAAATCACTAGCAATCCTGCTTGAGGAGGTGTGAACACCTTTCTACGGAACAGGCATTGTTTCTGGCCTCAGAGAGCATGAGGTCTCACTTTCAGGGGGTCAGAAACCTGTCTGGATGATACCAGTTAGCCAGCACACTAGAGGACTAGAAGGTTTTTCAGGGGACACCTCTGAGGTGCCTTCTGGGTGCATGCTATAATAAATCTGGCACTGACAACAGTTCAAATTTATTGAGACAAGGTGTTTGATACCAAACACCATAGGTTTCAGAAAAGCCATTGTGTAGCTGGGACAACTTGTAATGACCAGTGCCCAATATGTATACTTGAGATGGCTTCTCTGTTCACTAGCACCATCTAGCAATCGAATTAGACAGCACAGGGGGCATAGCTGCTCATGCAGATATGCCCTCACATGTAATATAATGCACCCTGCCTTAGGGCTACAAGGCCTGCTGTAGGGGTGACTTACATATATTACATGCAGTGACTTGCGACTATGGCATGGCGCACAGTGAGTGTGCCATGTTGTGTTTTCAATCGTGGTTTGCACATTGCCACACAGTCTGCAATGGCAGCCTGTATACAATTTGTATGGGGGGGGTCCCTTATGGTGGCATAATATAAGCTGCAGCCCTTAGGGAACCTCTATAGCTACCATGCCCTAGGCACCAGGTCATAGCACTTGCTAGGGACTTACAGGGGTGCTAAAGTCTTTGCCAATTGGTGAACAATTAGACTTTACCTTGTTGTAGGGAAAGAGCACTGGCACCTGGTCAGCAGACTTCTGCGCACTGTCAGAGTCAAACATCAGCACCTAGTAGTTCTAATGGGGGCAAAATGTGTGGGGGGTAGGGCAACTGCAACAAAATTCCAGTTTCCTACACACAATGTCTTACAGATTGTTCTGAGTGAGTTTATAAGCCATGGGGCTGGAGTAGGATAACATCTGAATGACCTACTCTCTGACACACTGAGGAACATAGCAATTCACCGTGAGGATTTATTCAATAAAAAACACAAGTGCAAGATAGCAAAGTGGGTTAATGACCTGCACAGATCTGTGTGAACTTGAAGGTCACTGAGATTAACCCTGGTGATTCAGATTTTCATCATTCTGAAGTAAAGAAAATAAAGGTCATTCAGATGCTTAAATATGAGTCCTTCTTGAATACTGGAACACAGGTTTGATGCTAAATCTGACGCCAGGTTTTAGCACCAATTACACAGAAGTAGTAAATGTAGGAAGCTGGCTCTGTATATACTATACCAAAGTGAGGTATAGTGTGCACAGAGTCCAGTGGAACCCCAAAGGTAGGCAGAGGCAAAGTTAGATAGAACCTTACTCTCTATTTGTGGTAGTGTGGTCGAGCAGTAAGGCAGTATCAGAGGACAGTGTTAAGTATTTGTTGTACACACTCAGGCAGCAAATGAATTCACACACTCAGAGACAACTTCAGACCAATTGTTTTTGTGTAAAAATATTATTTTAGTTATTTTATTTCTAGAACCAAGCAAGCCTGGCACAGGTAAGCAATAAATACTTTACAGTAGTAAATGCTGATTGTAAAACAGTTCAATTGCAATTGTAAATGTACTATGGTTTGACTTACAGTATTGTTTCAGAGAAATGCAATCACTTGTAAATACAGTACATTGACTTCAATGGGATTTTCAGTAAAATAGCAGGTAAGTTACTTTTGGATTACTTTTCTTACTCAGTGCTGTAGGCCTAGCTGCAGCACTGGGGCATTTCCTGTAAACAGGTGAGTAAAAGCGTTTTTGTTAAATCGTACAATTTTAAAGAATTTCTTTAGTTTTCAAAAATCCACACTTAGAAACTTTTTTAGGAAAAAGTGTCAATGTTATCCTATGGAGGAAAATATGGTTATCGGTTTTTAGGTAAGTAATCGGTCTGTGGAGTTGAGGTTCTGGGGTTAGACTCAGGGGTCCCCCAGGGTCAGTGATGCACTCTTGTTACACTCTCAGCGGCACTAGGGCGGCCGGGTGCAGAGTGTTGAGGCCCAATGTTATCCAATGGGGGATAGGGGGCCTCCGGTTGGTGGCTGCTGGCAAGCAGGCTACTGGGTTGTGGGAGCAAAGCTCCTGGACTTTAGCTCAGGGCAAATGGGGAAACAAATTAGCACCAAAGGTGCACCCTCAGCGGCACTAGGGCGGCCGGGTGCAGGGTGCTGTTTCGAGGTCAGATGCCCTGTTGTTTCCAACGGAGAACCTCCGGTTTGCAAAAGCACTGCAGGCAGGGAGACAAAGGACTTCTGGGTGCGACCACCACTTCGAGAGGTAAGTTAGGGGTTGGTTAGGCAGTGTTGGTTTGGTCACACAAGGCCGTGGGGCGTCGGGGCAGGAGTGCCTTTTGGGGTCGGATCTTCTTACCAGCTCCTGGTCGCGGTTAGGGGGGCCTTCTGGATTTAGACTGCAGGCGTCAGCTGGAGGCTTGAGGCAGGTCAGGGGTCGCCGGATCTCGGTTCAGGATCGCTGGGGTGACCTCCTCGTGGTGTTTGCCCACTCGAGCTCGGGCCGTGGATGGCGGGTGCAGAGTGGGGCAGATCCGCGGTGTCCGGCCGGAGCCAGAGGTTTCAGTTGAACAAATCTGGTGTTCACGGGAGAAGCAGTCTTTGGAAGTGAAGGCAGGCAGGTCCGCCGGGGTTTTTGAGGTTGCTGGCTGCAGGACACACCGGGATTTCGCAGGAGCAGGTTCGAGGGGGAGACAGGCCGGTAGGGCTGGGGCCAAGTCAGTGGGCGTCTTCCTCTTGTTAGCTGCTGCACGGCTGTTCGGTCCTTCTTCTTCTTTGCTTCTTGTTTCTTGTCTGGATCTGAGGAAGCAAGGTTCAGGGGTGCCCCTAAATACTAGATTAAGGGGCGTTACAGGTAGGTAAAAGGCAGGGACCAATGGGTCCCTTCCCTGGGGTGGGTACACCCCCTATTATGGCACCCTCCAGTGGGAGGGGGGCATGTGCCTGTCCCTGGTTGACTGAGTCCCCCCATCTTCAAGATAGCGTGGACTGAGAGTTGTGCTTCACCTCGCCTCCCCCACCTGAGGGGTGGAGTTGGCAGAGGTGGGCACACCTCCCTTCCTCACTTGTTTTCCCGCCGGTTCTCCCGCCCAAAGTGGGGGTCAGAACTGGGGGGACCAGTTGCTGAGGGCAGCAAGTGGCCTGGGGAAGCTCACAAAGGCGGTAAGCCTTTGAAGCTTCCCCTTCATGAACCCTGCCCATCCTGGGGAGGAGGCTTGGCACCTCGTCCCAGGATGTGCATTGTTTCAGGCCCCAGAGAGCAGCAGGCTCTCGGTCCAGAAACATGTCTGGTGGTGGCAGCTGAAGGCAGCCACTCAGCCTGGACACCAGAGGTGGGTTAGTTTTCAGGGGGCATCTCTAAGATGCGCTCTGTGTGCATCTTTCATTAAATCCCACACTGGCATCAGTGTGGGTTTAATGTGCTGAGAAGTTTGATACCAAACTTCTCAGTTTTCAGTGTAGCCATTATGGTGCTGTGGAGTTCGTAATGACAAACTCCCAGCACCATATACTCTTAATGGCAGAACTCTTAATGGCAGAACAATGTCTAAGAATGGACTTAGACACTGTAGGGGTACAGGGCTCATGCACCTGTACCCTCACCACTGGTATAGTGCATCCAGCTAGAGGGGTGACTGATCTATGCCAGGGCAGTGGGTTGTAGGCATGGCACAAAGGGATGTGTGCCATGTCGACTCTTCACTTCAAAACACGCAGCCTGCAGATACAGTGTGTGAGTATAGTGGTACAGGACCTCTAAGGGTGGCACAATGAGTGCTGCAGCCCTTAGAGGCCTTCTCTGGTCACAGTGCCCAGGGTAGCTGTGGTACCATTTACCAGGGGCTGACCTGTGGCCAGAGATGCCAATTGGGTTTAGGCTTCATTGCAGTTTTAGGGAAAGAACATAGGCCCTGGGTACCTGATTAGCAGGAGCCCAGGGCACACTCAGTCAAAGTACATCAGCAATTCAGCAAAAAGTGGGGGCAACTGTGAGAAGTTGGCCTGGTATATGCTGTTCACTAATTAAAGTGGACACCTTGCACCAGGGCAAATCGACTCTTATGGTAGATAGGTTTAAGACAACCTTTTAAAGAAAGCTATCCTAGTGGTAGCTGTGGAGAGCAGCCTTCAGGCTAAGTCTCGGAGGAATGTAAAGCAGCTTGTTTTACCATATAATCTCTTGAATCACCAAATGAAAAGACACCACACAGGTATATATATCAAATATATATGTATTTATTTCTAAATAACTCTCTACTAATCTCTTTATGAGATTAGAAGACAAACATATGCACAAATCAACGTTTCACAATAAGTTAAGCACAAAATATGGCTGGGGCCCTAGGGGCGTACCAGACCATATACTAAGTAAGAGACTTAGAAACAACGACTTGCAGGGAGACAAGGCCTAGGGCCTTCAGAAGTGCTGGGGCCTCACAAAACCACCCAAGGCAGGTAAGTAAAGGACCCACGGGGGACGCGTGCAGTGTGGATACACAGGCGCGAATCGCCGTTAACTTCAATGGGGCAAGTCGCGGTTGGAAATAAAGAGTTTTAGGATACTTCGGGAGAACCTACAAGCAAGTCACTTACAGGGTAAGTAGTTCTAGGGCCCACACCCACAGGAGCAC
Organism: Calotriton arnoldi; assembly: GCA_963921515.1. NCBI lineage: Eukaryota > Metazoa > Chordata > Amphibia > Caudata > Salamandridae > Calotriton > Calotriton arnoldi. Next base: position 987,099 of record CAWUFW010004108.1, read on the forward strand.
CGTAGTGCTGGAGTTACCTCACCCAGGGAAGCCGGGTGCACAGGTGTCCTTTGGTGTCGGGTCGCGGCGTCGTTTTCAATGGCGAACAAAGAAGACTTGCTGCTTGCGGGAGCTGAAGAAGTGTCCGGTGGAATCCAAGCCTGGATTCTGAAGAAGGATGACCTGAAAGCAGAGGGGACAGTGTTCAAAGTCACTTGGCAGTGACCCGGGGCAAGGAAGATGGATGCCCACCGTCGTCGGTCGCTTCAGGTCGGTTGCGGGTGCCTTGACTCTTCAGCCACGTAGTCCAGGAGGCGTCGACGACAACCAGGAGCTGGATTCGGTGTGTCCCTCGACGTCTGCAGCTGACTGCGGTGTCGGCAACTCGATAGGAGCCAACAAGCCTTGGCAGCCGCAAGTCTCGGGGAGATGGAGAAAAGTCGATGGCGCAGACCAGCAAGGTCTGAGGAACTCACCCAGCGAGGGTAAGTCAGGGCAGGCCTGGAGCAACCAGGGGAGCCCTTTGGTTTCTTTAAGAAGTCTTCTGGGGACCCACAAGCCAGCGGGCAAGGGATCGCGAAGACACCTCGGGCGGAATCACTCAACAGGGGCCCACGGTCACTCGGGACGGTGTAGGCCTCTGATCTTCGGAGGGATTCCTGCTGGAGGTCGGGACCACACGTGGTCCAAAGCACAAGTTCGTAGAACGTTGTGAAGGGGTTTTACTCGACAATAGTGCACGGTACCCAGGGGTCGCGGTTTCTCGTTACTCGTGGGGTCCACTTGCCTCAGCTTCGCTGGGGACTCACGATGGCCTGGGAGAGGTCAGGAAATCCACTTCTTGGGCTGCAGGGACTTCGGACTCCGGCGGGAGCGGCGTAGTTTGCGACCGTCGTTGTCGTTTTGGTGCCTGCCAAGCAGGGGAGTCACTCCTTGACTCCAAGGGAGATTCTTCTGTCTTCCAAAGGTAGTGGAACGTCGAAGGGCCAGGATTCTTCTGTAGAGCGTCGTCCAGGGGTTATCTGCTTTGCAATGGCAAGGTTCCCCCTCTTAAACTAAAAAGAGGGGATGGACTAGCTCTATGACCCCACCTATGGGAGGGTCAAGGGAGGGGTGGCTACACCCACTTCCCTTTGTCCAGTTTCGTGCCAGAGCAGGGGCAGGTAGCCCCTGAGCTGGTTTGAACTGGCATATGCACAGAGGAGCCTTCTGCTCCCCCAGTGCAGGACTTCAAAGCACTCTAAGAGTGCACCCACCCAGCCCCAATACACTAAACCCTGTCTGGAAGGTGGTTACACCTCCCTGTGACAGGATGCCTATTGTTGGGCTTCCTCCACTGCGAGTTTCGGTCATCAGCAGGAGGGCAGCCCAGTGTCTGTGACTGGTGGCATCCATTTTGTGATGCCAGGGCTCTTTAGGATTCTACCGCGTTTCCACAGCAGGTACATGTCTTATCCCTCTAGAAGGGTGGAATGCTACCCCCGCCGCCAAGATTGGCGGGGGGTAGTATTCAAGATGTTTGACACCAAACACGACATGTTTTGATGCAGCCATTCCAAAGTTAGCATTTACCGCGAGGATATAATGCACTTAAGAGTATATGGTTTAACCGCATCCACAAACAGCACCAGAGAATGGACTCTGAGAACTGCAGAGGGGCCCTGCTCATGCAGAGGCACCCCCTCACATAGAAGCCAAGCACCCTGCCCTCAGGATTGATAGGGCCTGCCTTAGGGGTGACTGATAGGTTTATATGTGTGTGCAGGAGAGATATAGGAAACCTATATCTCAGTGAGGGGTGCTAGCACCACCTCACCCAGGCTGCAGTAGCAGGCCTGTGGTGTCAGATTTAGACTGCTTCCCAGGGGTGGCATAACATATGCTGCAGCCCCTGGGAGGCCTGTGAAGTACCTATGCCCTTGGCACCTAAGGTACCATATACTAGGGACTCATAAGGCACCACAGTATCCAATCACTAGTGCACCTAGAGTGCACTCCATGTCATTTAGAGAGAGAGCAGATAGACTGGGGCCCTGAATAGCAGGGTCCCAGTCCAACTAAGTCATAAACCAGCAAAACACCATAAAAAAAGTGGGGGCAACCATATAGTCAGATTCCACCTTCCTACATAACCCCCCCAAACGAAAGGAGATAAGGCTAACCTTGACCAGTTGAGCCTATATTGACTAAGTGGCCATATAAGGAAGCACCTGCACTAGCATGGTTGCCCCCTATGTTATGGTCCACTAAGCAATCCCTCGCCCTAAGGGTATGAGAGGGTCTCCACCATGGGGAATCACTACCTCTGGTGTGCTTAGGTAAAGTACAAGGCCGGTGAGGTGTCTGAGTAGGGAAGTGAGGCCCTAGGAATGTTGGCCTCAGCTTCCTCAGATCACTGGTCACCATGTATGCCTGTCTTTCCATGACTGAGTTGCACTTTGCTCTAAGGGTCAACCTTTGGCTGCCTACAGCTGGGGGTTGGGTCCCTTTGGATGGAACACTGGAGGGACATGGCAGGTTTGGAACCTTCTGGTCCCAGGTTTGCCCTTGCCTACCAGAGTCCTTCTGGGGGAGGTCCCTACATAAAGGTATGGGGGATCCCTCAGTGTGTAGAGGAATTTTCACCTGGCTAGGGCTACTAGACTGGGTGCCCCTAATCTGCTGATGGGGGGCTTCCTCTGGACAGGGGGCCCGGGGGGTCCACTGACCTCCCTGACCTCTGCAGCCCTGGGCTGACTGAGGCAGGGTAGAGAGGGGCAGGTTACCTGCTCCAGACTGGGTACCACCTTGGAAGGGTCCTCTGCCATCAGGGGTGTGGCCAGGCCAGGCCTGACTACCTCTGTGGCAGTTCCTTCACTAGGGGTAGGGTCAGTTCCCTGAGGAGGCTGACCCTTACCTACTGTCTGGGGGAAGAAGACTTTTCTTCAACCCTTGTGCTCTCTTTCGGGGAGAGTGGGCCATTCTTTCAGGCTCCATCTCTCCAAATTCTTGGGCTGGGGCTGTGGCCATCACAGCCCCACTAACCTTTGCAGGGACGCCCAACATCCTAAGATGGGTTTGGTGTTCAACTTCAGCCCAGGCTGAAATTTCCAAATCATTGCCCATCAGGCAATCTACAGGTAGGGTTGGGGACACTGCCACTCTTTTTGGGCCTGTGACCCCCTCCCAGCTGAGATTGACTATGGCCATGGGGTGATCTGTTCTGACACCATCAATGTTGGTCACCTGGTATTTAAACTCAGGTAAAAGCTGGTGAGGGGGGACTAGTTTCCCTGCCACCATGGTGACACTAGCCCCTGTGTCCCTAAATGCCACAGCTTTCTGACCATTAATCATTGGCTCCAGTCTGTACCTGCCCAATGCTATGGGACCCATGGTAAAGGTGGCATATCCTACACCACCATCAGAATCTGAGGAGTCTGTTGAGGGGTCCTGTCTAAACTAGGGCCCACCTCTGTTCCTCTTGCAAAAGCACCTAACTTTTTGGGTGCACTACTCCCAACTGGAGGATTACTACTGGTAGTACCAGGAGGGGTGGTAGTAGTTGTTGGAGGAACATTTTCTTTATTGCCATTCCTGGGACAACTGGGATCAGATTTCCAGTGCCCAGGCTTTTTACAGACATGGCAATAGGGTTTCTTTTCAGGAGAGGAAGGAGTTTGGGACCCACCCCCAGAAGAGGAATTTTGGGGCCCTGTAGTGGACTTATCCTTGGATTTATCCCCACCTTTCTCTTGGGACTTGGTAGAATCTTTCTTGTGGTCACCACCCTGATTCTTAGGCCTTACTCTGGTTCTGACCCATTTGTCTGCCTTCTTTCCCAATTCTTGGGGAGAGGTCAGATCAGAGTCCACCAGGTACTGGTGTAAAAGCTGGTTTTGACAATTATTAAGGATCTGTTCTCTCATCATTAGATTATAAAATCCTTTGAAATCAGTAACCCTACTGCCAACCAGCCAACCCTCCAGAGCCTTGGATGCACAATCTACAAAGTCTGTCCAGTCCTGAGTCTGTGCCTTCTGGGTATCTCTGAACTTTAACCTGTACTGCTCAGTGGTTAAGCCAAACCCATCTATCAGTGCACTCTTCAGGACCTCATAATCATCAGCATCCTCCTCTCTAACAGTGAGGAGCTTGTCTCTTCCTTTATCTGAAAAGGAGAGCCACAAGATTGCTGCCCACTGCTTTTGGGGGACCTGCTGTACTCTACAGGCCCTCTCCATAGCAGTTATCCATTTGTGGATATCATCCCCACTCTGGTAGGGAGGAACAACCTTGCTCAGGTTCCTATGGTCAGGGACATATTCTCTGCCTCTAGGGACACTGTTGCTGCCACCAGGGGGTTCTAAACCCTCCCTTCTGGAAGCTCTCTGGATCTCCAGGGCTTCTCTATCCAGTGCCAACTGCTTGGTTCTGAGGGCCACTTTGGCTTCCTCATACTGGAGCAGTTTGCACCTTCTCTCAGAGGAGGTCTCTCTTAAGTTAAAGTATGAGCTCCTCTCTTGGACAAATTCTCTGCCAGAGTGATAAGAGTGCTCAGATTCCCTGGAAGGGGATCTGTGCCTCTCATCCACTCTGCCAGTTCTCTTAGGGAGAACTCCTCTGTCCTGTTCAGGCTCCTTGGAGCCTGGCCCTTCAATCACAGAGTCTTGGTCATTCTGATTTTCATCATCTGACCCAGATACTATGACTGACCCACCCACTGATTCAAACCCTTTAGCTCCTAGAGCCAATCTCAGGTCATCTGCTGTCAGCAGATCTATCAGGTGCAGGGTTGAGGGACTCTGTCCTATCCTCAGGTGTCTGTCAACACACATGGCTCTCAAGTCAGAGAAAGCCATGTCCTTATACTGAGGCTGAGTGGATCCACTGGGTCCACCCCTTAAGGACATTCTAGTGTTGTGCAGTGTTGTACTACCTACACTAGTTTGTGGCCTACTGATCCTAGCTTGAGCTGTGGAAAGGGTGTGCTATCCCTTGGCACACAGCTCTAAGTTCAGTAGAACTTATTGATACTAAGCTTGACTTTATATGTACCTTGAGTACCTATAATGGTTTTCAGTTAGTAATTCAAATAGAGATTTTCTGGTAAAACAATGGCAAGCTGGAATCCCACACGCTGCCCACCAATGTGAGAAGTTGGCCTGGTATATGCTGTTCACTAATTAAAGTGGACACCTTGCACCAGGGCAAATCGACTCTTATGGTAGATAGGTTTAAGACAACCTTTTAAAGAAAGCTATCCTAGTGGTAGCTGTGGAGAGCAGCCTTCAGGCTAAGTCTCGGAGGAATGTAAAGCAGCTTGTTTTACCATATAATCTCTTGAATCACCAAATGAAAAGACACCACACAGGTATATATATCAAATATATATGTATTTATTTCTAAATAACTCTCTACTAATCTCTTTATGAGATTAGAAGACAAACATATGCACAAATCAACGTTTCACAATAAGTTAAGCACAAAATATGGCTGGGGCCCTAGGGGCGTACCAGACCATATACTAAGTAAGAGACTTAGAAACAACGACTTGCAGGGAGACAAGGCCTAGGGCCTTCAGAAGTGCTGGGGCCTCACAAAACCACCCAAGGCAGGTAAGTAAAGGACCCACGGGGGACGCGTGCAGTGTGGATACACAGGCGCGAATCGCCGTTAACTTCAATGGGGCAAGTCGCGGTTGGAAATAAAGAGTTTTAGGATACTTCGGGAGAACCTACAAGCAAGTCACTTACAGGGTAAGTAGTTCTAGGGCCCACACCCACAGGAGCACCGTAGTGCTGGAGTTACCTCACCCAGGGAAGCCGGGTGCACAGGTGTCCTTTGGTGTCGGGTCGCGGCGTCGTTTTCAATGGCGAACAAAGAAGACTTGCTGCTTGCGGGAGCTGAAGAAGTGTCCGGTGGAATCCAAGCCTGGATTCTGAAGAAGGATGACCTGAAAGCAGAGGGGACAGTGTTCAAAGTCACTTGGCAGTGACCCGGGGCAAGGAAGATGGATGCCCACCGTCGTCGGTCGCTTCAGGTCGGTTGCGGGTGCCTTGACTCTTCAGCCACGTAGTCCAGGAGGCGTCGACGACAACCAGGAGCTGGATTCGGTGTGTCCCTCGACGTCTGCAGCTGACTGCGGTGTCGGCAACTCGATAGGAGCCAACAAGCCTTGGCAGCCGCAAGTCTCGGGGAGATGGAGAAAAGTCGATGGCGCAGACCAGCAAGGTCTGAGGAACTCACCCAGCGAGGGTAAGTCAGGGCAGGCCTGGAGCAACCAGGGGAGCCCTTTGGTTTCTTTAAGAAGTCTTCTGGGGACCCACAAGCCAGCGGGCAAGGGATCGCGAAGACACCTCGGGCGGAATCACTCAACAGGGGCCCACGGTCACTCGGGACGGTGTAGGCCTCTGATCTTCGGAGGGATTCCTGCTGGAGGTCGGGACCACACGTGGTCCAAAGCACAAGTTCGTAGAACGTTGTGAAGGAGTTTTACTCGACAATAGTGCACGGTACCCAGGGGTCGCGGTTTCTCGTTACTCGTGGGGTCCACTTGCCTCAGCTTCGCTGGGGACTCACGATGGCCTGGGAGAGGTCAGGAAATCCACTTCTTGGGCTGCAGGGACTTCGGACTCCGGCGGGAGCGGCGTAGTTTGCGACCGTCGTTGTCGTTTTGGTGCCTGCCAAGCAGGGGAGTCACTCCTTGACTCCAAGGGAGATTCTTCTGTCTTCCAAAGGTAGTGGAACGTCGAAGGGCCAGGATTCTTCTGTAGAGCGTCGTCCAGGGGTTATCTGCTTTGCAATGGCAAGGTTCCCCCTCTTAAACTAAAAAGAGGGGATGGACTAGCTCTATGACCCCACCTATGGGAGGGTCAAGGGAGGGGTGGCTACACCCACTTCCCTTTGTCCAGTTTCGTGCCAGAGCAGGGGCAGGTAGCCCCTGAGCTGGTTTGAACTGGCATATGCACAGAGGAGCCTTCTGCTCCCCCAGTGCAGGACTTCAAAGCACTCTAAGAGTGCACCCACCCAGCCCCAATACACTAAACCCTGTCTGGAAGGTGGTTACACCTCCCTGTGACAGGATGCCTATTGTTGGGCTTCCTCCACTGCGAGTTTCGGTCATCAGCAGGAGGGCAGCCCAGTGTCTGTGACTGGTGGCATCCATTTTGTGATGCCAGGGCTCTTTAGGATTCTACCGCGTTTCCACAGCAGGTACATGTCTTATCCCTCTAGAAGGGTGGAATGCTACCCCCGCCGCCAAGATTGGCGGGGGGTAGTATTCCAAGATGTTTGACACCAAACACGACATGTTTTGATGCAGCCATTCCAAAGTTAGCATTTACCGCGAGGATATAATGCACTTAAGAGTATATGGTTTAACCGCATCCACAAACAGCACCAGAGAATGGACTCTGAGAACTGCAGAGGGGCCCTGCTCATGCAGAGGCACCCCCTCACATAGAAGCCAAGCACCCTGCCCTCAGGATTGATAGGGCCTGCCTTAGGGGTGACTGATAGGTTTATATGTGTGTGCAGGAGAGATATAGGAAACCTATATCTCAGTGAGGGGTGCTAGCACCACCTCACCCAGGCTGCAGTAGCAGGCCTGTGGTGTCAGATTTAGACTGCTTCCCAGGGGTGGCATAACATATGCTGCAGCCCCTGGGAGGCCTGTGAAGTACCTATGCCCTTGGCACCTAAGGTACCATATACTAGGGACTCATAAGGCACCACAGTATCCAATCACTAGTGCACCTAGAGTGCACTCCATGTCATTTAGAGAGAGAGCAGATAGACTGGGGCCCTGAATAGCAGGGTCCCAGTCCAACTAAGTCATAAACCAGCAAAACACCATAAAAAAAGTGGGGGCAACCATATAGTCAGATTCCACCTTCCTACAGCAACCATGCAGAAAGAGGGCACTTTCTGACAGTAAACAGAAATGGAAAACTTAAATCAGCAGTTTCCAACAAAAGCCCACACGGACATTAGCCATGCTAAGTTTTCAGGAAAACATAGGTTATCAAACGGTGTAAGAAATTTCCATTTGGGTTCATTGCATGCAAATGAATCTCAAGTGGGTATCCTGAAAATCTAGTATGGTCCCCATCCTGGTGGCCCACTGCTATTTACCCAAGTCCTACAGGAATTAAAGGGAGTCCCGAGCTTTGTGTAGTTTTGTTGGTATATGTAATGCAGTGTGGAAATAGCTACCCAAGGCGCAGTGGTCCATTTTACAGAGAACATTTTAGTGTAGAAGGGGCAGAAAAGATGTCCCATGGATGATCCAGACATAACCCTGCAGGCAGGTGCAGTTACTCTCTGCACCTGCCTGCAGGGAGATCTCTGGCAGGTCAGTGCCTGTACAGTGAAAGGTGGACTGGCGGTTGGTCCATTAGACATCTTTTCTGCCCCTTCGAAAGGGGCACCATCTGGGGCCACACCTCTATGTGGAACACAGTCAGTGCATCTCCTTACAGCCTCTTTGCTTCTGCGCCCAATCTTACGACGCAGGCAGAGAGGCAAGGTGTTTCCTCAGTTACATGGGGCCACACCCACATTCAAATGAGGGAACCTGCCTAGTGATTGTACAGGTGCAAAATGTGCACCATTGCATTCTGTATTATAGTATGGGTTGCACAAACATCAGTAGACCCTTGTGAAATATCACAGTGCCCCCAGGGCACATGAAGTAGGTGCTGGTAGCACTCCTAGGGCAATTACTGTAATATGGCTCTTGGAGATGATGCGAGAGGTCCTGAACAGGTAAGGTGAATATTTTAAAAGGGCACTGTTTACAGCTGGATTTAACACTAGGCCTGGGAGGAATATCAATTATTAAGGAGTAATCAGAGTAATTTATCTAATGTTATGTTACTCTTGTGATGCAAAATTACAGACCACTATGTTATTACGCCTGTTTGCATAATTTTGGGCAAAAATGCCTATCCAGGAGCACAGGAACTGGCTGCTGCTGTTCCTGTTCTGTTGCATTTAGTGCTATTTTTTAGCACAAAATGCTCCCTCGGGTTCCTTTCGAATATAGCATGTTTCAACGCATGCTATTACATCGAGTTCCTTTACAACGTGGTCATTACAACGACCGCGTTGTTAGAACGCGATACCTTTACAACGCAAGTCATTAGATCGACTTGCTGTAGGGGGCGCGCTGGACTTAGGAATAGTATAATTTACAATTCCAACTCCAGCCTGCGCAACAGTAGGGAAGGTGTTGGAATAGTAAATGATACTATTCCTTAGGTTAGAGCGCCCCCTACAGCAAGTCGATCTAATGACTTGCGATGTAAAGGCATCGCTTTTTAACAACGAGGTCGTTGTAACGACCGCGCTGTAAAGGAACGCGATGTAATGACAGCGTTGCAAACGCTGTTTCCCGTTCCTTTCAGATGTGGGGGTGAATTGTGCGTTAAGAAAATAGCACTAAATGCTGGGTTATTCTCTTCACACAATTCTGCATAATCTCGTGTTATTTGGCTGTATTTTTTTGTAATTACACTATAGGAAAGTATGCGAGTTCCGACAATTCCTAATTAATGCACTACGTATCTTCACAGCTTGAAGTACAGGGATTTAAATGATTTGCCCAGAATCACTCGATTTTATGGTCAAATGCCAATTTATTTATTAATATCCAGGTTTGATGAAGTTTTAACTCCCTCCCCTATACAAGTTTTAAGTTTGGACCACCCTTTTTTGGGATCTCTTCTGTGAGTCAGTCTCACTATCGGATTCTCACTCACTGTAAGCTCTGGTAAAATGGACTTGGGTGTTTACTGCTATGCCCATCTTTTAAAATAAGGTCCACTGCTGGGCAGTCGAGGTAAGACATGCTGTGCTTGTTACACATCATCATGTGTAACTTAGCCCAGCAACTGTGCACAGGTAGCCTGTCTCAGATGGGTTCTTTAATAAATGGATTATAATTTAATTGGTTATTCAAAAATAAATATCCCCATTTATTTTTGATTATAGTGTGTGTGAGTCTGAAGTGCTTTACTATAAGTCTGTAGTGGTTCAATATATTCACTCGAACAGGTGAAAGCTCTCATTCGCTCAACCTACAAAAAAGTTGAGGATTTCTTTCTATAACTAAACAATGTCCCTGTTTGCAAATAAAATAATCATTTGGCCATAGTGCAACTCCTGCTTTTTAAACAAAGTCGACAGTAGGGAGTTTCTCGCGGATTGGTTTCTCACCTCTGTTATCTCCTTAGCTTACTTTTCTGGTCAAAGTAACAGAACCTAAAAGCTTTTTCTCAGCATATGTTGTGCTCTATAAATCAAATCAAGCTAATTACTTTCCTGGCCAGCAGGAAAATGAAGGCTTTCCCATATAATAGACCCATTTGGAGATGATTAAACCTGTTCCTGAGGGATGAGGAGTATTGGGAGGGCAGGGGGGTAAATCCGCAATGACTAATTAACCCACACTCACTGACAACCCTGGACATTTCCTGCCAGAGCAAAACAAAGGGATGCACCACTCACAGAAGAGTCTCTCCTTTGAGATTTTGGAGGGAAGAGACCAGTTTGCTGTGTCAATTTGGGGTGGAGCTAAATGATGTAGAGGTGCTGTGGCTCACCACAAGTTGATTTTGACATTCTAAAAATTCTCAGCTTGCAGTGCCGAGGGGGGTGGATCAATGATGTGGCATCTTTGGATTGGACAGAGACACCCACCTTCTAAAACTCCCCACCTCTACTTTTAAACACCTACACAAGTGAAGAACTCAGTTAAGTAAAGGTACCTGCTGAAGACAGGGACAGCTGGACCCCTTGTGGATGAACCCTCCGTCTGGAATGAAGTGACTCTATGGACTGACTTTAGACTGTTGAACTATTACCTTTGGGGAATGGTAGAGAGTGTACTTCCTGGGGACCCTGGAGGAGAGGGTTCCCTTGGAACGTCTGTGGACTGGTCCTGTGAAGGGCACCTTTCGAGATGGACCCCCCTGACTCCTGTTGGACATTACGTTAGCCTGCAAGTGGCTGGGAGGGTATAGGCACTGGGAAGTGCAGACAGGTGTAACCTGCCTTGAGGACCACAGGTTAATGTGCTACAAGTGAAGCAGTCTATGATCAGTTAAAAGAAAATTGCCAAATTATAGAGGCCAGGAGGCCTAAAACTAACACTCCAGCCAGGAGCAAAATCCACCAAACACTGCTCGTGTGTGGCATGTCTGTCTCTGCAGCACTAGCCTGAGGCTCGAGGTTACCACTGTATGTGATCTGCCCATGGTGGGACTTTGACATTACCCACAGGGAGCACTCGGCCCGGGGATTACCAAGAGAGGGAGCAGGTGTGGCACTCCCCACTTTGAGAATCTTTGCCACTGGGTAGGACCAGTGCCCTAGATGTACATAAGTCTACCCTCAAGGCAGGTCCAACCACCCATGATGTGAGGTCTGGGGAGCCCTGGGCTTGAGGAAGTGGTTTGTGAGCCTCACAGAAGGTCGCAGCACTCTCAAGCTCAGGTGGGTCCATGGTACATTTAGGGGGTTGTCTGTTCTGTGGGATTGTCTTTAGTAAGTGCTCCCTGTTGGAAGTGAGGCCCTTAGAGGGCAGGGTATCACCATAAGTATTTCTACCTATCTTTTAGCATATAATTGTGATATTGTTGGTACTCTTTAGTAGTGTGTATAATAAAGTACTTTTTTCTAATATGAAAAAGCACTCACTGAACAGCAATGTATTAAGTGTGACTGTTGTGTTGCTGAGTCTCTAGCCCACTGCACCTCACTTGATGAAGCCTTAGACTGCTCTGCTCACTTCCTTGAGAGTCAAGTGCTAAAAAGTGGAACTTAGTTCCCAGTTGACGCCCCAGGACACCATTGACAAAAGACCCGAGTAGTCACAGTCAAGGCAGAATACACCTAGTCTGTCCTGGGACTCTCAGGAACTGATACCAAGTGTAAGAAATTGGATTATTACTTGAAAGGGCATCTCAATTAATAAACACAATCCTTGTCAGGGTGAACCACAAAAGTCACTAAATAAACCTGTGCTTAGCCCAAATGCAGTCAGACTTACCTTAGAGGCAATGTGTAAAATATTTATGCAGCATTCAAACAGTAATAAAGTGAAAACAACAAAAAATCCAACACCAATTTAGAAAAACATAGTAAATTCTAATAAAGAAAATGATAGCCAAAACAACAGAAATCCAATTAGCACAACTGGAGTTATGAATTTTTAATTAAAGTTCAAAGTGAAGTGTACAAAGTAACATTTGGGGTATTTGTTCACCCTGGACCGGGTAAAAGTCACAAGTTCAGGCTGAGCGCAATGGCGCGCAGATCGGATTCAAGCCCCAGTGCAGAGTTTATCTTCTTAGAGTCCACGTCTACGCGAGGAGTTTCAACTGGAGCTTCACGTTGGTGGGGGTCATGAGGAGATTGTTGCCTGTGCTGAGGAGCAGTCCGCGCTAGAGCTTCGCATTGGTGGGAGCCACGGGTGGTTGCTGTTTGACATGAAGAGCTGATCGCTATCAGAACTTCACATTGTTGGTTGACACAGTAACCGATGTTGGCGCAAGGAGCCCGCTTGTGGTCGCAAAGAGCACCAAAATGTTTGTATTTTCGCCTAGCATGCAGAATTTGTAGATTTGAGGCAGGAGTAGTATGCTCTGAGCCAGCTAAGGGTCCAGGACCTGGAGAGCACCTCTTGGGCATCAGGACTCACTCTAGCAGAGGCCAGCAGTAGAACTCAGGCAGGTCCAGGTGGTGCTGGTCAGCTGGGCAGTTGCAGGGAAGCCTCTGGAAGCTTTTGTGTCCCTGTAGGTCCAACAGGAAGTCAGCCAACTGACCCCTGGAGTCACTGCTTGGGATCCTGGGTTGAAGGCAAGCAGGTCCAGTCGCCCTTCTTCAGACAGCAGGCCAGTCCTTCTTCTGAATTTTCTTTAGGTGCAGGATTGTCCTGATAAGTGGCTCTGAAGGTGCCACATTTATACCTAGTGCTAGCCTTTGTGTGTGTTGGGGGGGGGGCTGACCTACTCCCAGACTGGTTCTGGTCAGTTCTTCCTCTCCCCTGGCTTTAGCTCCAAACGGTCTACGGTGACAAAGGCAAGGGCATTCTCAGTGAGAGAACCTTTGTGTGTGCTGCAGGCAGGGCACAACTCCTCCCCAGTCACCTGTCAGGAAGACCCACTCACTGTACACCCAGGCCCCTTTTGTCCCCATGTCTGGAAGAAATACATAGCGGAGGAGAGCCAATCACAGTCATGTGCCACTGGACACTGGCAGAAAGGCACATTTGGTTGAAACAGAAAAATTCCAACATTCTAAAAGTGGCATTTTCAGAACAGTAACTTAAAATCCAACTTTACCATTAAAGAAGAATTAAAATTACGATTCAAATGAGTGGAAGAAGCATTTCTCTTTGTGTTCCTAAACTGAAGTTATGAGTTATTAAGTGTTATAAGGTAACCCAGTGTTATTCCATGGCAGAGATAGTTGGGTCTGAACTGTGGTGGCGATGTGAGCTAAAGAACGATAATGGATTCAACCCAGATCTGTGACCTGGGGTGAGTGTCTGAAAAGTTTCAGTGCTCCGTCCATCATCTCCTTGTGTTTGCTTAGTTCGCCCTATGAGATAGCCTGTTCACAGTGAAAAATTACTTTGGGAGCCTTTCGCGGTCATGACATGTGAAACTTAAATACAAATGTCCTCGTTTTTAAATATCATGCACCCTGCACTATAATCCTGTAGGGCTTACTTTAGGGGTGACATATAAGTATTAAAAAGGAAGGTCTATGCCAGGCAAAAGGTATTTTTGCCAAGTCAAAATGGCAGTTTAAAACTGCACTACAGGCCTAAGACATATTTAACAGTGCTACTTTGGTCGGTGGAACAAGGGGTGCTGCAGCCCACTTCTAGCATTTATTTACAGACTCTAGATATATGTAGTACCATTCCTAGGGATGTATAAGTAAATTAAATGTGCCAATTAGGTGTATACTAGTTTGACCTGTTTAATGGGGAGAGAGAAAGCACTATACCACTATCTAGCAGAAGTACAGTGCACAAAGTCCTAAAGCCAACAAAAACGACTTCAGCAAAAATAGGGGAGTGAAGGCAAAAAATCTGGGGGAATACCACGCCAAGGATGTCATCTGTAACACCAGGTATACAGTTTCCAAAGTCAGCAACTGAGCCGCTAGACCACACCACCTCTTTTTATTTAAGTTAAGTTTAAAGACTGCCTCATTGTTTTTTATTTTATTTCTTTTTATTAAACAGATGCTCAGCTACACATCATAGGTACACAGAAACATCAGGTTATTTTCAGAAAGGTTGACTGGTTCATCACTTATGGTTAAATCAGTCCTTCCAAGACAACAGACGTTCAAGAATCCCAAGCTCAGTGGCATATTATTACAGTTAAGAGATTATTTGTGTCCTCCCTTCCCACAACACTGCTCACTATTATGATGCTTCAAATCCCTCTATACTCCATCCACTTACACCACACTTTGCCCTACTTCTTCGGGCACTCCCGACTTTGGTAAACCACTTTTTCAGCAGCCCAGCACCAGTCAAGGTCCGCCTCCCATTGTGTGACCCTTGGGGGTTGCACCACCCCCATCCCCTTGCGATATTCCTTTTAGCTACTATATCGGCTAACATTAACCATATCTTGGTGTATTTCGGCCATGGGGTGTCCCCTGTCACGCATAATAAATGCCATCAAGCATCTACCAGGACCTCCTGGCCCAACACCCTGGACATCACCCGCGCTGTCTCACTCCAGTATTGCTGAAGCAGGGGGCAGTACCACAGTGTGTGAAAAAAGGTACCAACCCCACCACAGCCCCTCATGCAACTATCAGTATCGCTCTGACCCATACAGTGGTGTAAGATCTGTGCAAGATTCAGAGTTGTATGAGGTGAAACCGTGCTCTCATGGCCTCCTCTCGGAGGCTCTTAATGGCCTCCACCCAGTCGTCATCCTCCAGGACACCGATCTCTGTCTCCCAAGCCTCCCGGAGGTCCTCCAGGGGGTCAGGGGTGTTATTCATTATATTTTGTACATAAGGGAAGTGGCCTTTTCCGGAATCGGGTCTAACAGCACCCTGTCCTCAAGCGGTGCATACTCAGGTAACTGATCGCCCAGTGGAATGTGGGTCTTTAGTGCACGTTTTAGTTACAAGTATCGAAACCGTTCTGAATCTGGTATTCCATCTGTAGGCCCGCAAATTCCACCATCGCTTGTCCTCTCCAGATGTCTCCTAAGTGGTCAATACCCAAAAGCATCCACGGACGGAAACCCTGCAGTCTGCCCACCTCTTGTAGGAGGTCGCTGTCCCACAGGGGGGGTCTGTTCAGTCAGTCTGCCCTCCCAGCCCAAGAACTTAATTGCCTCCCTCCATATTCGTACTGTTGTTTGTGTATGCGTTGGTAGTATGCTCTCCATCTTTCTACGGTATAGTGCCTCAGGATACCCCCTCCGGCCCATTGAATAGTGATCAACCCGATAGGCAGGCTCCTCTCTCCCCGCAAATACCCAATTGTTAAGTGTAACCAACTGTGCTGAACAGTAGTATTTCCAAATATCGGGAATTGCCAGTCCTTCCTCGAACACACCCGCTGTAGCTTGTGGAGGGCTATCCTGGAGCTTCCCCCGTTCCATAAGAGCTGCCTTATTTCAGTGTTAATCTTATGAAAAAAATCCAACGCTATCTTACATGGGGTGGTCTGGAGGACATATAGGAGGCGCGGAAGCGCCATCATTTTAAAGAGGGCCGATTTCCCCATCTAATGCGAAACGTCCCTGCGTAACCTGTATACCTGAGGGAATAAATTATCTAACAAAAATGCGGCATCGGACTGAGAGACCATGATGCCCAGATATTTAAACTTGTGCTTGACCAAGAGGGCTCTCCTACAGGCCAGCATGGTTGGAGTATCTCTGGCCAACACAAACAGAAGAGACTTATCCCAATTTATCTGATAGCCAGAATAACTGTCGAACAATTGGAATATATGGAGTATGCGATTTATAATAGTATGTCATCAGCATACATTGATATTTTCTCCTCACAGTCCTCACCCACAGAAATTCCTCTTATCAGTGGGTCTGCCCTAAACCATGCTGCCAGGGGCTCAAACGCGATAGCGAAGAGCATGGGGGAGAGCGGGCACCCTTGTCTCGTAGCCTTGTACAGCACCACCTGTCTGGACACCACCCCGTTCACTTGTACTCTAGCCAGAGGGTTCATGTAAAGGAGCTGAACACAAGCACAAAACCTAGGACCAAAACGCTCAAGTACCACAAACAGGTATGGCCATTCAATGCTATTGAACGCCATACAGGCATCTAACGACAGGAGCACTGCATCCTTGTCCGGCCTTCTCTTGGTAATGTGCAATACCCCAAACAGGCGTCGCAAATTAAGCTTAGTGCTTCTATGGGGCATAAAGCCTGATTGATCGGGGTGAATTATAGATGTTATCACTCTTTGAGTCTGGTCGCTAACACCTTGGCCAGCACCTTTGCTTCCGTATTCAATAGTGAGATTGATCTATAGGAAGTACATTCTGCCAGGGGTTTGCCCTGCTTTGGAATGACTACCACTGTGGCTAGCTGCTGGTCCACCGGTAGACTACCCCACTCCAATGCCTCCTGGAACATACAAAGCATATGTGGAGCCACCAACATTGCTACTCCCTTATATAATTCATCCGGCAGACTGTTAGGCCCAGCTGCCTTGCCCGACTGTAAGGCTCTAATCGCTACGCTTATTTCTTCGATGATGACATCCTTGTCCATCTCCTCCCGATCCTCCAGTGCTAATGTGGGAAGGCTAGCATCATGTAGGAGTTCAGCGCAATCTGCCCCCCACCTATTTGATGTGGATGTATATAGTTGTTCATAGTGTTTCGCGAAGCCTGCGGCTATCTCCTCACCTGTTCTACAGATCTCAGTGCGGGGCACTGATCTCTAACACCCAGTTCCTCTCTCTATCTCTTTTTTCTAGCCATGCCATTAGTTTAGTAGCCTTGTCACCCACTTCATAGATTCTCTTCGGGGTTGCCCTGGCGTGCACCCTGGCTTTCCCTTCTGCAATATCACGCATCTCCTGTTGTTTAAGGCAGATTAGATGAATGACCTGTGTGTCTGACACCCTGGGGTGCCTGGCTATAGTTCCTAACCGGGTGATTTCCCTCTCAAGTGTTTCGTATTGAAGCCTCTGCTCTTTCCTTTTCCCTCCCGCTAGGTCTCGAGCATATCCTCTTATAACGTTTTGTAGGCCTCCCAAAGCATGCAAGCCTAGGCCACCGTTCCCACGTATTCTCAGAAGTAGTGCTCTATTCGTTCTCCTAACTTGTCCCTGACCTGTTAGTCCTTGAAGAGACACAGGTCTATACGAGGCGGCAGTGTATATGTTCTAGTGGGCCCCTGCAGCCATACCTCAACAGGGGAGAGATCAGATATACCTTGGCCTCTATAAATCACCCCCGAAAGCAACCTGAGTCAGTAGAGTGCATCAGTATGTAATCCAGTCTGGAGTACCCTCCATGAGGTGCCGAATAGAAAGTGTATTGTTTAGTTGTGGGATTAGGCTTGCGCCAAAGATCAACTAGCCCATGGGCCTCTGTAAATGTCTTCAGGGAGCCTGCTCCTACTTCCCTCCCTGAACTTGACACCCTGTCCCATGCTGGGTCCATAACAGCATTCATGTCCCCACCGAGCACCAGAACACCAAATGGGAGCTCCAGGAGTAGTGTACTAAGCATAGGCAAGGAGTTGGCATGCATCATGGGTGGAACGTACACGGAACACAAATTGAGGTCTCGGCCCTCCCACACCCCGGTAAGTGCCACATATCTGCCCATCCGATCATGCCATACCCTACGGGGAACAAGGTGAAGGGTTGTTTTGGTCAATATCCCCATTCCCCATGACCCGGTTGTGAACCCCGCATGTGCCAGTAGTTTGTACCCAAACCTGTCTAGAGCTTTACAGGTGTTACCTTTCAAGTGTGTCTCCTGTAACAGGACTATGTCCAGTGCGTGTCTTCGGAGATACTGTAACACCATTGTACGTTTAATTTTATTGCTGAGTCCATTTACGTTCCAGGCCAGGATTCTCAAATCTCAGTCCCCAGGGGTGGGCGCAGGGGGCGGTGTCAGAGGGGGCACTTCACAGGTCAAAGAAGTCATAAGGATTGTCTAGAGAAAAACCCACTCGGAGCTCGGTTACCCTTGCAGCAATGTACGGAGATACTCCCCAGTACCTCCCCGCCAAACCATCCTGTCCCCCAATGTGTGCCAAGCAAAATCTCATAGTGATCAATAAATTGACGCTCCATTTAACCCCGGAACACATAACTCCCCCCCCCCCGCTGCCCTCCACAGTGGGCACAAAACCCTCCCCCCCACCCCCCAATTTGCAGAGCGCCTGTCACCCCATAACAGAACTACCAAAAATCGGGTGGGCATAAGCCACATGGAGGCCCGCCCGCCAGCCACCCCCCCACGGAAAGGACTGATGTGCCAACAACATTATCATAATACAAATCAAACCCATATTCTGTGAGGAAGTTAAATGTGTAAAAAGGAAAACTATTCTTGGCTACGTGTCCAGTCTCAATCTGTGGCTCGGCCACTTCGGGCAGTGCCCTCGCACCTGGGCCACAGGTCTGTGTGGCTCACCCACTGGCGCGATCATATCCGATGGTGCGCCAGGTTACATCCTCATTCCCCTCGGCCTACGGGGGAGCCTCTCGGCGAGGAGACCCCTCGCCATTGTCCATTGTCGTGTCCGTCGCAGCCATTCCTGCCGTATCACTGCCTTTGTGTGTGCGTCATGGCTGTCCCGCCGTCCTCCAGCCGTCCAGCCAGTCCCACACCTCCTCCAGGGTATAGAATGTCCACACTTGCCAGCTGCTGTTACCCTGAGTATTGAAGGGAAGAGCATGGAGCACTTGATGTCCTTTGCCCGGAGGGCCTTCTTCACCTCAAGGAAGGTTCGTCGTGCCTGTTGCACCTTTATGGTGAAGTCTGGGAAAAAGGAGATAATAGCATTTTCATATTTGAGCGGGAGGGCACTCTGGGCGGTCTGGATAATCACATCTTGGTCGCGATAATTGAATATTTGGGCTATGATGGGTTGTTGCAGGGCCCCGGGTCACGGTCAAATACCCGGGACCCTGTGGGCTCGCTCCACAGAGAAGTATTGTGACAGTCCCCGGGGCTGGAACGATTGCAGTATGAGATCTTCCAGAAATAGATTACACCTTGCCCCCCAGCTCTCTCTGGGACTACAATGATGTGAACATTATTGCATCGGGAGCGGCCCTCTGGTCCTATAGCTTGGCTTCCAGTGCCCTGGTTGTGACGGTGAGGTCTTGAACTTGTTTCTGGAAAGCTTTCATGTCCACCGCCAGGCCAGCCGTGACCCCTTCCACCTCTTTCACCCAGGCTCCCATATTATGCAAGTCAGCCCTTAGCAGCGAGACCTCCATTGTCACCGAATCAATCCTCCCGGCCAAGTCAGACCGAACTCCCTGCAGAGCCACAGTCACATCCTGCAGTGTGAGGTCAGAGGCAAAAGGGGGAGATGAGGCCCCGGGGTCCAGTCCAGCTTCCATCATCACAGATCTCAGGGCCGACTCCCTAGGCAGGGCATGTTTGTCTAGTTTTGTTTGCTGGATGCTCCGTGGCCCCTTGCCGCCAGTCATTACGGAGCTTCGCAAATCCCCTAGGGCCCAGCTCCACCGGTTCAAGTGCAACCCACAGGGGAGGAGCAGAAAGCCCCGAGGGCAGTACTCACTGCCGCCTGCCCAGGTAGGTATCCCTCTCCTGGCCAGTCGGGCCCTAGTACTCTCCACCCACCCCCACCCAGTCTCCTCAGTAACGATCAGACCTGAAGGCACTGCAATCAAGCTCTGCGGTTCTTTAGGCGATCCAGGCCTTCCTCACTGCAGGCTACAGCCCGGCCCCCCTCCTCCGCTGACACCAGTCCAACACCGCGCCCAGCCGTTGCATCTGATTAATCCGTAGCAGTGGCGTCTGGTGAAATTTGAAAGTGGTGGGGCGTAGAAGTTGCGGGTGAGTGCACTGTCGCAAGCAAGCGTAGCGAGCGAGCCAGACCAGCATAAGGGGGCGGGGGGTCGGACAGTTCTCCCTCTGAGAAAAATTTAAAAAAAGAGTGGGCAAATAGTGCATTTTCAAGCAAATTTGAAAAAGCAAGAAGGGTAAAAAAAGCTGTGGTGAAAGTGTAGTTATGACATCAATAAAAAGATTTTATATGATAATGACTTAGATAGCTGCTTATTCAGTATAACCACAAAACTTCATAACAGACTTTGAGATAACAATGCTGAGTACCTCACAGATTTCTTTATTTATTGATATACCTTTAGAAATTAAATCTACTGAGGACATACAAGCTATTGTGGTTTGTCGGTGCCTGTGAAAATCATTTTAGGCAAAAAGGGATTCCTTTGAAGAGGTAGGATCCCTATTTTTATTGTTGGTAAATCAATGGTAGGCATCAGCGAAAGTGTCACTATTTCTTGATTCATTAAATGTAAATACCTGCATACAACCTGAACAAATGTTTAAAAATTAGAATATCAGCAGCTATACAGACAACGATATATTCTGTCACTCTGTGCTACATTAACCTAGATGTTCACAAGAGCACAGTGCATCAAGGGGAAGTGGAGCCTCCTGGGGTTCCTTTCAGCCTGAGGCAATGATGCCATCCAGGGCCAGACTGAGAACTGAAATACCCAAAGCAGCTCTGGCAAATTTTGTCAGACCAGCCCCCATAAGGTGCATGTTCTCCCTAACCCCCCCCCCCACCTCCACCCAAGAAAATGTGCCCAAAATGGCAAAAACACTGCATTCTACAACACATTTTTCATTATATTCAATTGTATTTGTGTTTCAATTGTATTTGTTTTTAAAGCATAGTAAATAATGACCTTACAGAGCGCCGGGATACGGCAATCTTTATTGGGGTTCTTCAATGATTCCCTCACCATCACCCTTCAACAGTGCCTCTCATCTCTCCATAGCCCCTCTCTCACATGTATTTCATTTTTTTTTAAAGCGCCTCTCTTACCAGCATAGGTGTTGGAACACTTTGCACCACACACACACACACACACACACACAGACAATGAATCACATCTGTGTAAATCAATGTATACAAATTGTTACATAAGACAAAGGGGACTACAAGATGTAGGATTCACGTCTTCCATACTGGTAGGTATTTTTTAAGAGTGCTTGGTCTGGGGAAGCACTAACTCAGGATTCAGAACGTGACTAGGGTTGACTTTACTAATAAGAATGTATTTCTACCAAAATAAACCCTTTTTAGCAGAATCAGGATAATGAAAGACTGGGAAAAAATAACTTTCTAGCCTAGATTACGATTGTAACTTATGAACTGCACAATAGCAAAAGAATCTCTGTCACAAAAGCAGTGACCCACCGAGTTATGCACGTAAAATACTGTTCTGTGATCTGCATAGTACTGTAGTGCATGATCTTTGCAGCAGGCATATTAACCCTCTGCGCTCCTTAGATGAGTCAAACCTGCCACTAGGAAATACTTTAATCTCTCTCCGGCAGGTACATTAATCACCAGAGTTATCTTGCCACTTTTCTTGTTATATTGCCTGAAAGCTGGGGAATGTCCCATGCCCAGTAAGACCAGTCCAGGCTTGGTGCCATTCCCTAGAATCTGTTACCAGGCCCTGTGTTTAGGTCGAGCCTAGCTTTGCAGCGCATGCGCTGCTCGCTTTGCGAGGCATGCAGTATTCAGTATGGCGTGGAAGCTCTGTGGAAGCTCCGCCCACTCTCCGCCCATCTTTTTCATTGGCTTTTGTCTTAAGCCTTCCGATTGGTTTGAGGCTTGTTAGTCCCTCCTCATGACGGCCATGTCATCATTTGTATCCTTCCATGGCTACTGGCCCCTTTACTTCCAACACTATTTTCTTCCCCTGCCTCCGCCCCCCCCCACAGTCCATGACTTCTCGGCCCCCCCGCACTCCTGTTCGTGCTTTCTTTCCCACCCGCACTTCCGTTTCCAATGCAATAGGTCTCGCGTAAATGCGAGTCCTATTGCATTGCCAATGCTTGTTTAGGTAGAGCATTCGAGACCTCTTGTATATACTTTAGTATATACTTATATGTGTATGTACTTTGTGGGCTCTGGAGATCAGCCCTAGGACTTGTCTGCTTCCGCTTAGGGACTTTTTTCTGTTCAACTGCCTCTATTTAACTGTCTTGATAGAAAACGACCAGTAGAGGTCAGTAAAATACCAGAATTGCTTTCTGCTGAGGGACTTTCTTTTTTTAAATTTTCTGGCAACTGCCTCTATTTAACTTTCTTGATAGAAAACGACCAGCAGAGGTCAGTAAAATACCAGAATCACTTTAGCATTCTCTAGATTCCAGTCCATAGAAATTGTCTTCCACAAGCACCCGTAGACAATAATATTTTTTTCAAATCTTGTATTTTCAGTGATATGACCACCGAAGGCTCTGATTTTATATTAAAAGCAGAGCTTTGGAATATACCATTTCCCGCTGAAAGGCAATATTTCTCTCCATGTGTTCCCATACCTGGCGTTTCACGCAGTTTGGTGCTTACTTTCCCTTCATGTTAAAGAACAGTAGATGTTTCAGCACCCAGGCTAATGTGCTGCATAGCTAAATACATATGAGGTCCCAAAGGCGAGACCGATTGCATTGCAAATGCTTGTTTTGTTGATGGTCTGACAAATGGCTTGAATTTTATTGCTTGCATGGAAAGCCCTGCTTTCATCAAACCAGGTTATGTATGTTGCAAGCCATTTGTCAGGTCATAAACAAACACAGCAGACAGCACCCAGGATGGGCTGGGCTGTAAACTATGCTGCACTGGAGGACGAAATCCTTGCCTTGATTCGCAGGCATGGCAGGCATGACACGGTCACAGCTGAGACCATCGTGAAATGTACATACAAAGAAGGTGTCAAGCCAGCGAAGCTCTTTGAAAACAACATGCCCTTTCCTTTGGCAAAGGTTTGATGTGCATTGTTCAGCGGCCTGGATTTCATTTGAATGAAGGCCCAGGTGAGGCATGGAGCCCTCAGCAGCCGGGCAGCATACGCCTGCTGTGAATCTTTAAACCATTCTACACAACGTGAGAAAATGAAAAGCGCGCGTTCTCCCTCCATGGAAACAATTAACTTGTGCATTTTTGTAGTATCCATATTAGCCTTTAATCACAAGATGATAAGAGGACGCTTGGACTCCAAACAGGTCCCCGAGTTTCAAAGTCGCAAGCTGTGACAGTAAGGCCACATCCTCTCTGTTTTTTTGTGTGTAAAAGGTGGCCTCACCGCAAGGCCTATGGCACTGAAAGGCACTTGGGCCAACGTGAGGACAGCTATGCCTCTTTACTTATACACCCGCTTCTCAGACATCACAGCAATGAGCAGGTTACTTTTTACATTTCAATGCTACATTCCTGAGCTTTTCAAGCAAAAGCTCTGCATAATTGTGTTAGAAGGTTTTATTAAATGGCACACAATTGTTAGCAGCATAGTCCCTGGCAGTGTGTCCATGCACTCTAGCCACAGACCGCCCGTCTCCCCTCCCACCGCATGTTGCCTTCAGGTGTTACAGAAGGTCTCTGCCCGTCCTTCGAGGTGGAGACAAAGCTGGAAGGATTATCTCGGATGGAGGGAGGGTGGGGGACAGGACCTGCTCTAAGACAATCAAACACCAGCCCATCTCTGCACATCTCTGTCGGCCTCCGAGGAAGGCTAGGTCAGAAACATAAAGGAAGAATGTCAGCGAGATTACGACTACAGCTGTACACACCGGGAGGGAGGAAGGCCCAGTTGAGGTGGTAGAAGTGCCCCGCTCAAGCTGTCTGCCAGTGCCCCCTCAGTAACAGTGAGCACGATGTTCACAGTGGGACACAGACACCTCCAACTTCCCACCCGCAGGCAGTGGCACAGCACGGATTCACCCTGGGAAGCACAGCCAGTGCACTAGTGCAAATATAATCGTCATAGTCGAGCTACAACTACATCAATTTATTTTAACAACATTGTACTCACTGTTTTTTCCAACGGTTTAATCGCCACTGTGCGATGCCCAGTCAGCCTCCAGGCCAGGCCTGCAGGCAGGCTCAGAGGATAAGGCCCACGAGGTGGTGAGGCGTGGTATCTCGTCGATGTCTCGTCTCTCTCTGTGCGCGCTCTAGCGCTGTGCAAATACCGTTACTGGCAGGCACACAGAGGGAGGGAGAGAGAGAGAGAGAGAGGCTGAGCAGCAAGGTCATAATGGCCAATCACTGCATTGCTTCACTATAAAGCCATACAGTGATTGGTCATTAATGCTCCGTGCCACAAACTGAGCCTCCCCCACCCTCGCGCTGCCCTTGCAGTCTGCCTAGACCCGACTTTGACCAATCCAGAGTGACGCTGCTTCCTTGCTGTCAACACAGCATGAGAGCAGAGCCAGGATTGGCCTGGGGAGGCCAACTCACCGCTCACTTGAAGACTGGGGGACTGCGGTTTTGATTCCCCCAGGCTCTTCAACTATTGAGGTGAAACTCCTTGCAAGTGCGCATGTCTGGTTGGCCGGAGAAAGGCACCAGTCCAACCTTACATGCACACTTTGTTGTGGACAGGTTGCTGCGATGTCGTTAGCCTAGCTCCCCTTGTCAATTACATACTGAAGCCCCACCCCCTCAACCTCCGAGGCCCACCGCATCACTGAGGCTGGCCCGCAGCTAACAGCTGACTGCCTCGGGCTAAAGTTGGTTTTGATATCATTCCACAGGCACCTACTTCCCTTATGGCAAAGGGGACAAAAATATCAGGGGGGCGACGCCCCCATGCCCTAGTGAAGGAATCACCCCTGATCCGTAGTCTCACTGGACTTCTCCTCACTGCCATGATATTCAAAATGCGCAAGGAGGCCCCACTCGGGGCAAGAGAGAGGCAGTCTGGCCCCC
The DNA here is from genome assembly GCA_963921515.1 of Calotriton arnoldi. Lineage (NCBI taxonomy): Eukaryota > Metazoa > Chordata > Amphibia > Caudata > Salamandridae > Calotriton > Calotriton arnoldi. The sequence goes on from CAWUFW010004108.1 coordinate 1,012,055, forward strand.
CGTTCAGGAGAGTCCCCGAGGTCTTACTTGCGCCCGTCCGGGACACTCCTCCCCACAGATCGCCTCCACTCCGATCCCGCACTCTGCCTGGGCCTCGCAGCGATCAGAGTCTGGGAGCGGAACCTCAATCCCTCAGTCTATGCTCCTCGGTGGGCAACAGTATCTCTGCCCTCCACTTTGGCTGATGCGATCAGAGGCTGGGTCGCTTTTCCCCCGGCGAGATCTGCCGGAGCCTCCCGTGTCCTGATCAGGGCCGGCCCTGCCCTTCGGCAACCGCGGCGCTGCCCAGAGCTCCACCACTTGAGTCCGGGACTTAAGAGCCGACGCAGGCCTCCCTGGGTCTTACTTCAAGTTCGGGTGTCGTTTGCGGCGGGGCACCGCACAGATCCTCCCACTGTGCCGCTCGGCCCTGCAACGGATGGTTTACCGGAGGATCAGTGAGAACAGCCCTGCGGAGCCGCTTTAAAGGGAGGCCATCTTCCGTTGCGGCAAGCCACGCCCCCCCCCCGACTGCCTCATTTCAACCACAATACTATGTTCAAATGTCTAACTCCTTGAGGTTGATTCACAAAGGCATTTATGAGTATTGAAATAGTGCTTCTACAATACTACTTTGCATACCATAGGGAGCTGGCTCTTAATATGATATATCAAATTGAGATGTATTTTGAAAAGAGTCCAGGGACTTGCTCTAGCAATCCCCAGGTGCTCTTCTCGGGGGCAGTGTGGTCGAGCAGCTTTAGGCTTATCAGAGAGGAGTGCAAGACATCAGCAGAAAACACTCAATAGCCAATAAGTGAGACACACGACTGAATAAGGAGATCCACACCAATTTATAAAAATAACCAAAATCTTCATATATGTTTAGGCACCAGAATCAATTTGTTCATGTAAGTGCGTTTTTCAAGAGAAATATCTTTGATTTCAAAAAGTCATTAGTGCAATTTTTAGAAGCTGCAATATTATCCTATGGGAGGAAAAGCAAGTGCGGCATTCAGGTACACCACAGCGACTGACGGGACCAGTTTCTAGGAGTTAGGGTGAATAGTGGGCAAGGTCCAAGGCAGCATCAGCGGCACTTGGGTGGCCGGTTGCAGAGGTGCAAAACAGGGCCAGGTGCCCAGTGTTACTCTATGAAAATTGATCTTTTTGAAAAGAGGCTGCAGGCTTTGACTTGTGGGGCCAGTCAGGTTGAACCAACAAGGGGGCTCAGGCATCATGATACTCTGGGATATAGGGACACATTTGGTCCTCTTCTCAACTGTCCGGGGGTGACAGGTGCGGAGGTGTCCTTAGGCATCCGGTTTTTCATTCCGGGAGCAGTCACGGTAGAGGGGGCCTGCATGAAGAGGCTGCAGGTGACGTCAGAGAGTTCACTGAGGGTGAAAGCATGGTGAACTCGGTCTCTGGAGGGCTAGGGACCACGTTGACAACATTGGCTCACTTCAACTCGGACTGGAAGCGACCGGTGTAGTGGTGTCTTCAGGTGTTGGGTTTCTGCGGTTACGAAGTCCTCTTAGGACTCTTTGGAGGTCTGCAGGGATGCAGGTCTGCTACTTCTCGGGAGGTATTGGTTCCTGGGTGAAGTGCTGACAAGTCTTCCGGGCTTTGGGGACTCAGCAGCTGCAGGACAAGTTGTCTTTTGGTGCAAATGTCGAAGTCAGCAGGCAGACCAGCAGGGTTGGCACCAAGTCAGTTGCTGGGTCTTCTGTTCTTGCAGTTGCAACTCTTCACATCTGTCTTCTTTCAGGTTAGCAGGATCGGATTTTCTGGTGCCAGGGGCTCCCCTAAATTTGAATTTAGGGGTGTTAGGGGAGTGTAGGGTACTGGCCTACGGGCTACTGACCCTTGGGGCAACTACTCCCTTATATGACCACTTCCTGCGGGAAGTGAGCATAACCGTGTCCCAGAATTCCTACGTTTTACATCACAAATATGGCTACTTCTGAAAAGTTATGTCCACGTCAGATTAGGCCAGCTTAGGGGTGGTACACCTACCAGACTAGCTAATTTTCCCACCTGTCCAGGTGCCAAAAGGATCTGATCAAAGGGGGTCGCCTTCCCCTATTGTGAGGGGAGCCAGACTCACATTTCAAAGGTGGTAGCTTCTTTGAAGCTCCCCTGCCTTGGAATGCTAATCAGCAGGTCCTTCTGTGGGAGGGGTGGATACACCTTTTCCTGAGCAGGCTTTGTTTCTGACCTCCTGAGAGCAAAGGTTCACACCCTTGGGGCTCAGACTCTCATCTCTGATGGTAGGCTGGTAGAAACAAGTCAGCCAACACACCAGAGTCTGGTAGGTTTTCAGGGGGCACCTCTAAGGTGCCTTCTGTGTCCATGTATTAATAAATCCAACACTGGAATCATTGTGGGTTTATTAATACAAGATGTTTGATACCCAACATCCCTATATTCAGTGAAGCCATCATGTAGTTGGGGAACTCGTTTTCACCAGTATCCAGCACATGCCTTAAAATGGCTTCCCTGGTCACTTGCACTGGTAGTAATGGAACTGACCAGCACATGGCCAAATCTGTTTTTACAGGTATGCCCTCACAAGTAATATTAGGCACCCTGCCTTAGGGCTGTCAGGCCTGCTGTAGGGGTGACTTACAAATATTACATGCAATGTTAGGGGACATGGCACACACGGATTGTGTCATGTCATGTTTTCACGTTTGACTGCACCAAAACACACAGCCTGCAATGGCAGCCTTGCATGTGTTTGGTAAGAGGACCCTTAGGGTGGCACAATTTTTGTTGCAGCCCTTGGGGACCCTCTTTAGCACCTCTGGCCCTTGGTACCAGGGGTACCATTTACTAGGGACTTACAGAGAGTGCTAAAGGTATTGCCAATTGGGGAAACAATTGTACAGTTTTTGGGAAAGAGATTTGGCACCGGGGACCTGGTTAGCAGGAACCCAGTGCACTTCCAGTCGAAATCACATCAAATACCAGGCAAAGAATGGGGGTGACCATGTCAAAAAGGGGCACTTTCCTACACATACTCTTAACTGTCTTCGTGAATCAGCCTCAAAACATCTAAAATGGAAAAAAGGAAATATTCATTACAATAAATACAAATAGAAAAGACCTCTTTGAACTTTTATAGGGTGTTGGGCTTTTAATGGTTGATTCACAAAGGTATATATGAATATGCGTAAGAGTACACCCGTAGCTCTACTTTATGTACTTTTAAAGGCCTTGTGAATCTGCCCCTCTTCTCACAAACTAGAAAGTGGTGAAGGTAGTCAATTAAAACACCGCCTACTGACACTGTATACAGATTTTACATATATATCTATGTGGAGAGGGTTTAAATGAGGAAAAATGATCAGTGCACTTTATGGTTGAGAAAGGCTGTCTACAGCGGAAACGTGTTCCAGTTTCCAGTTTTTTACCAAGTGCTGTCTGTGAATAAATGTGTAACCCCAAGATTTGGGTGTGGATTTTCTCTAGATGGAGAGAAGAAAATGCTTTGCATTTTAAGAGGAGTTTGTGGTATGCCTCTCTCCTGCACCACCGGCGTTCAGGATGCACTTCAGCAAAACCACAAGCCTAAAGTGCAAAATATATATATATATATTTTCTGTGTTCAAATTTTTTGGGAAAAAATACAAACAATAATAATAATAATGTGAAATCGTAGTGAATAATAAGATTGATAACACTAATATGATGCACTTGTTTGAGAGAAAAAAACGTTTTTCAGTGGAAATATAAATAGAATATATCATCAAAGAAATCTTATTATAAAACAGGAATAGCGTTTTTACAATGCGTTTTTATAATGATTTTTTTACTTATGCATGAATTTTAATGCATTTTAGTAGGGACGATAAAGGGAGTCCTATGGTATTAGAATTGAGAATTGAATCAATTTTACAAGTGTAGTTTTTATGATGAAGTGATAAATAATTATAAAGTGGTGTGATGGCAATTTGTAACTATGATTTAACACATTAGATTGAATTGTTTTTAAATTGTTATATTTTCCCAAGTGCTGAAGCAAAGTCTTTCTTCTATATTTATTGCAAAATAGATCATGTGACCAGAAATCCTCTGTTTAAAAAGATTGTGTTTTATGTGATTGCCCATGTGAACAAGGCAGGTGTGCCGAAACGCGTCAGAGCGAAAGAAAAATAAAACCTAAGCTGAATGGCAAGCTAACTCCTGTGTCGGTGTCCGATTCCTAGTGAAAGTCGGAAGTGGTTGGAATATATATATATATATATATATATATATATATATATATATATATATATATATAATACACATATATAAACACACATATATATATATATACACACACATAATATATCAATAACATTGTTATAAATAAAATTAAGAATATTATATTCAGATATATTGGAATTGCAATGTATCGAAAATAACCACAAGATGCTGGACTCCTACAATAAAATCACAGACCAATGTGCCTGTGTAACAATTGACGGCACTCATGTGGTATTGTACAGCTCTATTGACACACAATAGATGAATAAACACATATCAATTCGGGCAGAGAGGGGCACAAGAGAAAGCAAATTCATTGAAACAGGAGGGAGTGTCATGCAACCTACCTTTTTCTGCATTCCCCGAAGGTCTATCTTTGGACTTTTCCCAGTCAATTAAAAATATGGACACAGTTAACTGAGTCACAAGCATGTGAATGAGTTCAAGGGCCTGAAAGAAAGGAGGAAAAGTTAGGCACCTTTCCACATCCTACACCTGTAGTACAATATCATTATGCACATTTGTGTTTATTAAGGAGTAAGAGTATTTTTACAGGAATTCCTCTCACGAGCAACCAATGTGTGTGTCAGAAAACTATCCAAAGTTTATGGTGGAAACACACGGAGGAGGGGTGAATAAAAGGTGCTTGGTCTGTGAGAACAAAACTGGCCGTACAAATATTGAACTTGTTAGAGAAGTTATGATTCTTTCCAATAGAACTCTTGCACACAACAGTCTTGTTGGCACAGTAGACAAATTTAAGAGATGTCATGGAGAAGGATCCATTGCTATTTGCTATAGCAAGAGCTGAATAAATACAGAAATGGCCAGTGATAAGAGGCAAAACAGATGGACGCTTGTTATAAACTAAAGGGCACAAAACAAAAAGACCACCATGTGAACTGTTGCCTCCTGAATCAGTGGACTTTGGGAAGCAAATGACTGAAGACTTTAAACCTGTCATGGGAAGGAAACGCAGTGAGTACAATGAAGGGGAATTTTACACCTATAAGGTGGTATATTAATTGAGGAGTGGCCAAAGATTTTCTCTATCATATTCTGGACTTTAGCTACTTTTGCCAAGGTGAAGATAAATCTGCCCATATCCTACATATTTGCCTGATCTCCGGACATCATGCAGCAAGATTTGTCCATGTAAGGTGTGCCGGAGGATGGGTGCAGGGATGTGGGCAGGAGGACAGTACAGGAGCGTGGGTGCAGGGGCGTGGGGAGTCGGATAGAACAGGAGGATGGGTTCAGGGGTGTGGCGAAGGGCACAGTAAGGAACTGAGGGCAGAGGAAGGCAGAGAGAAAGGGACATTGTCAAGCAGGGAGTAAGAGGGCTTCACTGGACAGGGCGAAGAGCGGGGGTGGTGAACTGGCTTTGCTGGGTTGGGCTATCTGAGGGGTGACAGATGGTGAGCTGCATCCGTACACATCTCTCATGGGCAAGATGGAGGAGTGCTGATGTGAAGTGCTACTAAAGATGTCTTTTTAAACAAAAGATCATAACCATTCACTTCATAAAGCTTGCAAACAAAAAAATTTGAAGTTACAACTACAAACACCAGTACAACAAAAAGAATTGTGCTCCATTTATACCATATAAAAAAAGGGATAAGTAGACAGGGTCATTTCTTTTTCTTTTTTAACTGTAAATGATGCGTACAATGATAAACATAATGGGATACCAGGAAGTATTAAGAAAGAGTGGAATTGAACCAAGTGGGACTGTGATACATCCCTGCAAGCCAAACAGAGGGATGTAGTGTTATCGAAGTCTTTGTGGAAGGCTTTTTATGGTTCTGTTTTGCAGGCATGCTTTCAGAGCATCCTTGTGAGGCTGCCATTCTGGACAGTGTTGCCAAAGATGGATATCTGGCCAGAGAAAAGGCTTGATTCTTTCTGTCCTTGATTCTGTGTGAGTCAATCTGCTGGAGTGTGCATGAGTACATGACCTGTCCCATTAACCCTTAAGCTTAAAAGTGATCTTGTTGATGATTTTAAAGAGCATAGGGCAAAGGTGTGTTTTTTATGTTATTTAGACTTTATTTAAAAGTGTAGTGTTTTGCAAAATTGGGGATGTGCAACATCCAACAGAACAATTACCCCTTCTCCACCATCCCTTTCTGGTTTGTTGCTTCTTTGTATGGTGTTTTCATACAGGTGGTCAGCCCTCATATTCAGAAGGGCACTTCTTGGATACTTACAGAAAATGACCATTATTCAACCCTGTTCCGTCACAAAGCAAGACGGGAGTACTGGAATCCTGTGGTGGATGAGGCCATTTGCCTCTGGTTTCCATCCTACTAGGCTCTGGAAAATGGGTCATGTACACCCTTCCCATACTTGACTCTCAGGGTAGTGAGGGCGTATCAGTCATAGGCTTCTCAGGGAGGCAGTGTGGATGATAGAGGCTCAGAGCTGAGACAGTCAAGCAACAGGCACAATAATTAATTGTCCAGTCCAGTGTTCTTTTAATAAAAATAGAAGTACTTTAATTACGCAAAACTGGATACTACACACAAATAATGCTAATCAACCTAAGGTTGCATACAACAGGCGCTGTGGAATTATCTACAAAGGAATTAGAAGACTAGATTAAAGCACATGTGTGGGTTAAGTATGGATGCAAATGTGTAGCTTGCCTTGTTTTAGCTACCAGTAGGTCAGTCTTTATTTCTTCTACTAGACCATTTTCTGTCAGCGGGGTTATTATTAAAGCATGGATCCCATATAAATCCGTAGTAAACCTCACAGTCAATGTTCAGTTCAGTTCATGGTCAGAGATGTCAGGACCTTATTAGGCTTACGCACAGGCACTCTTGTGGGTTCAGTGACTTGGCCAAGTCTCCACTTCATTCACATTAATGGTGCCCTCCACACAATAATTCTACAGACAGTTGACTACACAAAACTCTACCAAACTACAGACTCACCAGCATGGCTTTCTTTATCCCTTTGTCATCACATTTTGGTTTGGACTTGGCCCTTTTTGCAGGGTCATCCCTAAACTTTTTGCCTTTCTCCTAGTCTTTTTTCTGACATGGTGTTGGTGGTTTTAGGACTCTGGGCACTTTAGCACTGCTGTCCAGTGTAAAGTGCGTGTTCTCTCTGTGATAAACATGGTAAGATTGGTCTACACCTGTTTGGCCTATTTAATTTACCCGTCAGTCCCTTGTAAAGTGGCATCTCATATACCCAGGGCTGGTAAATTAAATGCTACTGGTGGGCTTGCAGCGCTGATTGCGCCACCCACCAAAGTAGCCTTTCAAACCTGTCTCAGGCCTCTGCCACTGCAGGGCCTGTGCGAGCAGTGTTACTGCCGCTGTGGCGTGGCACCTAAAGTGTGTGCCATGTCTGTGACCCCCCCTTTTACTGCATGTCACTCACCCCTAAGGTAGGCCCTAGCTAGCCCTATGGGCAGGGTGCATTGTAGGTAAAAGGTAGGACATGTACCTTAAGTGTGTGACATGTCCTGGTAGTGACAAACAGCCATTTTGGTTTCTCACTGCTATGGGGCTGCCCTCCCATAGGAATTCATTGGGGATTCCCTGATAAGTGTTTCAGTGGCAATTCCTGATATGAGAGGAGCAGCGTGGTCAAGTTTAGTATATTTGGAATGGTAATAATAAATGCTGCGCAATGGTGTGCGCAGATTTATTATAACTATTTTAGAAATGCCACTTTTAGAAATTGGCATTTCTATGTGCTAAGTGTCTGCCTGCCTGATGTGGATTGCATGTCTGGCTTTGGAGTGGCAGGGGCTGGTGAGGTGTGTGTGGCTCCAGGGAGGGCAGGGTGAGTCAGTGCTAGGCTGAATAGGGCACCTGCATTTGGAGTAGTGGGAGGAGTAGTCCCCTGACCCTGAATAGGTCTGTGCCTGCCTATGTGAATGCTGGCTCCGCCCCCCTGATGACGAGCCCCCACCTGACAAAGGGGAAGAGGAGCCTTGTCAACAAAGTGCTCCAAAACCCCCCAGAACCAGTTTAGGCTGGTTCCCCCAAGCCCTGTGCCAGGGCAGACAAACCAAATATGGTGTATAAATATTGGGGCTGTGACCCCATGAAAGGTTGTGCTTTTTCTTGTGCTGGGGACTTGCTGTTGCTGGGCCCCAGGAGGAACCGCCACGAGGGACTGCCTCCCTGCTGGAGGACCCGGTGTGCTGGCCTGCCTGGGCCCAGCTTTGTCCCTGGAACTCTGGAGCCCTAGCGCCTTGTGAGCACTATATTTTAATTGCCAGGGGAAGGAAGGAGCCGGTGTCTGCAGCGCGAGGCTGTGAGGGAACCCCGGAGTGTGGGATTCCCCCTGCGCTGTTTATTGGAGCGGGAGCCCACCCTGCGTTTTTGAAGTATTTAGCAGGAGCCCACCCCGCGTTTTACGGATCGGAGCGGGAGCCCACCCCGCTTTTGAGTTTTATTTACAAGCGGGAGCCTACCCCGCTGTAATTGCGATCCTGAAAGCGGGAGCCCACCCCGCTGCTTGTGTGTCCTTTTGGCGGGAGCCCACCCCGCACTTGTGAGGAGAAAGGGGAGACTCGTGGCCGACCAGGAAGACAGGCAAAGATTGCTTGGTTGTGGGCGGGGCTCATTCACGGCCCACCAATCGCAGCGGGCCGGGAAGAGGAAGCTGCCAAGGCCGCCAATTGCAGCGCGGTCGCAGAGGAAGTCAGGCAAGAGAGAGCTCCGCATGCTGCCGAACCGGAGAGCAGCCAAGACGAGCCCCGAGAGGAGGGGTCCGACCGGAGCCTCGAGGGCTCCCAGTGCCCACGGGAACCAGGATAAGCCTCCCGGGCTACTGGAGCCGTCCAGAGGAGGACCCGCTCTCCAGCAGGAAGACCGGAGGTGTCTGCACGGAGCCCTGGTGAGTGGGGGCAGAACGAGGAAGCCGAGCTGGTGCTCCCTGAGGCACCGTGGTGCCGGTGTCACTTTCTTTTCAGCTGACCCACCCGTTGGCGGGCAGCTGCACCGTGGGGGCAATCTTTTGGCCTTGAAAGCCCCAGTGGGGGCTCAGGAGGCCCTACCGGGCCAAAGGTCGCCACAGCTGCACCGCGAGAGTGAGCGGGCAGCTGCAACGAGAGGTCCCAGTGGAGGAGGATCTCCCGAGGCACGTTTAGTGCCAGTGCCACTTTTTTTCCCTTTCGGGGGCAAGTTAATGTAGGAGTCCCAGAGTGGGACTCTCACGGCACATTGGTGCCAGTGTCCTTCGTGCTGACCCCAGCTGCCCTGCGAGAGCACAGGCAGCTGCAACATTTGGGGGCCATTTCTCTTCTTAAGGAAGGGGTGAGTTGCACCCCACGCCCCAGCGCATCTGCGCACTGTGTTTTCGCTGCCAAGGCAGCTAGGGGCCATTCGAGAGGCCCACAGCTTACGCCCTGACTTTCGGGACAGAGGGCATTTGAGCCCCAGTGAAAGGCCAGTTGGCCTGGGGTCAGTTTCTAGGGTGATGTATGCACCTGGTCAGTGTACTGTGGTGCTCTGCGTTTTATTGCATAATGTGTTTATGCTGATGGTTGCCAAATGTGATTTATGCACCATGATTATTGCATAATGTGTTTATGCTTGTGAGGCCTATTGCGTAATGTGTTTATGCTAATGAGGTTTGGGCCTAATGTGTTTTATGCCTAATGTGATAATGCTGAGGTCATTATTGTACCAGTAGTTACTGGTTGTGTTTTATGTTTACTACCTGCATTCTGATGGTTCTGACCATGGCCCGATTGGCCTGTTCCTGTATATAATCCCCTGTGAATATTGCCCAGTGCCAGTTGGCACAGTGTACATTGTGTGATTATGATCTAATGTGTTTTGGATAATACAAAGGCTATTTTTATATAACCTTGTGTGGAGTTTCTTTTGTGGTGTGTCTAGTGTGTCGCTGCTGTGTGTGTGTTGCGCAAATGCTTTACACATTGCCTATGGGATAAGCCTGACTGCTCGTGCCAAGCTACCAAGGGGGTGAGCAGGGGTTATCTTCAGCGTGTAACTCCCTTGCCCTGACTAGAGTGGTGGTTTCTGCCTGGCTTAGACGCAAGCCCTAGCCAACCAGAAATCCCATTTCTAACACCTTTCCTCCAAAAACAATGCAGCCACCTCAGTGCCCATTTAGCTAATAATTCTACAACAATGCTAAATCTTCAACATTACTGCTTTTCAACTAGCATCTGTGATGACTGCAGCATGAGTAGAGGTCATCCAATAAACGCAGCAATGCTGCCGACTCTCAAGGACTATTCAGCACTACTGGCTTTGCAGCATTGTTGCTCTTAACTTAAATATATCAACACAACTTATTCCACAGTTTAGTTAACCTTCACCCAATAATGCTGCTACAATGCGAACTCAATAACATAGACGCTCATACAAATGATAACTGTAAAGGTGCTTACTTCAGACAATGGCTGCCCCTTACCCAAGAGCACACTAGGACGACTGATTTTCACACAAGCACCCTGCAACACTGCTGATGCCTACCTTCCAAAAACACTTGGCTCCACAGTGTCAATGTCCTTCCACTATCTCTGCAACGCTGCTGAGTCCAGAACGTGCATGTGCTTCACACAGTAACTCTGTTGACACCACAACATTGTTGCCCTTCAAATAATTACCTCAACACAGCATGTCTGGTTTCAACCAAGAACTTTGCAACATGTCTGTTTCTGCTGCATGGTGGCCCTTTTCCTAGTAACACAGTAAAACTGTGGACTCAACAGCATGTTTGCTTTTTATCTGATTATCAAAACAATGTCATGTCACAGCAAAACTGAACTTCACCAAAAGCTCCCCAGCACTGTTAAATACACAGCATGGTTGCCACCAACGCCGTAATTTGGAACGCAGGCTTACTCTACAGCATGGCTAGTCTTCCTTCTTTAATTGTGCCAGATAATATGCCTCCAAAGCTCGGTAACTCTTTTGTCGTTAGCAATGCTGTTCCCATTCACCTGCCTCACCACTGTTGACTCCGCAAAAACGATGACCTTGACTGAATTACATCCTAATTGCTGACTATGGCAAAAGGCAGTCCATCACCTCCAATAACTATAAAAACTATACTGACTTGAAAGCATCATTCTAGTGCACCCTATAAACCTGCCAAACATATCTCTCAAGCAAGACACAGAATAGCTCAGTAGCTTTACAGCACCGTTAACTCTGCAGAATGGCTGCATGTACACTTTTACATTGGAAAACAGGTTGCACTTTACCCAATGGCCTTAACATGGATGACACTTTGTGTAGCTGCCCATTGCCAATACCAATGAATGACTACTTACGTTGTCAAATGGCTGCTCTTTCCCCAATTACCCAGCAACGTCTCGTGAAATGTTGCAAGGTTTTGCATCACTCAATAACTTTACAACAGTGCTGATTCTGTACATTGTTCTACTTCATTCAAAAATTCAATAGCATGACTTTCTTTTAACCCACAACTCAGCTTATATGGTATCTACACAGAACAGCTTCCCTCCGCTCATAACTCTGCAACACCAGGGACTACATAGTACCCTACACTTTGCTCAGTTAAGTAGCAACATCTTTGACACCACAATATGGAGACTCCAGTGCAGGAGAGCCCATTCAGTAGCATGTTACTGTGTTAAAAAAATCCTTTACAAAACAACATAAAATTGTGGGAGGCAGAGCTACAATCTCATTATTATAATATCATTAGGAACCTAAGTCAGTGTTACAGTGGCAGCAAACACTGTGATCCCGGACCACCACACAAAACGTGCCCAACCCCTCTTACCTTAAGTGTAAAGGCGCAAGACACATAAATGATGAAGTCTCTTTCCACCTGTCCACCTGCAGGGGGCAGAGTAACATCCACGCTGCCTCTCTGACCCTAGGGGAGAAGACAGTGAAACATGAGTTTGGAGAGATACTATGGCCCCGATTTACTACATTATCACGCAGCGCAGTGCAGCGGCCGCAAATGCTGCCCTGTGCTGCACGTGAGAAGGAGAGAGCAGGAGATCGCTATATATACAGAAATTTTGCACTCTCCTCCCCTCTCCCTAGTGACAGTGCAGAAATGTGCTGCCGTGTGCCACTGAGACACCTTAGCACCATAGTGCAAGGGTGTCTCCATGAGTCTAGCATAGGTTTTGTACTGGAAGGATACCCTTACAGTACAAAATACTATGCTTAAACTAACTTTAAATATTTTCCCACTTTGCATGTGATCTGTACAGTGCAGCACACATGGAAAGTCAGAAAAAAAGGAGAATTGAAAGCATTTTTCTGTGATAGCGCCAGGTTGAAATGGGCACTATTTTCTGATGCTAAACCTTGTCTGCTTGGTTAAGTAAATAGGTCTTAGCGTCTGAAACCTTGAATGGTTGCATGGGAATGCCTATGCACCACCCATGGTATGCCCCCTTGGTGCTAAGTAATGGAAAGCAGTGTTATGCACTGCTTTGCGCTACTTTAGAGTGATTTTCCAGCGCTAAACAAGTTTAGCGCTGGAAAGTAAATTAATAATAAAAAGATTTTGCGTCGAATTGCGAAACTGTTGTGACGCAAACCCTGTGCTAAAACCTAGTAAATATACCACAATGAACATTTTCAGTTAGACTTATCAGGACACAATAAGATATTCTGCAAATGTAATACTTGTCAAACAGTTTGTAGGTATCTCCATTTTAGGTCTAACCTAAAGACAGCTTTATGCGTGTCTCACAAACCTCACATAAACAAAAAAAATGAAGAAAGATAGATAGATAGATAGATAGATAGATAGATAGGATAGACTTTGGGAAAGCCCTCTTCATCCATTTGTCTGTTCAACTGTCATTCATCTTTTTTTCTTCTACTCAGCACTGTATACCGCATGGTGCAATGTATCACCCCACTGCAGTCATCAGCTCTCCTACAGTGGGAATGACAGTATTACATCTGATCATATGTGCAAGTTCACCAGATGTGCACTTCAGTGCTAGAGCTGGTGGGCCAAAACATCATTTTGCCAATACTATATTCTTTCCATTCATTATTCTTTTTTGTCATATTTGTGTGTTTAAAATATGTCTTCAGGTTAAAGTGATTCAAAGCAAATTGTACCCTTTCTTTGTTTCAGAAAGAGTCATATTTCCTGTGAGCACTCATTCCCTAAAACCCTGACAATAACTGTCTATGATGAAAACAAAGTCAGCACAGATGGATGAGTAAAACATAGTGAGGATTTTAATCTGCTTGAAAACATTTTCACATGCATATATGCCCTCACATATAATATAATGCACCCTGCCTTAGGACCACAAGGCCTGTAGGGGTGACTTACATATATTACATGCAGTGACTTCGCCATGGTACACACTGAGTGTGCCATGTCGTGTTTTCACTCATGGTTTGCACCATGACAAGCAGCCAGCATGCAATGTGTATGGAAGTCCCTTGGGGTGGCATATTACATGCTGCAGCCCTAAGGGACCCTCTTTAGTACTCATGCTCTAGTTCCCAGGGGTACCACTTATTAGGGACTTACAGGGGTGCTAAAGTGTGTCTGTCAATTGTACTACAATTGGACTATTTTACCTTGTTTTAGCGAAAGAGCCCTGGGACTGCAGCCTGGTTAGCAGGATTCAGTGCACTGTCAGAGTCAAAAACCAGCACCTAGTAGTTGTAATGGGAGCAAAAAGTGTGGGGGGGGGGGGAGGGTGGGTGGATCTGCAACAAAATTTCAATTTCCTACACATGATTTAAGTTCTTCTTTTTGCTTTCTTCCTCGTGTTGATGTGAACCGTGTTTCCAATTTAGCACCCCAGTGAGGTCAACTCCACAATGCATGAAAACAACTTAAATAAAATAAAATGAAAATAGTACACTAGTGGCCTGCCGGAAAGATCAAACACCTCCTTAGATATGCTCTGATGCTAAATATAATTTAGGAACTCTTTCTGAAACAGACACCACATGTTGGTGTATAACAAATTCCTTATGCTAGCTGCAAGTCCTTGCATCTCACGGAGTGGTAACTCTTTCTACAGCACCAAACAAATGTCTCTGACACATGATTAATAAGATGGGATTCATACCACTCAAGTTATTATATTGCACCCACATATACATTTTATTATCTGTTATAAATGCCTCAGTACACATCCAACTAACAACGAGAGGCTCCCATTTATTCCATCTTTGTTCTAAGGGCTTGATATTTACTGTATGTAGTGACTGCCAAGAAGAAGTTATACCAACTGGGACACTCACAGCAGAGGTAAGGCAAGACTACATTAGGTTAATAAACACTGTTCTCCAGTTTGCTCATAAAGAAAGCTAGAAGATTTGCTCTGGCATACAACAGTTCTCTTATGCACACTGACATTGAGAAATCAAGCAAGCTAGGACACCTCTGCACCCCCCATCACCTGGACACTACAGGTGGGCGAGCTGCATGAAGCTTGAGCCTGAAGTCTGGCTCCGGTTTATCTCGAGGTCCCATTTGAACCTCGAGCCCATAACAAGCAGAGCTTTCATGTAGCACTCTCTCTTATCCTTATGCATAAAGAGGTAAAAACAAAGCATTAACATCTGAGGTAACAAGCATTTGCAATGCATTTGGTCTCGCCTTTGGGACCTTATATGTATTTAGCTATGCAGCACATTAGCCTGGGTGCTGAAACATCTACTGTTCTTTAACATGGAGGGAAAGTAAGCACCAAACTGCGTGACACTCCAGGTATGGGAACACATGGAGAGAAATATTGCCTTTCAGCAGGAAATGGTATAGTCCAAAGCTCTGTTTTTACTATAAAATCAGGGTCTTCGGTGGTCATATCACTGAAAATACAAGATTTGAAAAAAATATTATTGTCTACGGGTGCTCGTGGAAGACAGTTTCTATGAACTGGAATCTAGAGAATGCTAAAGTGATTCTGGTATTTTACTGACCTCTGCTGGTCGTTTTCTATCAAGAAAGTTAAATAGAGGCAGTTGAACAGAAAAGAAAGTCCCTAAGCGGAAGCAGACAAGTCCTAGGGCTAATCTCCAGAGCCCACAAAGTACATACACATATAAGTATATACTAAAGTATATATACTAAAGTATATACAAGAGGTCTCGAATGCTTGACCTAAAAAGGAGAGACAAATAGATACCCATTTAGTGGCTGAGTTGCAACTTCCCCGTTTAACCAAATAGTGTGATATTAGGCACCTTCTAATATTTGAGTTACCATTCGCATTTGATTAACCCCTTCCGCATTGAGAATGTAAATAATATTATTTTTTAAGAGCAGACAGTGGTCCCATGTACCACTGCTTTCTCTTAAAAAATGAAACTTCAAAGTTTTATTTTTTTGTCTTTTAAAACACACCCTGTTTTCTTCAAAGGAAAATTGGCTGCATTTGAAAACTGAAGGATTGCTTTATTAAAAAGCAATCACAGACATGGTTGTCTGCTGACCTCGCCAAGCCACTATCCCTGTGATGACTGTGATTCCTAATGGGTATCAAACTGCAACCTCCCGTATTAATATTCATGAGGTAGGTCCATTTGCGACCCACAAGGAATCCCTTAATGAACCTCCGAGTTTCATAGATTAGGAATACCAATTTCCTAATTGCAACTTGGAGAGAATTGCAATTTGGAAATCGGTATTCCTAATGCTTGTACATCTGGTCCCTAGTTCATGTTTAAAAACTAGCACTTTTTATAAGTGTAGTGTCTTGCTAGTTAACAATAACGAAACCCTTTTGTAGCCTGATGGACTCCATAGAGCTAGGACGTAAGTGTTCGAGCAGAATGCAATGAAAGCTAATTTAGAATGTTGAGTTCACAGTTACACACAGAAGAATAGAGATGTGTAATACTAAGCTCTGTTTGTGGTGTAGTTATTGGCGGGTACCCACGCTGGGGTAGACGCTACAAATGGCGATGAGATAGGGGATAAGTAACCCGAAGATCGACCATGCTCTCCGAGAGACTTTGCCGTGGTCCAAACTGCTCCTACGTGCCACGTGTGCCATTGTCGAAGTATGGAATTGAGGCTTAATGCATGTGGAGTCAAAGCACAGCTCCAACTGGTGTAAAGTAGTTGAAGACAAAAAAAGCATTTCAGAAAATCTACCTGTCATTGGCCGAGAACCTGCTGGTCAGGCAATACAGAAAGATACCGCACTGCCACGCAAGATAAAGTAATACGTTATTTGGAGCATTACTCTCAAAGGTGGATACTTACAGACACAGAAAAGAAGCGCTAAAGACTGCAGTTGTCAAATACGAATAAAATACATAAAGCACTGGCTGACGAAACAGTTGACAAGAAAGCATACCATCATTGCACTTACCAGAGCCTCGATAAGTGGAACTATACAACCTCAGCACCGAGCGAAGAGACCCAAGAAGAAGCACGAGGGTTGTGCTTACTGAGCTGTCCAATACCTGAAGTGGCACACCATTAAAGCTGCCAGGTGGTGGCTCGGAACAACTACGGAGATCTCCAGAAAGCGAAGGCCTCCAATGGAGACCAAGAAGGAGGTCACCATACCATGGACTGTCCAGGACGATCCAGAGGTCGATCCATTGCAGGGCCTCGGAGATGGTGCAGGAGGTCGTATGGACAGCAAACAATCTCTGGAAGTCCTCCACCCTCAATGTCAGTCTCTCCCATAAATAGTTACAATGCTGCTGCCTTCCTGAACGCACCACGACCTTTGGATACCACCAAAAAGCAAAATATTGGCGATAGATGGATTGTGTGGATGGAGACATTTGATGATTTGATTGATGCACTTGAAGAGACTGATAAAAAGATTATCAAATACCTCAAAAATCTTGCGGGTGATGGTGCAAAAGAAGTCATAAGGAAGATGCAGTGAACGGACGAAGAAATCACTTACAGTCGCATTAAAGAAACTTTGAATCTCAAGTTCAATCCAGTGCCCAATGTAGATTACGAAAGATACATTTTCAGTCAAGAATGACAGAAAGTTGGGGAAACCATCGATGAATTTATGGAGAGACTCGACATGCTCATCAAACACTTTAAGTTTAATGAATTTAGTGACAAAGAAGCTATACTTCTTGGAGTTATTGATGGATGCTTGTCAGATTCATTCAGACGACGAATGCGGAGAGAAACTCTTAGTCTGGGAAGAGTGTTAATGGCTACCAGAGCTGAAGAGCGTGCCGATAGACAATCTGCTGTCATGGAGGCTGGTGGTGCCCAGAATGAATCCGTCATGAGTGTGAGAAGTAAACCAAAGCCACAGTCTGAACGACACAAAGTGATGTCTACACGTAAAATGAAGTTGTGTTTTAGATGTGGATTTTCCTTTCCACATGAAGGCAAATGTCCCGAAATTGCACAGATATGTAAAGGCTGTGGGAAGGAGAACAATTTTGTGATGGTTTGTAAAACAAAGGAAAAAGTAAGTGCGTCGCAGAGTGAAGATAAAATGGTCACCGGAACGTTCCAAAAGCAGCGTTCGACGTGCACCCACAAGGCCAAGTGGAGACATCAGTTAAGACAAATCGACACTGAATGAAGTTGATTGTCATCTAAATCATTGTCAAATAGTTCTTCTGTATCAGTATCCAGTGAAAGTGAAGAAGATTGTGCCATGTCAATGTTTGCCTCAGGAAAGCATGCGCATGTTGGATTGGTCGCATGTGAAGAAAAATGTCAGTCAAAGAAAAGTCGACATGCTAAAGCACCAAAGTCATTCAAACATCGTCCGAAGATTACACTGAAAGTAATTGCCCATTGGCGTGAGTCTCCCCTGCATTTTTTGCCTTTGCCTCCTGTGTTTTTGCTGTTTGTTGGACTCCGTTTTGCTGGTCAAGATGCTTTGGGCACTTTGCCACTGCTGTTCAGTGCCAAAGTGCAAGTGCTCCCTTTGTAAATTGTTGTTATGGATTAGTGATTCCATTATTGGCATATTTGATTTACTTGTCAGACATTAGTATAGTGCACTGTGTGTGCCCAGGGCCTGTGAATCAAATGCTGCTATTGGGCTGCAGCACTGCTTGTGCCACCCACATAAGCAGCCTGTAAAATGTAACTCTGGCCTGCCATTGCAGAGCCTTTGTGCAGTCTGGGACTGCCATTTTGACTTGGCAAGTGCACACACTTGCCAGTCCCTATACCTTCCCTTTTCTACATATTAGTCACCCCTAAGGTAGGCCCAAGGTACCCCTGTGGGCAGGGTGCATTGTATGTGAAAGGTATGACATTCCCTGAAGTGTGTGGCATGTCCTGATAGTGAAATATTGCCAATTTCGTTTTTCACTATTGCAAGGCTACCTGATCCCATAGGACAGAATGAGGAGTTTTTTTTATAACATCTTATAAACATAACTGGCCCTGGGAACAAGGTAGAAAAATAATGTTTAGTATGCCTGAACTCAGAATGTTAAAATGCATCTTTTAGTGAGGGTGATTTTTACATTCTGTGTTTGAAAATACCACTTTTAGAAAGTAGGTATTTTCTTGCCTAACCATCCAGTGTGCCTCTGCTAGGTTTGTGTATTGCATGTCTGGCTTTTGGATGACAGGGGCTGGAGAGGGGCAGCGGCTCCAGAAGTCTGATGAGTCAGGGCTGGGCTGAATAGACCTGGGCTGCATTTAGAGTAGGGGGAGGAGATTTCCTTTCACCTGAATGGGCCTAGTCTGCCTTCAACAATGCTGTCTCCACCTCCTGCCAGGAAGCTGCACCAGTGAGGACAGAACTGGTTTTGGCTTGGTACAGACACTCTCTGCCTTAGGAGAACAAAGGATTTTGGTGTATAAAAAGAGGGGCCCAGACCCCAGACTTTTAGATCACTTCTGGGAATCAAGAGGAACCTTTGCCAAGGAGAAGAGCCGAAGAAGCTGAGGAGGAATACTGCCCCTGTGCTGTTTGCAGTCTGGGGTTGGCCTGCAGTGGCTGCTTGCTGCCAAGGAAAGGAAAAAAGGACTTTGCTGTTTGCTTTGTCACCTCCTTGAAAGAAGATCTCCAAGGGTTTGAAACTGAGCTTGCCTCCTGTTCTGAAGTCTCAGGGACACAAAGACTTCACCACCAGCTCCCCTGAATTTCCTTGCTGGGAATTCTAACCTGCAAAGAAGTGCCTGCTGCTGTTCTGGAACACTAGAGACTGTTTTCCGCTGAGAGCTGGAAAAACCACGCAACAGCGAAGAAGCGAGACACATCCACACCTGTTTCCGACGCATCGCCAAAGAAACCGTCGCAGCGCCTGCCGCGGCTCAAGAAATCGCCGCACGCCGCATCGAGTGCACCGATCTCCGAAGTCTGAGATCATCGCACCGAGTTCGACGCAAGGCCTGCTGTGCGGCTGCACGAGTTAACGCATCATCACCGGATCGTCGCATCGCATTGAGGCGCCAAGTCTGTCGCATCGTTGGGGGACGCAGTAAGAAACCGACGCATCACCTCCCTTCGCAGTAAAAAAACGACGCATCATCTCCTCTTTGGTAAGGAACTGACGCATCACTTCCCCTGTGCTGCAGTAAGGAACGACGCATCACCTCCCCCAAAGCAAGGAACCGACGCATCACCTTCCTTGAGTGTAAGGAACCAACGCATCACCTTCCCTGTGGCCCGTTTTGTTTGTTTGCGTGACGCATCCCAGGTACTTTGTGAGAAAAGTGTTGCATCTGCAATTTGTTTGAACTGAACTATTTTCTACCATCTGAAAGTCATATGTTTATTACTGTATTGTGGATTTTTGTCGTTTGGTCTTTTTTGGGTTTAGATAAAGATTACTTATTTTTCTAAACTGTTGTGGTGTCCCTTTGTAGTGTTTTCACTGTATTACTGTATGTGTTCACAAATGCTTTACACACTGCCTCTGAGATAAGCCTGTCTGCTCGTGCCAAGCTACCAAGGGGGTGAGCAGGGGTTATTTTAGGAGTGTATCCCCCTTACCCTGACTAGAAGCAAGGGTCCCTATGTGGACAAAGGTACCTACCTCTGCCAACTAGAGACCCCCATTTCTAACGTTGTTCAATACCTTTCATCATCAAAAGTGGTACTTCGATAAACATTATGCCTGAGAGAAATATAATGAATTGTCTCCATTACCAAAACTTATGCCGTTGAAATCCTAGGTATATAGATTCCCTTGAAAAGTCAAGGTTCATTTGTAGTGACGATGAAACACAAGAAAACGAAGGTGCAAGCACCCATCCATATGCTTCAAAGTACAGCGTTGAGTTCCTGTCTACTTGGTGTCTGCACAGCTACTGATATGGGACTGGTTTCTGTAAACTACAACATGAATGCTCACTACGAAATGGTAAGTCAATTCCCTTCACAATGTCATAGTTTAGGAAAGCTTAGGGCTATGAAAGTAAAGCTGCATATTAATGAGTTTGTCCGTCCTTTTGCTCAAAGACATAGACGACTTGCTTTCCTTGACAATAAGCTAATGAATAGGAACTTGAATCTTTACTTAAGCTTGATATAATTGAGTGATCTACTGGTCCCACACCATGGGTTTCTCCCATAGTGGTAGCGGCCAAAAACGACAGTGAAGGAGCTGTATGCATGCACGTTGATATGCGTCAGGCAAACAAGGCAATTGAACGAGAGCGACATCCAGGTCTACACATTGCTGACATGATAACACAATTAAAAGGTGCAAAGGTATTCTTTCGCCTTGATTTGAATAAAGGTTATCATCAGTTGGAAATCGAAAAAAATTGCAGGTACATTTCAACGTTTTCTACACATATTGGTCTGTTTTGATACAAAAGACTAAGTTTTGGTGTGTCAACGGCTGCAGAACTTTTCCAAGAGGTCATTTGACGTATCATACAGCCTGTCATGAATACATTCAATTATAATGATGACCTATTGCTTTTCGGAGCTACACAAAAAGAGCACAATAAAGCTCTCACACAAATATGCTGTCTACTTGCTGTTGCAGGTTTGACTTTGAATGCAGACAAATATGTGTTCCACAAGACAGAGTAAAAATTATTTGGCCATATCTTTTCTGATGGGGGTATGACACCACATCCTGCTAAAGTGCAAGCGCTGTCCAATGCTGATCCCCCGCAAGATGTTTCTAAGGTGTGTTCATTTCTTGGCAGGGCCAGCTACTGTTCCAGATATTTACGAGACATTGCTACTGTAAGTGCTCCATTGAGAGAGTTGACAAAAAAGCATGTTTAATTTCATTGGTCACATGAATGTGAGTAGAGTTTTAAGAAAATCAAACAAGCCATTGAGAATGCTACTGAAATGGTATGTTTCAGTCCAAAGCTTCGTACAGGGGTTGTTGTGGACGCTAGCCCAGTCGGGTTAGGTGCCATCATTACACAGCATAGCAGACACCCAAACTGTCAAAGGCATATTGTGGCATATGCAAGTAGGAGTTTGTCCCAAACAAAACATGCTTATTCACAACCTGGAAAAGAAAGTTTAGCCATGATGGGCTTGTGAACATTTTCATGTATTCCTATACGGAAAGCCTTTTACGCTGGTAACTGATCATCAAGCTTTACTGACTATATTTGGCAATTCAAAGGCCAAGATTCCTCCTCGCATTGAATGATGGGGTCTTCTACTACAAGAATACAATTAGAACATTGTGCATCATCCAGAGAAGGATCAGAACCCAGCTGACTACTTTTCTAGGGTGCATATACAAGGTCATGGTACTCCATCCAAGACAGCTGAAGCCGATATTAATTTCATCATAAAGTCAAACACACCAGATGCCATTTCGTTAGCCCAGATGATCACTGCCACAAGCCATGATAGTGATATGCTAAAGTTGAAAGATATAATCACACTTCAGTCATACCTACACCCTCTACCTCTCACCAATGATGGTGAATATCAAAAATGTCAAAGATGTACTATCCATAACTCAGGAAGGAGTTATATTGTGAGGGTTGAGAATCCTGATTCTGGAGAGTCTGCGGCAGAAATGATTGAAGTGGCCCACGAAGGACATTGCGGAATCGTTGCCACAAAACGAGTTCTCTGAGACCGAGTTTAGTTTCTGTATCTAGATGAGCAGGTTGAAAAAGAATTGAAGGCCTGTCATCTGTGCAACTTCCTTTCTACTAAAGTTACACACCTTAAACGTGTCAGAACTTCCAAAACATGCCTGGGAGAGAACAGACATTTACTTTTTCGGTCCACTCGACAATGGAAATCACCTGATGGTGATTGTGGATGAATACTCACGATTTCCTTTAATTGAGGATCTCTCATCTCCTACTCAAGACAGAGTCATTGAGAGACTAGATGGCAGCTTTGTGACATAGGGTATTCCAGCTCTACTGAAATCTGACAATGGCCCATCATTTAGCAATCGTGAGTTCAAAGATTTCTTAGAGCATATGAACATAAAGCATCAGAAGAGGACACCTCTGTGGCCGCAGGCCAACAAACTTGTTGATCACTTTATGGGTACGTTAAAGAAAGATGTTCAGCGTGCTACTCTTGAAAAGCTTGTTTTAAAAACTGTGTTAAATGCTACCTTAAGAGCTTATCGTCCAACACCTCACTCAACCACAGGTGAAAGTCCTGCAACATTGATGTTTGGGAGAGCAATGACAACCGAGATCCCTCGGCAGACCAATCAGAGAGAAAAAGATAAGAGTGCAACTGGTGTGTAGGACTTTTTTTTTTTTTTTTTATAATTTTTATTGACATTTGCTTTATCGTTTTTGGAAATAAAAACGGATAAGGTTAATGCAGTATAATAGGTAGAATGTGATACAGTTCCTTCATAAAGCGAAGGACTAAGTCCATAAACAAAAGATGAAAGCGTATGCTGACAAAAGAAGACATGCAAAAAACATTGTCTTCAAAAGAAGAGATAGAGTGCTCGCATGCCAGATGGGGAAAAGAAAATCTGATGATCCATTTGATGAAGAACTTTTTCAAGTGGTGTCTACCAAAGGACACATGGTGGCTGCCCAGTGCCCTGGGAAGTCTATTACCAGAGACTCTCTCACTTTTGGCGTTTAACTCCTCGTTCGTCAGATCTACACGTTGAAGGAGAGACTGGTTCTGCCACACCAGTGACTGCTGTTGCCTCTCCACTGTTAACGCAGATCCTGGACATTGATGATGACAGTTCCCAGTTTCCAAGTACAAGATCAGGTCGAACAATTAAAGTGCCAAAAAGATTGATGTGATTTAATTGCGTGTGTGTGTGTGTATATATATATATATATATATATATATATATATATATATTCCTCTCCTCGCCACAATCCTTCGGAAAAACGAGTGCAGACCTCATTCAGTGCAAATATTTCATTTATTGTTACCAGTCCTCTGCCATTACGCGTTTCGGCCGTACAAGCGGCCTTGATCACATGACCAAATATATATATATATATATGTATATGTGTGAGTATATAGTAAAAAATGTTAATCATTCATTTAACAGAAGGGGAGAGGTAGTGTCTTGTGATTTCGCAATGACGGAACCCTTTTGGCTCCTGATGGACTCTGTAGAGCTGTAATGTAAGTGTTAGAGAGGAATACAATGAAGGCTGATTTAGAATGTTGAGTTCGCATTTCCACACAGAAGAATAAAAAGTGTAATACTAAATTCCATGTGTGGCGTAGTCATTGGTGGGTACCCAGACTGGGGGAAGATGCTACAGTAAGTACATCTCAGTGCAGTGCTATAATGTGACGTATCAATGTCAAAGCTATATGTTAAAGAAAGATTATTATATTTTACGTGGTTTGTTGTATGATTTACATGGCAAACATGTTCAGGGCTTGGCTCATAGCTCGCCACTTCTACTGGTCACACATGGCCAGTAGGGATACTCCCCACAGTACTTGGAGAGCTGTGCATAGGGAGGAATCACTGTAACTTGTTGCCTGTTGTGCTTGTTTTCACTGCCTTCTATATTATTGAATGGAGACCGCCAAGTTTCAGTGTTAATATTTTCACCAGCATTGATTCTGTTCAAATCAGAAACTTGAAGACTAGCTCACTCCCCAGGATTGTTGCATGAGACAGCCAGGATGCGTTTAGAACTATCCAGCAAGTACATTAGCCTACTGAGAGATCTCGGAGAATAAAATACTGCTAAAAACAAGAGAAACAAGCAACTTACCTTGAATACAATGAGCCAGTACACAGCAGTTCCATAAACGATGAGGAAGAAAGTGTTTCCGAGAGACCCAGCAAGAAATGCAAAAAACTTTGCAATGACCTGAAACAGAGAATGGGTTAGTTGGAGCTAGACAAAACTCTAAGTAAAGTGTTACAGAGTGAAGTAGAGAAGAAATGAGAGAAAGAAAGAGTAAAGTAAATCTGGAGGGAGTGAGAATAGTAAGAACATTAGTTAATATGTGCTGGAGGTAGGTAGTAAGTGGAGAGTGCAAGCAGGCATTGAGGCAAAGAGGAAAGAATGGACCGATGGAGGAAGGGAGGAAGCAAGCGAGGGAAGAAGGGCGTAAGGACATCAGTGAGGGAGTGATTCAAGGAGAGCGAGGGAAATATGTTGCAGTGCAGGAGGAAAGGCAGGAGTAACTGAGTATGTGAGAAAACAGTACAGTCAAGGGAGACAGAGTGAAAGAGGTACTAGAATTTATAGATATTAAACCCTGCCCACGGTATGTACCAACACTGGATTAAATTTCTCCTACCCTTGCACGAAAAACAATCTTCAATTTAGATATAGGGCATTTCCTATTAAGAAATTTTGTAGCAACTGGCTAGCAAACGAAATAACTGACGACCTCTGTCCTGTATGTTTAAGGGTGCCCAAAACACTGATCGCCATTATATTTTGTTGCCTAGGCTATTAAAATCTAAGGACAAAGTGGATAGCTCCCCTCTGCAGGAACATGGGTACTAGGCGGCAGTTAAAAGCCTTCAGAATCCTTAGCACTGACACAAGTCGGGTAGTCGTCTTTGCTATTAGTTGTCTTTGCTGTGGCCACATTTTTGCTTGACCTTTGGATCAGTGTACATAGAGAAAATGATCAACTGATGTATATGTTTGACAGCTATGTCCCTGTAGAACATATTAGTTAGTGGGTGAATTGAAGTGGGACAATGCCCTGGGGATTGTGAAATTGCCAGTTATCGTCCCAAGGCCCCTAATTGTTCTATGATCTAGTTACATTGGCTACCTTACATTGAGTCGATTTAATGTCTGTTGCTACTGTACTCCTTGGTACTCATAAATCCTGTTTGCAAGGCAAGTGTGCTTCTAACTAATGTGTTGGAGAGATGAAATGTTTTGCTCTGGCGAATGCTATTTTATCATATCTTCTCCTGTGGTCTTGGGCATACTTATGATTCAATTGCACGGGCACTTTAAACTGAGACAATTTTAATGTATGTTTTTATTGCTTTTCAGTGTTTGAATCATAATGGAAATATGAACTGTGTATTGCGATACTTTCTGGTGCCCTCCACTGCTCATTGATTGAAACAAGCTGCATCTGCATGGATCACTTTACATCGAGCTGACTTAACTTATGCTGAATGAATGAACAATTTATATAGCGCGAACAAATACCCTAAGGCGTCTAGGCATCTATGCTGCTGTGGTCTCTCAGGGATCTTATATACAGTTTGCTTGTAATGTATGTGCTATTGACCAATCCAAACTGTAATTGTATGGGCTGCTTTATATTGAATTTGTTTAACAGATATTGCTATTGTTTGGAAGGCCTGTGACATTGATTGACACAAGCTGTTATGGCACTGGTCACTTTATACTGAGACATCTTATTGTATGCTGCATCAGTTTTCCATGTACCTAATTCATATCTTGATTGAAAGGTGTGTGTCCTTCTTAACTCACGTAGTGGATCAACTGAAGGAATAGGCCCGGGTCGGAATAATTGTATCCCCTTTCCTCCCATTGCCAATGGAATATGATTTTTATTTCACATGAGGCTGCCTGTGAACACCCTCTGTTGTTGCACATTCTTTGCGACCCATTTTTATGACTTTTTAATGTGAAATATTTATTTGTGATGTACTTTTATGATCTTGGTGATCGAAATAAAGTTGATGATGATGAAAGAGGCACAGTGTGAGTGAGTGGTAGGTACGGAGGGAGAAATGGTCCACTGAAGGCTGCTGGAAAATAACATTACTTAATGAAGGTATTTTACAGTTTCTAATTTGCATTACTCACACTAAAGCGTTTGTACACTGCAATCGACCTTTGCATACTGGAAATCAGTTTTTTGGCCTATCCAACACTGCTATGTATGGGTGACTATTGCTACTATGGTTGTAATTGCTCAACTTATCCTCTCCTGTTTAGGAGTTAAGATGTTGGATGGGCAAATAGGAGAGGTCGATCCTAACTGTGGCAACAACATTTCCGGTCTAAAAGTATGTGATCCTGGGCAAAGTACATTTTTGGGCTTGGAACTCTTTTTTGTGCTCTGGCATATTTGGGAGCACATTCAAATATGTCAACTTGAAGTGCGATAAATACTGCTTTATGCTGGTGCAGTGTCCGCTCACAAACGTCCTGCCATTTGGGCCTTATCATGATGGGCTATCTAGCAATCCCAGAGTGCAGCAAGGCTGTACTGGCCGTACCGGGCATCGGGCATTTCCCCGGGAGACTGGCAGAGTAGGAGGCCAGTTTTGTAACTGGAAGCCGTTTTTGTAGCAGTGCAGCAGTTTTGAAAGCATTTGCTGCAGAGCTCCTTGTATATCCAGTAGTTTTTTGTAAAAAATAAAAGTGTCAAGATAACTCTGGTGATTAATGTACCTGCTGGAAAGGGATAAGAGTTTTGTCTAGTGGTAGTTTTGACTCATCTAAGATAGTGCTGAGGGTTAAAATGCCTGCTGCAAAGAACTTGTACCATGCAGATAACAGAACAGTATTTTATGTGCATAGCTTAGTGGGATACTGCTTTTGTCACAGAGACCCTTTAGTTACTGTGCAGTTCATAGATTACTATCATAATCTATCACAGTGGGCTATGAGGTGTCATTAAAGAGCTACATGCAAATTACATGGTAAGGGTTAGAAAGTTATATCCCCCCCCCCGAGTCTTTCATTAACCTAATGTTGCTATAAAGGGTTTGTTTGGGTAGAAATACATTCTTATTAGTAAAGCCAACCCTAACCACTGTGTTTACGTTATGAATCCTGGGTTTGTGCTTCTCCACATAAAGCACTCTTTAAAAAAATACCTACCAGTATGGATGATATGTGAATCCTACACCTTGTATTTCCCTTTGTCTTTGTAACATTTTCTATACACTGATTTACACACATATTATTCATCGTCTCTGTATTTGTGTGTGATGTAAAGTGCTCCGACACCCTACACTGGTATGAGAGGCACTATAAAACAAATGAAATACATATGAGAGAGGGGCCACGGAGAGATGAGAGGTTGTTGGAGGGTGATAGTGAGGGAATCGTTTAAGATTGTTGAATCCTGGTGCACTCTAAGGTCATCATTTACTGTGCTTTAAAAGTTAATACAATTGAATATATAATGAAACGTGTTGTAGAATGCGCCATTTTTCTCGCATTTTCTTGGGGGGAGAACCCCCCTAAGCCCTCCTTGTGGTGGTCAGACTCCCTCGCTGCACTCACTACGCACTGTATGGGGGGCTGGTCTGACAAAATTTGCCAGGGCTGCTTCGGGTTCCCAGTCCGGCCCTGAAGCAAAGTGCACTTGTAGTGCGTAAAGTTAATTAATTTAAACCAATAGTGGATTGGAATGAATGAATGAGAATGTATGAATATATATGGGATTTGTAAAGCGCACAGCTACTACTAGAGTGTCCCAGCGATAGGCATAAATCTGAAGGGGGAAAACCAGCGTAGTCTTTGAACAGATGGGTTTTCAGTTGATTGCGGCAGATCTTTTTGTCGGGAATACACCAAAGTACCAAAGGGAGTTCGTTCCAGTGTTTAGCTGCCAATACTGATCAGGCCAGCTGCTGCCCCATTTCTTTCGTCTAGTAAATGGGGTGAACAGCAGGTGGGCTGACTGTGACCTCAACAATCTTTGAGGACAGTAGGGTTTCCCAGAGTTAGGGTTTATTTTCAGACTTTACAGCTCGAAAAGGGAAAGCAAGGTTTGTCTCTTTCTGTTTCTGAGGTGTGCTGTCGAAAATAAAGCACTAACTCTAGGAAATATCGGGTTAAATGAATTCACTTTATCCCCTGTGGGAGCATAAAACAGGCGCTCGGCTCCCCCCTGCGCCAGAAAAGCCCATCAAGCTACGGCCGCTCTTCACCATGGCAAATACAAACCAGCGTAGACTTTAAAACCAAATAGACCACTATTCGATTTTGTAATGCTGATTTTACAGTGCTCTGGATGGAAAATCCCAATGTCTTTGGAAGCAGCGTCATCTGGTGACGTGTTCACAAATTGCAATTGAGGAAAGACACAATTTTAAGATTTAAAAAAAGTACGAGTTTTGGAATTATAAAATTGGCTTGAAGTCTACTGCTCAAAAGAGGAACTGTTCTTCGCACAGCCTTTGGAGTATTTTACTATAACAATAAAACAATTTATCAAGGGATATATTAATTCAGGGTATATCGGAGTGCTGTGGAAAACACGAGGTAGTCTTACAACATTCAGTGATCATTAATTAGCAGCCCCTGTTGGATGCACCTCTGGTTCTGGGGTAAGGAAACACTGGATAGCCAAGTGCTACAAAAATTCTCTGACCAGAAAGGATAGAAGGTTGAGCCGATGACCTCAGAAATGAAATGTAAGTCCTGTTGGCATATCCCGCAGCAGGCACATTTTTTATTTTTATCTCTTTAGTGCGAATCTGGCTCGAGGGCATTAAGACGCTTTACATGAGCACCGAACGTTAATTTTTTAGGCACGGGGAAGTCATGTGATTTGCACACAGAGCCACATGATATTTGATGTAATCATCACACAGGAATGAGATCTCTGTTAGTTAACTTAGTGGTTTATTAAACAGCACGAACACCGCAGCGTCCCTCACGCCTCAGCCAGCTGTTACAACTCGCCAACTGCCGAGGTCGCGAGGAACGTCCGTCACCATAGAACCCTAACATCTCAACATTCTAAACATGCGCGCGGTGACAGCGCGAGGAAATCATAACATACCCCCTTTGTTCTACACGCAGGTAGAAACAACACTGTAAAGCAATAGACAGAGAAAGGAATACAGGAGGGATGAAGATGAATGGAACCAGGGAGCAAGGGGTGAGTGCAGATGACTGACAATGACAGATAACTAGCAAGGGTAAAGTGGCTAACCCACTAGGAAATCCTGTAAGTGATGGGGGGCCCCTGACCCGTAAGGGTCTTAGACTGCGTTGAGTAGTCTGTGAAGGATGTGCATGCTGGTCTTCAGTACTTTGGCTCAGGCGCTCACCTAGATTGTCACCACTGGGGCCAGGTGATCGCATCACAGTAGGAGAGCGAGTATCGTTAATGAATTGATCATCATGCACCAACATATATCCAGAACAAGTATCTCTACGCTCCTTACTGCTAGGTGGATTGTCTTGTGAGCAGTACTTGGCTACTCTGCGTAGATTCCACTTTTCTCCATTCATCAATACAACATGCCACTGGTGAACTTCTTTAACCTGGAAAGGGCCACGGAATTTACGCACACCCTTAACCCAACGACCAGATCTGATTTTCACCCAATCTCCTCCCTTGAGATTGGTGTGAGAAATAGACTGGGTGTGAACCATAGAGGGTGCAGAAGTAGATTGGGGAGCATCTCTCACGCACATACTCTTCCCTTCCAATAACTCTCTGACCCACGAGGGTACAAGTTTGGTAGAGGGTTTCCTTCCACGCATGGCAACAAAAGGAACAACCCCGGTTGTGGAATTCTCTGTGGTGCGGTAAGCCCACACCAGTTCATTCAATGTCTCGTCAATGTTAAGGTCATTAGCAAGGGCCAGACCTATGGCACCCTTAATCATGCGGTTAGCTCTCTCTACAATACCATTGGACTGGGGATTATAAAGTGCAGTGAGGGAATGTTTAATCCCACAATGGTGTAAGAAATCACTCATTTCAC
The DNA here is from genome assembly GCA_963921515.1 of Calotriton arnoldi. Lineage (NCBI taxonomy): Eukaryota > Metazoa > Chordata > Amphibia > Caudata > Salamandridae > Calotriton > Calotriton arnoldi. The sequence continues at coordinate 1,042,249 of CAWUFW010004108.1, forward strand.
CAGATGTCAGCTGTGTGCCGTTGTCAGTAATGATGATATTGGGATAACCCTCTTCTTTAAAAATGCAGTTTAACACTTTTATGGTGACTCTAGTGGTGATTTCAGGAAGGAGATGCACAATCAACCATCTGGAGTGGACATCCATAACGACCATGCCAAATCTCTTACAGGGAAGGACGCCTGGCATGGGTCCAATGAAGTCGAGGCAAATACTATGCCAACTTACTCCTGGATCATGAATAGAACTAGGAACTGACTGTGCTCCTACTTTTAACCTTTTCTCGCACTCTTTGCACTCACTGCACCTTTCAACCCAATCGACCACTTCACCATCCATTCCCGGCCACCAAAACTCGTTCCTCAATCTCTTCTTAGTAATGGTCTGCCCCATATGTCCCTCATGGGCTATGTCAAATAGCCTCTTGCGAATGTTAAGGGGAGGGATAATCTTTTCACCCCGCATGATGATTTGGTCTGCAATAATAGATAATTCGTGGATGATGGAATTAAAAGGTCTCACATTATACGGCAAGGCACTTTCTCTACGCCCTCCTTTGAGTATGAGGTTTTTGACTGCCTTAAGTACCTCATCTTCAGACATGGCGTTCGCCCACTCTTTTTGTTGACCACTCCATGACTCCATTGAACAACATCTTCAACACAAGCAATGGCTCCTTCTTTTTCACTTTTAGTGACACCATCCTTATCTACTTTTTCCCACTCTAAAGGTAAACGTGATAAACAGTCTGCCTGGACATTGCGCCACCCTGAGATGAACTCGATCTGAAAGTTGTACTCTTGCAACCTTGAGGCCAGACGGGCTAGTCTTGCGGATCTTTTACCTGTTCCCCCTGGTGACAAAATCTTGAGAAGGGGTTTGTGGTCTGTGCGGAGAAGAATCTTTCGTCCCCAGACATAAGTTCTGAAATACTCTACACCCCAAGTGGCAGCCAGAGTTTCTTTTTCTATAACAGAGTAATGACGTTCAGTACTTGTCAGAGTGCGTGATGCAAAAGCTACAGTTTTTTCCTTTCCGCCATCGCTCTGTGATAGAACGGCACCAATGCCAGTGTCACTTGCATCAACTGTGACTATGCTTTTTTATTGACATCAAATGGCACAAGGATACCAGCATCACATATTTCTACTTTGATGTTTTCAAAGCATCTAACCTGGTCTGCACCCCATGTAAAGTTTACACCTTTTCTCATAAGTTCTTTCAAAGATTCAGTTTTGCTCGCAAAATTTCTGACAAACTTGGAATAATATTCTATTAATCCAAGGAAGGATCGTAATTGATCCTTGTTACAGGGAGTAGGGGCCTCCCTAATGGCAGCCAGCAGATCTCTTTTAGGTTTGACACCCTCACTAGAAAGTGAGTGTCCTAAATATTCTACTTCTGTGACTAGGAAAGCACATTTTTCTCTGCGTAACGTAAGACCTGACTCTTGAAGTCTCGCCAGTGCTTCTCTAAGGGCTAAGTTGTGACTCTCCTCACAATCACCAAATACTAGGATATCATCCTGGAAGTAGATGATGTTCTTCATGCCTCTAAACACTTCTGACACCATCCTTTGAAAAACACTTGCGGCCGAAGACAAACCAAATGGCATTCTGGTGAATTGGAAGATGCCTTCCATGGTTATGAAGGCCGTCAAGTGTTTCGAAGAGTCATGTAATCGTATTTGGTGGTAAGCGTGGCGAAGGTCCAACTTAGAAAAATATTTCGCACCTTTCAACAACAAGATCAACTCGTTGATGTTGGGCAGAGGAAAGGTGTCAGGAATGACATTTTGATTCAAACTTCTCAAGTCAACACAGAAGCGCAAGTTACCATCTGCCTTCTCCGTGATGACCACTGGCGAAACCCATGGAGAGCACTCCACAGGTTCTATGACTCCACTCAATAACATTTCACTTATCATTTTTTTTACTTCGCCCCTTACCATGATGGGAACCCTTCTGACTTTGTGCTGTACAGGGATGGCGCCTGACTTGAGTTTTATTTCGTGCACGTAACCCTCAAGATTACCAAGTTGGTCTCTGAATACTTTCTGTGCTCCCGCTAAGATGTCCTCAACACTGAGGTCATCTACAACCATGACTTGCTCTAAACCATGTGGGTCAATCTTAATATGTAAGTCGTACTGGTGGTACCAGCCTAAGATGGGTGGCCCAGATTCAGCCACATAAACTTTACCTTTGACTGATGTATTTTTAAAATGAATGTCTGCCAACCTATAACCCAAAATGTCTATTTGCTCACCTTGATATCCGCCTGGGTTTATATCTTTGGGAAGCAAACGTACATTTGGCCATTCACACTCATATGTTCTCTTGGGTATGATGGTGTACAACGACCCAGAATCTACCATGAGATCAACCTTTCTATTAGCAATGACAAATTCTGCTTTGGGCCTGTGTCTTCTCTTATCGTCTAAACGAGTGGAGTTGGTTGTAAGGACCTCTTCATTGTTAGTTTCCTCTGTTTGCGATGGTTCTACACAAAGGATTTTGTCCGGCCCTGGCAAACACTCGTTGTAGTAGGTTTCATTGTTCAACACGGCCACCCTACCTCTACTAACATCTCTACACATTTTTGCAAAATGCCCTCGTTTCCCACATTTCCTGCACTCTTTGCCAATAGCCCAGCAGTTTTTAGAATCAGCTGTGTGATATGTGCTACCACACTTACTACACAACCTATTACCCAACTTGTTGGTGTACCCTCTGCTGCCAGAAAAGCTCTTATTACTTTTGCCCCACACTCTGTTAGACGCAGCCACTTCTCCATCACCACCCTCAACAACAGATGTTTCCCCTTCATTATTACTGTACGATTTTACGTCTCTGCGATCCATCTCCTTCATGCACAACTCTGATTCTTCTACTATTTTTGCTATGTCAATGGCATCTTTGAGAGAAGGATTTTTAGCAGCCCACAGCCGTTCTTGTGTCTTTCTACTTCTGCATTGCACTATCAGTTGATCCCGTATCATCTCCTCTCCCATGGGGCCAAATCTACACTTTAGTGAGAGTTCACGCAGCCTTGTGACAAAGTCATCAATAGATTCTCCACTTCTCTGTGGCTGTGTGTAGAATTTATGTCTCCTCATGACGACATTTGTCTCTTGTGCAAACCTTTTCTCTAACCTTTTTCTCGCCTCTTGGTAGACGTCTTCAATGGGTTGGCCACCTTCGTTGGTGACAACTGGCAGGTACTTGAAAATGTGTTGTCCTTCTTTTCCCAGACTTGTCAATAAAATCGCTCTTTTCCTACTAGAACTGAAATCTTGTGCATCTAACGCCTCGAGATAGTTATCAAAGACGTCGATCCACTCGTCCCATTCAATGCTAGGACTACCAGGTTGAGAGAGGAAATGCGGCGGAGCAGACACTGCTGTTACATCCAAAGCTGTGACATCCATGTTTGAACCGCACTTGCTTAATGGGAAGCCAACAAAAAAAAAAAAAAAAAAACAAGGAAGTTCTCTCTTTGCCAGCTGTGTGCAATATGTTTCCCAAGCCAAACTCACTATTAAACCAGATGGCTTTAAAATGTTTTCTAGATTACGCTGACTCACTTCTACAATAGTCAAACAGCTGTCCTTGTGACAATACAGCAAAGGAGTAATCCAAAAGTGAAGAAAGTTTCCCAAAAATGATGTAAAACAGCCAATTTAAAGAGTAGCTGTGGCTTTGCAAAAAAAAAAAAAAAAAATGAGAGTGCGATCCACTGACGCAGGGGCAAGACTGACGGCTTGAAATGAGCCAAAACGACTCTCTGCAGTTCAAAGTGCACCTCTAACCTCAACAGCAAGCACACCGCTCACACTGGCTCATTGCTGTAATATCCTGTGTGGTTTTAAACTTTACAATGTCTCTCCGTGCGCATTCCAAAAAGACGTGCGATGAGACGGTTAATCATCCGCTGTCATAACGCACTCCTCTAATTGACGCCACACCATCTTTCACTGTGCGCTAAAATAAAATACTGACATTGACCCCTTCACAGAGGCGCATTCATACACATCTGCGTCGCGTAGGAGAGCCAATCATCATTCCCACACCTCGCTGCTCTTAACTTCCAAGACACTGTTTTTCACGAGGGGGAACATAGCGTTACTTTATCCGAGCAGTGGCTTTGTTCTTCGCGCGTTGGGGGTTAATACACACTCAAGCTTACCCCAGTCAACTTCCTTATGCTGGTCCTGGAACACCCTCTAAGCCGAAGAAAACGCTCGTCAATTACCGGCTTCCTCTCCTCAGCTGTTCCTTTTCCACCATCGAAGCTGAAGGAAACTCTGGTCAATTACCGGCTTCCTCTCCTCAGCTGTTCCTTTACCGCTGTCTTTGCTGAGGGAAACGCTCGTCAATTACCGGCTTCCTCTCCTCAGCTGTTCTTTTACCGCTGTGTTTCTTCACCACACGCGTAGATTCCTTGCTGCTGGCTACGTGCTGTGCTGGCTGAAGATCACCTCGTCGCCAATAAAATGATGTAATCATCACACAGGAATGAGATCTCTGTTAGTTAACTTAGTGGTTTATTAAACAGCACGAACACCGCAGCGTCCCTCACGCCTCAGCCAGCTGTTACAACTCGCCAACTGCCGAGGTCGCGAGGAACGTCCGTCACCATAGAACCCTAACATCTCAACATTCTAAACATGCGCGCGGTGACAGCGCGAGGAAATCATAACAATATTGAACTGAAACACGGTGTTGTTGCCGTAATAGCGATCTCTGAATGTGCTCAGATTACAAGTAGCTGTTTATTGGAGTACTCACCCACAGCGGCTACATCTCTCTAACGGTTCCAGAATCTTTAATCATTAACAAACCATAATACATAGCAACCAATAGAAACACATGGAATACTGAACACTAGAGTTCCATATCTAAAGTTCCATGTCCTTAGTAACTCATAGTAAAGCATAACTAGGTTTACGTTAATACACAATGTTACACTGGCTTCCTGTGGTGAAACGCATTCAATTTAAAGCAATGCTTTAAATGGGCCGGTACTGTCCGGTACTGAGTACCGGCACTTTTTTATTTTGAGAGCGAGAGTACCGGCACTTCTCAAGAGAAATGTAATACTTTTAATTGGAGAGTACCGGCATTTCTCAAAAACTTCTATTTTTCCATTTCAAGCACTGATTTAAAGCACTTACATTGGCTTTAAGAGCACTAGCATTCATCCGCCTGATGCAGGTCCCTAAATTCTCTTTTTAATAAGCAAAAAGAGGTACCCCCCCCTGTAAATAATGTGTAGTTCTGGGAGCAAGGGGGAAACAACCAAGCAACACTGCAAAGACTCCCACATGACCTATATCCCTTTACTGTAGGCTACTGTCAGCTCTATGTGCCACCATTTGCTATACAAACACATAACATCTGTTTATATTTTTACTCCATTTTATTCTTTTGTTTAGTTCTTTTTTTTAACTTTTTGTCTATAGAAAAATATTATCTGATATACATTTTAATTATACAAAATTTAAAAAAATGTACATGGCATCACCAAAACATGTTTTTTTTAAAACTTTATTTAAAGTTTTCAGAGAAAAGAAAATGAAGAAACATTACAGCAGTACTTGCAGTATATACACAATACAATCGCTTTAGTGTACACAATGATTGGCATAGCAATTTAAAGCCAGAATAGGTAACATTTACGACACTTAGTCCACAACCCACCTGTTCAGTACTCAAAAAACGCTGTAGCGTCCTCTGGGTACCTGTAATACACTTAACTTCCATAATATTTCACAAATCCAACATATTCTGTCACCCTTCTTAATTTGATCCATTTTCGCCCACCATTACATGCACCATTATTCAACCAACACCAGTCCTGTCCAGCTCTGTGTGTGTAGAATCCTCTGCTGCTTTTTTCAACAGATATGTATGATATGGTCCCCAAATATCTTTAGGTTGACATTTAACAGGCAATAATGCATTATAATTCTCAGATTGCGTAGAACAATACGCCAGATCAGTATGCCATTCAGATAAATTAGGCAAGGGGCCACGCATCCACCTCATTGCAATCCTACGCTTGGCAAGCAGTAGGCCAATGGAGGCCAGCCTACGCACAGCTTTTGGAATGTTTTTATCAAACCCCAGTAGAGCAACCAACGGTGACTCTGGTATTACCTGATCCAGCATTTCGCTCAATGCGGTGAACACCCCGCCCCAAAATGCTCGCATACCAGGGCACTCCCATGCCAGGTGTATGAAATTGGCATTTATTACTGTACATCTCATGCATCTGTCGTCCTCCCTCAGCCCGTATCTATATAGTTGTGCCGGGGTATAATAAGTTCTATGAAGGTATTTAAAGTGAATTAATCTGTGCCGCCCGTTCTACGAAACAGCTTTAATGTTACTAAAGCAGTGGGACGCAACTGTGATTTCCATTCCTAATTCTTCCTCCCATTCTAGCTGAAATTTCTGCTTTACTTTGGTTGCCTGCCCCTTAAGGAGTGCGTAAAGTGTTGTGATGCCATGTTGTGGAGATTCTGATTTTAACAGATACGTCAGTGGTTTTACTTCTTGCGGTTCGGACATGTCAGGGCCTAGTGTTGCACGCAACGCCCGCCGTACTCTGTAGTATTGATAAATGTCTAACGCAGTCAACCACTGGGCCTGAGAGGACACCTGTTCCCACGTTCTCACAACTCAGTCCCGGAATAGGTCTCCCATGTGTGCTATTTTCAGTTTATGAAGAGTTCGTATTGTTGCGCGGTCATTACTGAGTGGGAACCAATATATGGGTAGTTTGGGAGAGTATATGGCGCTCAGCTGTTGCTTGACTGCTATTTTGGGTAGTTGAGACCCTATACAACCTACTGGATCAATTATGCGGGGTTTATTCTGAGATCCACCAGTCAAGAATTTCGGTAGCGCTGTGGGGGGAAACCATATTATGTTCTATGTAAAGATGCGGCAAGTTATGAGGACCATGTATCCAACCATGCGCATGTAGTGTCTGTGCGGCTCTATAATATCTCTCCATATCTGGGGCGTTCAACCCGCCCTCCGAATATGGCCTGATTAGGTTTTCCCATTTTACTCGAGGCGTGTTAGCAGTGTGCGTAAGCTATGAAAAAAGGATTTAGGCAAACTGATGGGAATGTTTGCGAAAAGAAATAGAAAGCGAGGGAGCACCACCATCTTCATTAGTGCAATACGGCCCACAAGGGACAATGGGAGCTTAATCCATTTTTCAATGACCTCTGTTAATTTTTGTATCACACATTCGTAGTTTTCGGATAGTATGACCTCTGGATCCTTATGTATCTTTATGCCCAGGTATCTTACTGGGTCCGTAGTCCACTCTATAGGGTAGTTAGTGTGAATGGGAGTGGTGGCAACCTTTAACAGAAAAATTATTGACTTATGACAATTGATGTATAGCCCTGAGTGTTGCCCAAATCTTTCCACCTCGTGCAACATCAGTGCTAGGTTTTGCTCCGGATTACGTATATAGAGTAATGTATCGTCCGCATATACTGCAATAGTGAGGTTATATTGCAGTGATCGTATCCCTCTATATGCGTGGTATTCACGCATTGCACATGCCAGCGGTTCCGCCACCAAGGTGTACAGAAGGGGGGAAATTGGGCATCCCTGCCTCGTGCCCCTGGCGATATCTATCGGCCATGACAGAGCACCATTAACTCGCACCTGTGCTACTGACTGTGCATACAGGACCTCCACTAGTTTTAAAAAGATGTCTTCCACGCCCACTTTCCTCAAGACTGTATATAGAAACCTCCACTCCACCGAGTCGAATGCTTTCTCAATATTTATAAATAATGCTGCTGCCTTGACATTCGGCTTGAATTCTTGCTATGGTTCCAAATAGGATACGGAGATTACTAGTTAGCGAGCGCCCCGGGACAAACCCTGTCTGTTCCGGCCCTACCAACTTAGGCAGAAGGAGTGCTAGTCTGTTCGCCAGCACCTTGGCAAACAGTTTTGTATCTGTGTTAAGCAGTGACAGGGGTCTGTAGGAGGAACAGTGTTCGGGAGGTTTTCCAGGTTTTAATAGGGTGACCAAAGTGGCCTCTCTCATAGATGGTGGCATCTTGCCCAGTTTAGCCATCTCTTCAAATAGATTTACCATGTGTGGGACCAGTTTATCTTGATATGCCTTATAGAAAGCAACAGTTAATCCATCTGCCCCAGAGGCCTTTTAGTTAGGCATTTCTTTTAGCGTTGCCAATATTCCTGTAGGCCTTAAGGGGGCTATAAGTCTCTCCCTGTCGTTATTCTCCAGCCATGTCATAGCTATATGTGCAAGATATTCCTCGTCTGATCCCGAGGCAGAGGACCCCTTAGAGGTATATAAGCCTGTGTAATAACTGGCAAAAGCCTCCAATATCTCTGGTGTGCTATCCACCAGTTCACCACTTTCGTTGTAAATTTTTGGGACATAGCCATCACCTCTGGCGGGTCTAACTGTCACTGCTATGGTGGCGCTGGGTCTGTCTCCCTCTACATAAACCCTAGCTATGACATATTTCCCTAGGTGCTTAACTTCAGTTTCTGCCAACTCATTATACTCATCAATCTGAGCTCTAATTTGAGCGAGTATCTGGGGATCCCCCTCTACCTGGAGCCTACCCTCCAATGTTCTCAACCTTTTGTAATTGAGTGCGATTAGATTTTAGAAACCCCACCAAAACATGTTTGAAGTGCAATAGGTACAATTTGTGCAATTCCAATATGCATGTCATATTTTTTCTGAAACTGACATCTTGGTTACAATTTACATGTGCAGAGAGACGTATGCATATCCCCATATAGTACCACACTTGCATCCTGACCTATCATTACACTCACACACACTCCTCCCATACATACACACCCCAGCCTACAACAGCATACACTGATGGGATCATGGAGATGACTTTTCAACCATCCATGATTGTGTTGCCAACTGGGATATCATACAGCCCGGTCGACGTACGTTTCAGTGGAAGTTATAGCTTGTATCCACCTTCTTCAGGACCGCTTATTATTGGCAATGTAAAGGTGAGTGGTAGGGGATCATAGAAAGTCCAAAGATGTTTTCAGATGGACAGCGTTTCTTGTACAGACAAGAAAACCTTTAATTAAGGCCTAATGGCAGTATCCGGGAAGTTATTCTGCCCATAATTAGGTATCCATTCGCACCTAGGGAAAACATGTAGTGCCCAGAGATGGGCTACCCCTTTGAAGATGATGAAAACCTGACTGACAAGCAAGTGTTTCACAGGTCTAATTTGATGATGTATTCATCAATCTGTGTTCTATAATGTATAGTACTTCAATAGGATGGATTCTTCTTTGTAGAGAATAATGATGTAGCAGAGGTTCTGAAGAAAGTCGCCTGCTGCTCTGCACCATCAAATTAACATGCCGTCCTCCACGCTGTTGACCCAACATTGATAACAAGAAAACAATACATAACATAACCCCTCCAGATAGAGGTAATGCAGCCAAGAAGAACCCCCAAATGAGCAGGGAAGGAAAGATAAGGGGAACAAGAGGCAAAGGGACAAGGGAACCGGAGAGAAAAGTCATGGTGCCAGGCCCCCTGACCGCTCCCCAAAAAGCCAAATCCCACCCCTGACGTTGCCATGGGCCGGGGATATAGGATGGAACTGGGCCGACTGGTGTCAGGGTCTATAGCTACTTGTGCAGGAAGAGAGCCCAGACTGCCACAAACTTCTGTTGTTGGTCGTTTAGCTTATAAATGAGCTTTTCGTAAGTGGCCATGTGGTGCATATCAAACAGCCATGTTCTGTGAGATGGCACCTGGCTGATTTCCTCTGGTGCAAAATTTTCACCTTTGCCACTGCGAAGGCCATAGTCAGCCAACACTTACTATGGCGCATTAAGTCTGGAAATATCGACAAGTCATGGAGCAAGGCCAGACAGGCCATCAATTGCCGTGCCACCCCTAGGTTATTCATCAATGTATCCCAAACTGAGCTCCAGTAGTGCGAAAGCATCGTACAGTCACACAGGACATGCACAATATCACAGTCCAGTGCACCACACCTCCAGCATGTGGAGCCCTCCCTCATATGTGCCTTATGGAGCAGTTCCGGCGTCCAGTACCATTGGTGTAGGACCTTAAAATAACTAAATTTCAACCTGGCCTTCCGAAGGAAACCGTAATGTTCTTCCAAAAGGTCGTGCCAATCTTGTTTAGAGAATGAGAAGCCTAGCCTCTGCTCCCATCAACAGCGTAAATTGTGGGCGGTGGGGCGTGAAAAAAGGCAGTCTTTCAGAGCAACATACAGTCCTGCCATGGTGCCCTTGTATCCCCTCCATGTCTGAATATATTGCAACAGCGGGTCAGTCTCAAGCTCATGAGGGGTAGCACCCAGCATGTGTTGCAGGCTATGCGCAAGCTGTTGATATTGCCAGTGTTGCAAATGTGTCAGCCCATAGTCATGTACGAGAGTAGAAAATGAGACCACCTCGCCGTCCCATATGATATCGTCCACAGAGCGTATCCCTTTGGTCCTCCACTGAGATCAATCAATCTCCTCGCCCCAATCGTTATATCCCTGTTCCTCCATATCGGCTCCTTGAGATGGATCGAACTTGGTGAGCAAAGCAAATGGTGAGTGTGATGCAAAACATAGTACATAGTGTGTATAATAGGGTTACTCAGGTGGCCAGATTGACCATGCCCCATGTAGAGAGCTGTGAGGGCCCCCTTCGATTGCAATAGATGTAGTTCCACAAAGACCCACATGGGAGTTTCATTAGCCGGCTTCAGCATTTGCAAGATGTGCATTGGCTGCGTGGCCATCCAGTAGGACTTGGGGGATCTTCAGGGGAAGCATTACGAATATGTAATTAAATCTTCACATCACGTTCATTTTGATAATTTGTACACGCACCCATTTGGACAAGTGCAGCGCCAGCCAGGTGGTACATTTAGCACTCGCCTTGCCAATAATAGGAACAATGTTATCAAGCGCCACCCTAGATAGATCACTACTCAGGTACACCTCCAGGTATTTTAAATGCTCGGTCCGCCAAGACACTAGCACCTTCCCCGCCATCATAGGCATAGCTTCACATTTCAACCAGTTTATGGGGTACTCTGAGAAGATGAAAAAGGACTCAGTCTCCAGCATGAGTGCAGGTATCAATTCCAGCGGGTTGAAGAGGACCACCAATATATCATCTGCATAATAGAATGCCCTGAATAGAGGGTGTATTGCGGATTTTAGCCACCAAGGGTTCCAGTGCCAGTAGGAATAACATTGGGGATAGCAGGCAACTCTGTCTCATCCAACTCCGGACAGCAAAATATGGTGAGGAAAAACCCCCAAAGGTCACTGAGGCTGTAAGAGCGTCATAAAGCCACCGAACTTTGGCAATATACGCCTCCCCTAAAACCATTGTCTCAATTACCTGAAACAGGTACGGACACTCCACCCGGTCAAATGCCTTCTCAGCGTCAAGGGATGCGGGGACTTTCTCATCATCATCCTGCCGCACCTGCCAAAGCAGATGGAAGAGCATTCTCAGGTGATTTGCTGAGGTGCAGCCAGGTATGAACCCGACCTGCGAGGGGTGTATCACGAGTAGGATATAAGTCTAGAGTCTAGTGGCCAAGACCATGATCTTCACATCTGCGTTAATGAGAGATATTGGGGGAAAGTTGGTGCATTGAAGCAGATCCCGGCCCGGTTTAGGTATCAAGGAGATACGTGCTCTGTTAAACTCCGGCAGGGGGGCTGTGGTGGCTGAGATCTCACTGAACTGGCTGCCCAAACAGAGGCACTATCAGGGGTTTGCTGATTTTATAAAATTCAATTGGGAGACCGTGGTCACCTGGGGCCTTCATGGTAGCCATCCCATCAACGGCCTGAGCAATCTCCTCATAACTGATGTCAGCACAGAGTAATTGCACCTGGTCATGTCTCAGCACCGGGAGGGCAAGTCCAGTCATAAACCCCTGCTCCACGGCAGCATAGTCTAGTGCCAATGAGGAGTAGAGGGTCTCATAAAAAGGTAGTAAGCTCCAGAAGAATGTCAAGCGGGTTAATAAGGAGCATGCCATTAGTGGAACGGAGGGCGGTATGGCAGTACGCGAGTGCACCTGTCATAACTGTGTGGCCAACAGCCAGCTAGCTTTTCTCCTCCCTCTGATAGTGCCGCAGCCGCAAGTGAAAGAGCGGTGACTATGCATGTGTGGTGTAATGGGAGTTCAGATCATATTGGGCTCCGAGCAGCTCCTTGAGAAAGAGTGGGGGCGGTGTTTAATTATACATGAGTCAGGCGAAGCGTGAGGTCAGGCAACTGACGCTGTTCCTTCTTTCAAAGGCAGCTATGTCATTCATTAAATTGCCTCTCAGAGAAGTTTTCCTGGTTGCCCACAGCATTTGTGTGGAGGAGAGAGACCCACCGTTTTCCTCCAAGTACTGGCTCAGATATTGGCACAGTCTGTATTTGGTCTCAAACCCTTTATACCGCATAGTATTCATACGCCAATGGACCTGAGGAGGCTGCAACAGTCGGAGATCAAGGTCAATTAGCACCAGATCATGAACAGAGATACTGTTCGGGAGAATGGAGGATGCCATTAAGTTACGGAGCTGTTTAACAGACAACAGAAATCTATTTGGGAACTGGTGCTGTTTCGAGGGAGATGAAATATAGTCCCTATCCCTCGGGTGTGTCAACCGACATGGTTCCACAAAGGCATGGCTAGCAATAATGTCAGAGAGGAGGAACTGGTCACGGGGCTGCCTGGCGGTATGATTTCAGGACTTGTAAAGGTGCGGGTCTAGAGTCATTTTCAAGCCGCCCCCCACCCCAATGGGCACCTTGGATGTCCCAAATGAGAGTAAAAGTTTGGTCAGTGTCGTGAAGAAATCCGTCTTGTCACCCACCAGGGCATAGATAGAGTCTACAATCAAGGAGTCATTGCAGATCTGGACCGTGGCAGAAGCATACCTGCCCAGGGGGTCCATCCATGTCCCCAGTGTGCGGACCGCCAGAGATTTGTAAAACAGGATGGCCACCCCAATCTTCCTGTAGTCCAGGGGAGTAGCAGGGTGTGTAAGGGTATTCTACGTCCTGCTGGCATGAAGTACCATGCCCACCCAATCTCTTCTAAGTTTATAATGTTCAGTAGGTGACAGGTGCGTTTCCTAATAGAGCAGTGCTACAACAGGGTGCTGCATTCTCAGAAATGAGAGGATTTTCTGCCTCTTAATGAAGTGGGTCAGGCCATCACATTGAGTGAGGTGATTTGAAGCAGGTGGACTGGCCCTGGCAGTTTGGCGGAGATGTGTATGGCACCAATGGAGGCCTGTGAAAGGAGGGGGTAAACCAGGGGTTGTCCTAGGTGTATGCACCAAAATCTCTGATAAGTGGAAAAGAAAACTATACTATGAACCAGAGACGCTTGGAAACCCTGCCGCTTCCTCCCCTATCTCTGCAGAGTGGGAAAAACTAGATCTGTAGGTCTGGGTCGGAGCTAAACCACCGACCCATAGCTGTGGGCCCTGGTCCATAAAATGTCAGAGTGTGTAAGTGATCGGACCCACACCCACATAGTGGCCACTAAGGTCAATATGGACCCTAAGCCCAAAACCCAGAAAGAAGCCATTGTGCTCGGGGCAAGACACACAAATCAGCCCATAGGCTTATTGCCTACACTGATAACAAGTAAAGCATAAAATGCTATTTCTAGCAAATGAACAAAATACGTTACTGCTGTAGGACCCCATCAGCAACACAGGTACAGTCTCGGCAAGGCTCAATGCAATAGTCCAGCAGCAAACCTCCACAGATGCCACCCTGGCAAGCTGGGCAACAGGGAAGCCCCCCAGGTAGCTACCCCATGCCAGCCAGGCAGCACCAGCAAGACGACATCGGCAGTCCATCAACAATTGTCTCTCGCAAGACCACAAGGCCAGGGATAAAAGGCACAAAGGTGGCAGCCAATCCTTTAGGTCAGAGGACAGTTGGGCATGATGCCCTAACTTTCAAGCGGCGAGCGTGACTTGACCCTCTGATTGCCACGAGTTTTGTTCAAATGCTTGCCTCCGTCCGATGACCAACCATGCGTGAATCTCTCCAGCCTCCGGCGCTCTTCCTGGTCATCAGTAATTTGCTTCTCCCTCACTTTGGCAGAAGTCGTTGGTTCAGCAGGTGGCTTCTGGGTGTCCATGTTGGTGATGTCCAGAGATTCCATGAATCTCTACGGGTCTTCAGGGTCATCATACTCCCGGTTCCTGTCCTCCAAAGTTATCAGCATCATGGCTAGTTCTAGAAGACCATACCATATTGCCCGCTTTTGAAGGCGGGGCCGTAAGGCCAGGAATCACTTATGTACAAGATTGGTGTCATGGGAGAAATTGGCCAAGATGAAAATGTAATGGTTCTCACATTGATAAGAACCATGCTTCTTCACCACCAGGATGATCTGCCTTGCCTGCTGGTGCCTCAGAAGACCCGCCATCATGGGCCAGGGTCCCTGAGTGGAGGAGTAGTGGACCCTGACAGCCTGTTGAATCTCCAGTTTCTTTTCGGGCAAAGGACAAATCCAAAAGTTTTGGTAAAACGTCAGAGAGGAACTAAATCAAATGCTCCATTTCCATTTTCTCTGGCAGGAGATGCAAACATTGTCCCATTTGCTCATATCCTCCAAGTCGATTACTTTCCTACGCAGCACACTCACCTTCGCCGGCCACACCAGGAGGCCATCAATGCACGCCTCCACCTCTGTAAAGCGTGTTTCCGTAGCATCAGTCGATGTTGAAAGGAGGCAATGTCTATGTGGAGTGACTACAGGTCCACAGCCGTTTTCTTGACAGCAATGCAAATGGAGCCCATGGAAACCTTGATGTTGGAGAGATCGCGAAGTAAGGTGTCCATGGCTGATGACGGCAGTGCTTCTGCCATGGCCCCTGCTCCTGATGATTCGGGGAGCTTCACCCTAAAGACTTCCTATGAGAAGAGTAGTTGACGCATGGACTTCGACTTGGATTTGGACATGTGCAATGCTCTGGCCCCAGGGAGAGGTAAGAGGCGGCATCCCTGATAAGCTAAAACAGTTGTGTGAGGATCTCCACGGGGCACCCATAGAAGACAAGCAAAAAGGCATACCGCAGGCATGAGTCAAGACAGAGGGGCTGCAGCACAGTGCTGATATAGACGAGGCAACACACTCTTAAGATTCAAAGTCAGCCCCACCCCTATTGAGAAGGTCTTGGTGTCCTTCGGCTGGCTACCAATCTCTACAGCTACCCCACCCCTCTTAGCGTTGGCTCACCCACCATAGGCAGTAGGCCAAGGACCAGAAGTCCACAGTGATGGGCCATGGAGCACAATAGTAGGCCAGTCGGTGGCAATCAAAGGCGGCGAGTGATAAGGTAATGGGTTGCAGGGGGACAGAGCCGGCAGTGGAGGGGGGACAGAGCTGCCAGTGGAGGGTGATGATGAGAAGTGGAGGGACTAACCCCGTCCAAAAGGAAGAGGGCCACTGGCGCCTGCCCTCATCGGTCACAACATACATGGGGGCTGCTGCCAGGCCAGCGCGCCACCCCTGGTTGAAGAAAATGCTCAGCAGGAACAAAAAATGCCACCTCCGGAGATGCGGTGTACACCCACACCTTGCCGCACTCCACTGTTGGTATTGCTCGTTGTCCGGTCCCTCTGCATTTAGGCGGCGGCGTCGTTCCTCTGCCCTGGGATCCCAAGACCGGTTCACCGCCAGCGGTGAAAAGAGAAGGGTGGGGTGCCTCCGGCCTCAATCCCAGACCACATCCGTGGCGCCGGCAGCGTGGGCATCACCACAACAGGATCCACAACACCAGATGCAGCTTTTGAAGTGGGCACACAGACTGTCCTTGATGCCAGCTTGGGCTCAACCTTGGGACATCAAGCCACTGCTGGGCCTGAGACTAGGGTCTGGCCTGCCTTACCCTTGGAGATATTCACAGTACCCAGTGTATCTGTACTCAGGGTTTCAGAGCCCCTACCTGCTCCCTTACCCTTTCCTAATTTTCAGGGGAAAGTTTATCCAAACTGTGGTGTTAATCCTTATGAACTGCAGATTGAATAACTATAATCATCCTATATCATGCTCTGAAAATCACTACAATCAAGATGACTTTAACTAGAGTAAGCAAAATACCATACGAAATCTTTAAAAAGTGGTATATGTCAATTAAAGAGGAAGGGGCATGTTGCTAACAGATTGCGAGTCTCAGTCTACAAAGCTTTTGTTGGACTTGGTGTAAGTTCTTGGCAGATAAGGCTCTGAAATGCACAAAACATATTGATGTGATTGGCAAATAGGTCCTTGTTCATAACATAGGTCTAAGAAGACAAAATAACAAAAATGTTTCATTGGTAAAACTCCAATTAATTTTCTGGCTTGCATCAATATTATCAGTCTGGATTGAGTGAGGCTAGGCTACCAGGATGTGTGCTTTTTGTTGAGTGCATTTTTATGATCTGGCTTGACAGAATAGCTGTCACCAGACAATTATGAGAGTATCACTAGAGAGGGGCTTTGGCTCTGCCCACATGTTGGGATCCAGGAATACATGTTTTGATTGGGCAGAAATTGTGTGCTTCCACAAAAACAGTGCTTGCCCGCCACACAGCTGTGATCACTTTGTTTATGTATCCAGCTGCCTGAGCATGAACTTTCAGGCGCACAAACCACTGTAGTATTAGTAAAGACTAGATAATTTATCTTTTTTTACTCTGCCAGCTGCGCAGATGGAAGGAGGGCAGCCATTAAGCAACATGGATGTTTAGGTCTGGCTTGACAGTTCAACTGTCACATGACCTTTTAACCTGCACCAATATTATTCTACAGTTCTTTGCTTTCACACAAATACACATTCATTCCCATGCTATTTATTTGTAATACTTCACATTACCATACAACATTCCTTTAAAGCCAGAAATATTGCCATTGCCAATGCTCCTAGTACTTTGCCAAAACAGCGCACAGTTTTGTTACTGAGATAATAGTCTTTGAGATAATTGAGAAGATGGAGAGGAGGCAGGTGAGCAAATTACATGGATGAAGTGAAATTATAAACATTGATGGTTCAGTCAGTGGATTTATGTGCCAGCCAGAGTGTTGGGAACACAATGGGAATACGATCAGTTTATCAATTAAAAAAAACACATGATTTTGCGGCTGATGCTGAGACAACACAAGTGTACAATGGTGCAATGATGTGCTGTGGTGCTATTTCAAAAGACAGTCAGACACATAATAGGAAAATCCTGGGTTCGGGGTCGCCCTAGACTCTAGGTAGATATATGGACTAGGAATGACCTCTACGTTTAACAGATATTCAATTGATACCACACTTAGATACAGGTTTATTACGTTTGCTTTACTTATACATACATAATTAGTCGATTTTTGGTACACATCCTTTCAAAGATTTCTAGAACTTTCCATGTGCATTGGCTCATAGTTCCTCCAACATTCAGAAGTCAAAAGCATACATTTAAACATTTCTTTGGTGTAAACCTACATTTTCATTACTCAGTGACTGAAGATAGCGAAGTGGTAACGTAGCAAAGAGCAGGTAGGTAGAGTGACTTTCACAGTTCACACAGTCCAGCATTCATTAACCCATTTAATATATTGGCTGAGCAGCCATGCAATGCACGTTTTAAACCCAACATCAAAATTTGCTTACTCTCAAATCAATCATCGGGTTTCCAGAGCGCCGCATCCAGTTGGCGATTTCCATGATTGCGTACAAAAAGGCGACAGATCCCAGGACTCCAAGAGAAATCTGACAGACAGAGGGATAGAACACTTGTCAGTGACCAAAACTAAGGAGACAGATCTTTGCTAACTGAAAAAATGAGACAAAAAAACAAATGACATGAGTGCCATCTTAGCAGGTCTGATGAAAGAGGCATAGCTCCATATAGGTCTACATATCTTTGTAGATATTATATTATATATATATATATGTATATATATATATATATATATATATATATATATATATATATATATATATACACACACACACATATATATAGTTATATATATATATATATATACACACACACACACACATATATATATATATAGAGTTAGATATATATATAGTTATATATACTTTTCCATTGAAAGGCATTTTTTGTTCTCTTACTAAGTTTGGTCCCATTCAACAAATCTGCACTAAACTTTCTCATACAATGGTTCATCTGATTTGGATTCAGTATAAGACTATAGCTGGCTGCTCTCAATCCCAGAGTAATCCTGAGCAACATCAAATCCTCTAAATAGGATGAGGTCCGGGTTTGAATAGTCTCCCAAATTACCTTTTTAAGCCTAATCGTAATTTTCACGCCAACATTCCCACCAATCTTTACTGCTCAGTTTTTGAAGCTCCTATCGTCCCATTTCTTGACAAGGACCCATACTGCATCCAGTATACAACAAGCATGTGCAATGCATTAGGTCTCGCATTTGCAAGAGTTAGAGCTATTGGATTTGTAAATGACAATGTCTTTAATCTATGTGTTTTTGTTTGTAGAGGAGTGGACAAAGTGAGGAGGAAATACAGAGGGAAAGGTTGAGAGTGCATCGCGAGTTGCAGTGGCAGAGGGCACGGTTAGAGGAAAAAGGAGGGATATGGGACAGCAAGGAAATAAATGTGAGGGAGAGAGTGGTGGATGCATATGGGAGTTAATGAAGTAGTCTTTGAGGAGAGGAGAGACAGAGATATAAGACAAAACTGTGTTTGTTTGTGCGAGAGACAGACCGAAGAGAGGGTGGGCCTGGAGAGAATCCTATTAGCCTCGCTGAATTAGCAGTATTTAACAAATCCGCCATTAGTGTCAATATGTATGCAGAATAAAGCTGAGCAGGACCCCGGCCGTTTTTTTGTCTTTAGAACCTCTCTTTTCTCTCAGTGCCAAGGCTGCACCAGGTATTGTAGTACCTCCAGGAATGGGGCACTTCCTTATCCTGGGAAAACTATTTTGTTTAAAGAACGAGGAGAAAAGTAAAGTAGCACTTCACTGGTAAACTCTGTGAAGTGGCGCTAATGTGTGTGGTTGTGAGTAAAAGTAATCTGGCCACTTTGCGACCACTGAGGAAGAGCGAGACAGAGACAGAAGGAGAGGAAATAAGTGGAAGAAAGAGAGGGGGAAGAGTAACTGTTAGTGGCAAACCAGGAGAAGTGAACACTGTTGTTTAAAGAAACATGATGAAAAGAAAGTAGCGCTTCACTGGAAATCTCTGTAAAGTGGCGCTAGTGAATGTGGTTGTAATGTTATATTCCAAATAGGTACCCCAATATAGGCCAGGTTAACATTCCAACCTTTCACCTATATTCGTCCCTACACTACATACATAACGGGCTGCTAGGACTGACCCTTTAACTAGTTACAGTACTGCTTACAGAACATGGGGTTTTCCCTGAACAATAGCCTCATACATTATGCATGAGGATCCTTGGATTCTTGGAAACTCAGCAGGACTACCATCTCCTGCATAATAACTATGTACAAGGTTCATTCCGGACGTCATCCTAAGTCCGACAGTGGCACAGCAAGGTAGAACCCCCTGGGGATACCTTCGGGTATATAAACACCACATCTTGCTGAGATAGAGAGAGGAGATCACGAGTTCCATGCCGACACACTGACGCGAGACGCTGAGGTTCCTGTATGCAGATACTCCAGCTCGCAGTGGTCTGACCATCCCTTGCGGGGTGTCCAATTCGAGACCAAGACGGGGTCCCACAGTCTCTCACTTCAGGTTATGGCGTTGACTTTATTCTAGAGGATTCTTGGCTTAACACCTACATACATATTAGGTACACTTAGGTGCATCTAGTTAGGGTAGCATCGTAGGTGTACGCATTTTATTGTCATGTATTTTATATACTTGCCTATGTTAACGATTATAGCAGAATGGTAGAGATCTACCATCCTTTCACCTTTTTAGTGCTTTTAATCATTTATATCTGTTTCTATCTAGTGGTTGTTTCAGCACACCTATTTTACACTAGAATGACGCTGGTTCAATAAATGCTTATTGAAAAACGTCCATATCGTTTATTCTGTGTATCTCTCTGCAACCAAGTGAGCACGAGTGACTGAGGGAAAAGTATTACACTGTTTCCACGATTCTGAGGGATCAGGGTTGTCATGTTCGATAGTTGCCAAGAACTCTTCTCTCCTTGGTAAGAGGAGTTTCTAGTGGCACTGTGAGCTAGCTGGTACACAGGCCAACATACTCGGTGGGGGTGTCTGGAATCAGTTTGGACACCAAGCCTGCAGTGTATGTTGTCTAAACGCGCAGATCCTGTATAGGTTTTATAGGAACTACACGACAGTAAATACAATTAATCTGGCAGCTTTTTGTATTTTTCCCCTTTTTTGTGTCGGTCCTGAGGGTGCACCACGTATTACAATTCCTTAGTCTGAAGGTATTTTTATAGCACACACAAGAAAATGTTAACACATTATGCATAAATAGTGGCCCAGGGTTATTTTCCACCACGGGTGTTGGGTGACATTGTAAACAAAGGGGGCTCGATAACAGATATTGAGTGACGTATAAACAGCACGAGGCGGCTGTCAGCAGTGTCCCTCGACACCACAGTCAGAAAACATCTGCGTAATTATTTATAGCGCCGGCCAGACCAGCAGGTATAGCAGCGCTTCAGATAACAGAAGAGACCAAGAGACGTGAAAATAACAATCTACAAAGTCTATTAAAGAAACATGCAAAGTAGCAGTTCGGGCCTTAAGAACATGCAGAGAGGTACAGTTTACACTTATCCATTAGAAACAGTGTCCCTGCCACCCCTCCCCCAGAGGTTCCCATGAAATGAGGAGAGGCGCTTGTGGCTGCAGATCAGAAGGATTCACAGAGATGGGGCTTCACTGGGATATTCTGTGGAGGGCGTGGCTTATCTGACCCAGCTATTTGGAATAAAATCTCCAATCTCGCTTCACTCTGCGAGGAAAATCTTATTTTCCCTGGCAGTGATGTAGCAAAAATTGAGAACAATGGCGCTATTATTTGAATGGCAGGCAGCTCTCTCAGGGACACCTGATGCTGGAATATGTGGTCGTACCTGTGGTGATTAAGGCCTGGGACTGGACGCATGTGCAGAAATATCTGCAACATGCACCCAAAGATCTGTCACATGCGCCCTAACCCACTGAGCTATCTTAGTGCAAGTCTTGCCGGAAGTTGCGCCGAGCTTTTGGCAAGTCCGTTTATGCCACTCAGACGAGGGAGTGTCATTGCATTATTTGATGGTTCTGTATGTAGTCACATGAAGCTGTCCCTCCTTCTGTCTCTCATTGGCGCCTCATTCGGAGCACAACAGTAATTCCATGTGACTGCCTGGGAAGTTGAGGCCTTGGTGTTGAATGAAGGGTGAGGAAGGGGCTGCACTGTGTGGGGGGGGGGGGGGCTGCAATGTGATTGCCTGGTAGGTTGAAGTCTTGGTGTTGAATGAAAGGGGGGTTGCCCTGTGACTCCCTGAGAAGGTGAAAAGTTCTGACAGCAGTGAGTGACAGGAGTGCAGTTTACCAGAGGCCCCAACCGGGCGCAACGTCTAAAGTAGGAGCGTGAGTGGGCGCATAGCAGAGTCACCAGAATTGGAAATTCAGCTTCCAATACCGGCACAGCTGGGCACGTATACAATAGAGCACATTACCGACTGTAGAGCAGTTGGATTCAAAGCCCAGCTTCGCCGCCTCACAACATTGTGTGACCCTGGACAAACAGCTTAGCGCGTTATGCTTGTATCTCTTTTAAGTGTTGCCTATGTGGAGCCCTCAGAGAATAAACACCAGTAATTACTTAGAATACAACAGGGTAAAGAACACTGCCTGTGAGGTGATAAGTAGATGGCTTGCATGAAAATAGCTAGGAAGTTATAACTTTTTTTTGTCAAAAATATTTTTATTATAAATTTCACAAAATAAAACATATGACATTGCCATCAAAGTTCCCACCTCCTTGGTAATACAGGATCAGTGCAGCTGAAAATTGGACTTAGCAATTAAACAGGAGGATATCGCCCTCCACCCATACAGAACAAAGAGCCAAAGTAAGATACAGTGTCTAAAGTAGCCGGGTGATTGACAACCCCCTCCTGCCCTTACATTGTTTTGTCAAAAAAGAGAACACTTCCCATCCCTCTTCAGGAAGGCACTCTCTAGTGCCCCTCTTGCCAGAAGGCCGTGGAACATAGTGTCTGCTATTGATATGAAACTGCCCCCAACAGTGGAGCAGGAAAACCAACATACAAAAAAAAACCAAAATCCCATCCCTTCCCTCCCCCTCCCTCCCTCCCAACATGGTGGTGGCGCCTAAGTGTGACTCCAATGGATCATCCAACAAGAAAGGGGGGTTGATTTTATATCTGGAAGAGGTGTAGCGCTCTAATGGAAGCTGGGTATACTGCAGATGGAAGGCCCCGAGAGAGAAAGGAGACCAGCGGACCCCAGCGAAACTCGAAGTTTTGAAAAGCATCCCTAGACACATCCGACATTCGCTCCATACTAAGTAGGTTCCACAATCTGGAATGCCACAGGGATATCGCCGGAGCCTCCCTCCTCTTCCATGCAGCCGCTAAAGTAACCTTCGCAGCTCCCATACAGAGCCACATAATCGCCTTGTCCGCCCTGGTCTGGTGTTCTAAAGAGGGGTCACGCAAGCCCAATAGTACTCCTTCCATAGTGGTCGGGACAGGATAGCCTAACATCTCCTTAATCTGAGCCAGTATTTCCTCCCAGAACGGTCGAATGTGTGGACAATCCCAACAGATATGTCGGAAGTCGCCCAATAATCCGCAGCCTCTCCAGCAACGGTCTGATGTATTAGGGAAAATCTGTTTTAGCCTCGAGGGGTGGAGATACCAGTCCATCATGGTCTTGAGATGCGCCTCCCGAAGCGCTATGGAGTGGTTAAATTTCCCTATGTCTGACCATAAATGAGACCATTCATCCTCTGTAATGTGTCGCTGCAGGGGCCCCTCCCACATTGCCATGTAGCGCGGGCGCGGGGAATGTATGGTGGTAAGCAAAAAGCGATAGAGAAAAGAAATCGCCCCCCTCATTGTTGTGGTTTTAGTGAGAAAGGCTTCAAATTTCGTGAGAGGCCTAGTAGCAGCCTCCCGTACTTGTGGGGCCTGAGCCCAGTGCATCAGCTGAGTAACGAAATTGTTCTGTGTTTTGCAATCCGAAGTCTCTCTTGCAAGCATCAAATGTGAGGGGGTCATAGTTATGAAAAAGATGCGTTAGGGCCGGACATCCTCCTTCCCGCCAGGCATCAAACGGACCCGCCAGCAAACCAGGCGGAAAGGCCGAATTAAAATGTAAGGGCGTGAAAGGAGAGGGAAATGAAGTCCATCGCTCATCCCTGGCCACCGAGTCCCAGACCTGCAGTGTTGTGCGTGTAGGTGTGCTAATGTATGCGTTTATGGGTCTATCGCGCTTGGGTCGCCATATGAGGTCCCAGATAGTGCGTCCAGTCACACTGCGTTCCATGTGTAGCCAGTGTTTGTCG
The DNA here is from genome assembly GCA_963921515.1 of Calotriton arnoldi. Lineage (NCBI taxonomy): Eukaryota > Metazoa > Chordata > Amphibia > Caudata > Salamandridae > Calotriton > Calotriton arnoldi. The sequence continues at coordinate 1,065,812 of CAWUFW010004108.1, forward strand.
GAGTCATGTTTTACCCATTCGATCAACACCCAGAGTTGAGCAGCCTTGTAGTACAACTGAACATCAGGCAAACCCACCCCTCCCTCTGCCCTGGAGCGACGAACAATGGAAAAGGAAAAGCGAGCCCTCTGCCCCTGCCACACAAAATTAAGAAGCATAGATCTGGAGCGCTGAAAAAACCCCTTCTCTATTGTTATAGGAAGTGCTTGGAAGAGATAAAGTAGTTTGGGCAGGAGTGTCATTTTTATCGCGTGAACGCGCCCCAACCAGGACAAAAAGAGGGGCTTCCACTTGGCAAGCTCACGTTGTATTTGGGTAAGTATGGGTGGGAAGTTAGCCGCATACAGATTCTCCACTTTCGGTGTGATCTGGACCCCCAAATATTGAATGGAGGATGTGGCCCATTGGAGAGCCGTGAGAGGCCGCAGTCTATCAACCTCCGCTCCAGGTAGAGTGAGGTTAAGGATCTGTGATTTATCCATATTAATCTTAAACCCCGCTACCGCCTCAAAACGCACTAATTCCTCTTGTAGGGGGGGCAGAGATTTAGCCGGGTCTGTGAGTGATAACAGAACATCATCCGCGAAAAGCGAAATTTTATGTTGTTCCCCAGTGAAAGGAATCCCCTGAATTGCCGGATGGGCTCTAATCGCGACGGCTAGTGGCTCAATGCTGAGAGCGAAGAGTAATGGCGAGAGAGGGCAGCCCTGCCTGGTACCCCTGGAATGTAAAAGAGAAGCGGAAGCCACGCCATTAATCACCACCCTAGATCGGGGTTGCCTATAATTGGCTCGAAGCATAGTAAGGAAACTAGGGGCGAAGCCAAAAGCCTCCAGGGTGCGGAAAAGAAAGGGCCAGTCCACCCTGTCGAACGCCTTTTCCGCATCCAACCCCACCAAGACCGCAGGAATTCGGCGCTTGTGAGCTTTTTCTATCAAATGGACAATGCGACGGGTGTTATCATGTGTTTGACGCCCTTTTATGAATCCGGACTGGTCCGGATGAATAAGATCTGGCAATATATCATTCAGCCGCCTAGCCAGGATTGAAGAATAGAGCTTTGCGTCTAGATTAAGCAGTGCTATGGGCCTATAGGAAGAGCAGGTTTGAGGGTCCTTCCCCGGTTTGGGTATGACCATGATCACCGCCTCCGCTAGAGAACCGGTAGTCAGCCCCTCCGTCGCCATTTTATTAAAAAGCAGCATAAAATGCGGGATAATGTCTGGTGCAAATGTCTTGTAGAAGAGGGCAGTAAGACTGTCCGGGCCCGGTGCTTTATGTGGCTTGAGCGCCTTTATGGCCGCGGTGACCTCGTCGAGGGAAATGGGCGCTGACAGGTGTTCATTATCCTCTATTGAGACCTGCGGTAACTGGAGATTCCTGAGATAATCCCGCTGAGCGGCAGGATCTAAGCGCTCCCCCGAATACAGTTTTTTATAAAAATCGCCAAAGATAGCCGCCTTATCCTCGTCGTTATGGGTGAGGTCACCCCGCGCGCCGCATATCCCCCCTATATATTCCTTTACCCGCTTATCTTTAAGCTGTCGTGCCAGCTGTTTGCCAATTTTATTGCCTTGAGAGTAAGAAAGTTGGCATAGCTTGAGCAGCGTGAATTCAGCCCGATTGGAGTATATAGAACGAAGTTTCCCCTGCAATGCCGTCAGATTGCGCAGAGTCTGTCGTGTGGGGTGCGCTTTATGGTCCCGCTCAACGGATGTTAATTCCGTCTCCAGCTTCACCCTTTCCTGTGCCCTTTTGGAATTCAATGCTGAATTGAGAGAGATGCATTGTCCACGAAAGACGGCCTTGAAGGCGTCCCAATTGGTATAGTCAGATGTGTCATCAGGCTGATTGATAGTGAAAAAGTCCGTAATACTTTCCCTGAGCTTCGTACATGCCCCTCTATCCCTCGATAGAGCGGGCGGGAAATACCATCTGGGTGAAGTCACCCGGCCCACCCCCCACGCTAACGACACCGCCAAAAGGCTGTGATCGGAGACCGAGAGTGGAAAGATTTTCGCGTCCTGCAGGCCGCCTTGGAGTGATTGGCTCAAGAACACATAATCTAGTCGGGAGTAGGTCCGGTGTACGTGGGACTAGAAAGTGTAGTCTCGCGAGGCGGGATATAGAGTGCGCCATGCGTCGAGAAGACCCATATCTTGAATTTTTTGCCGGGTTTCTGAGGAGAACGAGCCCGTTTCCGACCGATATTGGTGTGTGCTATCCAGGTCACTTTGCCAAGTTAAATTAAAGTCGCCCATAAAGACTAAGGGGCCTTCCGCAAAATCCACCAGCTTGCCCAGGAGATGCTGTAAAAAGGTGGATTGACCTGTGTTAGGGGCGTAAACCGCGACAAATGTGCTTAGTCGTCCCTGTAGTCGCCCCTTCACCATGACCCACCGTCCGTCCTTGTCGTGTTGTATATCTAGAGGCTGAAATCGTGCTGTCGAACGGAATAAGAGCGCCACCCCCCTGTGTTTTGTGGATGCCGAGGACCTATAAATCAGTGGGTAGTGCTTGTGCCGCAGCCGCGTGTCGCCTGTTCTGGTCAAATGGGTCTCCTGGAGGGCCACTATGTCTAGCGTGTGATCGATTATGTATTTCCAAACCCTCTGGCGCTTCTGTGGGGAGTTAAGGCCCTTTACATTCCAAGTGCCGATAGTAATTGTCATGGCGACCTAGGGGAAGAGCAACTCGCAATGATTACCTCACTAGGCGGGACCGCACTGCCCCTCGTCCAAGGGCCCTTCCTGACCTCCCCCCCCCTCACACTGAGCCGCATTGCGCTGTTGTGGAAAACCTTCCCCCTTAAGAGTTAAAAAGCCACCACCATGTCCCACCCTTCCCCACCCTACAACCCCCCCAAAACGAAAACAAAAACAACTAACTATAACCCATCCTACGATAGTAATGAACAATGACATTACCCCATCGGGGGAATACATACCCCACATGAACTTGGGGAGGCGGTGGGGCCGAGGTCCCCGTCCGCCGCAACCCGGAGCAGCATCATATTAGATACATTAAGAGAGTACCTCCTAGGGTCCATAATAGTGCATCCCGGCAAGCCCCTCCCAGTCGGGGCCGAAGCCCTCCCTCAATACCCATCCACCCCATGTCCGCTGGGGTCGTTTGTATGGAGCAGGGTCCCACATCATGAACGTATACGGATCCGTATTCCCCCCACTCATAGTTCAATGGTTGCGGGGCATCTCCAATGCACCCCCCTCTGGGGAGTCATGATGCTCGGGACACATCGAGAAAACCCTCCCACACGAGCATGCAGAAGGAACCACCCTGTATATCGCAACACCAGGCACTTTTTGCCCCCCAGGAAGAGCATCGATCCCCAACAGATTGAGAAGGCACTGAGGGTCAACGTTAAGGTCTACGACCTGCACTCCAGCGACAGTTAGTAGAGAGTCACCGGCGTCCCCTACGGGAAGTCATGGCCCAAGCGGATGTGCCCCTCTCCACTCCGCGAATGCCTGTCGATTTGTCTACGGGCGACTCCATGGCCTCTGTGGGGAGGCCCAGCATGTCCAGGCCCGTCTGAAGATCGGTGACATGGCATTGTTTATTGTTAAGTTCGAAGCTGAGCCCAAATGGATAGGTCCACCTGTACCTAATCTTGTCGCTGCGTAGCTTGGTAGTGATAGGTCTGAACATCTGTATCCGCGCTAATGTGGCCGGTGCAAGGTCCTGATAGATCGCACACGTGTGGTTTTGAAAGGAGACCATATCCTTTGTTCTGGCTGCTGTGAGTACTGCCTCCTTTACTCTAAAGGAGTGGAACTTGGCCAGGACATCCCGCGGCCTCCGCTTATCCCCCTGCGGTGAGGGCCCCACACGGTGCGCCCGGTCCAACTTGATCTTGAGGGGCTGAGGGCCCAGGATCTCAGCGAAGAGCCCTTCCAGGAATGCCCCCAGGTCTGGCCCCTCCGCACCTTCCTCCAGGTCTCGGATGCGGATGTTGTCCCTCCGTGCCCTATTTTCCAGGTCCTCCGTCTTGAGTTGAGATTGGAGAAGCTGGTCCTTAAGCATCCGCACGTCATCCTGTAACTCCGCCGTTTGTTTCTCCTGATCTTGTTGATGGGCCTCTAGATCCAGCACTCTGGTGCCCACCGAGTCCACATCGTGCTGAAGGGAGGTTAATTTCTCTGTTAGATCCGACCTCAATTGCTCCATAGAGGTCTTAATGTCCTGGCCCAAGTCTTTCCTCAGCTCAGATTTGAAGTCTTTAAACATCGCCACTAGGTCAGCCTTCGTGATCGCCATGTCGGTAGATGGGTCCTTGGTGCCCCCCAGCGTGCGTTTGTCCGAAGCCGCAAAGAAGTCCGATACTTTTGCAGGCGCTCTAGACGTCCCCTTCTTGGGAGGCATACGGTCCCGTCCCTGTATCTCTCCTGCCGCTGTGCCCTGCAGGGTTCCCCTAGCGTAATATCAGTGGCGGGTCGCCACGGCGCGGTACCGGTGAGCAGTGTTCCCAGGGGGGTCAGCCGGTCACTGCGCTTCACATCTGTTCTCCCCGCGGTTGCAGGACTCCCCGGGCTATCGCTGTGGGACCCCCGTGCTCCTCTCAGTGTCTCCTGCTCGCCTTTGCAGCACCAACTCGCTCCGCTGGGGCCTGAAGGCGGACCCTCCCGTGAGCCGCACCAATCTCTCGAGCTCAGGTCTCTCGTGCTCTGGGATGGTGCCCCCCTGCAATGCGTATTACATCTGAGCTCATCGTCATGCCGGGGCAGCCCAGCCCTTCCCTCCCGGTGTCACGCAGTGGTGGTGATGGGCCTCAAATCATCCAGGCGGCAGGCGACCCCGTCATAATTCCCCACCTGGCTCTCCCCGCTCCAAGTCCAGACATATACTCCTCACGTGCATCAAGCTGGGGGGGGCTCTCAACTCGAGGGCACAATGCAAAGTTCTCTGGCGTGCCAATCCAGCCACAAAAGCAGTCATCAAGCGGGGCACCGCTCCCTCAATCATCCAGCTTGCCTCGCCCAACGGTCCCGTGCATCACCATGTCGTCGCCCCTGCCCGTCTACATTCGCGGCATCGAGTCCCCAGTGGGGACCCCCGAGGCCAGGGGGCTGCCGAGTGCTTACAGTGCGATGCGCAGGACGTAGCCCACAATCCAGGTGTCTCCCGTGGTCCGGCAGAGGCCCACCTCAGCGCGGGAACAGTCCCGCCCGGCGTCCACCCGTTAGTGCGCGCCTCTCACCGCCATGTTAAGATCAGGCACGACCCATCCAGCAGGGGCGCCGCTCCGAGCCCAGCCAAATCTCAGCGTCTCGCCGCCTCATCTTCCCGCAGCCATGCCCTTCTCACCGTTCTGTCTGTCTTTGTGCCGGGGGAGTCGGGCCCGAGGGCGCCGCTTCGTCAGTACACTGCAGCGGATCCTCTCACTCGGCAGCCGCCATTTTGCCGGGCCGACCGCCGCTCACCCAAACTCCGTATTCTGCCTCCTCTGGACTGCTCTGTCCGATAGAAGGGCTCCAGCCGGTCCCCACAACTTCCGCTGTGCATACGAGTCCTTTTCAGCGCATAGGACCCCCGGAGATCGCAGCAAATCGCTCCGTTGTTGCGCACGGACCGGGAGCCGAGACGGATTACGTCCGCTCGGCCACGCCCCCGTTATAACTTTTTTATGATGACTGTATATAGAACATGTATACAAGTAAAGGTAAAGGTTGGTGTATTTATAGTCATACATAGAAAGCCTACTTTTTACACACATATATCCTTTTGATCCACTGCATGTGACAGAAATTTCACAGCTATTTAGGTTACAAACGGATAGCTCAGATGTAACTAAATTCAGAGCAGTCTCTAAATAAACACATTTCACTGCCAGGGACAACATCGGTGTATTCTGTGATGTGGTAGCACAGGACCTATTAAAACTTATTGTGAAAGCACCACTGTGTAGAAATTTGACTGGAGAACAGTGGGAGGCGGTGAAGAAATTGCAGAGTGACCCTGAACTGACCATCAAACAATCGGATAAAGGTGGTAATGTGGTTTTGATGACGAGAGGAATGTATGAGAAAGAATCATACCGTCAACTAAGTGATAAGGCATGCTATTGCAAGGTTGACAAAACATATTTGGTGGTTTACAAGAAAGATACTTCACATTGCTACAAGGATGGTATGACAGGCAACTACTAAACTGGGATGAGAGACAATTTCTTCTGAATAGTACCCCTACCACACCCACACTGTACCTTTTGCCTAAGATACACAAAAATGCCCTAGAACCACCAGGGAGACCTATAGTCTCGTCTAAGAATAGTCTGCTAGAGAATACCTCCATTATTGTTGATAATTTTCTGTTTCCTTTTGTTAAGGACCTCAACTCGTACATAAAAGACACCAAAAATGATTTGCAGAAAATACAGAATTTGTCTTTAAATGATACACACTGGTTGGTATGTCTTGATGTCGAGAGCCTTTACACATCTATTAGACATTCTGATGGATTGAAAGCGTGTCAATATTTTTTGAAATCTCTAAGTATACATCTACTCGAGCATACACACAGGATTTTAGCTACGATCGAGATATGCCTCAAGGAAAATGTCTTCATGTTTAAAAATGAGTATTTTAAACAGTTACAAGGGACCTCTATGGGCACCTGCTTCACTCCCAGCTACGCCAATCTGGTGGTGGGCTGGTGGGAGAAGTAGGTGCTCTGGAGCGATAACACTAAACGTTGGATTAACAATGTGAATATGTGGCTAAGATGCATAGACAATATTTTCTTTGTGTGGGAGGGTAAGGAACCCTACCTCATATTGTTCATTAAGGCATTAAACAACACTGTGAATCTCAAATTCACCATGCATTATAGCCAAAAATGCGTTGACTTCCTAGATCTGAAACTTGTGGTTAATAAGGGTACCATCAATACAGAACTCTATAGGAAAGAAACAGCTGGCAACTCGATTTTGCATGCTAGAAGTTGCCATTTGCCCAGTTTTAGATGGGGTATCCCATACAGTGAGTTTCTCAGGGCAAAACGCAACTGTAGTTCTACCGAAAGCTACCACCGCACCAAGCAAGAGATGACATGTAGGTTTAAAGCAAGAGGTTACCCCTGCAAAGCTCCTAAACAAGCAGATGCGAGAGTGGAAGCTCTTAGTAGAGATGAAGTACTATTTCAGTCACCCAATCCAAGTATCCCTAAAGTTAAGACACAGGAACCCATAAGGTTCATCACTAGGTTTAGCAGCCAAGTGGGACAGCTGCAGAGAATACTTAAATCTAGGTGGGGCACGCTTAGACAAGATCCCATTTTAAGGAATAAAGTTGGCATGGGACCCTCTTTGGCATACCAAAAGAGCCTCTCACTAAGAGACTTACTTGTCCAAAGCCACCTCACTGGTAAAGAAATAAATTGGTTAAAACAAGCCAACGGTTTCCCTAAGTGTGGCAACTATAAAGCCTGCAGGCACAGCGATAGCATTACTGAAGTCACACTTGAAAGAACTCACACTAGATGGAAGATCCCCAAATTTATTACGTGTGGTACCGGTCATATGGTCTATGCTATAACATGTCCTTGCAATATGTGGTACATTGGCTCAACAACCTTTTTAATAAAAAAACGGATACTGGAATACTGGATAGCCATAACTAATAGGGACTTTAGTTATAGCACAGTTAAACATTTTAATGACAAACATGCAGGAGATTGGACCCAAGCTAAGTTTTTCGGTTTGGACACCGTCCCCGTTCACTTAAGGGGTGGTACCCGAGTAGCCTGTTTGCGTAAGTTAGAATCCCGGTTCATTTTGCAAGCTAGTACCAGTTCCCTGATGGTATGAACTATGACGAAGAGCTTTATTCACACCTATAGCTCATATCAATTAATTCTGAATTGAGCTGTGGCAGACTTTTTCCTCCCCTCACTCATTTTTTAGTACCACTATTTACCCTTCACTTTTATACATATTTTTTTCTAGCCTTGACTCATGTCTTCTCATATACTAGTCTATCCTTTCCATTTTGAACCTCTAATGTTTAGTTGTGATTTTTGAGAAGTTATAACATGGAGAATTATCACTTATTTTCCATACAGGTTGATGATGTCATATACTACCACGGCTGAACTAATTTGTCTCTCTCTATTGTTTTGTAGGAAACTAGGTAGATGAGATGAAGGATCTGACACATTCACCACACTAAAACTAACATGCACCTGAGTGGACAGATGTTCCAGTGAACAACCACCACTCCTAGTCATCCTGAGTCTACTAGAGGTAGCCTCCGTTGCCTTATTCATGGATATATAAAGATATGATTAGACTGATATAGATTGGAGAGTTTTTTTTTATGAGCATGAAACTTCCCTCTTTAATGGTTTAACTGTTCTAAGATAGTGAGACTTACGTTTGACTTTTGGTACTATACCGTAATCTCTCTTGAAGCATTGAACTATGCTAACAGAAATTTCATTTGGGTACTATACCTTAATTGTGGAGATATATTTAACTTGGATCCTCACGATGCAATGAAAGTATTGTGACTCGTATGTGCATTCATACACTGAGAGAACATCTTGCCGTGCAATTTGTAACCATGAAATTGGAGGTGAAACACATCGTCTTCACCTTCACTTATTAAGTAAATATGTTAAAAAAAAAATGATTTTTGAACAAAACTTTATTTACAACAATACATCGTATCAGTTTTCTAAACAGTATATTATTTTGGATGAATAATCCACTGCAATGATATTATTAGATATGTAATGAATGTTAAAATGATTTCTTGAACTAGAAGTTTTCTTTCATTTCTCATTGTGTGAATATTTTGTCTATATTGTTTGTTTATCGCGTCGTGCCTGACGCTGTTACTTGTGCCTTTAAGAACTCCATGACCCTATGCTAGGGTCATGTGATCAAGACCATGGCTTTGGTCTAAACGTGTGTTCTTTCTGCTAAGAAATAGACATTACCTTCGCTGATCAGAGCGGCACGTGGATTTTCTTTACCGTGGTGAAAATTCGACTTGTGGAATATATATATTAGGCTGCAGGCAGATGCATTTTTGTGGACATGTAGCTATTTTCAAGGCGCAGTCTTTGCTATGATTTATTGATCTGCAATTCAGCAAGTAGGGCTGGCATCAGTGCAATGTACCAGTGCTAGTGGGGGCAGCGTGGCCCTAGGAGACAGAGCGGTCGTGTAGCTGAAGTAGAAAGACTCACAGCGAGAAGTCCGCACCTGACAGCAAGCTTATCCAGGACAGAGACTGTGAAAGTGGCACTGAGGTGGGTTTAAATGCTGGGGGCGCTACATGACACAGCAGTCCAGCCTGTGAATTCCCACCCAGTGCAGAGCCTGTGGAAGCATCGCTGCACTGTGATCCTCAGACAGTCTGGATGTGAACGGGCATTAAGCCAGCTGCCCAAACTTCAGAAACAGTATTTGATTTACATCTAGGATAAACATGCCGCTGCTGTCCTGGCTGCGGGAACGCTGCTGAAGTCCAACAAGCTGCTGCTGGCCTGCGGTCGGAGAGGGTGGGGCAAGTCTTCAGTCTTTTATTAATTATGCGGGACTTTATAATATTAAGAAACCTCTATCAGTAAATGCACTGCAGAGGTATGTGTATAACCAGAGAAATAGCCAAAGCAGGCTTTGTTAACAGAATACTTGGCGCCGTGCTGAAATATAAAGCATGGCGCCTGTGCATATAGCTATGTATTCCTGCATCACGCTCTTTGCTGCTGGCAGCGGAAAGTAACAATTTAAAAGCAGACGGTGGCGGTTCCGATAGAAGTCTGCGATGGGCGGAAAGCAATAATAGAAAAAAAAGATTCTCCCAATGGTCAGATAAGGGCCGAGCGAACAAGTTAGGAAGTAGCCAAGAGCGACACTGGACTGAACCTATGGAAAGCAGGAGGCGGGAATTTTTTGACGTTGTATTGAATACAGCAGGTTTTGCAGACAGCACATGCGCGCTGAAGCTCAACCTAAAAAGTGACCCCATTCAAGTAACAAAGTATAGAATAATTGCATTTCTTGATGTTGTAACCAAACATTAAGCAAACATTTTACTGAATGAGTTGGAGACCTAGGCTGAATCATAACATGTAATTGCACAGACACAAACTGGCTTAAGAGGCAATAGTAACACAACCAATAACAGAATACATTTTTGACCTTTAGTGACTCGTGAATCAACAGCAATAAGACAAGAATGTCTGTGTTCATAAATTAGCATATGGTCTTTGATGGAGTAGACTGTGCTCAATTACGGTCCAAATTAATTGGGGCACGGGGGCCCCCCTCCGTTCCTGAGGGCAGTACAGTCTCTGTATTGGACCACGTGGGTCCAGCTTAAATTGACACATATTGGTCAGACTAGAGAAAGATCGCGAAACACAGAGGGCTAAAACAGGGCTGTGTGCTGGTTCCACTGGTTTTTAATGTTTATACAGCTGATTTACCAGATGCTGTCAAAGCGCAAGGATGCCATCTGCCAAGATGAGGTGTGCTTTGTTTTCGGACCCAGCATTACACAGATGGCACTATGATTTTAGATCTAGATCTTACTGCATCGGGCCTGAAGAAGACTCTGGCAGTCCTGCAAAACTATAACAACAAACAAACTCAATGCACACGAACCTGCAGTGTACTATAAACCGTCTCATGTAAGGCGATGGTATGTAGGTGCCATCCTAGTTGAGAAACAAAGGAAATGCTCCGATTTAGGAGTAAGGGGTGATTATCTGGGATCTTTGAACAAACACTCGGCCCACTTAAAAACAGAAATCCTTCTCTTTGACAAATGCTATTCTCTGCCTCTACAAAATTCTTGAAGTGCCATTGACACAACCACTGCTTTCAGTTATCAATACTACATTTCTTTCTGTCTATTGATTGTTGCCTGCCAGTTTCTTCAGGGGTGTTAGCTCTTTGGTTGCATCAAAGTCAGTGCAACATGTTTGGGTAAATGTTTCATTTACCCAACTAACAAGCCAATCTCAAATTAGTCTGGAATTTAATCTGCAGCAACCCTTGTTAAAATGAATGCTTCAGTATCTGGGCAGCTGCTTCACAATATAACATGCCAATAAATATTCTCTGAGCTACTGTCTGGCACGCATTTTCAACCAATCTCCCTAAATATATCCCTGGATGGCATTTTTAAACAGGGTACTCTGCAAATTAAACTGTACGCACTGTGGGCACTTCAGGCAGTTGGCAAAACATCTTAAAGCCGTGTCATTTTTAAGGGACATTGGGTACAGAATACAAAATTATTATTAAGATTATATTGTGGTAGTGTCAATGAAAATAATCTATTTAATTACTTACAGTGTCATTTGACAAAACTGGAAAGGCACTGCTTTATGGACATTCGCTTTCTATGTGCCATTTTACTGGAAATGAGACCTGATTGGCTAAAGCATAGATGTTATTCTAAATGCTGCCTGTGCGGCTATAAGTCTGAATAATTACCACTCATTGTAGGTGTTCGTCCCTCATTATTAGTGGAACGATGAAAGGGCTCAGCCACTTTGTCTTAAAAGGGGTGTCACGAAGTAACAGATAAATGAGCAATTGTAAGCGAGGTTGGTGAAAAGCATGGGTGAGGTCCTGCCCTCGAGAAAAGGACAATAAAAACGGACACAATTGTTTTGTACAAGGACATTGCTCCTGGGAAATGTTTTGTTTTAACTGAAGCTGAAAAGTGTAATTTTAATTTGCTTTTCATTCTATTCACTGAACTTAATTTTTTTTAAAACTATTTGATATCTATGTGTTAGATCGATTTTATGCATGTTTTATTGTTACAATATTGTATGATTTTAATTAATCCACAATAAACTACAATTCATTCCATTAAGTTGTGTGATGCTACCCAGCTTGACCTGCACCGTCTCTCAGTGGAGGCTGTGTACCTCAGACTGCAGGATGGAGGGTGCACTGGCTGTGCTGGCCCCGCCATGTCACAGCATCCCGCCTCTCAATGTGGGGCACTTTGCAGATTGTCAGGAACTGCACCATGTTATGAATAGGAACAGGAATTCAATTATAGCATTTATGGCCAAACTGCAGGAAGTGGAGAGAAACCGTATGGGGAAAACATTTGCCATTTCTGAGCTTCCAACACTCTATTTCCCTGAACATCATTGCAATACATTGCTGTTTAGCAAATACAGAACATAAACAAACATTGGTAAAGCCAACAGGTGACAGCCAGCCGTCTTTCTTCGTCAATACGTGTTTTATTAATATTTCTGTCAAATTTTATAGTTAGTGGAATCGCTGGACAACTGCCAATATAAAAATAAAATTAGATGAGAGCAAAAGGAAAATGTTACTTACCCTGTAAGCATCTCTTTGTGGCATGTAGTACTGTAGATTCACATGCTGTGCCTACTCCTGCCATCTAGGATTGGGCCCAGATGATTGCAAGTAGTTTTTCTTCGAAGAAGTCTGTCAAGGCAGTGTGACTCCTCCTCTTGCTGGTAATGCGCATGGTCATTGACTACATTTTTAAACTGTTTTCCAGCAAGGAGAGTGAGGATGAAATGTGAAGCGAACCGAAGTATAGACAGATGTCAATGCAAAAGAGGAAAAAAAGATAGTAAAGGAGACTACAAACAGCCACATGTGTCTGGGTAGGAGGGTGGGCGTATGTGAATCTACAGCACTTCATCCTCGCTTTACGTCCAAACTATGGAGAGCCCATTCTGTAACAGAGTTACAGCAAACAAAGGATGGACGGAATGCTGACAATGCAAACATTCTCCCCCAGTCAAAAGATCTGGGTTAAATCCATCGTTCTTTTGCCCACTACGCCACCCCAGTTTGGACCCAGCCATATGCAAATCAGTCTTGACCCTGTGCCCTATGGGAACAGTCCAGACCGAACTGCCAGGCCAGGTCCTCCCTGGACCGGAAACAGCATCCTGGGACTGGTTTCAGGGTATGTCACCCTTCTTCAGCCAGGCTAGCTTGAATCCAGTGGCACAGTGAGCAAGGGACCCACGTCTGGGCATACCCATCCCACTTAGGGCGAAAAGTGTTACAGCAAACAAATGATGGACGGAATGCTGACAATGCAAACATTCTCCCCCAGTCAAAAGATCTGTGTTAAATCCATCGTTCTTTTGCCCACTATGCCACCCCAGTTTGGACCCAGCCATATGCAAATCAGTCTTGACCCTGTGCCCTATGGGAACAGTCCAACACAGGAAGTTCAATAGATTGGTTAAGGTGGAAGGGAGATGCCACCTTAGGGAGAAATTTGGGATTGGTACGAAGGACAGCCCTATACCTATGTATTTGGAAGAAAGGTTCTTCCAGGGTTAATGTCTGTAGCTCATTGACTCGCCTGAGTGAAGTTTTAGCAAAAAGGAATTGCACCTTCCAAGAGAGTGGAGGGGTTCAAATGGAGGGCCCCTGAGCCGTGCAAGTACAATGTTGAGATTACACGTAGGGGCCGGAGGAACCAGAGGATGAATGACCCTCTTGAGACCCTCCATGAAAGCTTTAACGACTGGAATCCTGAAGAGAGAGATGTGTGTCTATTCTGAACGAAGGCAGCCACACCAGCCAAGTGTAGACCTTATGAAGGTGAAGGCTAGACCAGAAACCTGTAGATGTAATAGGTAACAAACATTGTCCTGCACTGTGGCTTCAAAAGGATCAATGTGTTTTCAGTGACCGTATCAGACAAATCTTTTTCCGCTTTGCCGCATAGCAGGCCCGGGTGGTAGGTCTGCACGCTTCCTTAAGAATGCTCATGCATTCTGGAGGAAGGCTGAGGTATCCAGATTCCATGACCTCGGGAGCCAGATCGGAAGGTTGAGCGTCCCGGGATCTGGGTGCCTGATTTCTCCATGGTTCTGATTGAGAAGGTGCAGCCTGTTGGGGAGCCTCTCATGCGGATCCAAAAAAGTTAGAGCAGAGTTGTGAACCTCTGGGAGGTACTGGAGGAGCTCCTCAATTTCGTCTCAGTGGGCACAGTCATGGTGTGAGAGGAGGCTGCTGGAAATGGCAATGCGCCATCAATTGGCGGATTGTGAGGCCACTCTTGCCTGCAGCATCTATGCGCTTGTTCTTTTTCTTCGGGGAGGGGCATCCCCACAGGACTGGGATTTGGCCCGTTTGCGAGCCATAATGACCACTAGGGAGTCAGATGGGAGTGGCCATGAATATAAATAGGGTCCGTAAGGGAAGCTGTATAGCTTTTTAGACCCTGGCTCTAAAACGCTCCTTAAAGATGTCAAGCATGTGGCGTAACATGCCCTTAAGCATGGGGCGGTATTGAGTAGAGAGGTGAGTGGAGAAGTGTGTTTCAAAGTGGAAGTCCTTCTCTAAGGGCTCTGTATGAAGGTCCACTTTGTGGAATAGGGCCGCTCTCCCCACCAGCTCCTGACAGGATGTAGAACTGTCCAGAGGAGAGGGACAGGCAGGGTACAGGTCAGGGTTTGTGTCCTAAGATGGAGCTGTAACACAGGAGTCCCAGGGTCACGATGTGGAGGAATGTCATATGAATCATCCTCTGCCCCATGCCCACCCATGTCAGAGTGAGGAGACCCAACAGGTGTAATATCAAAAGGGTTTGCTGGAGAAGCAGATGGGGGAATGTGAAAACTGAGGAACAGGGTGAGGTAATGGTTGAGAGAGGGGTAAAGGACTGGGCACCTTATCCATCGTTTTGCGCTGCTTTTCTGGAACTGGAACGTCGAAAGCTTCCTTAAAGGACAGGTGGAGCAGAAGTAGACCCCAGGGAGCGGGCAATGATCCAGCCCATATGGGGATGAATGACTAGCCTATTCTGCCTTGCATCGATCTTCTCTTGCAGCTTGTGGAGGATGGATTTGACAGTGCCGGCACCGACGTCATATGTATTGGTCACTGCCGAAGGTCTCGGCTCAGAGGGAGCTTTCGGTTTTGGCCCAGAGGGTCTGATCATCGCTGAGGCAAATGTAGTCCGCCCTGAAGGTCGGCTTGGTATCGGCATGGAGATAGCTAGCACCAAAGCAGTTGCCTTCGAGGGTTTCTTCAGCATCTGGCCGAAGCTGGGTAGAGCATCTGGAGTAGCTGGACAGTGCTGACCATGGCCCGAAGGCAGTGGCAGTCCAAAAATTCAGAGTGGCTGTGTGCCTTTTAGAGGTGGGCTGCTTGTCTTGAGAGTAGCCTCGAGGGGGTGGGGATGTCATATTCACAGCTGCTGGGCTGGCAGAAAATCCTCAATTTCCAGCTCAGAGCTGGAGTTTTCCCCAGGGGAAAATGCTTCTTCATCTACAGATGAAGGTTGTGGATGATTTCACCTCTCAATGACCTTGGTACCAAAATGGTCTGGAGTGTTGTCGTCACCCCTGCTTGACATCTAGAGGTGACAAGCTCAACGGTTACAGAGAGTCTTGGACCGAAACGAATGGCAGGCATCACAGGTAGCCTAATTGTGCTCAGGCAAGAGGCACAAATTACAGACCTGATGGAGGTCACTCTGAAGGTATTTAGTGTGGACAGAATCTGAATTGTGTCCATTCCATCATCGTTGATGCATGGTGGAGAGACACGGCAGAGACGGAGGTAGGCCCTGAAGGGCAAGCATACGCGGGGCTGCGGTCTATCGGAAACCCGCTCGGGGGAGTAACAACGGTCGACCCGAGATGAAAGAAAGGGAGACGCGATAGAAGAACAATGCTGACGGTTGGGAGGAACCCGTGTAGACTGAATAGAGCACCAAAACAGTGTCAACCCTGAGTACGGAAGCACACGTTCTTAGCCGATGGCGGAAAGAAACAATCTAACTCTGGAGTCGATGACCATGTGCATTACCAGCAAGAGGAGGAGTCACACTGCCTCGTGACCCAAAAGTCTTCTTCGAAGAAAAACAACTTGCACACTTCCGGACCCAACAGTAGATGGCAGGGGTTTGCAGAGCATGTGTATCTACAGCCACACATGCCTCGAATATATTTTTTTGGTCTCAAACAGCATTAATTGCCTCAGTAGTCCATGACACCAAAGAGCACGACTTTGAATGAGGATGCACTCCTTGTGAAATGGCATGGCTTGCCAAAGGTGCTCACCCCCACTCCCACCCACCTCTAGTCCTGGCCAATACTGGCCCTCGCTTGATCAGGGTTCTGCCACTAAGATATTATCTGCACTGGCATGACAGAAGTCAAGTCCCTCCAGGTCTGTGGGTGCCAAATGTATTCTGCCCAGTTGTGACCCTCCATCAGCAGCAGATATATGTCTTTATAATGGATGTCATTACCGTTCATGCCTTTTCCATACATGTAATGCCACATGTTGACCTTTACAGCAGGATTCAACAATCTTCAGTAAGATTCGAGGATCCCAAGATTTGATGATGTTCAGTAGAGTCCAAGGAGCCAGATATTCAAGGATCTACCACAGGATTCATAGATCTTGTAGTCTATAAAAGCCACATTTTGATCATGACCAGGTGCTAGCTCTTTTCCCTGTAGATGAGAGGAAGTCTGCCGTTGGACTCTGATCTTCACTTCCATTCATCTGCTTGGGTTCTGCTCTTCACTTGTGGTCCTGGCTCTCCAGCTGAGACAATCCTCAAGTCAGACGCCAAGCTCATCTTCTCAGATGTTTTCTGCTTGTGGCGACATCTTGAAACCTCTTCTGTGGTGTCTCTTCAAAGAATTTCCTTGCATCCTTAGAGCGCTTCAAAGAATTTCCTATTATCATGTAAACTGTTCGACCACTTGCCACAACCTTTTCAGAGGCCTCAGGTTAGTCATCAGCTAGAGGAAGTACGATTTATTTGTTTGCATTGTGTAACTACTGTTGGATTTATCAACGCCCTTTACGTCTATGTACTGGAACTCTGATTCAACTTCTAAGTTGTGCTGTAATGACTGGCTCTTGGGCCTTCACAAACTTATTTATAACTCCTGAGTAAACCTTTGTTTCTGTTTGCTGCCTCAAACTGTGGAACTTTAACAACTGTGTGTAGGACATTGGAGCAGGACAGGCCCAATGAAGATTCCCTTGACTGTAGGGAGATAAAAGTACTGAGGCATTGTTACATTGAGTGTCCATTCAATTGAAATTGAGGTAGGAGCAGAACTTAACAGTAGTCTTGAGTTCTGTTTACTATAAAAGAGCTGTTACTCGTGAGAACTCCAGAACACTTAAGAAAGTCTCCATTTCACGAGATGAGCTGAGTGACTATAACCCGACAAACCTCTCGTGTGCCTTCTTTCCTATTCCTATCCCACATTCCCTCCTCCACTTCAGAGTCAATGTCAATCACAGTCTTGGACGTGTTCCACACTGTTTATGGGAAATCAAGGCTGGTAGGTTTCATGTCCTTTCTGCAGCAACATTCAGACATTCAGATCAACAGGTTAGTGGTAACTTGAGCCTGACATGAAAGAGAAGAAAGCCATCAGTCAGTATGAAGATATCCAGTGGCTAAAGTGGGATGCCTCACTGCCCATTGCCGTATACTGTAGTGTGAGGAAGAAAAATGTGAATGACATAATAAAAGAAAAAATGGATGCATTTTTATTAAACTCAAAAGGTCTTGGCTAATGCCAGACCTGTAAATGACATGTAACGTGGGACCAAAGGAAGAACATTAAATGCTCTTGTGTTATGCACCATAATTTTGAAACTTCAATCATCCACCTACTGAGTGGAGGTCCCATATTGGAATATTGTTTTGGATTTCAACAGGTATCAACCTGGAATGTAGTACATCCCCAGGAATTAAACAATTATCTTGTCTGCTTCCAGTAGCTAGTGAAGAGTGATGCAGGCATTCACTATCCACAGCCAAACATACATCAACATTTCATACCCTTTAAAGTAATTGGTTTTCATTATTTAACTATGTTACACAAATTTGTCCAAAAACACCAATGTGAAATTTAAAAATCCATGTGAGGAGCATTCTTGTTGGTAGTGTATAACAAGACCAATTCCAGGATGTTATTCCCCATTTCTCAGGGGAAATTTTGCAATGGGCTGGTGTTTCTGGAGTCTGGAACCCCAGAAAATTGTTGGTCCTACTGGATGAGGGATCACCTATGCAGTTGTTCTTCATTCTCAGACAGAACTGTTCCCTACATGGTAAACCAGTAATTGAGCCTGCCCTGACTACACAACTGTAGGAAGCTGGCTCTTTATATAGTGGACCAACAAGAGGTACACTGTGTAAAGAGTCCAGGCAAACCCCAAGTTATTACAGAGGCACAAATTACACCCCGAATGCTTTCTTTTGTGGTAGTGTGGGTGAGCAGTTAGGCATATCAGTTGCTAGTGCTATGCATTTATTACGCACACAAAGGCAGTAAGTGAGACACACACTCAATAAAGAAACCTGACACCAATTTATGAAAATAATGCATACTTTTATATGAACTTAGATACCAAGATTATCGGAATCAGGTAAGTACCTTTCGAGTTTGGGATTTTTACAGTTTTTAAAAATGGACACAGTGCAATTTCTGAAGCGGTAATGTTATCCTATGGAGGAAAGACATACACTGCATACAGGTACTTCAGAGTGACTTACGAGACCAATCTTGTGGACTTAAGGTAAGTATGGGGCAAGGTCACCTCGGGCAGCACTGGGGCGGCCTGGTGCAGAGGTGCTTTTCAGAGTCGGGTGCCCAATGTTATCCTAGGGGGGAAAATTCTACTGAATCGTTTACTTTACGGCGATTCATGGGACCAATCTGCTGGACTTAAGGTGAGTATGGGGCAAGGTCCAAGACCTCACCAATAGGTCACTTCGGCAGGTTCTGGGGCATCCGGGTGCAGAGGTGTGTTACGGTGTCAGGTGTTCCATTCACTTTAATGGAGAAGGGTTCGGTTGCAAAGAGGCTGCAAGCTGGGACTAGAAGACCAGTTAGGCTGAACTAACAAGGGGGCTCAGGTCTCTTGATGCTCGGAGGCATGGGGACACTTTTGGTTCTCTTCTCCTCAGACCAGTGCAACCAGGTTCAAAGGTGTTCTGAGGCATTGGTTTTCCTCACCGGAGACATTTGCAGTAGAGGGGATCTGTACAAAGAGGCTGCAGGCGGCTTCAATGAGTCCACTGTGGGCAACCCCAAGGTGGACTTTGTCTCTGGAGGATCGGGGGACCACACTGGCCCACTTAAACTTGGGCTAGGGGGTATGGTGCAGTGGTGCTGTCCGGTGTCAGGTTTTGGAGTCTGAGGTCCTCACAGGACTTTTGGAGTGCCTGCAGGATGCAGGGAAGCTGCTCCGCTACTCCACGGGAGTTCCTTAGTCTTTGTTAAAGTCAGGCAGTCCTCCCAGGCTTTTGGAGGCACAGCAGCTGCATGATGAGACGACTTTGGTGCAAGTTTGTCAGAAACAGCAGACAGGCCGGCAGGGTTGGCACCAAGTCAGTTGCTTCTCCACAGTCCTTGTTTCTTGCGGCTCTCGGTATCCTTCTTCTTCTTAGGTCGGCAGAAATCTGATTTCCTGGTGCTAAGAGGGAGGACTCATCCGCAAAAAGCCATGTTTTAACTTGCTTACAGAACATCAGGTGCCATTTTAGGTTTCCTGATTTGTTCTGGAAGGGAGTTCCACAGCCTGGCAGCCGCCACTGTGAAAGCATGTTCCCCCCACCTGGCTTTCTTGCACAGAGGAACCACCATCTTATATCATCCAGCTGATCTCAGAGGCTTCCTTGGTGCATACCAATTCAGAGCCGTCCTGAGATAACTCTACCCCTGAGAATGGAGAGCTTTGTGCATCAAACTGGGAGCCAATAAAGGGATCTCAATCCTTCCCTAACAGAGGAGTGTTTAGGTACTTCCAGGACCAAGCCTGCAACTGCATTCTGAATGATTTGGAGCTTTTTCATGAGTATTGGTTGCCATTTAGATATAGAGAATTACAGAAGTCAAGGCGAGAGGTAATACGTGCAATGACCACTGACACCCTGAGCTCTTTCGGAAAAAAAGGCAGTATTTTCTTCAAGATCCCAATCATCCAGAAGCAGGAGCTCACTGTTCTATTAACCTGAGTTTCGAAAGAAGGTGTTATCAAAAAAATCACACCCAGGTTTTTGGCTGCTGAAGTGGGTAAAGTTCCACATGTTTCTGGCCTCCAATAGTTGGTCCAAATTAAGCTGTCTACTCCGAACGTCGCAATCTGTTTTCTCCCCATTCATTTCGGGGCAGTTCTCCCTCCTCTACCTGCTGATCTCCAATATACAAGCCCTAAATCTGTTTGACACATCTTCAAAGTCATCAGAGATGGAGACGATCTTAGTGTCGTCCGCATAGGACAATACCTGGAAACCGAAAGAGCGCACCAGTTTCGCCAGAAGGGCGACATACAAATAAAATAGGGATGGGCTTAGGGAAGACTCTTGGGGAACCCCACAGAGGAGCTGAAAGGGTGCTGCTCTGAAGTCTCTGCAGCTAACTGTGATCCTTATATCCCGGAGGAAGGAATCCAACAATTTAAGGGCCACATCCTTCAGCCCAGCCTGCTTCACCCTTTGCACCAACAACGATGGAGATATGGTGTCAAAGGCTGCTGAAAGGTCTAGCAAAACCAGGATAGCCATGCCTCCCATTCTGAGAAGGGTCCAGGAGTTCTTGGTCTAGGACATACTTGGCTAATGCCTGGTTTATATGCTTCTCCAAGACCTTGACAGGAGCAGGCAACAAAGAGATCATGTGTCAAAGTTAACAACGGCGGACTCTTAGCTCTGCACCTCACGCTAGTTCCAATAAGTCTTGATCCTGCGCAAACAACTCCCCAGCGCCGGCCATTGCGTGACGCCTCTGTGCTCCAGATCCAAAATCGATTTCTATGAGTGGGGGTGCGCCAGGTAATGAAGTCCAATAGGCTGTGAGTAGTGTCAAAAAAGTTCTTTATTTTAATTTCATAAGCAATTTCAGTAGTAAGCAAAGCTCAGCCAACGCGTTTCATTCCCTCAAGGGGAACTTCATCAGGTCTTAAAAGTTATTCAGTTAGTTTTCAATGACGGGCTTGTCATGCAGGAAATTCTCTCCAGTGTATTGCGCTGGAAGCCCTCTGAGTTTTTACAGGCATAATAAGGCCTGCATGTTGCGACCGTTAGAGTGCTCGTTGGAGTTTTGACCGGACGAGCACTCTAACGGTCGCAACATGCAGGCCTTATTATGCCTGTAAATACTCCGAGGGCTTCCAGCGCAATACACTGGAGAGAATTTCCTGCACAACAAACCAGTCATTGAAAACTAACTGAATAACTTTTAAGCCCTGATTAAGTTCCCCTTGAGGGAATGAAACGCGTTGGCTGAGCTTTGCTTACTACTGAAATTGCTTATGAAATTAAAATAAAGAACTTTTTTGACACTACTCACAGCCTATTGGACTTCATTACCTGGCGCACCCCCACTCATAAAAAACAAAGAGATCAAGCGCAAGTTTTTCAGCTCACTGGAGTCTGACAGGCTTCTTCTTCAGAGGGATGATACTGTCTCCTTCCAATCCTGTCGGTACACCCCAGACTCCAGGACCTCTGAGTAGATCTTCTCCATGGGCTTTGCCAAGGGGCATTTAACCGAGTTGCACTTTGATCTATGAGACTATTTAAGCCACTGCACAGTGAAACCTAGCGTGGACTGTAGATTCAGGATCTCAATCATAGTGGGAGGCAGGGGGGATACCGGAAAGAAAGTGGTATAGCATCTTACTGTTTAGCGCAACTTAGTTTAGAAAGATGTATGTTGTTTTCATTGAATTGTGTAGTATTTAGTTCTGCAGTGTGATTAAATTAATTTCTATTTACATGAAAGACAAGCACTGGGCTAGACAATATGTTTTTGTATCTGTTGGTGGACTTTTTGAGTTCTGAGCTCTAGCCCCTCCCCCTCCTTACTGACACCTTACTGACAACCCCCAAACGACCTCAAGCACCACATTTGGGGCCCAGTTGCCCCTGTATGCATTCTGTTCTGTCATCCAACTCCCCACCACCCCCTAAATTTAAAGATCCTGTGTGCTTTCCGCCTTTCAAATTGCTACTTCCCTGTGCTCCCAGGAATACCCATATTCTCATCCTACCCTTAAATATAGTACTGCAAATATCTGCTATACTGGCAGATTTTCTGTGGCAGCACATTCTGCCTTAGGGTGTACTTGACTACACACTGTGGCCCTGTGAATCAGGAACTGCCATTTGTGGCTGCAGGCAGCCATTCTCTGTGCAGCAAAGTTTATTGTATGAGGGCAAATAAAAGTTGTGAATCTGACATATATCCCAGAACTAAGTCCTAGCATATCTGGCACACAACCAAAAAAATAAGTTGGGCTTCTTATTATTGGTTGAGAGTGGTATTATAGAGGAAAGTCTTTGTTACATAAAAATGGCCTTTGAGAAACAGCCAAGCTTAATGGCGAACTATTTTGGAATAGCAAAACTGAAAATACAAAGCTTCCATTAGACTCTGAAGTATACTCCATATGAGGTCGAATGGCTAGTTTTCTTATATGCCTTCAAAGGGCAAGCACAGCCAGTTAAGATGACACAAAGAAATGTCAATTGTAACACACTAATACTCACGTCTGTGTTTAGTTTGTAGTTTCCTGATGCCTGGGAATATGCTACCGCAAATGCCACCTGCATTTGAAAAAAAAAAAATAAGTGCAAGGAGGGGCATGGGTTATTAAAAGCAAATTCTTTGTTATTTTAAAAACTTTTTGTCAGGGAAAAACAATACTCTATTTGTCATATACAGCTTATAATACTCAATAAGCTATGCAATGCATACATTCATCTACATTACAAATTAAGACAATTTCCCTCACCATACACTTCTGTAATGTGCACAATATGTACAAAACAGAAGTGTGGCATAACAAAAATGAAAGAATTTTCAAAATATTTGATTAAACCTTATTTTCCTAGGGTATGAATATTTATTCCACACACGCCTCCCATTCTCCACAACAAAGCCTGTATATATCATGATTAGATCATTGCTACAACTTTTACACAACTTAAATCCTGATTCAATTGGGTCTAAGTTAGGAGTTCAAAGATGTACAAAAGCAATTGCCCAGCTTAACTGGGTCATCAGTAGCATCTTCTATCATCTCCCTATACTATTCCCTCCCCACTTGATCACATTGGTATTTGTAGTACCTGCATTCAAATTATTGTAATGCCATCAACACCGGTACGTCCAGCAAAAACCTACAGCAAACTCCAAAAAGCCCAGAATCCTGGGGGTGCAACGTCAAATGTTTTGCAGATTTATATCAGCTTTGCAATGTTCAAAGGCTTTTTTTTAAGCAGGTAAATTGGTGCCTGCTTGAAGTCCCAGCCTAAGAGATGAGACTTCTCTCAGGTGAGTGGCAGCTTTCCCAGTCTTTCCCTGATTCTGCTCATGACTAAGAACAGCCCTGAAGTGAGGCAGCGGCTCTAACAGGCAACCAAATCTCTACTTCCTGAAGACTCTACGTTCATCCTCGAGTTTGCAATCCAAACTACCAAATGCAAGGAGGGATGAGGAACATGCTTTATACTCCTGGATACCATCTAGCATACGCTTCCTCCCTCTCTCAAACTATAAGAAAGCTTCGTGAAATCCCCCTTCTTCCTAAATGCCTTCGGCAAAAGCACCTTACAAAACCAGGAGCCTTGGCACCGGAACTATGAACTTTATCAATCATGCTCACGCTCCCCTACCACTTACATGCTGGTGGTAGGAATGTCAATGGCATCCCTGCCATTATACCACTGGGTATCTGGCATGTATACTTTCCCACAAATGCTAGCACACATACGTTTTACCTAAGGTCACATTAGAGTTATCTGTCCAGGATTCTAAAAGCCACTGTCTCCTTTTGGCTGTCAAAAGGATTACATCTTCTTTCTGAGGACATCACCTTACTTGAAATTGGAAGAATAAGTCTTATAAAGCGGGATAGCTCTTTTTGGTAGTCGCAAAGAAAACAATTTAAGAAATTATGCCTCACAAACAGGGCACTTCCTGACAGTGCCAAAGAATTCTTTACTAATTTCACCATTTTTATGACAGATCTAGACATCTAAGAGTGAAGGCTCCAATAGACTCACCATTGTTTCAACAAACTTCAAAGGAATCAGAGACATATCCCTTCATCTACAAGGCTCCTTACTCTGGAACACTCTCCCTGATGATTTGAGACTAGGAGGAGAGTTTCCATAAAAAACGAAAAACCTACCTCTTGAGACTGAGGTATGACGGGTGGCACATCAACTTTGTAAGTGACCGCTTTTCCTGGCACAGAAGCACATTCGGACACTGGAGCAGCATAATTTTGGCTCCCACCCTCGTTATTATTGATTAGGTCATATATACATGTATGAAGGGACTTTTGAATTTATGTGGTATAATGTGACTAATGAAGTGAAGTGCACTTAAACCCATATAGAAAGTGTATTTGACGTAATCTCGACATTTAAAAACGTTGGTACACTAATGTTTTTCGTTCATTGATGTGTTGCAGTTTTCATGTATATTTATACGTGTGCGTTTTAATAACTGGTTAATCGTCATGTATTCATATATGTACTTAAGGGTATCCTGTTTTCACTGTATAATGGAACATGTATCCATCAGAATTGCAGTTTACACTTATAATGTGACTATCTAATGTATCTATATTTATGCAGTTACAACGTGTATCGAAGTCTTAGCTTTGCTAACCTGACTAGAGGCCTTAAGCATCTGGGTTTTGCAATGTTTAGCCTTCAATGTGAATGTTTCTTCGGTGCAGTGTTTTTCTTCCCTCTGCAGTTGCCTGGTAAAATGATCTAATGAATGGATAAAGGCTCATTGTGTGAAAAAGATAGGAAAGCCTGAAGGGAGTCAAGGGTGATAAAAATTAACGAGCAGAAGGGAGGACTACTGTCTGTGCAGAATGAGGAGATAGAACCCAAGGTCGCTTCAAATATGTGGATCAAAGAAGAGTTAGGAGTGTGTCTGCCAAGAGCACTGTTTGAAGGTGGTCGCTAATTGGACCTTTGACATTGATTTAGAAGGGTCTCTTATGGGTATAGCTAGGCAATGTTCTTTGGCTTTGTTCAGAAGTTCCTTTCAGCATAAGAGGGGTACAGACCTCTATGAGCTACTCTCATTGTGTGGTTTTATGCTATGCAATACATTTTTGCTTTACATCGTTATATTTTTATGGATCTTATTGAGATTTCATTTAGCATTCTTTAGTTTAGGTTAGCTGGAGGAATTTGACTTTTTCATGCATTCTAGGCAGGAGGATTGAAACATTCAATCTCACCACCATATTGTCTTTCTTATACTTTGCACTATCGCAACTGAAATCCTCATTTGTTACTTGTTATTGAGGATATATTTTGTGTGCCGCTTCGGTTTCCCTTTGATAATTTTGTATTGCTATGCAAGGTTTTTGAGACTGATTTGGATTACTTTGGCTTTAAATTTGTAATAAATCCATACTTAATCCTACTTCTCGACTCTCAGCTTCACTGTGTGACCAAATGGATTGCACTGTAATTGTGAATTTGAACAGAACCAAACTCTTTTATTTATTAATATAAAAGAGGTCAGTTGCAAGGGGGTAAGAAATGGGCCCATCCTCTCTGCGTCAGCAATATCTCTCACCATGATACTCTGCTGCCCAGTCAGATGCTTAAGATCAGCTACATCAGCCACTAACCAACTGGCTTTTCTACTGAAAATTACGGTTTCTCAATCGGGGCTTTAATGAGTTGCAACCTTTGACAAGGATATAAGAAAGGCACACTCGAGGTACCATGTAATTGTACCTGGATTAATTTCAAGCATCTTGTTTATTGTTACACCTGCCACATTCCCAGCCTGATGAAGCATACAACACCTGCCTTCCACTCCTGGAATCACAGTAAATTTAGACCTCACTGTTATCACAGCTGCACCCCAATGTATCTATGACCCCTCTTGCAGAGCACTGTGGGATAAGTGCCAACTGTACACAGGTGTTTACAAAAAACATGAATAAAATAAATCAATAGGGCTACACAGTGAGCTGATCTAAGGATCAATAGGTGTAACAAGGTGCATTGGAAGAAGAAAGTTTATCTTGCTCCAAGAACAGGGTATTTCGAGGTTCTCTAGCAGTCAATCAATACCTTCTTAAAGTAAATGGGTGCATAAAATATTGGACACCACTGTAGGCAATTCAGTCATTTGTCTATCTTTGAGTCAGTAAACAGCTACAACGGAAAGACCACTGTGCCATCCTGAACGTACCTGAGCCGAGGTGTTGTTATTAACTTTTTCATAGTTCACAATCAGCATGAAAGGAGGATCAGTTCTGGTAGTGGTTGGCATGGGCAAGTAGATGCTGTATAAATGAAGAGCAGTTAGAAAAACTGTAGTAGACAGGATTACAATGGCACGTCTGCTGCAGACCAATAGGGTTCAGCATTGGTGGAACAAGTCTCAAAAACATAGATCTGAAGTTTAGGATTACATGCATTTTAGAAAAATATCACTCTTGTCTTAGAATACAGAGCATGTGGAGAGTATCTCATGTCTCTAAATCAAAAGATGGAAGGAAGAGCGAGATATTTAAACGAGGTCCTACACCCTAGATTCTCCCAGGAAATGGCTCACTATTTATCAAGGTCGGGGTAGTTCCTCCTATGCCAAGTGGTCAAGAATCTCCGATAAAGAAGCCCCCAGGCCCGTCAGGCATTGCAGCACCGGCCTGACGAGGAGCACCCAATGATGAACACCCTAATAGGTGTGTGAGGGCACCAAGATCTGATTTTCAGATCTTTCTGCGACATGAATATTAGCCACCTGGTTCAACTCTTCGTGACCACTTGGCATAGGAGGAACTAGCCTGACCTTGATAAATAGAGAGTATCTCATGGGCATGGTCTGCTGACGGTAATGCTCTATAAACTCCCATTCATCATATGGGCACATTTGTGTAAAAGGGTGGTAGTATCAGTGTAGGCAGATAGGAAGTGTCCTTAAGCCACAGTTCTTCACTGAAACATTGCGAGTGGTGTACCTCCCACCCTTTTCATATCAACTCACATGCTCAAGAGAAATGTAGACAATTCCTTCACAATTTCACCTAAACATGGAACACAGTACCAACAGAGGTTTGGCTAGTGGCCGCAGAATGAGTGGAATGAACATGCGCAATGAGGAGACAGAAGCCTTCTTACTTTAGGTGTGTGCACAGACACAGAGCAGAGGGTTTTCTGATCACTGTAGCGAATCAGGTGCAAGGGAGCATGGACATTTATTTAGTGACCGCATAGTAAGAACAGTGCGCACAAAGAGAGCAAAGGGTCCACTATTCCGGACAAGCAAGCACAGTGCCACAGAGAAAAAGAACTTTGGAAGTGCAGGGCACATTGGGAGAGCAGAGACACAGCTACAGAATTAAGCACGTGACAAAACAGGAAGTGTAGATGTGGCTGCTATTTAGCTTACAATTATCAGGCAGTGAACCATATAAATCCTCGGAGTGAGTGAGATAAACATCAGTGCAATCACCACTCTTATTGCAAAAGGTTTGTGGTCCTATTTCTTTCTGGACCTCTTACCTTAAGACTAGGTTTGTTGCGATGGTAACTGTTGTTGGCGGGTTCTTCAAATCTCCTGTCCTTCCTGAAATCCCATCAACTAAAAAGAACCTTGTCAAAGCTTGCCTTCCAGCTGAAAGTACATGTATGTATTTATTTAGATAATTGTTTGTTTATTGGCAGCTTGAGCATTTGGTAAATGCCTAATAAAAGAACATTGGTGGTATGAAGGACAAAAGCGGATGGAAGATATTAATCAACAGAAAATATAAGTAGTTGTTGTGACCAAGAGAGGCACTTCTATTTATAAGTCAACAGTGAAGAGGGACAATGGGCAGGTGAGCCTAAATCAAACCTACATTATACTCAACGGGAAGGAGAGGTCAGGACAAACTAGGGTAGAGTCCTCCCCAGTCGAAAAGACAAACTCTTAACAAGGCTACCACGTTGGGGTATCAACTAGGTCACACTGAAGGATATTTTCTTCAATAACTAGGTGTCAGTGATAAATTGTAATGTTTCAATCTTAAAAACAAATTTGACAAACCTTCACCTACCAATCAAGGTGGCATGCTTCATCATCGGGGTTGTCACGTTCACCTGACAGTTTTGTAGGGGAGCGAAGTCTTCCTGTCTGAATAACAGCGAGCTCTTAGATTTAGGTGGCATAAGAGCTCACTACCATTCAGACTTGATGGCTGTTCGTCCCCCCTCAAAACTGTGAGGCAAACGTGACAACCCCAATGATGAAACATTAGGTTAGTGGGTGAGGGTTTAACACTTTTTTAAGAATCCCAACATTCCGATTTATCACTGGTACTTAGTTATGAAGGAAAATATCCTTGGGTCTGAACCAGTTGATATCTCACCGTGGTAGCCTTGCTATGAGTGAGCCTAAATGTAAGCAATGTACATTTTTGCAGTATCAATGGCAAGTTTTGAGCATTCATTTTCTTCAGATTTCTGGTGAATATAATTTCCAGTGGATTATGTTTGTTGGATGCTACAATGCAACTGTGATTCGCAATCAAATTTCAAAGATCTACCCATACAAAAGCCAATGCTAGCACACATGATAAATTTTGTTATTATGATGAAAGCCATAGAGCATGAGATTAAACTGGTGATATAAATTGTTATGGAATGGATAGCCTCTAACACAGTTTAACGTCCCTGTAGGAAGCTGGCTCTTTATATAGTGGACTAAAAAGAAGTGCACTGTGTAAAGAGTCCAGGCAAACCCTAATTGGTTTACAGAGGCACAAATGATCTCCCAGATGTTCTCTTTTGTCGTAGTGTGGGCGAGCAGTGAGGCGTGTATTAGAGGGTAGTTCTAAGCATTTGCTGACACACGCACAAGCAATAAATAAGACCCACACTAAAGAATAAACCCAAGACCAATTTAGAAAAATAATTTGTATTTTTATATAAATTTTGATACCAAGAACTTTGTTATCAAGTAGGTACTTTTTAAAATATTGATTTTAGCAGGTAAGGACAATGTTCACTAAATACGCTTTTATGCACAGTGCTTTCCTATGGGGGAAAATGCATGTATAGCATACAGTTATTTGCGTTCTGTTTCTGGGGGGCCTCCTTCGGGATTTAGGGTTGTAGGGGTCCAAAGTGCCACCAGCAGTTACTCATTACCTTCCCTGGGGCATCCGGTTGCAGATGAGCTGGTCGGGTTGGTAGATGTGCGCGCTACGCCGGTTGAAAGAAGGGGGGCTCTTAGAAACAGGCTGCAGAGGGGGACTTCGGGACAAATCTGGGAGCTCCCAATGGGGGGCTCGGGTCACAAGGGTCCTGGAGACAAGGGAGCACAGCCGGTTTGTCAGTACCCAGGCTGGGGCGCTCGGGTGCAGAGTGAAAATGTTGGTTGGGCTCTTTGCGCCTTGACACCTTGGGTACACATGTCTCGCAGGTTGAGGGTATAAAATCAGGACAGCTGGGCCACTCTGGAAGTAGATCTCTGCAGTGCTCACCTCCCTAAATGGCTGCTTTGTCTTGGAGTCATTGGAGTCCCGACTGAACTCTCACGGTCTCTGCTTGCTGCAAGGGGTCCAGTCGATCCTGGTGTCCTCTCACTTGGGCGCAGATCTGACCTTCAGGAGCACATGGTCCTCCTCCTGGGAAGCTGTTGTGTTGGGCTGGCCGAGGAGGGGCAACTCGGTAGACCGGTTTTTGTGTTTCGGTGCCTGTGGACTGCAGGGGATTAGCTCCTCTACTCCAAGGGAGATTCCTTGACTATTTGCGAAGGCTGGCAGTCTCCCGGGGTTCTTGGAAGCTGATCAGCTGTAGGACGAGTCACTGGGTCGCGATTGCCAAGACTAAGTGCGGCAGGTGGGTTTGGTGCCAAATGTCCACAGCAGTCTTCTGTTCTTGCTTTTTCTTGCAGTTCTATGTGTCCTTCTCTTCTTGATCCGTCGAATATAAGTTCCTGGCGTCAGGGGGGCCATCTAAATACTCAATATCGGGGTGTTACGGCGAATGACAGGTAGTAGCCAATGAGCTACTTACCTTTAGGGTGTCTACAGCGTCTATATGACCACTTCCTGTGGGAAGTGGGCATAACCCTGACCCAGAGAGCCAAATTCTGCCAAAACTAAGATTGTGGAATTTCTAAAGTCGTATCCACATCAGGTAGCCTACCTCAGAGAAGGTACTAGCCTGAGAGGGGGCACACCTCCTGACTGTCTAATTTTCCCACCTGTCCCAGTGCCAAATGGGCCCAGGGCAGGGGGTGGGATTTTTCCTGTCTGAAGATGCCTTGGGTCACATATCAAATTGTGCAGAGGCCTTTGAAGCCTCCTGCCTTAATATGCCTCTGGTACCTCTAAGGTGCCCTCTGGGTGCATGTATTAACAAATCCATCACTGGAATCTGTGTGGGTTTATTAATATGAGATGTTTGATACCAAACATCTCTAATTTCAGTTAAGCCATCATGTAGCTGGGGAACCGTTAAATACCAGTGTCCACCACACGTACTCAAAATGCCTTCCCTGTCCACTTGTAATATCTAAGAATCGACTTAGACATCACAGGGGCATATCTGCTCATGCAGATATGTCCACACATGTAGTATAGTGCACCCTGCCTTAGAGCTGTAAGGCCTGCTGTATGGGTGACTTACCTATACTGCATCCTGTGTCTTCAGGCATGGCACACAGGAGATGCGCCATGTTGTGTCTTCACTTTTCCCTGCACCATAGCAGGCAGCCTGCAATGACAGTTTGCATGTTGGTGCTGAGTGGTCCCTTATGGTGTCACAATTCATGCTGCAGCCCTTGGAGACCCTCTTTAGCCTCCTTGCACTAAGTACCAGGGGTACCATTTACTAGGGACTTACAGGGGGTGCTAATGGTATTGCCAATTGGGGGACCAATTTTTTTGTACGGAAAGGGTTCTGGCACTGGGCACCAGGATAGCAGGAAGCATGTGCACTTTTATCAAAACTTTATCAGATACGAGGCAAAAGTGGGGGTGACAATGTCAAAGAGGTGCATTTTCCTATATTCACTTTAGCTGTATAAACATAAATCCAAGTTGGGCTTCATTATAGGTGTGGCAGATTTGAGACCAGAAGATAACAGAGCTGAAATTACCAATTTCAGCCAGTGCCTCGCCATCAAAGTCTGGCCACTGTGTGATTATGTCCCCAAAACATCAGGAATATCCGTGTTGTTCCAAAAATGTTGGGTCTTTTTGCTCTGGTTATCCCTGATTCTTGAGATAATTCTACTGAGATTTACCACCTCCTCTGAGCAGGTGGTAAGTCTGAGTAGGTGAACAGAGCAGGGAGGAGGTGCAGTCAAGGGGGTGTGGGCAGTCAGGGCAGGGTTTGATGTGGCTGGAGGAGTATTGCATGCACCCCCATGCTACTGCAGTGTGTCAGGTATTGCCGGACTGAGGCTTCGCTCCCTGCCTCAGAACTCTGGTCTCAATTGTTTTACCGGTTATGCTTTGTCTAAATATTTTAATATTTCTGAAAGGAGACACGTCTTAAGCATAATTTAGGTTTGAAATGATAGTTGCCATCACCCAGATTAAGGTCAAACAAAACATACAAAGTACATTATAATGCAATACCGCTGGCCTTATGGTTCTTTTCAAAATGATAACTGGGCAGGTAATTTACCCTTAACTTAATTTTCTAGTAATAATGCCTAGTATTCAGGCATATGTTTAGGGACCCAAAGCGTTTTCTTAGGGACAAAAGTTAGTTCTGCCAAATGTCGGGTTTGCCAAGTACTAAGGCTGCCTAGTTTTGATTCCACCTCATGCCTCTTTCTTCCACCATCCTACACTCCCTGTCTCTTTGTTGCAGTCTTGCAGGTTCTTTTTCATCGCTGCTTTCTCCCTTTGTCACATTTTTCCTAATTTTCTCTTTTTTTCTCCCCTATTCTCACTTACTCTAGGTGAAAGACTGCTAATGAAAAATAAGCA
Organism: Calotriton arnoldi; assembly: GCA_963921515.1. Taxonomy (NCBI): domain Eukaryota; kingdom Metazoa; phylum Chordata; class Amphibia; order Caudata; family Salamandridae; genus Calotriton; species Calotriton arnoldi. The sequence continues at coordinate 1,097,781 of CAWUFW010004108.1, forward strand.
CTGGTGCACACCACCTGCAACCACCATGACAATTAAGCAATGCACTTTGGCAGAAAGATGTGCATGTGTTTGGCCACACAACGTACTGTCAGGCATTTAACTGACCACAATGCCACCACAGCCTACATTCCAAATTTTTTGGACAGTTCAGTTTCTACGCAAATCATAATGCCTATCTATATCATACCTTCTCAAAACCAAGGTATGAATGCATTTGTTGATAAACGTAGACTACCAACACATTTGTACCTGCCTGTCAATTTCTTCAGATTTTTCAGAACATGTATTATCTATTTAAACAACCTTTAAAATGTAAACCTCCATAATTAATCCATATCCAGCAAAGAATGTGCTTAATCTAGTTACAAGCAAGTATATTTTACTAGAATGTTTGATGATCCATAAGGGTTTTCATTATTTGTGTTTGAAAAATGCTTAGCCAGATTCTTGAAATAATAAAGACACTGTTGTGAAGTTCACATGTGAAGTGGAAGAGAATTTCAGGCACAAGTATTCTGCTTGGAGTGGCCATCTGCTGTTCTGCCTACCAGGCCAGTCAAACGTTTTTGAGGTGCGTGGGTGAAAATATTTGAAGCAGGGCTCCACTGGTGGCTGCTTCTGTTTTTGCCAGGCACAATGAGCTTCAGACTAAGTATAGCAAGTAATGGCAAAGCCAATAGATCTCAGCAATCTGAGAGCTATTGGATTGGTCAATGTTAATGTCTTTTAGCCATGTTGAATTGCAGCACATCTGCTTTTCAGCATGGCTGAAAGAAGTAAAAAAAGCAAGAAGCCTGAGTGTGTAGAAGTACAGAATGGCTGTAGGTATGAATGCGTGAATTAACTGGGTGCGTAAAATTGTTTTTATTGCAAAATCATTACAGCAAATAAAAAGATCATGTCTATTTTAAAAGCATTCCAGAGTATTCAGCAAGAAACCACCTTTTTTGTTTTTTGCAGTTTTATCTTGCGCAAACTCAACCCGAAGGTATCGGAGCGCTGTACATGAGCACCAGTTGCATTCATTCATTTTTAGGAACAGAGAAAGTGATTAGCCCAGAATCACAGAATGTTGAGCTAACGCTGAGACTCGAACCCGGTCTCCCAGGCTCAAAGGTGGCCTCTCAAGTAGATACTCCATATCCTCTCCCTGTGTTTATGAAAGGAAGCACAGGGGAATAGTAATATCCTCTCCCTGTGTTTATGAAAGGAAGCACAGGGGAATAGTAATATCTAAGAGGAAAGCTTTTAACAAAGTAGGAGGCAAGCTTTTCCACTGCACACGTCGGGTGAAAATAAATACGGGTGGTGGCAAGCAGCAAACATTGCAAGTATAAAACGAGCCAGGATTTGCCCAATGTCACAGGATGTTGAGCCTGCCGTCAAGACTTGAACCCAGTTCCCCAGCTCCAAAGAAGGCAAAGCAAGCAGTTACGGCACATCCTCCACCAGTACTAATAAAAGGAAGAATACGTGAACAGTAAAGAGGAAAGCTTTTAAAAACTAGGAGCCAAGCTAATCCACTGCACACACTTATAAAAAAGATTTACCGGCCCTGTTACAGAAACGGAGCTTTCAGAAAAATACTGAAAGAGGCAACAGCAAATGGAGAATGGAGCGAGTGAAAACACGAGCGCTCCTGTGAAATGCTCAAAAACAAAGAACAAAGTGGGCCCTAAAATGGTCATAAATGGGGGCAGTGGATGGATACTAACACTTGGTCCATGCTCTCAGGGAGGGCTAAAAACAAGAAGAGGCATGATGCATTCATGCAATGGACAAATGGGGAGAAGGAATATGAGAGCAATGATGAAGCCAGCAAATGGGAAGACTATGGGCGGGCTGAAGCCCACATATTGAATACAACAGGTCCTCCAAGGAAAAACAAATATGATAGCTCTGTCATTTGGCACAGCCTATGGGTATGGCCATTTATAAAACAAAATATGTTGTAGGAGCACAGGGCCCTGAAAAGCATGAGGCTGCAGAGACAAACCCCCAGTCCTCATTGTTAAGACAGCCCTGTTGTCTGCTACAGTGAAAAAGATGTATTTTGGGTATGCTCCACAGTTCATAAGCGCCTTTTCTACTAGACACCCAGAGATACCAATTTGTTGGCAGGAGCTTAATGTTGCGACCATTAAGATATTTCCCTTATGATCCACTCCTTGAATGAATGAATGATTTATAAAGCGCACAGCTACTCAATGAGTGTCCCGGCGCTACGGCAGAAACCAGACTGTGAGCAGACCTATAGTCTAAACAGATGGGTCTTCAAGTCTTTTTGGAAGTTCGCTTCATCTGTAAGGGTTCTCAGATGCAGTGGAACTTGGTTCCACAGCTTCGCCACCAGTACCACGAAGGAGGCATCCTCCCTCCGCCGCTTACATCTAAAACATGGGACATCTATCAGTTGTGCATTCCTGGAGCGCAGGCCCCTATCCGGGCAATACTTAGTGATCCTCTCATTCAGATATTTGGGTCCAGTATTGTAAAAGGTGAGATATGTCATTTTTAAGGCTTTATATGCCACTCTTTTGGACTGGCAGCCACTGCTGTTGTTCCCTAAAGTGGGTCACTGAAGAACATTTAGGCAATTTGAACAGCAGTCAGATTGCCGTGTTCTGCACCATCTGCAAGTGGTCCAAGAGATAATCTGGAACCCCAGGTAAAGCACATTGATGTAGTCCAATCTGGACAAAATCAATGCTCTAACCACTGTTATCCGTGGCTACCATGGCAGGAGGTCCAGGAATTTCTTCAGCATTCGTTGGATCCAGAGACACAATTTCACCACTGTTGCTATCAGGGCTTTAAAAGAGAGCTCATTATCAAACATAACACCAAGGTTCTTAACACCCTGGGGGTGTGGGGGGGGGGGGGGTGGAACGCCACTGCTTGGCCAGGCACTTGTCAGGGCCAAACAGCAGTATTTCTGTTTTGTTTGGGTTGCATTGAAGAAGATTGGATCTAAGCCAGTACTGCTACCAGACACAGTGCAAATGTTTGTTTAGCAGAGGCCGAGTCGCCTTCATAAGACAACAACAGTTGTGTATCGTCCGCATACGAGACAATTTTGATGCCAAACAACGTTACTAGAAATGCCAGTGGTGCCATATAGATATTAAAAAGGGTAGGGCTCAATGAAGAGCCCTGTGGTACCCCGCATTTCAGTGCTTTATCATCTGAATGGAAGGGCCTCATTCACACCGCTTGTCCTCACTGCTGCAGAAAGGAGCCCAGCCATTTCAACGCCATTACCCCCACACCAACTGTCTTTAGCCTGAGCAGCAAGATCTCATGTGAAACAGTATCAAACACTGATGATAAATCCAGGATAATTAAGGCAACATTCAGTCCCAAATCTAAACTTGACTTGACGGATTCTGTTATTTCCAATAATACTGTTTCGGTGCTATGTTGAGCTGGGAAGTGGATTGGCATGGATGCAGAATATTATTGGCTGTTAGAAACTCTGGAAGCTGAGAATTCACAATTTTTTCGAGAATCTTTGCAATGGCTGGCAGCAGAGACACAGGTCTAAAGTTTGACAAGAGTTCAGGGTCCACATTTGGTTTCTTTAGGAGGGGGATCACCTTTGCTTTTTTTCAGGATTCAGGCACTATCCTTGCCTGCAAAGAGGCTGTAACATGCTCTAAAAACACAGGACCGACTGTATCAGCCACAATATTCAGAATATGAGGGGGAAACGGATGTGACAGGGAGCCCGACCTACACATCCTTATCACAGTCATCAGTTCGTCCTCCTTAGGAGGTAAAAATTGTAACAGCTGCTGATTAACTGTGGGTAACGCAGGGTCCTTGGGAAGTTTTATAGGTTTTCTGGTATTAGAGATTAATTGATTTGTTTGAATCCTTCTAATTTTATCAAAGAAATTGCTTAGGTTCATTCATAGCTGCAGATTTACCTCACATCGTGGCTCCTTTCTGACAGAGGAACTAATATATACCTCCCCTATCAGTATAAGCAGGTCTAAGTGGGTTCCACAGAGTTAGCTCAAGACACATCTGTATGAGCACACTGAGCAGAAGACCTCATTGCCCCTGAAATAGGCTGGAAAACAAGCTCTTGGAATGCATTGTAACATCTTGTCACCGCCATGGTCTCTACTCAGCTGCTGCCAAGCAGTCTTGATCAGCGGCGGCTCCTCCGCAATGGCGGAGGAGTGTCGCCCCACTGGCTTAGAGCCAGCAGCTGAAAAATAAAACAATATTTTATTATTGTTTTATTTTTCAGCAGCAGGATCAGCCAGCGTTTGTAGGGAGGGATGGGGCCGGGCCATGGAAGGGAGGAGGAATGGTGTACATGTGCACTTCTAAGTGTGCATGTCTGTTTGGTCATCTTAGGCTGGCCAAACAGACATGCGCATTCAGGTTTCTCCAACCTGGTTGTATTGCACAGCCGGGTTAGAGAAACAGCACAGACTCCATAGCATGAGAGCAGTGTGAGGATTGCACAGGGAGTCTCTGATGTGTCCCAGTGTCTGCTGGGACCAGGAAGAAAAGGAACTCCGAGGTGCGAGGCAGCCGGCAGCTTCTGGTACGTTTTTTTATTTGTATTATTAACTCCTCGCTCCACCCTGCGCTCCCCAACCCGCGCTCCCACCGCACCGCCTCCACCTGCCCCACCACTTTTCATGTGTGTCGGCCGCTCCTGGTCTTGATCCTTTTTTTTATAGTGCAGACTTTCAAACAGAAGATTATCACACACAATTCAAGAGTGAGTCGCCAATCCAAAATGCTGGCACTAACCAAAACCCGAACTGAAAGTTAACCAGATGAGAAGTTTAACCGGGCAACCAAGAAATGACTTGATTATTTATTCCTTGTTCCAGTGGTGATTTGTTCCAGGTTCCAATAAGGAAGCAAGATTCAAGTGATTAATGGTTAACCTCATGGTAACCTTTTGTGTTACATCGGATGTCCGTTGAAGGAAGGGGGATGTTAGTTACAAATAATAGTTTATTTGCACTTTCTTTCTTAAAGTCATTGTGGCATGCCCTGGTGTTTACTACACTCAGTTGTCAAGGGCATGTGAGTGTTCATTCCATCAGTTAGAACCTTAAGTGATCAAAGTACAAACACCCTGCTGCTTTTATCAAAGCCTCCTTTTAGCACACAATGACCCGAATCTCAAAACCCCTTTACACAGTAATTGATATTTATTATTTTGAAACATTTCCTCTACATTTTACATGACTTTTTACAAATGTTTTCCTCTAATAGTACTTCTGTATGTAAGGTGCCTCCCCTGTTGTGTTGAAACACATGAATCTGCTTTGATTTGTGAAGTTTCCTGTGATGTTGTAATCACAGAACATGCATGCAAAGAATGACAATCTAAAGCCCTGAAACTTTGAATTTCACAGCACGTATTGTCATATGGCAGAGGGCTACTTAAGTTATGATTTAAAGGGCTTCCCCGTTGTGTCCAAACACTTGCTGCTGCTTTGAACTGGGCATTTGCCATTGTCACCCTGTCACAAAGAAGCGAACGGCGGAGACTTTCAATGATGTAATAACTGAAGATGCATGCCACCACACTTTTGAACTGTGACACTTTAGATTACACCACTTCCAAGAGTGTGGTTGCTTCCTTGGCAACATAGACATACACAAGACAATGAGACATAGCTTGATAGGTCAGAATAATCTTACATTGTGTGTTCGTGTTCTGTACCGGAATGGGCCACAACATAGTCGTCGCACCGCTGCCTGCATACTGTAGGTATGGTTGATAAAACACAGGCTCTGGGAATCGCTGCAGCAAGCTGGACACCGTTATTGAGCACTGTGGGAAAAGGCAGACAACTGTGAGCACTATTTAAAGCACCTCTAAACCTTCCAAAACACAATCACAAAATTATGCTTACCATACACAGTTTCAGGCCACTAAAACATAAGTAATATAGTGTGCATTTTACACATGTTCCCAAAGCATTGTGTATAGGTATTATGTATTGAGACCAGAATGGAATTGTAACCAGTGTAGTTTAAACAGTGCTTAATTTGTCAAACAATAAGTGCCAGGGCCCAAAGTTTTTCTCTGAAGCATGCCACTGGCACTGCCAAATGAAGCACACTATTGACGCTGCCGAATGGAGCACACCATTGGCTCTACCTAATGAAGCACGTCGCCGGCGCTGCTGAAAAAAGCATGCCGCTGGCGCTGCAGAATGAAGCACACCAGTGTCGCTGTCGAATGTAGCACACCAGTGGCACTGCCGAATGAAGCACACCAGTGGCGCTGCCGAATAAAGCACACCAGTGGTGCTGCCGAATGAAGCACACCAGTGGTGCTGCCGAATAAAGCACACCAGTGGTGCTGCCGAATGAAGCACACCAGTGGTGCTGCCGAATGAAGCACACCAGTGGTGCTGCCGAATGAAGCACACCAGTGGTGCTGCCGAATGAAGCACACCAGTGGTGCTGCCGAATGAAACACACCAGTGGTGCGGCCGAATGAAGCACACCACTGGCACTGCCGAATGAAGCACGTCACTGGGGCTGCCGAATGAAACACTGGCACTGCCAAATGAAGTACACCTGTGGCGCTGCCGAATGAAGCAAGTCACTGGCACTTCCGAATGAAGCAAGTCACTGGCGCTGCAGAATAAAGCACGTCACTGGCGCTGCAGAATGAAGCACAGCAGTGGCACTGCCGAATGAAAGACGCCACTGATGCTGCCGAATGTAGCACACCACTGGTGCTGCCAAATGGAGCACACCATTGGCCATGCCCAATGAAGTACGTCGCCGGCGCTGCCGAATGAAGCACACCAGTGGGGCTGCCGAATGAAGCACACCAGTGGGTCTGCTGAATGAAGCACATCAGTGGCGCTGCCAAATGAAGCACACCGCTGGTGCTGCCGAATGAAGCATGTCACTGGCGTGCTGAATGAAGCACACCATTGGCGCTGCTGAATGAAGCACACCATTGGCGCTGCTGAATGAAGCACACCATTGGTGCTGCTGAATGAAGCACACCACTGGCACTGCCAAATGAAGCACGTCGCCGGCGCTGCTGAAAAAAGCATGAATTCGGCACTGCCAAATGAAGCACAACAGTGGCGCTGCCGAATGAAGCACACGAGTGGTGCTGCCAAGTGAAGCACAACAGTGGTGCTGCCGAATTAGGCACACCGCTGGTGCTGCCGAATGAAGCACGTCACTGGTGGTGGCGAATGAAGCACGTCACTGGTGCTGCCGAATGAAGCACGTCACTGGTGCTGCCGAATGAAGCACGTCACTGGCGCTGCCGAATGAAGCACACCATTGGCACTGCCAAATGAAGCACACCGCTGGCATTGCCAAATGAAGCACACAGCTGGCATTGCCAAATGAAGCATGTCACCGGCACTGCTGAAAAAAGCATGAATCCGGCACTGCCAAATGAAGCACAACAGTGGCGCTGCCGAATGAAGCACACGAGTGGTGCTGCCATGTGAAGCACACCAGTGGTGCTGCCAAATTAGGCACACCGCTGGTGCTGCCGAATGAAGCATGTCACTGGCGCTGCTGAATGAAGCACACCATTGGCGCTGCTGAATGAAGCACACCATTGGCGCTGCTGAATGAAGCACACCATTGGTGCTGCTGAATGAAGCACACCGCTGGCACTGCCAAATGAAGCACGTCGCCGGCGCTGCTGAAAAAGCATGAATTCGGCACTGCCAAATGAAGCACAACAGTGGCGCTGCCGAATGAAGCACACGAGTGGTGCTGCCAAGTGAAGCACAACAGTGGTGCTGCCGAATTAGGCACACCGCTGGTGCTGCCGAATGAAGCACGTCACTGGTGGTGGCGAATGAAGCACGTCACTGGTGCTGCCGAATGAAGCATGTCACTGGTGCTGCCGAATGAAGCACGTCACTGGCGCTGCCGAATGAAGCACACCATTGGCACTGCCAAATGAAGCACACCGCTGGCATTGCCAAATGAAGCACACAGCTGGCATTGCCAAATGAAGCATGTCACCGGCACTGCTGAAAAAAGCATGAATCCGGCACTGCCAAATGAAGCACAACAGTGGCGCTGCCGAATGAAGCACACGAGTGGTGCTGCCATGTGAAGCACACCAGTGGTGCTGCCAAATTAGGCACACCGCTGGTGCTGCCGAATGAAGCACGTCACTGGTGGTGGCGAATGAAGCACGTCACTGGTGCTGCCGAATGAAGCATGTCACTGGTGCTGCCGAATGAAGCACGTCACTGGCACTGCCAAATGAAGCACACCATTGGCACTGCCAAATGAAGCACACCGCTGGCATTGCCAAATGAAGCACACAGCTGGCATTGCCAAATGAAGCATGTCACCGGCACTGCTGAAAAAAGCACGAATCTGGCCCTGCCGAATGAAGCACACCAGTGGCGGTGCTGAATGAAGCACACCACTGGTGCTGTCGAATGAAACACGTCACTGGCGCTGCTGAATGAAGCATGTCACTGGTGCTGCCGAATTAAGCACGTCACCGGCACTGCTGAAAAAAGCATGAACCTGGCACTACCGAATGAAGCACGTCACTAGCGCTGCCGAATGAGGCACGTTAGTGGTACTGCCGAATGAAGCACGCCAGTGGTGCTGCCGAATGAAGCACACCAGTGGTGCTGCCGAATGAAACATGCCGCATGTAGCACACCACTGGCACTGCCGAATGAAGCACGTCACTGGTGCTGCCGAATGAAGCACGTCACTGGTGCTGCCAAATGAAGCACGTCACTGGCGCTGCCGAATGAAGCACACCATTGGCACTGCCAAATGAAGCACACCGCTGGCATTGCCAAATGAAGCACACAGCTGGCATTGCCAAATGAAGCATGTCACCGGCACTGGTAAAAAAAAGCACGAATCTGGCACTGCCGATTGAAGCACACCAGTGGCGGTGCTGAATGAAGCACACCACTGGTGCTGCCGAATGAAACACGTCACTGGCGCTGCTGAATGAAGCATGTCACTGGTGCTGCCGAATGAAGCACGTCACCGGCACTGCTGAAAAAAGCATGAACCTGGCACTGCCGAATGAAGCACGTCACTGGCGCTTCCGAATGAAGCACTTCACTAGCGCTGCCGAATGAGGCACGTTAGTGGTACTGCCGAATGAAGCACAACAGTGGTGCTGCCGAATGAAACATGCTGTATGTAGCACACCACTGGCACTGCCGAATGAAGCACGTCAGTGGGGCTGCCGAATGAAACACTGGCACTGCCAAATGAAGTACATCGGTGGCGCTGCGAATGAAGCAAGTAACTGGAGCTTCTGAATGAAGCAAGTCACTGGCGCTGCAGAATGAAGCACGTCACTGGCGCTGCAGAATGAAGCACACCACTGGTGCTGCCAAATGAAGCACACCATTGGTCTTGCCCAATGAAGCACGTCGCCAGCGCTGCCGAATGAAGTACACCAGTGGGGCTGCCGAATGAAGCACATCAGTGGCTCTGCCAAATGAAGCACACCGCTGGTGCTGCCGAATGAAGCATGTCACTGGTGCTGCTGAATGAAGCACACCATTGGCGCTGCTGAATGAAGGACACCATTGGCGCTGCTGAATGAAGCACACCGCTGGCACTGCCAAACGAAGCACGTCGCAGGCGCTGCTGAAAAAAGCATGAATCTGGCACTGCCAAATGAAGCACACGAGTGGCGCTGCCGAATGAAGCACACGAGTGGTGTTGCCAAGTGAAGCACACCAGTGGTGCTGCCAAATTAAGCACACCGCTGGTGCTGCCTAATGAAGCACGTCACTGGTGCTGCCGAATGAAGCACGTCACTGGCGCTGCCGAATGAAGCACGTCACTGGCGCTGCCGAATGAAGCACACCATTGGCACTGCCAAATGAAGCACACCGCTGGCATTGCCAAATGAAGCATGTCACTGGCACTGCTGAAAAAAGCACAAATCTGGCACTGCCGAATGAATCACACCAGTGGCGCTGCTGAATGAAGCACACCACTGGTGCTGCCGAATGAAACACGTCACTGGCGCTGCTGAATGAAGGATGTCACTGGTGCTGCCGAATGAAGCACGTCACCGGCACTGCTGAAAAAAACAAGAACCTGGCACTGCCGAATGAAGCACGTCACTGGCACTGCCGAATGAAGCACGTCACTGGCGCTTCCGAATGAAGCACGTCACTAGCGCTGCCGAATGAAGCACGTCACTAGCGCTGCCGAATGAAGCACGTCACTAGCGCTGCCGAATGAAGCACGTTAGTGGTGCTGCCGAATGAAGCATGCCACTGGCGCTGCCAAATGAAGCAAGTCACTGGAGCTGCCGTATGAAGCAAGTCACTGGAGCTGCCGAATGAAGCACACAATTGGAACTGCCAAATGAAGCACACCAGTGGTGGTGCCAAATGAAGCACACCAGTGGTGCTGCCGAATGAAGCACACCAGTGGCACTGCCGAATGAAACACACCAGTGGCGCTGCCGAATAAAGCACACCAGTGGCGCTGCCGAATAAAGCACACCGCTGACGCTGCCGAATGAGGCACACCACTGGCGCTGCCGAATGAGGCACACCACTGACGCTGCCGAATGAGGCACACCACTGGCGCTGCCGAATGAGTCACACCACTGGCGCTGCCGAATGAGTCACACCGCTGGCGCTGCCGAATGAAGCACACCGCTGGCACTGCCCAATGAAGCACACCGCTGGCACTGCCCAATGAAGCACACCGCTGGCACTGCCCAAAGCAGTACACCGCTGGCGCTATCCAATGAAGCACACCGCTGGTGCTGACAAATGAAGCATGTCACTGGCGCTGCCAAATGAAGCACGTCAGTGGTGCTGCCGAATGAAGCACGTCAGTGGTGCTGCCGAATGAAGCACGTCACTGGCGCTGCCGAATGAAGCACACCATTGGCACTGCCAAATGAAGCACACCACTGGCATTGCCAAATGAAGCATGTCACCGGCACTGCTGAAAAAAGCACAAATCTGGCACTGCCGAATGAAGCACACCAGTGGCGCTGCTGAATGAAGCACACCACTGGTGCTGCCGAATGAAACACGTCACTGGCGCTGCTGAATGAAGCATGTCACTGGTGCTGCCGAATGAAGCACGTCACCGGCACTGCTGAAAAAAGCAAGAACCTGGCACTGCCGAATGAAGCACGTCACTGGCGCTTCCGAATGAAGCACGTCACTAGCGCTGCCGAATGAAGCCCGTTAGTGGTGCTGCCGAATGAAGCACGCCACTGGCGCTGCCAAATGAAGCAAGTCACTGAAGCTGCCCTATGAAGCAAGTCACTGGAGCTGCCGAATGAAGCACACAATTGGATCTGCCGAATGAAGCACACCAGTGGCACTGCCGAATGAAGCACACCAGTGGCGCTGCCGAATGAAGCACACCAGTGGCGCTGCCGAATGAGGCACACCACTGACGCTGCCGAATGAGGCACACCACTGGCGCTGCCGAATGAGGCACACCACTGACGCTGCCGAATGAGGCACACCACTGACGCTGCCGAATGAGGCACACCACTGACGCTGCCGAATGAGGCACACCACTGGCGCTGCCGAATGAGTCACACCGCTGGCGCTGCCGAATGAAGCACGCCACTGGCGCTGCCAAATGAAGCAAGTCACTGGAGCTGCCGTATGAAGCAAGTCACTGGAGCTGCCGAATGAAGCACACAATTGGATCTGCCGAATGAAGCACACCAGTGGTGCTGCCGAATGAAGCACACCAGTGGCACTGCCGAATGAAGCACACCAGTGGCGCTGCCGAATGAAGCACACCAGTGGCACTGCTGAATGAAGCACACCAGTGGCGCTGCCGAATGAAGCACACCAGTGGCGCTGCTGAATGAGGCACACCACTGACGCTGCCGAATGAGGCACACCACTGGCGCTGCCGAATGAGGCACACCACTGACGCTGCCGAATGAGGCACACCACTGACGCTGCCGAATGAGGCACACCACTGACGCTGCCGAATGAGGCACAACACTGGCGCTGCCGAATGAGTCACACCACTGGCGCTGCCGAATGAGTCACACCGCTGGCGCTGCCGAATGAAGCACGCCACTGGCGCTGCCAAATGAAGCAAGTCACTGGAGCTGCCGTATGAAGCAAGTCACTGGAGCTGCCGAATGAAGCACACAATTGGATCTGCCGAATGAAGCACACCAGTGGTGGTGCCAAATGAAGCACACCAGTGGTGCTGCCGAATGAAGCACACCAGTGGCACTGCCGAATGAAGCACACCAGTGGCGCTGCCGAATGAAGCACACGCCTGGACAACAATGCACACAACAGCAAGGAGCTCTTCAACATCGTGAAGGAACTCTCCAACCCCAGCTCCAACACCAACGACATCCCGCCGTCGCAAGCCCTGTGTGATTCCTCGCCACCTTCTTCCACCGCAAGATCGCCGACATCCACGACAGCTTCAACACCCAGACAGCCCCAACTAAGATCGATGCACCAGACCCGCCGCACACCATCGACCACGACCCCCTGCCAGCCTGGGCCAGCGTGAACATCGATGACACCATCAAGACCATGAGCACAATACACTCCGGCTCCTCGTCAGACCCTTTCCCGCACCACATCTTCAACAAAGCCAGCAGCTCCATCGCACCCCACCTGTGCAACGTCATCAATCTCTCCTTCGAGACCGCGACCTTCCCAGAGAGCTGGAAACACGCAGAGATCAACGCCCTACTCAAAAAACCCAAGGCGGACCCGAGAGACCTCAAGAACTTCCGGCCCATCTCCCTGCTTCCGTTCCCAGCCAAGGTCATCGAGAAGATCGTCAACAAACAGCTAACCCGATACCTCGAAGAAAACAGCAACCTGGACCCATCCCAATCGGGGTTCCGCAGCAACCACAGCACTGAGACTGCCCTCATCGCCGCCACCGACGACATCAGGATCCTGCTGGACAACGGTGAGACCGCAGCCCTCATCCTGCTGGACCTCTCCGCCGCCTTCGACACTGTCTGCCACCGCACTCTACGCGCACGCCTCCACGACGCAGGGATCCGAGACAAGGCCCTGGAATGGGCCACCTCCTTCCTCGCCGGCAGAACCCAAAGAGTCCGCCTCCCACCATTCCGATCCGAAGCCTCCGAGATCATCTGCGGCGTACCCCAGGGATCATCCCTCAGCCCAACACTGTTCAACATCTACATGGCCCCGCTCGCACGCATCGCCAGACAGCACGACTTCAACATAATCTCCTACGCCGACGACACTCAACTGATCCTCTCCCTCACCAAAGACCCCCTCGCCGCAAAATCCAACCTCCATGAAGGAATGAAGGCCGTCGCCGAGTGGATGAAGATCAGCCGACTAAAACTGAACACGGACAAGACAGAGGTCCTCATCCTGGGCTCCAACCCCTCAGCCTGGGACGACTCCTGGTGGCCAATGACACTAGGAGCAGCCCCGACACCCACCGACCACGCACGCAACCTGGGAGTCATCCTCGACTCAACGCTCTCCATGGCCAAGCAAGTCAACGCAGTCTCCTACTCCTGCTTCAACACCCTCCGCATGCTTCGCAAGATCTACAGGTGGATCCCGACAGATACAAGAAGAACAGTCACCCAGGCCCTCGTCAGTAGCAGACTTGACTATGGGAACGCCCTCTACGCGGGAGCCCCGGCCAAGCTCATCAAGCGACTGCAATGCATACAAAACGCCTCCGCACGCCTGATCCTCGATGTACCACGCCACAGCCACATCACCCCCACCTGAGGAACCTGCACTGGCTCCCCGTCGACAGGAGAATCTCCTTCAAACTCCTCATCCACGCACACAAGGCACTCCACAAGACTGGCCCAGCCTACCTCAACAGACGACTCCTCTTCTACGTCCCCAACCGCCAGCTCCGCTCCGCCGACCTCTCCCTCGCCACCGTCCCTCGCATTCGAAGAACTACCACCGGCGGCAGATCCTTCTCCCACCTCGCCGCAAAGACCTGGAACACCCTTCCACTAAGCCTACGACAGACCCAAGACCTGCTGACCTTCAGGAGGCTACTCAAGACCTGGTTATTCGACCAGTAGCAGCACCCCCCCCTTTTTTCTCCCCAGCGCCTTGAGACCCTCGCGGGTAAGTAGTGCGCTCTACAAATTCTGTGATTGATTGATTGATTGAGTGGCGCTGCCGAATAAAGCACACCACTGGCGCTGCCGAATGAGGCACACCACTGACGCTGCCGAATGAGGCACACCACTGGCGCTGCCGAATGAGTCACACCGCTGGCGCTGCCGAATGAAGCACACCGCTGGCACTGCCCAATGAAGCACACCGCTGGCACTGCCCAATGAAGCACACCGCTGGCACTGCCCAAAGCAGCACACCGCTGGCGCTATCCAATGAAGCACACCGCTGGTGCTGACAAATGAAGCATGTCACTGGCGCTGCCAAATGAAGCACGTCAGTGGTGCTGCCGAATGAAGCACGTCACTGGTGCTGCCGAATGAAGCAAGTCATCGGAGCTGCCGTATGAAGCACACAATTGGATCTGCCGAATGAAGCACACCAGTGGCGCTGCCGAATGAAAGACACCACTGATGCTGCAGAATAAAGCACACCACTGACGCTGCCAAATGAGGCACACCACTGGCGCTGCCGAATGAGGCACACCACTGGCGCTACCGAATGAAGCACACCGCTGGCACTGCCCAATGAAGCTCACCGCTGGCGCTGCCCAATGCAGCACACTGCTGGCGCTGCCCAATGCAGCACACTGCTGGCGCTGCCCAATGCAGCACACTGCTGGCGCTGCCCAAAGCAGCACACCGCTGGCGCTGCCTAATTAAGCACACAGCTAGCACTGCCCAATGAAGCACATCGCTGGTGCTGACAAATGAAGCATGTTGCTGGTGCTGACAAATGAAGCACATCGCTGGGGCTGACAAATGAAGCACATCGCTGGGGCTGACAAATGAAGCACATCGCTGGGGCTGACAAATGAAGCATGTTGCTGGTGCTGCCCAATGAAGCACGTAACTGGCGCTGACGAATGAAGCACACCGCTGGTGCTGCTGAATGAAGCACACCACCGGCGCTAACTCGGAGTTGCCGACTACTAAGTCTGTCTCATCTTGATTCCCTTTCATGCCATGTTCATGCACTCCTTGACCTTTCAAAACATTCTTGCAAGTTCTTTGTCGTCCCTGCTTTCTACCTTTATTACTGTTTTTCTGTCTCATTCTACCTCTGTCCCACACCCACTTTTCTAGTTTAAATCAGCCCAATATTTATAGACGAACTAAAAGCATTTTTAATTGGTGTTTCAGTTTTTTTTATCAATGCTTACCGCATTACAATGTGTGCATTAATTTAGAAGAATATTTTCAACAATAAAAACTCTAACTTTATCCGTATGTCATATTCAACGCAGTTTTAGTTATGGTGAATTTTTATCATGGAAATTTACAGTAAGACTTCAATCCAAAAAGGAACAGGTCCCACAGTCCCAGCACCGGGCGCCTCTTGAATAGCGACCCTCTTTCTGCAAAGCAATATAGTTTGTACCCTCTCCAGCATTTACGGGGCTCCATCGCTTTATGATTAGATTTGCACAAGCACCCTGCAAATATACATACATATAAAACTGTCCTAGATTTTCTTCCCAGGAGAACACATTCAAAAGTACATTGGGATGTGTAAAGCTGGCAGTGTGGAATGGCAGCTGTGGCAAACAAAATCACAATAGTATGGAAACGTGGGTCGTAGGGAGATCTCACAAACGAAACATGACAACAACCCATGTCCTCATATCAATCTCCCCATTCACTCTTTTTCAACGCCATTCTGAAATCACAGATGCTTCTCTCATCCATGTCTCTCAGTCTAGTGAGGCATCGACTGCCAGTCTTCACAGCTCTTTGCATGCATTCAGCAGCTCCTTAGGCCTCATCATCGGGCCACAGCTTAGATCAGGGAAGAGAACATTGTTATCATCAACTGTAGCAGCTGCACTCCCTCCTCCATGTGGCTCTCATCTTGAAGAGTAACTAATATTGTACGATGATGATTCCCCGCTTTTCATAAATGTCCAACGTGGTTTTCTCCCATTTTCTGTTATCAGGTCTCAGAGTGCGCACGGCGACGCGAGGAAACGCCGGATGGAAGAATTGCAGGCCTAATTGATTAAAGGCGTGATCTCAAATAATCGTACCTCACAGACTTTAAGATTGAAGCCAAGGACGATCGACTTTATAAACAGAAGTTAGGACTATTTGAAGCCATACTTCTCTAGTTTGAGGATTCCGTACTGGATAGGGTTAAACTGACGAGAGTGGCAGTACCGTTGCAGTAACACAATCAGAGGTTTGGATGATAAAGTTTACCCAAGGTTTAGGACCAAATCTTGGGCACCATAGAAGGCCGGGAGAGTCACATGTTGTGGTCTTGAAAAAGATGGTTTAAATGAATTGGCTACCATTGAAACGCGTCGACGCTGTGTTTTCATAATCTGTGTAGTAGCTGGAACCACAGATAGAAAAGGAGATACAATCTATCGAGTTCCAGCTAAACATCTCTTCTAACACGGATATGTATTGTCTATGACAAAGTGTACTGTCTTGTTTCGCACTCTCTGTTGTACCCTTTCTGATAGTGTTGTATGTCTTGGAGGTCCTTTCATCTGTGTATAGAATGCCAATTTGAAATATCGTTTTTAGAATATATATAAAATATGTTTTGTTAATGTTTTTTAATTCATGTTTTATTATGAAATGTTTTTAATATACTAAAATAAATCAGACACATATTTTTTTTTTACACTTTTGTTGTTCAAGTTTTGGGTCAATGATCAGACTCCTTCCTGTATAAGTGTGAGTGTGAGAGTATCAGGATTGCCAGAGTGAGAAAGCAAGAAGCAGTACAACACCAAAGGAAGACTTCACTTTTTCCATTTATCAGGAACAGACACTGTTCAAGCTGTCCCTGATAAATCTTCAGAAAACTAAATTGAGTTCTCTAGATGATGGGCCCTAATTTAAATTTGGTTATAACTATACGTTAATGACCACATTTCCCCTTTTATGCCTGCCATGAATTCACATAAGGATTTCACCGGGGAAAGGGTCAGAAAGGTATTCCAGCACAGTGCTGGTATAAATCGTTTTCCTGGATGGGCAAGGGAATGCAGCCCCTATAGATTTGCTGGAGGGAAACAGCCTTTTCTGTAGGGAAAAGTGTTTCCCCCTGCAGAGATTGTTTTTTTCTTCAATGCATTTCCACAGGAGTTCCTGCGAAGGAGAACTCTGCACGGCAAGGTGGGATAGTGCTGTGAATGTTGCATGACCCTCCCAGAAGTACCCCCGGAAACCTGCACATGGCAAAGCTTTCCAGTCATACTCTGAGGAATGGCTGTGACCATAACATAACATGGGTATTTGTAATACCACGTTCACCCAAGGGTATTTTGATGCTGAATAACAGAGGTTTATTGTTACCCAACTCAATGGTACTCGATACAATGAGTACCATTGAGTTTGGTAATCGACCTCAGAAGGATGAGAGGCTGAGTGGACCCACCAGGATTTGAATTTGTTATCATGAGGTTGAACACAGGCCCCTACAGAGGAGTCCACTAAGCCACCAGACCCGGCTGGAGTTGGAGATCCCTGCACCTATTTTTTCTGACTTTCTCTGAGAATCTGGTCCATCAGACCTACCATCCTGGTCTATTGAAGTGGCAGCAGAATCAAGAGCAAGATATGCATTAGCAATACTCACCGACTGATTGTATGATGTCCCAAATGTATACGCTGCATTCAATGCGCTCTGTGTGTCGGGGCACAGCTGGAAAAGGATGACAACATGAGGACACTTGTCAATCATTATTATAAAAATACCACATTCTGCTATTTAACCAGGCTCCTGTTGCCCTCTTCTTGGCTATCATCGGTGATGTTTTCAAGAGTCCTGAGATTCAAATAAAGGAGTAAACTTTTCCCTTGTGATGGCAGAGACAACAGTGCATTTGTTCCAACTATTGCTTTTGTGCTAGAGTGCAGTGGCGAAGAGTGCAGCAGTGCAGAATTGAGTGCAGTGGCATAGTGTGCAGAGTACAGTGCATTAGCATAGAGTAGATTGGTGCAGAGTAGAGAGTATATTGTTTCAGAGTCGAATAAAGCAGAGTGAAGTGGTGCAGGGTAGAGTGCAGTGGTGTTGAGTTGAGTGATAGAGAGTAGAGTGGCATAGAGTGTAGTGGGGTAGAATGCATAGGCGTAGAATGCAGTAGAGTGGTGCAGAGTGCAGTACAGTGCAATGACAGGGTGCAGTGGTGCACAGTTGAGTGCCGTAGAGTTCAGCAGTGGAGAGTGCAGTGTTGCAGAGCACAGCACCGTAGAGTGCAGTGGTGTAGAGTAGGGTGCAGTGGTGTAGAGAAGAGTGGTGCAGAGTAAAGTACAATGGTGTAGTGAACAGTAGTGTAGAGCACAGTGGTGCAGAGTAGAATAGAGTGGAGTAGAGTGCAGTGATGTAGAACAGAGTGACGTAGAGTGCAGTGGTTTACAGTAGAGTTTTGCAGAGTAGAGTATAGCTGCCTAAAGTGCAGTGATGCAGAGTAGATTGGCATAGAGTGCAATGGAGTAGAATTAGTTGGTTTTGAGTAAAGTGGTATAGAGTGCATTGGCGTAGAGGGCAGTGGTGTAGAGTTGAGTGGTGTAGAGTAGAGAGCAGTGATGTACAGTGCAGTGATGTAGAGTAGATTGTTTCAGAGTAGATTGAAATGGCATGAAGTGGTGCAGAGTGGTAGAGTGGAGTGGTGCAGGGTAGAGTTCAGTGGCATAGATTGGTATAGAGTGCAGTGGTGTAAAGTGCAGTGGTGCAGAGTAGATTGGCTTGGCCTAGAGTGGAGTGGTACAGAGTAGAGTGCATTGGTGAGAGTGCAGTGCTGCAGAGTGAATTGGTGTAGAGTGGAGTGGTGCTAAGTGAAATCGTGCAGAGTGGAATGGTGCAGAGTGGAGTGGTGTAGAGCAGAGTGGCGTAGAGTGCATTGGTGTAGAGTGGCAAAGAGAAGAGAGGCGTAGATTGAAGTGGCATAGAGTGGAGGGGTACAGAGTAGACTGCAGTGCAGCAGAGTGGAGTGGCGTAAATTGGAGATGTGCAGAGTGGAGTGGCATGGATTCGTGCAGGGTAGATTAGAATGGCGTAAAGTGGAGTATGCTTGGGGTGGTAGCACACTGCCATTATAGACAACACATTTTCAATTGAAATGATCATTACATTTGCACAGCCGTACAGTTTTACTGGTAAAAGTATACAGAGCACAAACGATAATGTGTGGAAATGTTATCACCCAGTGTATTGATTTGTTTTATTCGCATTAAAATATTTGTTTCCACCACACTTCAGAATTACCAAAACAATGTTCTCATTTGTGCTTCACTAATTCTGAAATATCTGCACAATTAATTTACAGACATTTAAATTTTGTTGTGTGCTAGAAAAAAATAACATTGTACAGCCTTCCCCCAGCACATCCCCAATAGCCAACATGATTGTCTCAAATCCTCTCACTTTGAAGTCAGAGATAGAAAAGTAAATACCAAGTTCCCTCAGAAGATAGAGCTGGAAATTTGATCTCCGTCTTTGAATGTACAGCAAACGTGAAAAGCGAAGAACAAGATTTAAAGGCCTGTTTACAGAAAGGAGCACTGGTGGAAGAATACAGTAAATAGAGTATGCTGCACGGGAGGGATGAGCTCAAGCTGGACAGCCTAAAACAAATAGAGACAGCAAATAGAAAGCAAGCAAATGTGAGTTACAAAGCCAAAGGTAAGCAATGGGCGGAAGGCATCCCCAGGAAAGCTTTCCGAATGTCCCCGAGATATGTTTAGCAAATGAGACAGCTGTGCTGTCTGGTAGGCTTCAACCTAAAACTAGAACCATCACAAAATATATTAGTTTTTAGTGCTGATCACAATTCATCCATCTTTTTTCTCATGAGATCATAGAAATTGTATTTTCATTGAAGCTATTGCATTAAGCCAGCGGCATAGCTAGGGGGGGCGGTCTGCCATAGGCGGCACTATTTTGGGGGCGGCGGCCACACGGCACTGGTGGCCCGTGGCGGCAGTCTTTATAATTTATTTGGAGACAGTAGTGTCAGTGTCCCCAAATAAATTATAAAGGCGGCCGCCACGGGCCACCAGTGCCGAGCGGCCCCCGACCCGACACTAGTGACGTGCAGTTATGTAAATTACGTAAGTGAAGTGCAAGCGCACCTGCTTGCAAAATGCTGCAGCGCACGCACGTCACACCACCTAGCGTGGTGGTGGTACGGTGCGCGACGTACCGTGTTTGTGGGTCCCAGGGCCGTCAATCTTGTAGCGCGCGTAAGCGCTACCAATGACAGCCCTGGGCATCATTTTTGGCCAGCCCCCGCGCCGCGCTGAAAATGCAGCAGTGATGCGCGCCACCACCACGCGCTCTCGTGAGTGGAGTCGAGTCTGGGGAGTGCTGGGCGATTTGCATCAGAACCAACCCCTACGGTAGGGGCCCTGCCACCACTGTGGAGTCTACACACGACCGACGAGAGCCTGAGGTAAGAGCTAAAAACGCTTGTCATAAGGGGAAGAAAGGATCTTTGGTGGGCGGTGAGCCTCCTCATTTTGGTGCTTAGAACTGCCCCTGAACATTACCCCACAAGAGTGCTTTTCACAGGGCTCCAATCCCAACTACCTCAGACCAAGGGCCTCTAGTTTCAGCAGCAGTGAAATTGATAATAGGTTTGGTTGGTATCTTTAGTTGCAGCAAGGGGGCATGGTAAGGCTGGCTTCGAAGCAGATGTAACTTTAATCTTTAAAGTTCATTGTACGCTTCATCTTTAAAGTTCATTATTTGGTGTAGCATTTTCATCTTTAAAGTTCATTGTTTCGTTTCCGGAGTGTTGCACTTCAGAATGATGAAAATGTCACTCGCCTGCAGGGCCGCTTTTAGCATTGGTGGCAGGTGGTATAACAATCTCTGCAGCGCAACACATTTCCCACAGATGAGTTTACCTTGCATTCATTTTCCATTTTAGGTGAGTACAATCAGGCCGAGGTGATTACGGGGGAGGGGGAAGTTAGACCTGAGGAGTGAGTAAATGTGAGAGCGATCATGAGAACAAAAGAGAGAGAGATGAGTGAGAGTGTGGAAGTTAAAAAAGACGGGTACATTTTAGTTGAAATGGGGAAGGTACTGCATGTGGAGATGAGAAATAAGGTTTAAAATACATGATATCGGGATGGAATGATGGAGTATGTCTAACGTTATGACGTAAAGTTATGCTGTACTATTCGTGCCTGCCTGTGTCAATAAGTAGCTGTACTTTATTATTGTGGGCGTTGTTTACAATAAAGCACACTGCACTCATTATTAGCACCTACACTTGACAAAAGAATTTCTGTTTTTTTCATTCTTATTATGACCAGGTTGGTACTTGGCCTTTAAAAATAATTTGCCCTGCCCGTTAAAAGCTGCTTTTGTCTCCAATTATATTATATTGTGTGAAAACAAGCATGCCAAGAATGTCAGAACACAAAAGCAGTGTGGGATTTCTCCAAGTCACTAGGCCTTGTGTGAAATGAACTTCTATATATCAATAATCAGCTGGAGGTTTTTGGCGCGATAGAGCCAAGCTACACGGTTGACTCCATTGGGCTCCAGAGGTACACCACTGCATTAAGCAAACACAAATACCTAATACCGTGTTCATTGTCAACAGTACAATTAAAATTACCTTTCATATTAACCAAAATATGCATATTTGTTATGACCTCGTGTCTTCCTCAACATCAGAAAGGTCAAAACTATTCATCAATTTTGTCATGAACTGTTTTTCTATGGCATTTTTACCTGTAAGGTTACACCAGTTATTTCTTCCCATCCCAAGAAGTTACCTCGAACATCATACTTGGCTACTTGAATCTTTATCTGTTAGAGAACAAAAGTAAGTACATGAATAAACAACAAACTAAACAGAACTAAATAAAAAAGGACAGATGAATAGAAATCATTGTCTGCCAGGCAGTGGAAGGGATATGGTATCCAACATTCCAGCACATTTTTGTTGTTTCTAGTATTATCATCTACCATATATTATTGCTAAAGTATTACCAATTGAATAAGGCTATATCTGAACAGATCGCCCCTTCTTTAAATCCCCCCACCTCATGGTCTTTTCTTGAGCTTCCACAATATGGATTCATTCCATATACAGTGCTATGCTTCTTCTGAGCTAGGTTAGTATTTATAAATACCTATAAACCCTCCGCCCAAAATACATTGTATGATCAACTTCACAGTGGGTGAAGGCCAGTTGAGAAAGTTTAGCCCTGAACACTTCAAAGGTAAAACAAGTTATTCATAGGCACCACAGGAATGCTCAGCAGACCCCTCATAGGTCTGGGGATGGTAAAGGTCAGGGCCGGACTGGCCGTAGCAGGCATCGGGCATTTCCCCAGGAGGCTGGAAGGGTGGAGGTCGGTTTTTTCAGCAGCGGGGGCTGGTTTTGTTACTGGGGGCCAGTTTTGCAGCAGTACTGCAATATCGGCTCCCAGCAACAAAAGCAGCAATGCAACTTGCGCACCACCGGGGGCTGGCCTGACAAAATTGCCAGGGCTGCTTTGGGTTCTCAGTCCGGCCCTGGTAAATGGTGTTGAATCCTTCCAATGATTGACCAAACATCATTATTAGTTCCTGGTACATTAAAGTGGTTTCGTAAACCACGACTAGCCTACTTACTGGTTACTTCAGAAGGCTAGCAAAGGACTTTTCTAGCTTGTGCAAAAGGAACTCAAGTCTGATTGAAAGCATGATATTATAGAAGATCCCATATGACTATACTGATTTTAAAGTCTTGCGGTGGTTCTTCTGTTGTCTTTGCTTTCGTGGTATGAGATTCCACAAATTTACGATGTTATGTCGCAGCCTCCCTATCAAATTGCATTGGCTTTATACATGATGATTTTGTAATAGGTACTTGAACCTGAGGCTTTAGCTGGTTGTCAGTAGGATACTGACGCAGTTGCTTTGGACTTTGCCCCAATGCTCTCGAGGGGTAAGACAGGTCTTTTAAACTACATCTTCCGTGAGACCATTAATAAGTACGGTTTAAGGCACCTCAAACCCAACCTCTCCTTTTGGAGCTCATGATGATAGCAGAACATTGATTCACAATCAATTTCTATGGCTTTATTGTTTTGTTTGAGACTTATAACTACTGATAAAGCCAGTGGAGTCAAGCATGTGCAGAGAGGATGTGGAAGGGAGTTTGTTACGGACTGCTCCTTTAAGGCAGGTCAAAACTAATTTGGAAATGTTTAGTCCCAATCTTTGTTGACACAGTTGAGTTTACAAATTAAAGAATTGAATGCTGCCCCCAGAAATCTCATTGGTTATGAAGCACTGGATGGAGTTTTTTCTATCCAGAACTTTTTGGTTGTCTTAAGTATCCATTCATAGATAATCTTGGTACATCATTTGACCGCTGCTGCATTAAACTCGTTGCTATGAAGCTGGGGACAAACAAATTATACTAATAAAGAATTATGAAATGAGTTACCAATTCAGTTACTAAATGCAGAGTGATAAAAAAGCCTGGATCATTGTGAGACGTTCGCTAATAACAATTTCCATAAATAGGATCGTGAAAGACCTGGTTGTGTCTGTTTCCATTTTGACCTCAGCTGCCATTAGCGTTTAGCTTATAGAGAATTACATTTAGACCTTTATTACAAGTTGTGTGGAGTTAAGTGCCCAGGTGAAACTTTACTCTACATAATCATCAGTAGCTCGCTGTTCCAGCACCCGGATTTCCTGGGTGCAGGAACGCTGGACCCACGGTTACTGGAGGGAAACGGTCGGTAAAATTGCTGTGAGAAAGGGCTGCAATTCGTCAGCTCCCCGACCCTCAGCGAAGGAATGGGGCAGCATGTAATGCTCCACCATTGCCAGATGACATCTTTCCCTTGCATTACTCACCCCCCCAATCACCCTAAGTTCGGATTGCCTTGTACAAAAAATTTTTCAGTTCAAAGCAGGTGGTAAACATTTATGTCAAACCACCTGAATTGGGAATTTCCTGTGGAATACCAGATGGTAAATCCAGTGCCACCTAGTTATTCCCCATGCTGTGGGAGTTAAACAGGTAACAAGAATTCTCTAAGGAGATTCCATACAGTATTAGCATCCTGGCCACACAGTCTCTCCTCATGGAATTCCACAATACTTGTAATCAGGTACAGGATGAAGAGCGCAATAATACAATGCACAAATCTGGCACTGAATAACCATTGAGGTGGTGCTCGGTCGGAAGTGAGACAAAAAGGTAACAAGAGATAGATAAATGGTAGCGGTTTCTTATTAGACATGCCACAGGGAAGGAAAATGCAGTCTTGTACCAGATTAGTGCCTAAAAGTGTATATTTTCTGCAGAGCAGCCACTTTCTTCAGAACTGGACAGGTGGGAATGGAATGGAAAGTCATTCCACATTTTCCTCGACCTGAGGGTTTCTCTCTTCACATGTCCAGGGGTTTCTTATACCGGTGGAAATCAGCCTCCTGCTTAAGTTGTGAGTTTATTGTGAATTTTTCTGAAGGTCTCATTGTAAATTATCTATATCACACAAACAGTTGACATCTAAAATTATTGATAAGGTCCATGTCAAGGCTCCTACCAAATTCGACTTAAAAATAACTCTGCCCACTCAATAGTCCATGGAGGAGGGAGAGACAAGGACTTTGGGATGCTGTTCATGCACTGTACCTTCAGGGAAGTCATAAGCGGCACTGTCCTTTTCAGTTTCCTTTATTAACCTTTTAGCCATACACCAAATGCACAAATCGTACAAGCACGTTGGGGTGCCAAAGAAGGAACTACCCCACCAACCATTCTCCCAGGAAAGAAAAACAACAATAATCAGCCCTTCCATGAAGACTAAAGCTTCACCTATGCCCCTGTCCAGACAGTCTGGACCCATAACCTAGTGTCTTACCGTGTCATTTCTCTGGAATGAGAGGGTGGTTGGGGCTGTGGCCCCCAGAACAGACCCTGTACTGGAGTAATTCAGGCTTGGCAAATAATCACTTTTAAAAACAGAAAAAAACATTATTTACCTCGGTGAATTAGTTAAATACATTCATATTTGGCATTAATTTCCTTAAAAAAGAGTATAGAGAAAAAGCTGCCAATTCTTAAATCACATGTTTCTGTTTTTATAAAGAATAGGAGATGCTTCAGTATTGCTTTGATGCTGTCCTAGCTGGTGCCCTCACCCAGTGATTGTACACTCCTACCCACCTCAGGGGTTCTCAGGGACATTCTCCTTGATGTCATTACAGCCATGGTGCCCCTGTGTGCCCATGCCAGTCACAATGGGGCAACAGCTAAAATGGTATGCCTCAAGCCCCACTCTTTTCAGGGTCCTGCGCTGCCACTTCTAAATGTACCTCTAGATCGCAATAGCAGGCCTAGCCTTATTGTGTGATGTTGTCTTGATGAGGCAGGTAATGTTATCTGCCAGTAGGTGACATAATATACTGGAGCAGCCTTGAAATGTGTCTCACCACATGGTTTTTCTTTTGCAGGTGGTACTCATGATGAACATCAGAGGAGCTCTGCATGACATTATAGACCCGGGCCCCACAAAAGCTTGTGACAGGCTACGCTAGGCCACTGATGTGGTTTTTGACCCCCTAGACCCACGACTGGGAGGAACACATATGGGACAACATATTAAGGTGGAAGGAACACAGTCATAATTGAAATAAGAAGAAACAGGACATTTAATTTACTTTGTTTGTGTCATTTAAAGAAGACGATTTATACAACTTAGACTTAAATAAATGGTAAAACAACTAGGGATTATGTGACTTTAGAGTATTTGTCTCAGGAGTCTACTCTGTCTGAGCCTGCAGAAACCTTGCATGGCTTGATTAAGCCATGCAAGAGAGGGATGCATTATCTGGTATATTATTAAGGTTACTTGAAGAATATGTATTCTCATTGCTTTCAATAGGTTAATGCGCATTGTTATGTTAAGTGAATTTGTAGGCAGTGGCTAATCACCTGTGAGGGTATCCAGACACATTTAGGTTTGAGGTTCATTTGAACACTTCCACAATACTGTTTAAGGACCATATCTAGAGGATGACAATACTTAACTTCAGATGGTAGGAGAATTTATAATAAACGTAGATTACTGCAGAAGTAGAAAAATGTGAAGTTTGCCCCAGGGATATAATCAGAACTGCAATGGAACAAACTATTGTAAGTGGTGTGGTGGTAATAGAGTTCAGACTAACCCACCAACCTTTCATCTAGACTACAGCCGTCCAGACAATGAGGGAGCAGTGACCTTCTCCATGGGCAGTCACATTAGAGTTAAGGATTATTGAAATTCATTGAGCAATCATTGAAATTCAGAACTCACAGATGAATGAGGTGGGTAAGAGTAGTGGATCGGGAATCCCCACTTGGTAGAAGGAGTAAAAGAGGAGGACAGAAAAAAAGGAGGAAGAGTATACTGATAATAAAAGTTCAATGACTCAAACATTCAATGAGTTAAATGCAATGGAAAGCCTAGAGCTGCATTTCACTTACAACGCTACACAGATTCACTACTTTAAGGTACAGAAAGGATCCGGCAGTGGTACTCACGAAAAGGGTGCGTATAAAGAAAGAGCGTCCTTGTTTGAAGAGACGGCACTCATAATAATCATGTTCAAAAACATCTGGCAAGCAGTCACATTATTATAGTCCTAGAGAGAAGAGAAGAGAGCGTGCTCCATCAAGATCAGATGAAGTATCATAATACTAGTTATTCAGTGAACACATTCAACTAGTCAGTTTGTGCTTGTTCGTTCAATAAAGTCCTACAGTGTACATATAGGGCTGGAGGATCATGACATGACAAGTAGATGTGGTGAAAGAACTGGATATCTGGAGAGGGTGCGGGAATTCGGTACACCAGGATGGGATGGGGGAGCTAGGTTGCTAAATGTGGGGGGGAGGGAGGTTGGAGAGAGGCCATCTAGAGGGGATGATGGGACTAGGTTACCTGGAGGAGATGGGGGACCTAGGTCTCTGGTAAGGAGAGGGTGTGGGAAGGGAACACCTGGAGCAGACATAGGTATCAGGTAGGGGTAGACTAATTGGGTGCTTTGAGGAGTGGGAATGGGAGGTTTAAGGAGTCAGGCACCCAAGCTGTGAAGAGAAACATACTTTATGGGGTGGAGGTACCAAGTACCAGCAAAGATCTAATGCAGATTCCTGATGCTGGAGAAAGGTTTCCAGTGAATACAGGCATCAATTTGAATAGTTAATGATCAGTGAGACAGGAAAATAACATGGTACTTCAGATGTTAGAAAGGAAATATTGGTAATAATCATGCAGAATTGCCTGGTGTCGTAGGGCTGATAAGCACAGCTATTGTAAAATCACGGCATTCCAGCATGAAAGAATACTCTTTATACATGCCCATCAAAAGGTTTTGCTTTTACACCAGACAATTGCATCACGCCTTGCTCACTACAAATCACCACCCACTATAGTCATTTAAAAGTACGCGAGAATTTTTGCTCAGTTGGTCGAACCTTCCGTATTTGTTCCACAACAGTGTCAAGCAACCAGTTGAAGAGTGTGCTGCAAACTTCTATGGTTTGTGGAAACTTCCTCTGACCAACATTCTATGAGGGAAGACATATGCACTACACTGTCCCCGCTACCCAATATCAGTGAGAGCACCAAAGACTCTAACGACCATGACGTACACCACGTCCCAGTGATCAAGCTGTTGGCGCAAAAACATTCCATATCACAACATACTGCCAGGGTTGGTGGCAAGTCACAAGATGAATCCCTTCCTTGGATGCATCTGTGGTTAATGCACAGAAGCCTTCACATCGCTTCGGTCACCATGCCGCCCGCCCAAAATGATATTTGACCTTCGAATACGGAGTACACTTCATTCTGCCTTGTATCTTCCGCAGTCTTATTGACGTGGCGAGCTGCCTCCCTGTGCTAACTTTACACCGTGGAATCCCCATTTGGATATAGGGAGCCTGTTGAAGCTCTTCCCTGGGACTTTTTACTTGAAAGTTTGACTATATCCTGGGATCCGGCGATCCCCCCTCGTCACCATCTGCTAGGGACTGCATATACCCAGCCGCAGCCTTCTTTGCCCCGCCTTCACCCACCAGAACCGATATATATCGTGGATGCGACTCCAAAAGCTTTTTATCATCAGACCTGCCTCGTATTAACGGCACAACGCCTTTTTAATCCCGTACCAGTACTTTCCCATCACGCATATAGTGCGTTCCTGCCGTCAAGGCTCCATTTCTTTATCCTTGATCAGCACTCCACTTTCATCCATCCAGCATTTGTTCTGCTGTCAAGGCACATCCCACTGCTTTTGTTATGTTGATTCTGTTGCCCTGAAGAAGGTGATGCCCACATAGGGGTTTACACCGAAACGCGCATCAGCGCTGGATTCCACTTGTTGGAATGCATTGGAACAGAGAAAATTCCCCCCATTGATGTTTTTCAAGAATAATATTTTCGAAAATGTGTTACTTCATTGTACCACTGACTGTTGCTGATTTATTTATCCTGATCTGTCTGTTTACTTTTTCATGAGGCACATGTGTATTTCCTGGCCAGGCCTCATGTGTTCCTTTGTATCCCTTTATTGGGGGGTCTCTATTCATGTATTCTGTGAGTTAATTTGAGTGAATGTCCGATATTGGTAGGCGTGTGAGAATGCGAGTACATGAGAAGGTATGTCTGAGGTTTGAGTGAGTTAGGTGTGGGATGTGCTTGGATATTTATATTTATTATGAAATAATGTTGATGTGTGACAATACCAAATTTGAATAAAAGCCTTCTTTGATAATATTTTTCCTCCCGTTGTGGTTCACTACTAATTTGTCTTATGCACTGGTCTTGTTTCTTATAACCCGTGCCTTTCTGCACGCATTGAGTCATACAGGTAGAGAACCTCTTTTTTGAGTAAATTGTGTACTTCCCCTGTTTATCTCTACCTTTATCCAATTCAGGGGCCCCCTTTCTTTAAGTGGTTGTTAATGCACCGCTAAAGTCAGAGGTTAGGGGCAGAGAAGCGCCAGGAACAAGACAGCAAGAAACTCCCGACCTGTGAACTTCAAGCAATAACTGCATCATCCGCATTGCTGACAGATGTGCAAGAAGTTTATAACATTCACAAAAAAAATAGCTTATGAAAGAAACTGGTCTGTTTTCAGATTGGGTGATAATGTTTCTATAAAGATGGTGTTTTACGAACTGGGACTCAGACTGGGCTCAGTGAACTGAGTGGGTGAGGTTCCCTGAGCTTTTTAAGCCGGTGGTATATATTGTGCTAATGTAGGCCTTGTGACAAAATCCATGTATGAAACCAAAAGAGCATCATAAGACTACCTCTTTCAGACAGACAATTCATTAACAATCTGCCCTAGCGTTGGCTGATGAGGGGAGAAATCTCTCTGTGAGCCTCCAACACACAACCATCAAAAAAATGAAAGTTTGTAAGAAATCCCATTCTGCAAAAGAAAACAACTACCTTTATCTTTGGATAAGAAACACAGCAAGAGGACAAGATATGAGAAAAATGTGCATATTATAACCAAATTGTTTTAAAATTTGAACTGGTAACATAGACCACACCTTACCATACTTATTATCAGCTACATTAAGAACCATTGGTAAGAACGAACCACCAGTTCCCTAGCCACCCCAGTCAGCTCCCCAGCAAGCACCCATCCTGCTTGCGGCAGCAGTCAGCGCTCCATTCTTTTACTCCCGCCCGGGTGAGGGCAGCTTTTTTCTCTGCTCCCACCAAGTCTAGTAGCAAAGTTGCGTTCCCTGCCCAGGAGAGTGAGAGCAGGAAATTAAGCTTGTGTTCCCTACCCGCACTCTCCTGGACAGGGAATACCAGTGTCCTGTGGGATGGGGTCTCCGAGACCAGTAAATGGCTTGGCAGGGAGGGGTGGGCACACGCCATCCCCTAAAGTTTTTTTTATTGACTGAATTTTACTGGACTTAAATCACATCACATCCCACAACATTTCCACAGGCTAGAATATGGAATGAAACCACTGAGTGCGCATCATCAAACCCTGCACAAGTCTAAATATCAAAGCATCCTACGATATGTCGTCCACTTCCCCCATACCTTTGCATGTTTTTTCAGGCATATACACCGCTCTCTCCTGCATGGCGCACCAGTCGATCACCTGCCTCCATGGGGCTACTGGGGGAGGACAGGCTGACTGCCACCATTTAGCAATATCTCTCTTTACCAATGCCACCCCAATCCCAACCAAGGTCCTATCCCCAATGGCATCACAGAACCCCTCCCGAACCTCTAACAGAACAAGCACTCAGGAATGATCAATAGGTCTTTCAATCACCCTGACCAGTTTGTCAAGTATCATAGTCCAGTAACCTGTGATCACCAGACACTCCCATACCATGTGGTAGAAAAGACCAGGTGTACCCAAACAGCCCCCACACGCTGAAGACGCCTGCATGCCAAAGGTGTGCCCCCTGAAAACATCTCCTACCATAGAGATGCCTATCCTATCCCAACCGTGAAACCCTGCTAGGGAGGAGACGTGATGCAATCAACCTCCCACCTAAAGGTGACTCGTGAGTGTAACCCACCGATCCCAACCAGTCCACTGCCGAGCCGTACGCCAGGTCCCAAAAACCACCCTTGTGAGCTCAGGGAGATGTGAAGGGATAGGACTACCATACAACAGCCCCCTGATCTTATCCAGGCCCAACCCGGCAACCTCATGCCGGTTCCCCCACTCAGCCAGTCACTGACCACCACCAGCTGAGCCACCGAGTAGTAGAGGCACACATCTGCCCTCCCAGACCCCCATCCCTGGTGGTCTGAGTGCACCGTCGGAAGGCTCCTGCTGACCCACTGAGCCTGTCAGCAGCAGGATGATGGTGGATTCGGCGCAGCCGGTGGGAGCTCTAACAGAGTTGCCACCATCTTGGCCCATCAGGCCACAACCCCCTCCCCTAAAATTTAAACTTGGCCCAGAGGGATCGGATTCGTGGACCCTCTATTAGGCCCTGGGATAGGGGCTGAATTCCCCCTCCTGTAAACTGAAAACTCAGCCCCATGGGTAGGGGTCATAGGGCCTCTATGAAGCTTGGGGAGAAGGGCTGTAAGCTCCCTCTCCTAAATAAGACATCAGCGACTTGGACTACCCCAGGCTTTAAAAAAAAATAATTCCCCTAGATCTTCAGCAAATTCACAGTAAAATTGAAAAAAAATTAATAAATTTGCCCCTAGGGAGCGGGATCCCTCTGAGACCATACTCTGCCGCTGTCTTTTTTATTTTTTTAATGATATTAATCAGGACAGGGAAAGAGTCCCGAGTACTGAAATGGCTGCTGCCATATCTTTGTTGTTATCTTTAGATCTATCTGGTTCATGGATCCTACGTAATGTGATATACACATACATTTTGAACCTTAATTTCTCAAAAACTACTAAACAGATTGAAACCTAATCACAAAAAGCATGCTTTCTAGACCAAATTCTAGCTTTCTGCTAAATTTGGTGTTATTCTGTAAAGCCGTTTTCACAGTATCTTTGTTCACTTTTCCTATGGAAAATTGCATGGGGAAAACACATTTAGGATGAACTTTCTTTATGGAAAGTTTTGTGAAGATTTGTCAAACAGTGCCAAATTATTAGCAAACCAAATAATGATTTTCCTACGGAACCGTGGTCCTAACTATAACTAACCAGTGGTGACCAACACTGGTTAATGTTCGCGCTATACAAAACTTTATAAATAAAATAAATAAATAAATAAATACTCATTGAAAAAACCAGAGTTTAAAGTGACATTGTAATTAGGTGAAAATGTCAGTTTACGTGTAACATTTTGAAAAGAAAAGAAACACTGAAATTCACCAGTTATAGTTATTTCAAGTAACTATAACTGCCACCCCTACCATGGCCAGTGTTGGCATCAATGATGTAATTTCAGACGTTGCAGTGATGTTATCAATAATGTCATAGAACATGTCATAAGTGCTGTTGTGTCTGAGGTAATTAACCTGTTTTTGAACCTGGGCACTCTGGTGGGGCTCTGGTGCCACTTAGAGGCACCAGTGGCGTAGCTAGCCGTTCTGCCACCCGTGGCGGTCTCTGAGTTTTCCGCTCCGCGGCCGCATGTGAGGTCTGTGCTGCCCACAGGTAAGAGCGAGGGGAGGCCGCTGCCCCCAAAACTCGTGGGACCGCCCCCCCACCCCTCCTTGCTACGCTACTGAGAAGCACTAGCCCCTTGCACCCCGTGCTAGATCCAGGAATGCTTGTGTGACTAAAACCAAGTACAAGAGTGGTTAAATAGTAGTCTTTGGTCAATCTGGTTAGATATGGTTATATATGGTTTTAGGTTATTATTGATGTATTATATATGTGATCTGTTTAAGTTTCTGCCTTGTCTACTTTTATAGTTATGACTATAACTGAATAAAGTTTATGAGGATGAAGTTAGTGTGCAGCCTAATCAGTGAAAGATGAACCTGATTTTTCCCCCCAGAAATTTCACTTGCTTTGAAGAAATACTGGGGCTAGTTGTTTGATAGACAACTACTACCAAATTACAGATTAGGTGCACTGTCCCTGTCTGCGTAATGGTGCACTCTTAACTGTGCGCACGTGCATAATGGGACAGTTGGCCAGATTTGAGAGAAAATGTGTACTCCCCAGCGTAGGTGCAAACTCTGACAGTTCCTGCCTACACTTGGGAGAGTGCATCAACAAAAGGTGAAGCTGTGGTTTAGAACTGTAACTGTCTTTCACTGTAAGTGGACCCCGCCACACATTCAAGAGGTGACAGGGATACCCCTGCAGGCAGGTGCAGTCATTCACTTTGACCCCTGCAACCCCTCCAAATGGGAACCCTTTGTGGCACGCAGTCTATGCCTCACCTCATAAGCAGTGCATAATCAGTGCACCTCTCGAAGGCATCTTTACCAGTGGCGGCTGACTCAGAACGGGGGCAATGGATAAAAAAATAAACGTAACTTCCCTGCGCCACAGCCGCAGCACACCTCTCCTCCGTCCTCTTCGTCTGCACTGGCAGCACCGAGAGCAGACTCTCCCTGCCAATCACGACACTGCATGAGCAGCGTCATGATTGGTCTGAGCAGCCTGTTTGGTTGCTCAGGCAGTGCCTGGGAGCCTGGGCATGTTCTCCATCGGGCTGTGCAACACAGCCAGGTGGAGAACATGCTTAGGGGTCGATTCCGATTCGGGCCGGAAAAAGCACCGACCGACTCGGATCCGGAAAAAATACCGACCGACACGTACCAGTGGCGCCCGACACGCCAAGTACGATGCAAGCCGCGATAAATCCGACCGACACGTCAGGAAACCAAGCCGACCGACCGAGCCGCTCGGAAAATAGCAATCCGGCCGGAAAAACACGCGAATCCAACCGACCGACACGCACCCGGAACAAATCCGACCGAATCGTACCCGCCAACTCCAACCCGCAAAGTACGATGCAAGGCGCGAAAAACACGACCGAGTCGGACGGAGGACAAGCCGTACGACCGACACGCATACAAAACCGAGCCGAAGCAACACAATACACCGCGACCGACGCGTACGCAGCATACAAAACTGCACAAACACAGCGTGAACGAAACGGAAAACACCGTACGAGACCAATGCAGGGTCCGACTCGGTCACAAGAACGTTTCCAACATACACAAACAGCACAAAGGAAAAATCAACCAAAAAAAGGCCAAACAAGCAATTACCAAGCCAATAAATACTGGGGGGGTGGGGACAGAGAACAAAGACACACCCACAACTCCACCTATATAAAGGACACAAATCACTACCATGAGCCTTTGCAAATGCCATTTCACTGCCAGCACCCAAGAGAAAGCAACCACACACCCACAGCTCATCCCTCACACAAGCCACACACCATCAGCACACCAACAAATACCTACCTCACATACACCCAGCAAAACACACACTCACACACCCTCACCTGCACACCAACACACACATCACTCACCATCACCACCCATCACCATGCCCCCCAAGAAGAATCCCAAGTTCCTAGATTGTGAATTGGAAGTCCTGGTAGACGAGATCCTCAGGGTGGAGCCACAGCTGTTTGGCACTCTGGTCCAACAGACCCCCATGTCGCAGAAAACCAAGATGTGGGAGAGGATCATCAACAGGGTGAACGCCCAATCATCATGTCGGCGCACAAAGACGGACATCCAGAACAGGTGGTATGACGTGCGCAGGAGGGTACGGGACCTGCTGAAGATAGACTACATCAACAGCCAACAGACCGGCAGTGGCCCTCCTGCCAAGCCAATATACCTCAGGCCCTGGGAGGAGAAGGTGCGGGCCATCCTTCCGCCAGTGAGCGTATATGGACTAGAGAACATCCCAGAGCCTGGTGAGTACACAACAAATGTACACAATAAACTGCCACAAAACACACACATCACTGTCAAGGGGAGAGTCAAACCATGCACACATAGCAATTACACAGCAACTAGAACAGAATCATCCCAAAATGTGTATGTCAGTCAGATAAACACAACACATGCCATCAAAAAAGTCACATCCAACTGTGCCAACACATGTACAAACACAACCACAACTACAGCTAGGCAGTGGCACAAATAGAACTAACACACATCCACACATGTAGCCACCACAACAACACCAACACACAGTGAAGACCACTCAAAGGAAGGAATTCTGTGTATGCTGGCCAAGTCAGTGTAGCCAATAGCATCATGGGAGTCGCAGTCACACATATTGCCCCCCCACAACTGTCCCATCAACACCACCCTGAACCATGCTCACATCACAGGGAGTGGAGAAGGACTCACAAGATGGCTGACACTGGCTACTGCTGGGGGGAGCACAAGGCCCTGCTGCCAACTGTGCACCAACAAACAGCAGGACACCACTGACTGACATCCTGAGAGACAACTTACACTCCCTGCAATGCAAGCACGTTCCATGGTGGGCTATCTGGCTGGCTGGATGGGAAGGGGGACTTGCAGCACTGACCATAGTCACCAGCACCTCCCCTCACACCCCCCCAACACAAACTCCACAGTACCCACCTGGTAGAATGCAATGCCCTCCATCCCAACACAAGATCCCACAAAGCACCACCACCCTGGCTTATGTTGTGTGAAGCACAGGGACACTCTTGGGACTCTTAGCCAAACAACTGCCAGGACAACACTCCCAGCCATCCTGTCAGCACAGCCAGCCCACCCCACAGGGAAGCAGAGTCAAAAGGAAGGAAGCATGGGCATGCTGGGAAGGGGGGTGGAGGCAATAGCATGATGGGAGTCGTAGTCACAGACATTGCTCAGCCTCACAACTGGCCCATCAACACCACCCTGAACCATGCTCACATCACAGGGAGTGGAGAAGGACTCACAAGATGGCTGACACTGGCTACTGCTGTGGGGAGCACAAGGCCCTGCTGCCAACTGTGCACCAACAAACAGCAGGACACCACTGACTGACATCCTGAGAGACAACTTACACTCCCTGCAATGCAAGCACGTTCCATGGTGGGATATCTGGCTGGCTGGGTGGGAAGGGGGACTTGCAGCACTGACCATAGTCACCAGCACCTCCCCTCACACCCCCCCCAACACAAACTCCACAGTACCCACCTGGTAGAATGCAATGCCCTCCATCCTAACACAAGATCCCACAAAGCACCACCACCCTGGCTTATGTTGTGTGAAGCACAGGGACACTCTTGGGACTCTTAGCCAAACAACTGCCAGGACAACACTCCCAGCCATCCTGTCAGCACAGCCAGCCCACCCCACAGGGAAGCAGAGTCAAAAGGAAGGAAGCATGGGCATGCTGGGAAGGGGGTGGAGGCAATAGCATGATGGGAGTCGTAGTCACAGACATTGCTCAGCCTCACAACTGGCCCATCAACACCACCCTGAACCATGCTCACATCACAGGGAGTGGAGAAGGACTCACAAGATGGCTGACACTGGCTACTGCTGTGGGGAGCACAAGGCCCTGCTGCCAACTGTGCACCAACAAACAGCAGGACACCACTGACTGACATCCTGAGAGACAACTTACACTCCCTGCAATGCAAGCACGTTCCATGGTGGGCTATCTGGCTGGCTGGGTGGGAAGGGGGACTTGCAGCACTGACCATAGTCACCAGCACCTCCCCTCACACCCCCCCCAACACAAACTCCACAGTACCCACCTGGTAGAATGCAATGCCCTCCATCCTAACACAAGATCCCACAAAGCACCACCACCCTGGCTTATGTTGTGTGAAGCACAGGGACACTCTTGGGACTCTTAGCCAAACAACTGCCAGGACAACACTCCCAGCCATCCTGTCAGCACAGCCAGCCCACCCCACAGGGAAGCAGAGTCAAAAGGAAGGAAGCATGGGCATGCTGGGAAGGGGGTGGAGGCAATAGCATGATGGGAGTCGTAGTCACAGACATTGCTCAGCCTCACAACTGGCCCATCAACACCACCCTGAACCATGCTCACATCACAGGGAGTGGAGAAGGACTCACAAGATGGCTGACACTGGCTACTGCTGTGGGGAGCACAAGGCCCTGCTGCCAACTGTGCACCAACAAACAGCAGGACACCACTGACTGACATCCTGAGAGACAACTTACACTCCCTGCAATGCAAGCACGTTCCATGGTGGGATATCTGGCTGGCTGGGTGGGAAGGGGGACTTGCAGCACTGACCATAGTCACCAGCACCTCCCCTCACACCCCCCCCCAACACAAACTCCACAGTACCCACCTGGTAGAATGCAATGCCCTCCATCCTAACACAAGATCCCACAAAGCACCACCACCCTGGCTTATGTTGTGTGAAGCACAGGGACACTCTTGGGACTCTTAGCCAAACAACTGCCAGGACAACACTCCCAGCCATCCTGTCAGCACAGCCAGCCCACCCCACAGGGAAGCAGAGTCAAAAGGAAGGAAGCATGGGCATGCTGGGAAGGGGGGTGGAGGCAATAGCATGATGGGAGTCGTAGTCACAGACATTGCTCAGCCTCACAACTGGCCCATCAACACCACCCTGAACCATGCTCACATCACAGGGAGTGGAGAAGGACTCACAAGATGGCTGACACTGGCTACTGCTGTGGGGAGCACAAGGCCCTGCTGCCAACTGTGCACCAACAAACAGCAGGACACCACTGACTGACATCCTGAGAGACAACTTACACTCCCTGCAATGCAAGCACGTTCCATGGTGGGATAACTGACTGGGTGGGTGGGTGGGTGGGAAGGAGGTCTGGCTGTCAACCAAACACAATCAATGCAGACCATGTTCACACCCCAGAGAATACATAGAAATGCCCAAATAATGCAGGACAATGTGCCACACCAATATCAACCCCTGACTGTGACGACTTAGGACAATACAATGTACAGGCCCGCACCCCGAGGCACAGTCACAACTGTCAGGTGTGTCAACCACTGATGCCTGCAGAAACATGACATACATTGTTTGTGTCTCCCAAAAACAGGTGATGATAGGGACACAGCAGCAGACGCTGAGGAGTCCCAGTCCCAGGCTCAAGAGGATGCCGAGCTCACTGGCGTCGTACAGCCTCTGTCCTCCTCGGACGATGAACAACCTGGCACATCCGGTGCAAGTCAACATGCTGCACCAGCAGGACCACCAGCTGCAGCACCAGCAGGTCCACCAGCTGCACCCCTGCACCCACCCCTCCAACGACTGTCACCACGAATACCATCCCTGCCGACATGGACAGAATAAGGAACAACACCAGCGCAGTGACCCTGGACCAACCTGGGGCCATGGACACCACCACCACCACCAACCCCCAAGGTGGACCAGGGTTATCTGTGCGTGCAACTGCACACACTGCACATGTCAGCAGGGGTGGTGGGAGGGGTGGGAGACAGAGGTCGCTGCTTGCAGACGTTGCTGGTGTGCATGAAGACCCACAACTGGTACGCATAGCTGATGCGTACCAGTCCAGCACCGGAGAGCTCAGCCAGGTAGTGGGGCTCCTCAGAGACATCAAACAGCAGCAGGCTGCCCATCATGCCCGCTTGGACTCCCACATGTCCCAAGTGGAGTCACACATGTCACGTGTGGACTCCCACATGTCACGTGTGGACTCCCACATGACCCGCGTGGAGTCCAAGTGGGATGTACTACATGAGATGACGGCGGTGCACAGGGACATTTTACAATGCCTCCGCCAGATGAACAGCAACCAGTCCACACCTCCCTGTGTGCCAACAACATCTGGTACCGAACAAACTGCAACTGCCACAGGGAGGGAGGAGGACTCTGGCGGAGAGTCCCCTGCACCGCAGCAGCCTGCACTTGAGGGCCCCCCCCAAGAAGAGGGGTCGTCCGAGGAGGGGAAAGTGAGAGGCTGATGGCCAAGCGCAACTCCCAGGAAGCCTGAACCTGTTCTGGATTTTCGCCTTTGTGCACAGACTGTTCACCCTGTTGATGGCAACACTACTCCCACACATTGCATGGGGAGTATAAGTTGGAACAATGTGTCAGACAACAGTGGCCCCGATACTGGGGATCCTGTCTACCTGGACTTTCTATTCATCTAGGAACTTGGGATTGCAAGATTCATGTACAGCACAATCCATCCTATGCACTATTATCACAATAAACACACTAATACACCATACTTGCCTCTGTCGTGATTCCAACGTGGGTGCTGTTATGGGGATGATGAACTGCAAAATTACACAGTGTATGCGAACTGCAACAGCAAGGACAACACAGGCATGTGAGTACAGGCAACGTGACACATATGAGGGAGACACACCACCAGGGCTACACAACACATACACACCTAGGCCATCTGACTCATTGCCTACACTGATGTTGCCAGGGAAGACGGTGCAATGCACAGACACCACACCCATTCCCAGTTGTAGTCAAGTAGCCCACAGGTGCAGTAAGCAAATGGCAGTCAAATGTGTGACCACAGACAACGCACATCACTAAGTGAAGCACAGGTTTATTACACAGTAGCAACATGCCGTAACCACTACAGATGCAAGGTAACCCCACCTGGTAGCGGGCACACAGTCAACAACTGTAGACAGAAGGAAGTCCATGGGTGTGGCGCACATCACCTGTAGGGACACAACAGCTACCAGCCTGGATGTGCAATCACGTCGTCGGTGGACACAGTTGACCAAACGAATCTGAAAGTACCCTGTGAAGGACAGAAATGACACACAGTCAAAAGCAATGCAGTACAGGACAGAACAGCAAAACTCATGCACAATACATGTTACAAGATACCCACCCAGAACCAAGTTAGCATGTCAACACTGTTGGGGAGTACAGCCCACCTGTCACCACACATCGCAACACACATCCTGTCAAGTAGCCCATGGACACACTCCAACAGCACCAGAGCACCACCCACACATCATGCCAACTCACATCATTCACATGACACCTCAGGATACTCACATTCAGCTAAAGAAGTTGGTGATGAGCTGTGTGCGGACATCACCATCACCATCATCATCATCATCGTCACTGGCATCGTGGTCCAGGCCAGGATCCTCCACAGGTGGCGGATGTTGGTCATCGTCATCCTGGATGAGAGGCAACTCCTTCCGCACTGCCAGGTTGTGGAGCATGCAGCAGACGATGATAATCTTGCACACTTTCGCAGGGGCATATGGGAGGGACCCTCCGGTCTTGTCCAGGCAGCGGAAGCGGCTCTTCAGGAGACCAAAGGTCCGCTCAATCACTCTCCTGGTCCGACCATGTGCCTCATTGTAGCGCATCTGGGCAGGTGTCACAGGGTTCCTGAGGGGTGTCAGCAACCACGGCATGTTGGGGTATCCCGAGTCACCTACGGACAGACAAGTGCACATCAGCTGACTTGGAAAAGTGGGCGGAATACTACAGATCAGATCACACACAATGGCACAAAGTCAGTACACACCGACAAGCCAGGCACGCTGGTTCTGCATCTGTGCCATCAACCTGGGGATGCGACTACTCCTCATCACAAAGGCATCGTGTGCTGAACCAGGGAAACGGGCACACACGTGTGTGATGGTCATGTCTGCAAGACACACCACCAGTGCATTGACCGAGTGGTAGTGCTTGCGGTTCCTGTAGGCCTGCTCCTGGGCCTGTGGTGGTACCAAAGCCACATGTGTCCCATCAATGGAGCCAATGACATGCGGCATCCTCCCCAGGGCATAAAAGTCACTCTTCACGTCAGTGAGTCGTCGCAGTCTAGGGAAATAGATGTACCGGTTCAGGAAGAGCAACATTGCCGCCAAAACATCGCGGAGCACACGGCTGAACATGGTCTGTGACATCCCACCAGCAGACGCCACAGTATGTTGGAAGGTACCGGTGGCAAAGAAGTGTAGGGCTGCCATCACCTTCACCTTGGGGGTCAGCGCTGTAGGATACGGCCGGCCAGGCTGCAAATGTGGGGACAACTGCACTGCAAAATCCTCAATCAGCTGCCTGGTGAAGCGGTACCGTCGGATGCTGTCCCGTTCCACCATCGTTGCCAGGTCTGGGAATGGCCGATGGACAGCAGGAGCCCTGCAGTGCAGAGGAGAAGTAAGCAAGATCGTCAGTCACCCCACATATGCGGCATTGAACACACTCAAGATCCCAACATACATCATCATGAGGCACAACTACATGAAGTGTGCAGTACCGGAACGACATTTATGGTACATACATGGCCAACATCTGTCAACACGGTCCTACAGGTGGCATCAATTTGTCCCTGTTTGGCCCATTGGATATCATGATGCTGTGTCACAGTCACCCCCCAGTGACATGTGAGGACAGATGTGCCCCAGGCACCACAGCTCAACGACAGGCACATTCCCAGGGACCCTGTAATGCCACATGGACACTGGCATCACCTGGAGTATCATGTGTACACCACAACAAAACAAACATGACCCCCACAGGTAGTGGCCACACTTGCCATGGCAGGAGAGCCATGGACGTCTGTGACACACACGCACAACATCAGAGTCCATGCACACACAACGTGGATGTGGAGACTGTCTCCCATTGTGCACATGAAATCAGAGACATTGTAAACACTACATGCACAAAGACTGTGGAGGGCCATCACTATTGTGCCACTGGGACACCCTGGCTCAAACATACCGTCCCACATGGGACTCACGGGGTATGTGACATGACATACACAAACACCACTGTGAAATGTGACCATGGCACATGCACAGATATGAACAGTTGCACATCACAGTGGTCACGTACACGTAACACCCATGATCCTGTCCCCATGAACACGTGCACAGCCTGGGGGTGGCTGCCCACAGGTGACACCCACAGGACAACATGTACACCAACATACACACAATAGGAAATGCAGCCTTACATGCCTTATGATAAGGTTTGGACAGGCTGTCGTGATGTAGGTGTGCCCCTCACTCCCTGGGAGCTATCTGTGGCTGGCATATGTCCATCTGAGACAGGCATGCTGACATATGCCAGTCACATGTACAGTGATGCGTTGTACTGCAATGGACCGATCGGTGCCTCCGGCCGGCCCATTGCATTCAATGTGTGCGGGTACGCGTTGTACCCCTGTGCGCGTTGAACAGCAATGGACCGATCGGTGCCTCCGGCCGGCCCATTGCTTTCAATGTGTGCGGGTACGCGTTGTACCCCTGTGCGCGTTGAACAGCAATGGACCGATCGGTGCCTCCGGCCGGCCCATTGCATTCAATGTGTGCGGGTACGCGTTGTACCCCTGTGCGCGTTGAACAGCAATGGACCGATCGGTGCCTCCGGCCGGCCCATTGCATTCAATGTGTGCGGGTACGCGTTGTACCCCTGTGCGCGTTGAACAGCAATGGACCGATCGGTGCCTCCGGCCGGCCCATTGCATTCAATGTGTGCGGGTACGCGTTGTACCCCTGTGCGCGTTGTACTGCAATGGACCGATCGGTGCGCACCCATTGACAATGGGCTTGCCTGGCAACGGACGCGTTTTCGAATATTCGAACGAGTCGGTTGCTGGAAAATCAGTTGGTCACCCACAACAATGTTGCAAAATCATGTATGTCATGAAGTTGAAGATTTGAAGGATGCTGTGGGCGTGTTTTGGTGCTGCTATTCCATGGATTGGCCAGATTCAGAAGATGCAAACGACTTGGACCTATCTCTTTGGACACAAGGGACAGTATCTGCCTCTCCAGCACATATATATTGCTGCATGTTCCCCTGAGAGCCCACTTGCCTGCACTACATGCTCCAGGACGACATCTGCCACTGCACTGCTGCTGTCTCTGCCCCTCTGGACCCTGCAATGGCACGTACTGTGGAGAGAGCCCCAGCCTTCAGCCTTGAAGAGAACCAGGCCCTGCTGGACAGCCTACTTCCACAGTACAGCAAGCTGTATGGGACACCAGGGGAGCAGGTGAGTGTTCTGTGCACTGCCTTTCTGAATGTGCATTTTGTCTGACTAGCAAGGCTGAGAGTCAGCACACCACTGGCTAGCAGGCTCACTGAGTAGTTGTCACCCCCCATAGTGTGTAGTGACTTGCACTGGACAGGTATGGTGCAGTGACAGTGCTTCTGAACAGGGTTTTACTCCCCATGCTATGATACCATGTAGTGACTTCTGGAAAACTGTCCATGGGCAGCCGTGCACTGCCTGGGTACACCATGTGCCCCTATGATTGCGACATGTAAATGCAACTGTGTCATGCACGGATATGTTGCATGTGTAGTAATGTCCTTATCACTTTGTCATCCTGACAGGCTTCTGCCCATCGGAAGCATGAGATCTGGAAGGACATCGTCCGGGCTGTCCGGTCCGTGGGGGTCTACAAGCGCCGGATCCGCAACTGCCAAAAGAGGTGGCAGGACCTTCGGGGCTGGACCCGGAGGATTGCACGGGTCCAGCTGAAGCTGTCGCCTCCTCGCAGGAGGGGCGGAACACGGACCCTGACCCCCCACATGCTCAGGATCCTGGCGGTGGTCTTTCCAGACCTGGATGGGCAGCTGAAGGCCAGAGAGCAGCAAGGAGGGGGTGAGTCAAAGACTGCACTGTGTACTCTGTCTAACATGTTATGTGCCCTCCTCGGGCCAGGTTGAACTGCCACAGTACAGCAGTCATGTTGTCCAGGAGCCATGTCCCTCTATTGTGCACTGCCCACTCCTCATCTGATACCCAGGTGTGGCCCTTACATGCAGGGAATTCTGTCACTTAGGACTGTGTCCTTGCAGTTTGCTTGACTCAAGGTGGGAGACAGCATCTGTTTCCCTGACTCTGTGGTGGGCATCATGGGTGGGTCCATTGCTTACACAATGCCTGTATTCTGACATGTATTCAGCGTGTTACTTTGATCTGTGGTCCAATTGCTGAGCTGATCCACCACATGTGGCTGGGGTACCTGGCACACACCCATGCTGCGGGTGGGAACAATGTTTGGGCCCCAGGAGTATGTATATGACGTGTGTCACACATACTTAGCCAGCTGCCTACAGTCCAGGGCTCATCCCTCATTCATGTGGGGCTGGACAGTCATGCCTACTCCAGGCCATACAATACACTCTGTACTCCCACTCCCGTGTATCAGAGGACACATTGTGCACAGTGATTTGCCCCTCAGGTGTCTGCCTCTGTGTCAGTGTGCTGTGGATTAGTCGCCAGGACTGCTGTGGAGTTTCTTGGTAGGGGCTCAGCATGCCACTGGAGATGTGACCATAGGAGACGATACTTGTGTGACACATAGGTGTCTGATCAGCTGCCCATGCAGACTGGGGCATGTAAATGTGAAGTTCAGGCAGCTGTTCCCCATGCACAGCAGAGTGTGAGGGGCTCAGGTTCAGAGGGTAGTGTCACAGGTCTCCCATATGTCCAATAGGTATGACCTGGACAGATGAGGGTTAAGAGGATGTGTTGTGGGGGATGTACATGTGCACTTGTGCAGCTCCAGGACTTGCATTCCCCATGACCTACTATTGTGACACAGTGCAGAGTGTTGTTGTCTGGCTGCAAAGTCATACATCACTGAGACAGTGATGTATGACTTTGCAGTCATGCCTCCGCCATGGCATGTGTCTACTGATTGGTGATCCTGCAGGGGAGTGACATGTGCTACATGCACACCATAGTGGCGCTGGCTATCAGGACATGGGTGCATCATGGTGTCTGTCGCTGGTATGCATCACATGCATTTCCTATTTGACT
The DNA here is from genome assembly GCA_963921515.1 of Calotriton arnoldi. Taxonomy (NCBI): domain Eukaryota; kingdom Metazoa; phylum Chordata; class Amphibia; order Caudata; family Salamandridae; genus Calotriton; species Calotriton arnoldi. The sequence continues at coordinate 1,142,068 of CAWUFW010004108.1, forward strand.
CTGGGCATCCCTTACATCCGTAAACCTGTACTGACTCAGTGGCAAGAGCTGTGATGTGTCCACACCGTGTCCTCTGCACTGTCCAACTACTGTGTACTTGGTGCATGTGTCAACACTGGGGTGTTGCAATCCAACAGACACCAGACAGATGGGTGCAAGGCCATGTGGGATGTGAGTGCCATGCTTGGCATCAGACTGACAATTGACTTCTCCTGTTCAATTAGTGCACTTTTAGCAATGTACAACTAATGATGCCAGGGCTTGCTCTGTGATGTGCTGTGCTCACAGTGGTGTGTGCGTTATGTGCAGGTGACTGATGTCTGTCTGTTTCCCCATTGTTTGCAGATACATCCACGGCCACGGAAGGGGACAGCTCCACGGACCAGGAGGAGCCGGAGAGCCAGACTGGGTCAGCAGCCGAGGAGTGGTCGGAGGGACCCAGTGGCACGGAGGGCGAGGGGAGCCACACCGAGGAGTCCTCAGCAGCATCCACCTCAGCTGAGGACCAGAGCAACTCGGAGGATGACTCCCTTGTGGAGGCGGGTGTCAGCAGCCACCACACCCCAGCTAGTGTTGCTGTCCCCGCCACCACCAGCACCACCACCGCCCTCCCATCGGCTCCCATTCCCCAGGTCCGTGGAGGCTCCCATGTCCGGGAGCGTGTCTCCTTTGGGCCAGGCACCGCACCCCCTGCCCCTGTGTCCCCTGCTGCCCTGAGTGAGGAGTCTGTGTACCTCCTTCGCCAGCTCCATGTAGGGCAGACAGCCATGCTGAGTGTCCTCCATGCGCACACCGCGCTGTTGACTCAGCTGGTGTCGTTCATGGAGGGCATCTCATCGGGCATGTCTGACCTACAGAGGGGCAATAGGTCCATGGACTCCTCCCTGACGGCAGCAGTGTCCCTCCTCAAACGGTCCCTCACCCCTCCTGCCTCTGCTCCATCCACACTCCCCAGCACCTTACCCATCCCAGGCACACACACACTGGCACACACCAGCACACACACATCCAGCACACTGACACACACGCCAATGACAAAACGCACACGCAAGCACATTCAGGGGACTGAAGCCAGACTCACAGGGGATGGGGCCCTGGAACACACACACGCATCCACATGCACTGCGCAGTCCTCAGTTCCCTCTCCCTCCAAAGCACCCTCCCTTGCCTCACCTGCAACCCCAAAGTCACAGCAGCTCTTCCTCTGTGACCTCGGCCTCTTCCCCACCGATGAAGCTGCTCCAGCATCCCGGGGGAAGAGGAAGCCCACCCACACGGAGCAGAGTGCCCCTCGCCCCCGGACACCCTCCCCCAGGCGCAGACGGACTGAGGCCCCCACCCGCAAGTCCCCCCGGAGTGCTAAGAGCAAGACCCCGCCACCGCCCTGCAGCTCAGGCACAAGGTCTCCATCCTCCATCCCTCAGGCCCCCACTGCACAGGTGCCCCCACCACACCCTGCCCCAGGTTCCCCCACCCACAGATATACCATCCCCAAGATGCTCCGGCCTTCTCCCCTGCCACTTGCTCTCCCAGCACCACACCCCCGCTGCGCTTGTCTGTGCCACTGATGTGGTGAGGGTGTCCCCCCCTCTGTCCAACCCACCTTGCCTGTTCCCCATTCTCCTCCCCTGGAGGTAGGCACTGCAGTGGAGTCCACTACCGCCCTGTCTGACTTGGGCACTGCAGTGGCGGACCTGTCCACCCCATCTGCAGGGTCCACTGCAGTTGTGCCGGCACCCACGACATCTGTGTCATGCCCCCCAGTTGTGCCGGCACACACCATGTCAGACACCTCCACTGCAGTTGTCAGTGGCTCTCCAGCACCCACCACCCCTTCCCTGACTCCCCCTGGTGAGCCCTGATCCTGTCCCTGCGGTGCCTGGCCTGCCCCCCGGTTGCCCCTCCTAGTGGATTGTCCCTGGTATTGTGCAGGCATGCGTAGGGTGACATCTGCCAGTGTCACCCTGTTTGAACTTTGACAATGGACTGGCCATTGGCCTTTGCTCTTTTTTCAGGACTTCGTTTGGCCTCAACACATATGCTGAATAAAGCAACTTTCTTTTCTCTAGTGCTCATGCTTCAGATGTACATGTTGTTGGTGCAGCTAACCATGCCCTTGCTGCAGTGATGGTGATATCTGGTCTCATGATTATGAAGTGTTACTGTGCAGGAACCCATGTGGTCCAGGGGGAATGTGTCCTATCATGTGGTGTATCCATGTCATCAATAGCAGCATCTGAGGGTGTCATGTGTTCAGTATTTGGCAATGGGTTTCCTACTTACATTGGCAATTTCATATCTGTGGCTTCCACCCCTGCACATCTGTTGTGCCTGCCATCGTTGCATTTGTCTACTTCCCTGACCGTGTTGCCATCTCCAGTGGACATGCAGGTTTGGGCATCAATGGGGAGGGACTCATCCGTGTAGTCAGTGCAACATTGCTATACAAGTGTGTTGGATCTGTGCTGATGATTCCGTTGGCACATCCATGACCAGGCTGATGTGATGGGAGCCCTCATTTGGTGCTAATTGTTGATTGTGTGACCAAGTGCTCAGCTGACATGATGGGGCCCTACTGAGGCAACATATGGCACAGCTTTCCTCACACAGGAGTGGAGTCCCCTCATGGCAGTGTGTACACGTGTGACATTGCCTGCGCCCAAGGTGTGTGTTGTATGTGCATGTCTGTGTGTTCACTTCCATTCATCTGCGCATGCTGTGATCCCTAGTGTTGTACCTGTTTGTGATGCTTGCTGACTTGAGCTATGTTCCCCCAAAGTCTTCTCCCTGTGTTCTCTGTGATGTGGGTGCATGGCACATTACTGGTCATCAGGGTGTCACCCATAGGTGTGTTTGCTGTCAGGGCAGAGTTTGTGTGCTGACGCAGATGGGTCACAGTCAGGTTTCCCTTTGGCACTTGTTGTTTGCCCCTGTCATGTGATTTCCAGTTTGTGTTATCTTTCAGTGATTGTGACACGTTGTGTGTGTGACTGCTGGCACTCCTTAGGGTCCGGGCTGCAATGTTGGTTGTTGTCTATGTGTGTTCTTTGTGGGTGACCTTGGCTTCTTCATTGGTGTGTGACTGTGGCTGGGATCCCATTGGTCGGTGTGGTATTGCCGTCATGTCCATGTACAGCGTAGTGTGCAGTGTGTCAGACATTCAGGAGTCTTGTTGAGTGTCCATGTGTGATGTGTTTCTACACCTTGGTTCCCACCCACCACCCTGGAATAGTCATGGGTGCATGTGCAATGTCACCAGTGCATGTGTACTTCACTGCTGCACATTGTTGGAGGTCGAGGGTGTGGTCTTGAGTGTGTGCAGATGAGAGTTGTTGCCCGGCTAGTCCCCTGCCTCCATGTTGGCCTTGGCTTACTGGCCATGCTGATTGATTTGTGCTTGTGTAGGTGTGATGGTAGTTAGTTGCTCAGGACACCTGACTGTGGTTCACAGTGTGAATGACATTTAGCTTTGTCATCACAGTGGTATTTTTCTTCAGCCCAGGGTCACCACATTGTGGGGGCCCTGGGGGTGGTGCTGTGGTGTGTCTGTGACTTGCTGTGTCAGTTGTTGTTCCTACGTGCCTGTGTGACATGTGTGTTTTGTGCTCCCTCTCACCTGTCAATGCCTGCTTGCCCACATAGGGGATTTGGATCCATGAGTTACCTTAGTGTGGCAGTGTATGCACATCTGTATGATTGGTATTCAGCTCTCCTCATGTGTTGTGTTGTTGCCTGGGGACAATGGCACCCCCACCCCTCACCTGCTGTGTATGATGACAGTGTTGGTCTGCCTGTTTGTGTTTGTGCATCTGCACCACTGCATTGGCATATCTTGGGTGTGCCATTGGCTGTATGTTGTTTGGTGTGTTTCCCCTGCTGTCCCTGGGACTCCTAGGTCATCGGTCAGCACAGTGATCATGGTTTGTGTGTCCCATTGCTGCCATGGTATGGTATCTGTTCACCTCACATCTGCTGTCTCCACAGGGTATCTGCATTTGTGTGCCCATTGGTGCAAATATGTGGTTCTGCATTCTGATGGTCACTTCTGTCATTGTGTCATTGATGACTGTTGACGGTCTCAGCCACCATGGGTGTTGTTTGTCTGCACATGGCCAAAGGAATGTTTCATTTGCACTGCAGTATTTGGCTCCCCCAATTTATGTTGCAATGGGACACATACACGACTTTGCCACAGATGAGTTTTTGGTTCTGTGACCAGGAATGATCCATGCAGTTTGGCAGTTGCAGCTCTTTCTTTGTCAACAATTACCTTTTGGTCACTGTGATGATGAGGGTGTAGACCCCATTGCCACAATGGTCAAAATGTGCTTCAGCTATGGACCCCACACTTGCCTTTTGGTCACTGTGATGATGGGGGTTTAGACCCCATTGGCACAATGGTCAAACTGTGCTTCAGCTATGGACCCCACACTTACCTTTTGGTCACTGTGATGATGGGGGTTTAGGCCCCATTGCCACAATGGTCATGGGCTACTTGCATTGTGGGTGCCACACACATATATGTGTGGCACATGTGCTAGGGGGTCACATTGTATGTTCAATGTCATGTTCGGTGTTGTAGGCATTTGACACAGCCTGCTCACACGCTTGTCATGGTGGTGGGGGGATGTCTTAATCTTGCATTCCCTAGGTTGTGGTGTGCTTGTTGTGTCATGCATTGTCCATCCTATGAGTGGGGGTGGTAGTAGTGGTAGGCATCCAGCCCCCCTGGCTAAGGGTGGTAGTAGTGGTGGGCATCCTGCCCCCCTGGGTGAGGGTGGTAGTAGTGGTAGGCATCCTGCCCCCCTGGTTGAGGGTGGTAGTAGTGGTAGGCATCCAGCCCCCCTGGCTAAGGGTGGTAGTAGTGGTAGGCATCCAGCCCCTGGCTAAGGGTGGTAGTAGTGGTGGGCATCCTGCCCCCTGGGTGAGGGTGGTAGTAGTGGTGGGCATCCTGGCCCCCCTGGGTGAGGGTGGTAGTAGTGGTAGGCATCCTGCCCCCTGGGTGGGGGTGGTAGTAGTGGTGGGCATCCTGCCCCCTGGGTGAGGGTGGTAGTAGTGGTAGGCATCCAGCCCCCCTGGCTAAGGGTGGTGGTAGGCATCCAGCCCCCCTGGCTAAGGGTGGTAGTAGTGGTGGGCATCCTGCCCCCTGGCTAAGGGTGGTAGTAGTGGTGGGCATCCTGCCCCCCTGGGTGAGGGTGGTAGTAGTGGTGGGCATCCTGCCCCCCTGGGTGAGGGTGGTAGTAGTGGTAGGCATCCTGCCCCCCTGGGTGGGGGTGGTAGTAGTGGTAGGCATCCAGCCCCCCTGGCTAAGGGTGGTGGTAGGCATCCAGCCCCCCTGGCTAAGGGTGGTAGTAGTGGTGGGCATCCTGCCCCCCTGGGTGAGGGTGGTAGTAGTGGTAGGCATCCTGCCCCCCTGGGTGGGGGTGGTAGTAGTGGTGGGCATCCTGCCCCCCTGGGTGAGGGTGGTAGTAGTGGTAGGCATCCTGCCCCCTGGGTGGGGGTGGTAGTAGTGGTAGGCATCCAGCCCCCCTGGCTAAGGGTGGTGGTAGGCATCCAGCCCCCCTGGGTGAGGGTGGTAGTAGTGGTAGGCATCCAGCCCCCCTGGTTGAGGGTGGTAGTAGTGGTAGGCATCCAGCCCCCTGGGTGGGGGTGGTAGTAGTGGTGGGCATCCTGCCCCCTGGGTGGGGGTGGTAGTAGTGGTAGGCATCCAGCCCCCCTGGCTAAGGGTGGTGGTAGGCATCCAGCCCCCCTGGCTAAGGGTGGTAGTAGTGGTAGGCATCCAGCCCCCTGGCTAAGGGTGGTAGTAGTGGTGGGCATCCTGCCCCCTGGGTGAGGGTGGTAGTAGTGGTGGGCATCCTGGCCCCCCTGGGTGAGGGTGGTAGTAGTGGTAGGCATCCTGCCCCCCTGGGTGGGGGTGGTAGTAGTGGTGGGCATCCTGCCCCCCTGGGTGAGGGTGGTAGTAGTGGTAGGCATCCAGCCCCCCCTGGCTAAGGGTGGTGGTAGGCATCCAGCCCCCCCTGGCTAAGGGTGGTAGTAGTGGTGGGCATCCTGCCCCCTGGCTAAGGGTGGTAGTAGTGGTGGGCATCCTGCCCCCCTGGGTGAGGGTGGTAGTAGTGGTGGGCATCCTGCCCCCCTGGGTGAGGGTGGTAGTAGTGGTAGGCATCCTGCCCCCTGGGTGGGGGTGGTAGTAGTGGTAGGCATCCAGCCCCCCTGGCTAAGGGTGGTGGTAGGCATCCAGCCCCCCTGGCTAAGGGTGGTAGTAGTGGTGGGCATCCTGCCCCCCTGGGTGAGGGTGGTAGTAGTGGTAGGCATCCTGCCCCCCTGGGTGAGGGTGGTAGTAGTGGTGGGCATCCTGCCCCCCTGGGTGAGGGTGGTAGTAGTGGTAGGCATCCTGCCCCCTGGGTGGGGGTGGTAGTAGTGGTAGGCATCCAGCCCCCCTGGCTAAGGGTGGTGGTGGGCATCCAGCCCCCCTGGGTGAGGGTGGTAGTAGTGGTGGGCATCCAGCCCCCCTGGTTGAGGGTGGTAGTAGTGGTAGGCATCCAGCCCCCTGGGTGGGGTGGTAGTAGTGGTGGGCATCCTGCCCCCTGGGTGGGGGTGGTAGTAGTGGTAGGCATCCAGCCCCCTGGCTAAGGGTGGTGGTAGGCATCCAGCCCCCTGGCTAAGGGTGGTAGTAGTGGTGGGCATCCTGCCCCCTGGCTAAGGGTGGTAGTAGTGGTGGGCATCCTGCCCCCCTGGGTGAGGGTGGTAGTAGTGGTGGGCATCCTGCCCCCCTGGGTGAGGGTGGTAGTAGTGGTAGGCATCCTGCCCCCTGGGTGGGGGTGGTAGTAGTGGTAGGCATCCAGCCCCCCTGGCTAAGGGTGGTGGTAGGCATCCAGCCCCCTGGCTAAGGGTGGTAGTAGTGGTGGGCATCCTGCCCCCCTGGGTGAGGGTGGTAGTAGTGGTAGGCATCCTGCCCCCTGGGTGGGGTGGTAGTAGTGGTGGGCATCCTGCCCCCCTGGGTGAGGGTGGTAGTAGTGGTAGGCATCCAGCCCCCCTGGTTGAGGGTGGTAGTAGTGGTAGGCATCCAGCCCCCTGGGTGGGGGTGGTAGTAGTGGTGGGCATCCTGCCCCCCTGGCTAAGGGTGGTAGTAGTGGTAGGCATCCAGCCCCCCTGGCTAAGGGTGGTGGTAGGCATCCAGCCCGCCCTGGGTGAGGGTGGTAGTAGTGGTAGGCATCCAGCCCCCCTGGCTAAGGGTGGTAGTGGTGGTGGGCATCTGGCACCCCCTGGCTAAGGGTGGTTGTGGTGGTTGGCATCCAGCCCCCCTGGGTTGGGGTGGTGGCGCGCATTCAGGCCCCTGTGTGCATATGTGGCATTGGTGATGGGCATCCCGCCCCTATGGTGCTGCTGTTGCTGGTGTAAGTATATTCAGATTCCCAGTGTATGTGTGTGATGTGTCGTGTCCGTGTTGTATGTGTTTTGTGGTTGGTGTCTGACTTACCTTCTGCGCCGTACGCGTCCGTGCCTGTTCCGGTAGTAGATGTAGAATATTGGTATGATCGGGACGAAGGGATTCATGGTTGGTTCGTGTCGTTCGTCCTTCTCGTTGCTTCGCGTCGTCCTCGTCGCTTGGCTTCGTCCTCGTCGCTTCGCGTCGTCCTCGTCGGTGCTGTGTTCGTCTCGTAGCCGTGGATCGTGTTGTGGCGCGATTCGGAGCTTATGTGCGCCTCTCCCGGATGCTTTGACGTGCCGTGCGTAGCGACGGGTTCGGCGCGTACGGAAAGCGCATCGTACTTGTCCGGCCGGACGGGGCTGCATTTTCCCTTCCGTGCGACTCGATTCGGCGTTTCCGGATTCGCCTCGGTCGGAGATCAGGACCTGGTTTGGGTGAGTACGGCTCGGCCGGGATTTTTGCTGTTGTGCGCATCGTACTTGCTCGTTCGGTGTGCTGTACGGATCGGTCGGGAAACTGGCTTTCGCATGGCTTTTTTCCCGACCGAATAGTATTGGGTGCGCCTCCGACCGAGATCGGAATCGGCCCCTATGTGACAATCTGTCAGTAGCCGAAGGAAATCTTATGCAGGGGATTCAGGCTGGGCTTGATATCTCAGAAATCCAGATGCACGTAGCCAGGTGTAAGGCTAAAATGAATTCATATTGGAGTAAAGAAATAGCTAGGAAATACTCTATCAATAGGAGCCAAAGCTATGAATATGGGGAGTCAACTGGACGCTGCTTGGCGCAAAGATTGCGATCAAAAGAGGCGGCCCAAAGAATCGGGCCAGTAGTAGATACCCGGGGAATTTGGCAGATACAGGTGAGGAGATATTAAAGGTGTTCCACGGTTATTACGAGGCACTCTATACTGGGGATCCCTCTGATGCACAGGCCAGGGAAAAGCTGTTGCAGGGCCTTAATTGTAAAAAGTAGACCCGCTAGATGCAGAAAGACTTGAGGAACCTATCACGATGGAAGAACTAGAAAGAGCTATTAATAGCCTAGCCTCCGGCAAAGCAGCAGGGCCCAACAAGCTTCCGTTGGAAATATATAAAACCTTTTTAGTGAAATTAAAACCGATATGCATACCACTTTTTTACAGGCACAAACAGGAGCCGCCCCTTTGACTTGGGATGAGGCTAACATAATAGTTTTTAAAAAGAAAGACAAACCTGCCGAACAACCAGGCTCGTATCGCCCAATATCATTATTAAATACTGATGGCAAAGTCTATGCCAAAATACTCGCGACCCGGTTAGCTGATGTAATTACCCCGTTAGTGTCAACTCGGCAACATGGGTTTATACCTAAGAGGGGAACGACTAATCATATTAACCGGGTGGTAACCTTGTTGGATATTGCTAATACTATGGGGAATAAATTCAGTTTGATTTTATTGGACGCCGAAAAGCGTTTGACCGGGTCGCGTGGGAATTTTTATGGGCAGTATTACGACAGGCAGGCTTGCAGTCAAACTTTCTTTTAGCCATTCAAGTTTTATATAGATGCCCAACTGCTAAGATATGCATTATGGGTCTTAAGTCAGATCCGGTATATATAACACGAGGTACAAGACAGGGGTGCCCTTGTTCGCCTTTGCTATTTTCATTATATATTAATCCTTTTTTAATGATGTTGGAGCAAAGTGCAGGAATAGAACCGGTAATTTGGAAGCAAGAGGAGTACCGAGTCTTTGCATATGCTGACGATGTGGCAGTAGTTACGACTAACCCTGAGGGAGCTATCTCCAAGATAGAACAACTAGCATTAGAATTTGGAGTCACGTCAGGATATAAGCTGAATGTGTCTAAGACACAAATTATGTGTCTAAATCAAACCGGCTTCAATGATCGAAGGGTGCTAAATGAGGTATCATACTTAGGGGTTATAATAAGGACATGTTTAAAGGCACTGGTTGAGGTCAATTGGTGCAATATTTTAACTTCGGTACGGAAGCAGTTAGATCGGTGTGAATGTTTACATCTGACACTTGTGGGACGGTGTAATGTTCTTAAAATGCTAATTTTACCCAAAGTTTTATATTTTTTAGATCCGTGCCGCTAGAAATTTCTTGTGCTCAACTGGCTGTATTACAATCGATATGTGCTAGGTTTTATGGGCACAAGGGAAACCCCGAAGAGCAATGCGCTATATGATCTTACCGCGGGAGAAAGGAGGATGGGCAGTGCCTGATTTTACTTTATATTATCTGGTTTGTATGTTGCAGCGTATGAACACTTTATTAACAGGAGTAGAACCATTTAGTATAGCTGAGGCACCTCGATATATCAAATGTTACTGGGTAGCAATGCGAAAAATCGGCTGTTTGTAAGCCTGGAGCCCAGCTACTATAAAAACCAGGTTCAAGGTTTTAAATGCTGCCTATAAGGTGTGGAAAGTGGTGCGAAAGTGTTACAGAATTGAGAGGGTCACTCAGTATACCCCGTTTGATGCTACCAATCTTTTGCCTACGATATTTTGGGACAGGACCATAAACAGATGGGGGACAAAAGGTATTCAATGCATTGGGGATTTATATGATAATGGGGGCCTGATGTCCTTTGAGATGTTGGCCGAGAAATACAACCTCCCTAAAAACGAATTTTTTAAATATCTGCATATCCGTGATTACCTATGTAAGAGCCAATGGAAGATTGCTTTAAATCCTGTAGTTGAAGCTGTAAAGAGAAATACACGCATCGGTCCGTTATATAATATATTGTTAGAGATCAAGGGTGAGGATTTAGAAAGACATAACATCAAGTGGGACGATAGGCTTGGGTGTCTAGGTACACGGGTGGAATATTCTATTGATCTGGCGGGGAGGTTATTGATGTCTGCTAATCTACGCGCACAACATTATAAGACCATTTTTAATCTCTACTACACCCCAGCTAGGCTGGTAAAATGGGGTGGAGTTAATGACGCCAAATGTTTTCGCTGTGGAGCTGATGATGCGGATATTGTGCATATTTTCTTTTCATGTAGACACTTAAGCAAACTCTGGGAGCACTTAGAAGAGTTTTTAGCGGAACTGCTTGGAGGTCCAATAAAATTAACTGCATCTCACGTGTTGCTGGGAGTTGAGGAGGGTGATGGGTGTGACCAGCTCGTATACAGGTATCGATATTTGATCTTTGTGGCCATGGCTATAGCTAGGTTATGTATTGCTCAATGTGGCTTCATAAAGATGCCCCGACGTTTGAACTATGGAGGACTAGATTTTTTAACATTTTTTAACCTAGAATATAGCTTATATGCTTTAAAGGGGGCTCGAAAGAGGAAACTAGGCCAGGAAATTTGGGGGCCGATGATCGCTTTTATGGATGGGTGATGTCCTGTAAATTAAGTATGTGCCTTTTTTTTTTTTTTAAGGATTTATGTTATGCTGTGTATGTAGCACTTTGCACTTTTGGGCAAATGCAATATTTGATATAATTTGCACAATGCACCTGCACTTTAGAGTTGCTGTAATGGTGGATAGACTATGAATATCGAACATATTAATCATTATGTTCGCTGTGTAATCAATTTTTGCCTTTTAAAGATCATGTAGATGTGTGTTTCTCTTATCCTTATTTTATACCATTGATTATTGTTGTTGTAATGTATTAATTGTATTGTAATTTTAAACTTCATGGATTAATAATAAAAAATAAAAATAAAAAAAAGAGTAGTTTCCTAGCTTTAATGGCCTGTTGCCACGTTCCCATATTGTCTATGAGAATACCTAAATAAGGGTACGTCTTAGTAGTTTCAATTTTTTTATTCTCAATAAAAATAGCCCTCTGATTACTGCCACCCCTCCCGCAATTCATTATAAAAGTTTTGGTAACATTGATTTTTAAATCTAAACTTTTCATGTACTCATTATATCTGTCAAGGGCCCTTTGGAGCTCTAGTGGAGTTTGAGCCATAACTACAGCATCATCCGCGTAGAGGAGAGCAGGTATGGGGCGTTTTGTATCTGGGGTAGGTCCTGGCACCCTTCGAGCATGACTTCTTCCAAGCCGTTGGTATATAGAGAAAACAAGAAAGGTGCCAGGACACAGCCCTGCCTAACCCCCCTCTCCACTTGGAATGGTGCTGTATATTCTCCATTCGGTCCATACCATACCCTCGCTCTTGCATTCGAGTAGAGTTCTCTTATAAATTGGATTAAGGGAGGGTCAACCCCCATTGCCCCAAGAATATTCCATAATTTGACGTCATCAACCAACAGCAGTGTGACACTACACCAACCATCCAATCTCAGCTTAGAACACCATGACATACCTCTCTTTCTTTGCAGCTGTTCACTCTCCTTTACAATTTTCTCATTCAAATTCTACAACTTTAAGCAAGCACAATAAACAAATAACTTTTGTCTGCTCCACTAAAGAAAATCAAAGAATTTCATTCACACAAAAAACAATGGAAAATAAGGTTTTAACACCCTCTGACTTCCCTACACCTGCACAGACATGAATGAAGTCTCGACCTGCGGGAAAACACTCTAACTGATGTAGCTTCCCCTTTGCACAAAAGGCTCCACTAACACCAATCTATAACTTAGTACAATCACAACAACGTTTTAGTCCCCATCTCAATTGTGCAATTTGTTAGTACCTCACAAATCCGCACCACAAACCTTAGCAGGCAATTATCAACAATTGCAACTGTTTATCTATCCCGGGATCTTAGACTACTTTGAGTCCGATAACCATTTCAACTGCTCAACATTTGGCGTTAACACACCACTTATTCTCAAGCAGAACAATATGAAAAAAGTTCAACAAAGACAATATTGCCGCATAACCCTTCTGATACTCACATCTTCACTACTTCCACTGCTTTCGAAGCATCAACTTCCTTAATCTTCAAGTTTGGGCTTTGGGCTTAAGGACATGGGCATTTCTAAACTAAGGCTAATTATTTCAGTACCTGTCTCGCGACATGAACAGTACTCTGCTACCAACTGATGAAGCATGGGGTTCCCTGTCACTTATTCATCAATCCCAAAACCTAGTGCTTGTAGGTCGATGGATCTTTAATGTCGGCTCAGACATAAGGAGCTGAAGTCAATATGAATCGTTCTCAATTTTAATTACTTTTAGTTCAGTCAATAAAGAGAGTTAAGATGAGTTAAAGGATTTTATTTTCAAATCTTTAAGTTTCTCATTTTTTCTTAAAGTATTATTTTCCAAGTTTCGTCATTAAAGATTAAGATAATCAATAAAAAAAAATTAGTTATAAGGTACATTAATTTAGCAAATCAAAATAAAGCATTACTACAATGGAATATAACAATCGCGTTCCATAAAGAAGCTTCCCTATTCTAAGCTGAGCGAAGATAAATGCAAGAACGATTAAAGGTGTCAGTTCAGATACCCATGAAGGGTTCTGATGAGAGAATAAAGCATAAGCATAAAGCTATACCAGAATAAGCTCAGCTCAAACAGCAGACCAAGAAATAAACTAAGACTTCTCATAAAGAGATGTCCAAGAAACTCAGTACAGAGTCTCCTCTCAGAGAATCTGGAAAAGGGAACATGCACCAACTGATGCAATCAGGATCTCCTTCAGAATCTGAATCAATCTGCCCTCCTAGTCTAGGAACACACACTAATATAAAAACATGTTTTCTATGTTGAAACATTAATATTCTTTCTTCTTCATGAGGACCAATAGGATTTCAGCACGCTCCTGGGAACAGGTTTACTCCCCATCTTCTCACCAGAGTATAATCACCTGTTAACCATATGCCTTTGAATGTTGTGGTACATCCTTTCTTTTTCTCAAATCTTCTTCACATGAATCTTCCTCCCTGTTGTCTACATCTTTTGCGGTGAGAACCTCACTATCAGTCGTCTAATAAAACAAATGTCTATCCATTAACTAACATTAATAAATAGTAGCTTCCGAAATTGCAACGTTTGAAAAACATCTTGCACAACAGTCGTTTAAAGTGAAAAACAATCATTTGAGCATTAATGGGCCTTCATGTTAAAGCATGACATCTTCAGTAATGTCAAGTTAATATAGTACGTGCCTCATTACTCTATTACAGGCCTATGGTATTTAAGTGCTGCTGCTTACTGCAATTTTACACACTTCATTTTTAAACGTAAATTCTGCACATTGCATTTTTAATAAAGCATTTTGTAAATAATATTCGCGCTAGCACACATTTTTCCGTTACTATGGGGCTTAACCCCTTCCGTGCTCAGGACGGCCGGGAGCCGTCCTGAGCCACGGTGGGCAAGTGCTCAGGACGGCTCCCGGCCGTCCTAGCACCCACCCACGGGGGAAGCGCTGGCGCTCCCCGTGAGCCGCACATGTACGTGCCCCCACCGGGTATTGGCAGGGGAAGCCCTTCCCCTGCCTCCCCCGCACCCCCATCTGCGTCATCAATGACAGCGCGTGAGGCGCGCTGACGTCATTGAGGGATTCCCAACGCGCTGGAAGCCATTTGCTTCCAGCGCGTTGGAGAACACGGAGGTAAGTTTCTCCTCGTGGACAGGCTGCAATCCAGATGCAATCCAGATGCCTCTTGCACCATCGGCACAGCAGTGTCCTCCTCTAAAACAGGCACTTCATCTGCACTGAGAGTAGCTTCATCCACACCGAGAGTAGCTTCATCCGCACTGAGAGTAGCTTCATCTTCCGATGATTCCATGTGGAGAGTGAGGCACCATTTTTATTGGGAGACCCGGGGGAACGCTGGGTGGTAGGAAATTTGTGTCAGCCCGGTGACGCCACAACTTTCCCACACAAAAATGTGCGAAAAAAGTGATTTTTTCAGCTAAATTTGAGGTTTGCAGGGGATTCTGGGTAAGGAAACGTTGGGGGATCCACGCAAGCTATACCTCCCTGAAATCCCCCGGGTGTCTAGTTTTCAGAAATGTGTGGGTTTGGTAGGTTTCCCTAGATGACCGCCGAGCACGGGGCCAAAAACTAAGGTGACCCCCCTTGCAAAACCAGGTCATTTTGAGATAGGCAATTTTGATGTCGCCTCAATACGTTTTGGGCCCTTGCCTGTCGCGGGTACTTGGGCCTCCCACACGAGTGAGGCACCACTTTTATCGGGAGACCCGGGGGAACGTTGGGTGGTAGGAAATTTGTGTCAGCCCGGTGATGCCACAACTTTCCCACACAAAAATGTGCGAAAAAAGTGATTTTTTCAGCTAAATTTGAGGTTTGCAGGGGATTCTGGGTAAGTAAACGTTGAGGGATCCACGCAAGCCATACCTCCCTGAAATCCCCCGGGTGTCTAGTTTTCAGAAATGTGTGGGTTTGGTAGGTTTCCCTAGATGGCCACCGAGCACAGGGCCAAAAACCCAGGTGCCCCCCCTTTCAAAACCAGGTCGTTTTGAGATAGGCAATTTTGATGTTGCCTCAATAAGTTTTGGGCCCTTGCCTGTCGCGGGTACTTGGGCCTCCCACACGAGTGAGGCACCATTTTTATCGGAAGACCCAGGGGAATGCTGGGTGGTAGGAAAATTGTGTCAGCCCGGTGATGCCACAACTTTCCCACACAAAAATGTGCGAAAAAAAGTGATTTATTTTCAGCTAAATTTGAGGTTTGCAGGGGATTCTGGGTAAGGAAACGTTAGGGGATCCACGCAAGCCATACCTCCCTGGAATCCCCCGGGTGTCTAGTTTTCAGAAATGTGTGGGTTTGGTAGGTTTCCCTAGATGGCCGGCGAGCACGGGGCCAAAAACCCAGGTGACCCCCCTTTGCAAAACCAGGTCGTTTTGAGATAGGCAATTTTGATGTTGCCTCAATACATTTTGGGCCCTTGTCTGCCACGTGTACTTGGGCCTCCCACACGAATGAGGCACCATTTTTATTGGGAGACCCGAGGGAACGCTGGGTGTTAGGAAATTTGTGTCAGCCTGGTGATGCCACAACTTTCCCACACAAAAATGTGTGAAAAAAGTGATTTTTTCAGCTAAATTTGAGGTTTGCAGGGGATTCTGGGTAAGCAAACGTTGGGGGATCCACGCAAGCCATACCTCCCTGGAATCCCCCGGGTGTCTAGTTTTCAGAAATGTGTGGGTTTGGTAGGTTTCCCTAGATGGCCGGCGAGCACGGGGCCAAAAACCCAGGTGACCCCCCTTTGCAAAACCAGGTCGTTTTGAGATAGGCAATTTTGAAGTTGCCTCAATACATTTTGGGCCCTTGTCTGCCACGTGTACTTGGGCCTCCCACACGAGTGAGGCACCATTTTTATCGGGAGACCCGGGGGAACGCTGGGTGGTAGGAAATTTGTGTCAGCCTGGTGATGCCACAACTTTCCCACACAAAAATGTGTGAAAAAAGTGATTTTTCAGCTAAAATTGAGGTTTGCAGGGGATTCTGGGTAAGGAAACGTTGGGGGATCCACACAAGCCATACCTCCCTGGAATCCCCCGGGTGTCTAGTGTTCAAAAATGTATAGGTTTGCTAGGTTTCCTAAGGTGCCGGCAGAGCTAGGGTTCAAAAACTACAGCTAGGCACTTTGCCAAAAAAGGGTCATTTTTCACTGTGAAATTGTGTTGTGTCCACGTTGCGTTTTGCGCCATTTCCTGTAGCGGGCACTAAGCCTACCCACACAAGTGAGGTACCATTTTTCTTGTAAGACTTTGGGAAACGCGGGGTGGGTGGAAATTTGTGGATCCACGCAGATTCCAGAACTTTCCACCACAGAAATGTGAGGAAAATGTGGTTTTTTTGACATTTGTTTAGGTTTGCAAGGGATTCTGGGTAA
The DNA here is from genome assembly GCA_963921515.1 of Calotriton arnoldi. Classification (NCBI taxonomy): domain Eukaryota; kingdom Metazoa; phylum Chordata; class Amphibia; order Caudata; family Salamandridae; genus Calotriton; species Calotriton arnoldi. The sequence continues at coordinate 1,158,273 of CAWUFW010004108.1, forward strand.
CAGAACCTGGTGAGAGGCAGTCAAGTCACCCCATCCTGGATTCCCCTGGGTGTCTAGTTTTCAAACATGTATAGGTTTGCTAGGTTTCCCTAGGAGCCGGCAGAGCTAGGGTTAAAAAACTACAGCTAGGCACTTTGCCAAAAAAGGGTCATTTTTCACTGTGAAATTATGGTGTGTCCACGTTGCGTTTTGCGCCGTTTCCTGTCGCGGGCACTAGGCATACCCACACAAGTGAGGTACCATTTTTCTCGGAAGACTTTGGGAAATGCGGGTGGGTGGAAATTTGTGGATCCACGCAGATTCCAGAACTTTCCACCACAGAAATGTGAGGAAAATGTGTTTTTTTTGACAATTTTTTAGGTTTGCAAGGGATTCTGGGTAACAGAACCTGGTGAGAGGCAGTCAAGTCACCCCATCCTGGATTCCCCTGGGTATTTAGTTTTCAAAAATGTATAGGTTTGCTAGGTTTCTCTAGGTGCCGGCAGAGCTAGGGTTCAAAAACTACAGCTAGGCACTTTGCCAAAAAAGGGTCATTTTTCACTGTGAAATTGTGGTGTGTCCACGTTGCGTTTTGCGCCGTTTCCTGTCGCGGGCACTAGGCCTACCCACAGAAGTGCAGTTCCATTTTTCTCGGAAGACTTTGGGGAACGCGGGGTGGGTGCAAATTTGTGGATCCACGCAGATTCCAGAACTTTCCACTACAGAAATGTGAGGAAAATGTGTTTTTTTGACAATTTGTTTGGTTTGCAAGGGATTCTGGGTAACAGAACCTGGTGAGAGGCAGTCAAGTCACCCTATCCTGGATTCCCCTGGGTGTCTAGTTTTCAAAAATGTATAGATTTGCTAGGTTTACCTAGGTGCCGGCAGAGCTAGGGTTCAGAAACTACAGCTAGGCACTTTGCCAAAAAAGGGTCATTTTTTACTTTGAAATTGAGGTGTGTCCACGTTGCGTTTTGTGATGTTTCCTGTCGCGGGCACTAGGCCTACCCACACAAGTGAGGTACCATTGTTCTCGGAAGACTTTGGGGAACGTGGAGTGGGTGGAAATTTGTGGATCCACGCAGATTCCAGAACTTTCCACCACAGAAATGTGAGGAAAATGTGTTTTGTTGGACAATCTTTTAGGTTTGCAAGGGATTCTGGGTAACAGAACCTGGTGGGAGCCAGTCAAGTCACCCCATCCTGGATTCCGCTGGGTGTCTAGTTTTCAAAAATGTATAGGTTTGCTAGGTTTCTCTAGGTGCCGGCAGAGCTAGGGTTAAAAAACTACAGCTAGGCACTTTGCCAAAAAAGGGTCATTTTTCACTGTGAAATTGTGGTGTGTCCACGTTGCGTATTGCGCCGTTTCATGTCGCGGGCACTAGGCCTACCCACACAAGTGAGGTACCATTTTTCTCAGAAGACTTTGGAGAACGCGGGGTGGGTGGAAATTTGTGGATCCACGCAGATTCCAGAACTTTCCACCACAGAAATGTGAGGAAAATGTGTTTTGTTTTGACAATTGTTTAGGTTTGCAAGGGATTCTGGGCTACAGAACATGGTGGGAGCCAGTCAAGTCACCCCATGCTGGATTCCCCTGGGTGTCTAGTTTTCAAAAATGTATAGTTTTGCTAGCTTTCCCTAGGTGCCGGCATAGCTAGGGTTCAAAAACTACAGCTAGGCACTTTGCCAAAAAAGGGTCATTTTTCACTGTGAAAATGTGGTGTGTCCACGTTGCGTTTTGGGCCGTTTCTTGTCGCGGGCACTAGGCCTACCCACACAAGTGAGGTACCATTTTTCTCGGAAGACTTTGGGGAACGCGGGGTGTGTGGAAATTTGTGGATCCACGAAGATTCCAGAACTTTCCACCACAGAAATGTGAGGAAAATGTGTTTTTTTTTACAATTGTTTAGGTTTGCAAGGGATCCTGGGTAACAGAACATGTTGGGAGCCAGTCAAGTCACCCCTTCCTGTATTCCCCTGGGTGTCTAGTTTTCAAAAATGTATAGGTTTGCTAGGTTTCCCTAGGTTCCGACAGAGCTAGGGTTCAAAAACTACAGCTAGGCACTTTGCCAAAAAAGGGTCATTTTTCACTGTGAAATGTGGTGTGTCCACGTTGCGTTTTGGGCTGTTTCCTGTCGCGGGCACTAGGCCTACCCACACAAGTGAGGTACCATTTTTCTTGGAAGACTTTGGGGAACGCGTGGTGGGTGGAAATTTGTGGATCCACCCGGATTCCAGTACTTTCCACCACAGAAATGTGAGGAAAATTTGTTTTTTTAAACATATTTTTAGGTTTGCAAAGGATTCTGGGTAACAGAACCTGGTGAGAGCCAGTCAAGTCACCCCATCCTGGATTCCCCTGGGTGTCTAGTTTTTAAAAATGTATAGGTTTGCTAGGTTTCCCTAGGTGCCGGCAGAGCTAGGGTTCAAAAACTACATCTAGGCAGTTTGCAAAAAAAGGGTAATTTTTCATTGTGAAAATGTGGTGTGTTCACGTTGCACTATGCCTACCCACACAAGTGAGGTACCATTTTTATCAGGAGACTTAGGGCAAATCAGATTTGTAGAGCAACTGTTATTACCTATTGACTTTCGATGCATTTCTGCCTTCCAAATGAAAGACAATGTGTAAAAAATAAGTCATTTTGAAAAATGACCGATAATTCTCATGCTAGTATGAGTATTCCCAATTTCGGAAATGTGCAAATATCTACTGTTTCTAAACTCTATATTTTGTTCCCATTTCAGGAATACATAGGTGTCTTTCATACCGATTTTTCCATGTATACATTTTCCCAGAATAATTGCTATTTACCCGGTACATAATAAAAAACCGTTGCAAGTCGCTGCTCAGTTTTTGGCTCTGGGTTCGTCGGGTTCTTGGTGAACCTACAAGTCCTATATATCCCCACAACCAGTAAGATCTAGCGGATGTAATGGTATATTGCTTTCAAAGAGCTGTCATAATTAGAAGAAGTTACAGGTGAAAACGTTGACACAAAAGGCTGTTTTTTTCAACTAATTTTCAATTTTTCCTATATTTAACTGTTAGTTTCTATAAAGAAACCTTGAAGGATCTACACAAATGACCCCTTGCTGAATTTAGAATTGTGTCTACTTTTCTAAACTGTATAGCTTTCCAGGATCCATTATTGCTTTCATACCCATTTCTACCATTAACTGGAAGGGGGTTGAAAGCAGAACAAATAGCAAAATAGGCTATGTCCCAGAAAAATGCCAAAACTGTGTAAAAATGTTGGTTTTCTGACAAAAGTCTGTCATTCCCTAAAAGCTGGGAAAATAGTGATTTCAGCCCCACAAACCCTTTTTGATACCATTTGCAGGGAAAAACCCAGACTCTTTCATTTGCAGCACTTTTTTCCCATTTTTCAAAAAAAAAAACGAAATTTAGCTGTATTTTGGCTAATTTCTGGGTCCCCTCCAGGGGAATCCACAAACCCTGGGTACCTTTAGAATCCCCATGATGTTGGAAGAAAAGGACGCAAATTTGGCGTGGATACCTTATGTGGTCAAAAAGTTACAGGGGCCTAAGCGCGAACTACCCCAAATAGCCAAAAAAAGTCTTAGCACAGGGGGGGGAAAATGCCTAGCAGCGAAGGGGTTAAGATGGATTTTGGTGCTTACTGTACCAACATAAGCATGCCCTGGTATTTTCTGGGCTTTTCCTCCACTTAAATTTCTACAGGTTGGAAGGGGTGTTTTTTTTTTTCTCAGATCATATGTGTACCAGGCGCGATACAAATGAAAAACTCATAATTCTGAAATATGTGGTTACAACTGTTACTGTCTTTGAGGGTTCTGGCACTAGCCAATAAAACGAAGATCAGGCCACCTGTTACATGCTGGCACACTCATCTAAAAGCAGAGCACACCTGCTGAGTGGTTGCAATAGCGCCATTTTAATTTTAGCAACACTGCTGGTTTGTGCCAACTCTCCTATTCAAAGGATATTAATGCAGCCCTGCTGAGAAGTAATGGTACTGCTCATTTAAATGTTTCAGAGCACTGCTGATACTGTTGTTTTTGTCTTCTTACAAACATAACTGCCCAGTTGAGAAGTACTAATAGCATAATATTAAACTACAGTAACCCTCCTGAAAGTGCTGATGATATCTATTTGTAACAGCCGAGCTGTTTTGTACCTATATCACTTCATTTAAACGTGCTTTGGAAATTGTTGGGGTACTATCCCATTAATAGTTTAGCAGACATACTGGGATATAGAGGCCATTAAAATAACTGTATTTCTAAAAGTTCTTATACTGCCCATAAAAGGTATACGACCCATGTTACTTGAAACAGAACAGTCGAATTAGGAGTGCAGCAATCATGTTGGTAAAAACACTCTTTCACTAAAGTATAACAAGCTTATTGAGAAATGCTGATGGTCCTATGAAAGAGGTGTGCCCTGCCTGCACTGGGCCTCTATAGCCTTGGAGGGGTCTGCGGGCGCTGGAGAGAGGCACCAGGCTGGGTCAAACTGCCTGCCACACCTCGATGGTTACCAAACCTTGCATCCAGTGCAGCATTGTTCTGACATCACAGGGAAAAGAGCAGGGCCTTCTACTGAGCAAGAAAAAAAATTGAAGGTGTTTTTGGAACTTTTTTTGGGCAAGCGCTAGTGATGAAGGCAGGTCCTCTGTACCTTGGGAAGCTCTCAGCTCCCTAAATGGTATCTGGTGAGAAGGGGAAGGGTAGCTTGGTCAGTGGAGGTCCGCTAAGCATAGAGTTCCAAAGGAAAACATAAGTTTGGTAGAGTAGGGGGCTCTAAAGGGCATAACACATAAAAGAAGGGCCCAAGATCACACAATAAAGAAGCACTCCTGATATAGGGAGACTCTTGGCATGCACAGGGAAAGGAGGGGCATCATCAACACCTACGGACAGAAAAAATAAATGGGTTCAAAGGGCTGGCTCAGATCTAATGAAAGGGGTAATAGTTATTCACTAGGGATTATGAACTTCCTTATTGCCTTCAGGAATGGGGCATTGAACTCACTGCCGGGTCATTGAAGTGAGGGTGGAAGAAGCAGGTGATTGGGTGCATCTAAGGGCACATTGAGGAAAAGGGAACTGAGAGGGCTGATGGGATGTTGGGAGGAGTAAGGGAATTAGGAAGGTCACAAGTTCCAAGGAGAGAGTTATCAGAGTTCATGAACAAAGTCAGGAACAAGATGTGAGCACTCAATGGGGTGAAATTGTTATTGATGGATGGTGGCAAGCACGTTTAAGATGGAGAAACTAGTATGGGAGATAAAGGTGTTGATAGAGAAACAAGGGGAGGATCAGGGAGCTGCAAAACGGGCAGGCCAGAAAAGAGGCAGAATTGACAATAGTCATCAATTACTTGCCTGGGTAGGTGGAGGGTAAGGCTAAAAAAGCTAAAGCCAAGGATATTATGGTGAAGAAAGCCAATCAATCCAATAGAGGCTTCAAGTAGTTATTCCAACAGCCTGGAGAAGCATGATTCTTCTCTTGCCATCAAGCTTCGCCCACCTCACATCAACTGACTAAAGTAGAATCTTCGCTCCACACAGACATAATACAAGGCTCTAATAAAATGCATAGAATAGAGATTCTAGAACTTTAAAGGCACACATAACTGCAGATGTCAATGCAGGTACAGAGGGAGGGAAGGGGGAGGTTAGGAAGGGGTGAGGGCTTGAGTCCTTGCCAAAGCCCACAGGGGGTGAAAGGCAAGAGGGCCAGGGCAAGAAGGGGGGAAGGTAGTAGAGGCAACACAAAAGAGAAACTATTTGAGAAAGTGGGCATTAAAGAAATGTGCAGCGCAGAAACTAGGGGACAGGCCTTTAAGTTGGTAAAGAAGGTACAGGACACCCAGATTCATGGTGAGCGATGACACAGACAGGGGGGCTGGGAGGAATGAAACGCAGCATGCAGGCAAAGGAGTTCCAAGAAAGGAATTCTGGCTGCAGATAGCAAAATTCCTAGGGAAGGATGACAAGGCAACAAGAAGTATCCAAGAACAGAAGGGGAAGAAGGGGAATAAGCAATAGCAGGAGGTTGGAGAGGGCTCTTTCGTGATTGAGGTGAAGAGAGAGTAATAGGGGTAGAAGGATCGGATCCCTGAAACTTGTGGAGCTATTACTTAGGAAGACTCTGCACTAAGAGAGTGGGAAGATTAGTCACAGTATGGAGTTTAACACAGAATGTATTGAAGGTTTGTTAGGGGAAACTAAGGCGGTTGCAAGGGACAGGTCAGGTGAACAAAGGAGCAACAGGATGCAAGGCAAGAGTAGAAGGAGCAGAATGAGGAGTCATGGCAAATACAAGGAGAATGGGGGTCGGAGAAGGATAAGGGCCAGATCAAAAGACAGAAGGACAGAAGGGGGAAGGTGTCTGTAAGACACATAGCAGGTCATGAAAGTGGAGTAGGTCGGAGTCCAGGATTAGGTCAAGGAGCGATTTAAGGGAGCATGAAAGGAATGAGGGAAGGAGTAGGGAGGTGAAGAGGAGGCTGTGATGTTGCTGTTCGCCGGAATTCTGCTCAGGAACATAGACCATAGAACGTCGGTAGGTAGGGACTGAGTCACCATACCACCTCAGTACCCATGAGTCCAAGCACAACTAGCTATAGTGTCTCACTTCCCCTCCTAACCATATCCAGAGATACAAGTGAATTGACACCCCAGAAAACAACACTCCCGACCCTCTTAGCAATCGCAGTAACAGGACACCTCCTTTCGCTCTCATCTACAATAAGGTATAACAGAGACACGAAGGAAGTTTGAAATATTTATCTGTCTATCGTGCTCAGAGAATGCAGTATTCGTGCCACAATTAGAAAACAAATGCCTAACAAAAATACAGTCAGCATAGTCAGTAAACCATATATTATGAAAAGCCCTGTCATATTATAAGACAGATTAGCCTACCCCTCTCCCCCTCTACAGAAGTGGAATGATTATATAACAAAGATCTCTGGGATTAGTAGTGGACCCTGTACCTTTGCATACACAGGTGGACGCTCTACATCTCATGTACTGCCGTGACCTCCTCTGAGAAAATCTCTCTCTGTGTCTCTGTGTTACATTACTGTGCATACCTATATGAAAAGGCTCATATGGAACATTTATGCTGACAGTTGCCTACGTAGGAGTTTTGTGTTGTGTTGTGCTATGTTCATATGCTTCAGCACCTTCCTTGAATACAGAGTAGACGTGTAAGTGGTGTGAAAGGGGTAGCACACTATTTGGGCAGCTTCCTTTTCATGAGCAAGGATGATATGGATGAATGTGAGAGAATCACTATAACTTTCAACACAAAGGCAGAACTGGGAGTTCCCTTGGAGGGGGAGAAATGAGAAGAGCCTTGCACAGTGCTCTTCTTTTTGGGGATTGAAATTAATACCCTCAAGTGTAGGCTCCCAGTGGTGAAGGTGAGACTGTTTAAGGTGACAGTGAAAGGGGAGGCTTAAGTATAAAAAGGGACTTTGAAGCAGATGCAGACATTGGTGGGGCACTAGAATTTCTCCGCAAAGGTCATAACAATGAGAAGGCTCTTTTCAAGGTGTTTATCCAATGCAACAGTGTGACTCAAGCATAAAATCCATTACACTCAGCTCATGAAAGTGATTTTGAAGGATAGTACAAAGTGAATCTAGGAGTGGGTACAGGGGTAGTCTAAGTCCTGAGCAGCAGTACAGGTCTTAGCAGTAAAGTTTATCATCAAGATGAGACAGGTGAGGAAAACAACCGTGGTTTCCATAACAAAGACAATGATGATTGAATGGGTAGGGAAACGTGAGCACAGCCAGCCAGGAGGGAAGAAATTCCAATATTGATGTTAGTGGCAATGATGCAGAAGCTGATGAATGTATGTATAGGAATGTGTAAGAGATTTCCTTGGGGTTTATATTTTTGTGCATCATTAACAATGTGCTGAATGTATTTTCATACTCAAATTCATACGTATAGACTGATGTTGTACTATTTCTTTTAGAATTCATTTTCTATGATGTGTGGAAGAGCGTTTTTCTGATGTATGTTAAATCGGCCACATCAGTGCAAACAGCATCATGTTAAAAATGGAAGCCATCTTTGTAATTCATAATGCTTCCCCCACCTCTTCTCCCCACAAACAGTCCGGCACACAGTGAACCTGATAGATGTAATGGTTTATTTTCACTGTTATTGTTGTTCTGCTCTTAATGAACTTTCCCCAGTTCAGCCATGATTTGAAACATTTACAAGGACATTTCGTCTGTTCTCTGTGTCCCATTCAGTCGCATAACACATTTTTGTTAATGTATTTTGTTTTGTTCGAGCATCTCTGGATGAAAATAGCTGTTCTTAAAATTGAAATCACCCGCATACCCTGTTTTAACCTTGCTTTTAACAAGTTGTACTGTTTAGCGTGTAACTTTGATTTGCCACACTTAACGGCTCTCACTTTCTTGCTCGCTCTGGCCCCGGTCCACCGCAGCTGTTGGGCTGATTGAGTGGAGGGCAGAGCTATTCTACGTACTTCCGACACCTCACACTCTAGTCTTCAGAATTATACTATTTAGGCAGTCGATGGTGTGGACGCGCGCAGCGGGCGTGCCGCTGGCGCGCCGAAGGCACGCCTAAGGCAAGCCCGTCTGTGCCCGTCCGCGCCTGGCCCGGGCCTAGGGCCAGAACCCCTGGCATTTCCTCTGCCCCATTACAGAAATATTCAAGTAAGGAGCTGCTAAATATTTTTAAAGCTAGCCCGAACTGCTGTTGCCTGACCCCGAGCAAAAATAGGTCGTCGGCCCATGCGGCTTCTCTCTCTCCCACCAGAGCAGAAAATTAGGGCACTCCTCCCCCCACGACCGCTGAAGAGCAAGACCCCACAGAATGATGTTACAAAAAAGGACATAAACTGTGGTCTCATCAATGTTAGATCTCTCATTAAACATAAGTATGAAATCGCTGAGATGATCACAACCCATAAACTTGATGTGCTCTTTATCACGGAAACCTGGGCCGATGCAGCCTCAGATCCGGATTTTGTTACCGCAACTCCCAAGGGTTTTCAGTCTTACCGAGTAGATAGGCCGATAAAAAGAGGAGGCGGAGTGGCGGTTATTCTGAGAGAGCAGTTTGAAGCTAAGTTTCTCCCAGCCTCTACTCTCTTCATTGAAGCCCTTCACTTCTCCATTGAAATAGCCCCTAGGAAAACGTTGAGGCATGTTACTTTATCGCCCCCCAGTGCTAGAAGCGCATTTGTGCAGAACGTGGATGGGCTCCTGGAACCCACCCTCGCTGGTAACGAGTTTACCATTCTTGGTGACTTTAATGTTTATTTAGAAGACACTGAGGACAAGGAGGCTGTTACTCTACTAGAGACGCTGGGGGCTTTGGGCCTTTCTCAGACGGTCCACTCCCCCACTCATGAGGCAGGACACACGCTTGATGGGATTTTCACTTCCACGCTAGGACTATCACAAAAAGAAATCCTTCCTTTGACGTGGACAGACCATTTCTTAATTAAGTTTGACCTAGCAGTTCCCATAGCTCAGCCAGTAAGGATAACAAAAACGCCCTCCTCGACCTATATAGCTTGGAGCAAAGTAGATTCAGCTTTGTTTCAGGCTTATTTAGAGGAGACACGTCCACAGCTTAATCTGTCTTCAGATTTAGATGCTATTAAATATACAGACTGGCTTAATGAAGCAATTAAAGCCTCTGTGCCTACCGGGAAAACTTCAGGGAATCGGAGCTCACCATCGGCCCCCTGGTTCTCTGACGCCCTGCGCAAGGAAAAACAAATGTGCCGTAGAACGGAAAGGCGCTGGAGAGCGAACTACGACACAGCAGAAAAAGGGTTGTATAAAACTGTTTTAAGTCATTATAAAAACTCATTAAAAACTGCAAAAAGGGACTATTTTACTAAACAAATTGAGAAAGCTAAAAATACCGCCAAAGAATTGTTTAGGGTAGTTAATTATTTTAGCGTCGCTACCAAAGACTGAAGCAACAAAATGTGATCAAAACTTCTGTGATATGATTGCATCGGCTTTTAAATCTAAAGTTATGGATATTTACGACGCTTTTATAGCCACGTCCGATCACAGTTCTATAGAACCGCCCTTATGTGCTGAATCTAAGAGGAACTACTTTTGTTCATTTTCTCCAATTTCCTCTGATGTGGTAGTAAAACATATATTAGAAGCTAAATCCGGGTCGCCAACTGACCCCTGCCCACCTGCAGTCCTTAAAAAGATAGTGGAGGTGGTCAGCTCTGAACTTACACAGATTTTTGACACCATGTTCAGTTTAGGCAACTTCCCATCCATATGGAAAGATTGCTCCATTCTCCCCTTGTTGAAGAAACCCAACTTAGATGTGGCTAATCCATCTAACTATCGTCCCATTGCCCGTCTACCACTCCCGGCCAAAATAGTTGAAAAAATTATGAATAAGCAACTATCTCAATTCATTCAGGACAATGATCTGCTCGATCACTCTCAGTATGGTTTCCGACAGGAGCACAGCACTGAAACTGCTCTGATCAATGCCACTGAGGAAATCAGAACGGTGATGGACAAAGGGGGGACAGCCGCCCTGGTCCTCCTCGATTTATCAGCCGCATATGACACTGTGGACCATAATTTGTTGCAACAGCGGTTGGAATCGATAGGGGTCCAGGGATTGGCATTGACCTTACTGGCCTCCTTTCTGAAGGAAAGGAGATTAACAGTCACAATGGACAGTTTTCAATCAGAGCCATATGTTTTACCCTGTGGAGTCCCTCAGGGATCTTCCTTGAGTCCAACTCTTTTTAATATATATGTCGCGGAACTCGCCCCTTTGATTCGAAAATTTGGTTTCAGTCTGACGTCCTATGCGGACGACACCCAGATAGTCGTGGCAGCATACAGGAAACAAGCTTCGCCCACCCTACAGTTTCAGAACTGTATGAGAGAAGTAAACAGATGGATGGGATTGCATTGTCTGAAGCTCAACTCTGAAAAGACAGAGGTCATAATCTTCGGTAATCTGCAACCTAGATGGGACAATCTCTGGTGGCCGGCAGAGATGGGTGAAGCACCCAATCCTGTGCAAAAGGCCAAAAATTTAGTAGTGTGGATTGACGCCAAACTAGCACTATCACATCAGACTAACGCTATCGCCTCCGCCTCCCACTTCCTGATAAAAAAACTGAAGAAAATCCTGCCATACATTCCTACGGATTCCAGAAAGTTGGTGGTTACTGCACTATTGCAATGGTCTCTACCGTGGTATGCAAAAGCAATATAAAAAAAAACTTCAGACGATTCAAAATACAGCTGCTCGGCTGCTGGGAAACATCCCCAAATATGACACAATGTCCAAGGAGATTCGCAGACTTCACTGGCTCCCGGTGGCTCAGTGAATTAAGTTTAAAGCTCTCTGTTTAGCATACAAGGCTCTGAACAACACAGGACCTCTTTCTCTTAGAAATCTCTTTGTCTGGTATCAACCGTCCAGACAGTTGCGGTCCACAGGCGCAAGACTGATGAAAGTGCCAAGAATACGAACCACAGGTTAGGGCGGCCGAAGTTTATCATACGGTACTGCAAAACTGTGGAATACACTACCGGTCGAGCTCAGAGGGGCTGCCTCCCTCACCATTTTTAGAAAAAAGTTAAAAACATGGCAGAACTGATCCCCTGGTGATGAATACTGCATTCAAGTCTCATTAACATTAACATTAGAGGGTACTGAAAATTATTCATGTTAAGGCAATGGAACGTTTATTTTTCATGAGCTTTGATTTGCTGATGAAATGCTACATTTGATCACACCATAGTGAGACTGCAGATCCTGAATGAAACGTCTGCTTCTCTGCTCTTAACTTCCCTGTAGCGCATTAGGTGCGGGGAGTTGCCTGGCTCCTGTCCTGGCTGGTGGCCATTTTTAGGTCAGGCCCTGTCGGCTTTAAAAATTTTCTTTATGTGTTTCTGTTTGCACTTTTAATTTCTGTTGTTATTTTAACTACAGCGTTCTATTCCAGTAATGCCACCTGGGAGTGGAGCCTGCCAGGTAGGAGTGGAGCTGCTGGGTTCCATTTGTTTTACTTGTGCCACCCCCATTTTTGGCATCCGATTCGCCTCAGCCACGTTCTCTTCCAGGTGGACTATTTAAACATGGCAGCTGCGCGGACGCATTGGATTTTATCCTGCTAAGGCTACTGTCATTCCTGCTTCTCTACATTTCCTTAGTAGCGCATTAGGAGGCGGCCATTTTAAGGTCAGGCCCTGATGGTTTTTACATTTTGTTTATGTGTTTCTGTTTGCACTTTTAATTTTTGTTATTATTTTAACTGCACCGTTCTTTTCCAGTAATTCCACCTGGGAGGGAAGCCTGCCAGGTAGGAGTGGAGCTGCTGGGCTTTGTTTGTATTACTTTGTCCCCCCCCCCCATTTTCGGCATCCGATATGCCTTAGCCACGCCCTATTCTAGGCTGGCTATTTAAACATGGCAGCTGCACGGATGCACCACTGGTGCGCCGCTGGCAAACCCATATGCGCCTGTCTGTGCCTGGATGTTGTCAGGACCCGTGCTTGTGTAAAGCCAGACACAAAATCCTACACGGCTAAGGAAATCCTGCAATTTGCCCCGAGTATCTCTGATGCATTTAGGCACTTGATGGATGTTTCTAGGAATAAAGTAAGTTGTGACGAGTGCTGTTTCACTCTTCCTCATAGCTTTCCTGAGACTGTTGGGGAAAATAGAGACGGTTCTAACCCATATATGGAATGTTATTCCATGAACTGCCTCTCCCTACCAAAACATAGGACTGAGATTTATGATTTCTTGACAGACTATGAGCCAGATACGCTCTTTCTGTCTGAAACCTGGTTAACAACACATTCAGCCTACGATATTCTTGACGCTGTTCCATAGGACTATGGGATTCTAAGAGTGAATAGACAATGTCAAAGAGATGGGGGGATTGTGTTAATTTTCAAATGCACTCTCTCCTGCTCCTTCTCTGAAGTTGCAATTGCAGGCTGTGAAGCGGCTGTGTTCTTTGTGACACTGTCCAGCAATTGCACGTTAGCAGGTTTCTTGCTTTACCCTTCACCTGGCTCAGCCTCTCATTTTATACCCTTATTGGCCGACATCATACCTGCTTGCGTGCTCTGATATGCTCATTTTTCAATTTTGGGCTACCTCAATCTCCATTTTGAGGACGTCACATGTCACTTGGTAAACTGATTTCTCAACTGGTTCATGCCCCATCACATTAGCAAGGTCACACCTTTGACCCTTTATTTGCTAATTCTCCCTGTGTGAGTGCTGCTCCTCCTATACCCGTGGCATGGTTGGACCACTTTCTTCTTCCTTTTCAGGACACCATATCTTCTCGACTCCCCATTCCACCAGGTTGCCGGAATCGCCCAATGCTGAAGTGGTCTAGAATTACCCCAGTGACCTTTACGGTGACTCTGAGGGCTAACTGCCCGTCCATTAGTGATGATATGGACACAGCAAACATGCAAGTAGAGAACTGAATTAGTAATGCATTAGACTGTGTTACACCTTTTACTACCTGTAAATCCTCCTGTTCCAAACCATCTGCAAAGTGGTTTAATGATGAGCTCCTGCTATTAAAAAAGAATTGTAAATGCCTAGCGCGCCAATAGTGGAAGGAATACAGCATCACAGGAAAGATTAATTATGATTAGGCACAAAAGACCTACTACAAACAGATTAGGCTCATACAAAGCCAATGCTCACAAGATTGAGCAAGCTCAGAACTCACCCCACAAACTTTTTCAAATAGTGAAATCCTTGTCTTTCTTTGAGTGTGTCTCTCCTAATATCGCTCCCTCAGTGGAGAAATGTAATGTGATCGCTCAATTTTTTTCAAAGTTGCCAAGATATATGAGACTATTCCTAAAGAAGCCAAAGAGACTCTTTACCCTGAAACCTGGCCTGCGTCATCTAATCCCACCAGTGGGTTCCTTAATATCAATCCTCTGTCTATACCTGAATTGCGTATGCTGGCACTCAAAGTGAAATCGGGCTCTCTGCTCTATCCAGCCCCACTCTTGATGCTTGAGCAGAGATTGGAGGCTATACTACCTAGACTAAGCGACCTACTTAATCAATCTTTTAAGGTAGGCCAACTTCCTCAGAAGTGGAAACATGCAAATGTGGTGCCCCTATTGAAGAAGCCAATGCTGGATCCAGCTATTTCTCTAAAGTGGCGGAAAAACACGTCAATCAACAGCTGATGAGTTACATCAAGGCAAATCAAGGCAAATGACTTGCTGCATGAGACTCAATCAGGGTTTCGTCCCCAGTATAGTACTGAATGCGCACTGCTGCCTGCGTCTGAATCTCTCAGACTTGTCGCTGATGAAGGCACAACTGCAACACTGTTCCTCCAAAATCGCACTTTTTAGGGTGGCCCAACAGTCCTGTTCTCTGAGGTTTTTGCACTACAACAGAGGGTTCCGCAGGGCTCAGCTCTAAGCCCAACACTTTTTAATCTGTATATTCGCCCCCTTACTGATGTGATTGAATGTCATGGCTTTAAAATTGTGTCCTGAGCCAATTGAACATAACTTATTATCACCCTGACACAGGATGATGCAACCTCTGCAGCTTGTTTTCGAACCAGTGTGGTCAGCCTAGCAGGATGGATGGACCATAGTTGTCTCAAATTAAACGCTGAGAAAACCGAGGTACTCATTTTGGGGAAACAGCCATCCATCTGGTCTACAGAGTGGTGACCAGATACTTTGGTGCCTGAATCGATCCCAAAACAAAAGTTCGACAACAAACTCACATTTGATAACCAGACATCTAATCTCGTGAGTGTCTGCTTTGGCATTTTGAAAATGCTACGCAAGATCATAGGTCTTCTTCTTCTAGACCCTGCCAGAAAGACAGATTAGACTATTGTAACATACTCTACTTAGGCGCTACCCAAGGCAGGCTAAAAAGGCTCCAAAGGGTACAAAATGAAGCAACATCCCCAGACGCTCTTCCCTAGGTCCAGCACTTACTAATCTTCACTGGCTCTCGATCAGTGTAAGAGTATCCTTCAAGGCTCTTTGCTTCTGCCATAAAACCTTAAACAACATAGGCCCCCATTATCTTCAGGCACTGATCCAGCCCTATTGACCTAGCAGGTGTCTCAGATCTACTGAAACTGGGCTTTTGCAGTTTTAAGGGTGAAGAGAGAACCAATGGATGGTCACTTCTTTAGCCTCCTGGCCCTCAAGCTCTGGAATACCCTTCCATTAGACCTGAGATAGGAAAGCTCAGAACTGACTTTTTGGGAAAATCTTAAGGCCTGGTTTTTTAAACTAATTTAAGTAGTCTCTCTTCTTTCTGTAGGGCTTGGTGGATGATTTCCTATCGGGTGGACACTCCGTTCGGAATAACCAATCGCTTTATAAATTTTCAATCAAATCAAATTTTTATATCCAAGTATAATGTAAAAAAGGCCTCGATTTTGGAGGTGAGTCAGAGATTTCCTGAATGCTGCTCGGGATGCTGTCCTTTTAATTCCTGATTTTGCTACCCATTTGGGATTTAGAATAAGTTCTGAATTTTGCATACTCTGTATAATTCTGAATTTGAAAGCCTTCATGACAGTGACTCTGTACCACTTCATTTTGTGAATTCTGTAATTAAAAACCTTTCCACTGATCTAGAACTTCAGTTATGTGGTGGTCCCATTTAATCTCAACAGTTTTACTTTTCTGATTTAGATTTTTGGAATGTGCCTTAACGCGGGACACATTGCCTCATGAAATTGATGTTTAACACCGTCTCCGATCCAGTGATGTGTAGAAACTCTGATTGAGGGCAATTTTGGGATGTCCAAATGTTTTGGGTATACCATTTTGTTCCCATAGTTTTTGGTAACAGAGGATAGTTGCACATAAAAGAGCACCTCCTTTCTGCTGTAGAAAATTCCTTTTAGCCCAGTTCTTAGAGATAGTGGATTTTCCACCTTGGATTATGCAGGAGGATTTTGCCGAGAACCTGACATGTAATGCTTTTCCAGAACAATTTGGATTGTAACCATGAATAGGGTGGATTGATTCTGGAGAATGTTTTGGTGGTTTTTGAGTGGATTTGGTGTCCTTATGGGGTGCAATTTAAGTGTTGAGGTTTGTGTTGAAAGATGGATTGTTATGCTTTATGTGAAGCATTTAGACACGCATTGTCGATTCTAAGTTCAATTGGTGGTCTGATTACTGTTGTTTTGATGTATTATTCTTATTTGTGAATTGTACTGAAAAGGTTTCATGTTATTATTGGTTGGATTTGGTTATTAGATTCATCGAAATCTAAGATCTCAAGATATTGTGTTTGTACCTGTCTGCATCCGGTAGTGTGTTTTTCCGGTGTCACAGGTACACAGACAGGGATTTCTGAATTAGCGAGTTTTCCTTTATAGGAGATTGTGGGGCAGATTTACAAGCCACTTGCGCCACTTTTGCGTCATTTTTCCCATGTTAAAAATGACGCAAAAGTGGCGCAAGGTGCTTGTAAATCTGGCCCTGTGTATCTAATCTAGATGGGTTCATCAATCTGCGGTGGGTTGCAGCTGGACGGGAGTCTGCTCAATGTGAATTGTGATTTAAACAGTGCTGCAAAGTACTGTTCATATTTCTATTGTGTGTGAGATTTGTCTTATTAAAGTTGCTGATTTTCCTCCTATTTAAGTGGAGCAGACAAGGTTTATTTTGTTTTATTTATTGTGAGTTCATTGAAAAAGGCTTTGCAATTGTTTTCCTTATGCACTGAAAAGTTGCGCTGTGATTGGTTAGTCAGCCAGAGAGCCACTCTAGAATTGGTGAGACAATACAAAGCAGTGCAGTCATTGGCTGGTTACTGAAAGAGCCACGCTATGATTGGTTGACCTTTGACAGAGACGTGCTGGGATTGGCGGTTGTTGGCAAGTTCATTCTGTGTGATTTTTAGATAGTTATGAGCAAATAATAATGGGTGCTGTGCTTAAGACACCTAAACTTCTATTGTACCTTCTACAGGCGGTCAGAAATTACTTGCAGAGGGAACAACAGTATACGAGATGTTGAGGGACATTTGGTATTATACGTCTGTATGCATTTCTGTATGGCATGACCATACCGCTTCTGACAAAGACTTACAGTTTCCTTAGATGCTACTTTTAATATTAGAAATTTAGATTTCATAAGACAAAAAAATGAATGACAGAAAGCCATTACCTGGAACTATGCAGTTTGAGACACTAAATAAATGGAATCGAAGAATATGTCAAGGTAATTGATGGGCTTATTTAAACAATGGCTTGAAAGAAAGTGAGATCAACAGGAAAGGTGTTGGAGGGAGGATGTGATGGAGGGAGAAGGAGTGTTCCCTGCAATAGTCAAAGATACAACAAATAAAAATAAAGCTGATGAGGGAAATAAAGAAAAACGAATTTAGGATTCAGATGAGAAAGATAACTTTCTAGATGATCTTCAAAATTCCAGACCTCCACCATATATGGATGGAGTACATAGAGAGACCTGGTCCTATGTAGGACTGGATATGGGTACAGCGGCAGATAGTGCAGCTGTACAAACTTAAGGACAAGCCCCTTTTGTGGTTGTGAGTACCATGGCTAGTGCCCTACCTGAAATTGCAATGACAGAATTGCCGAGCAATAGTAGAGATATTACAGCTGTTTCTCTAGCTTCAGTTGATCCGTCTGATGCTGTTGCTGCCTTTGAAAAAACAGAGAGAAGTTTTAATGTGGGTCTTTTAAAAATGTAATCTGAAGAAAAGTACACAGGGAACAATCTACTTAAATAGATTATTGACATACAATGTTGATAAAATGAGATTTTTGATTAAAGAAGTTGCAAGATGTGCAAATGAGGCACATGACAAACTCGAAAAATTGGCTGATAAATGTATGGTAGACATCAGTAAAATGAAAATTGTTAAGAGAAATTATAAAATGTATCTGACTAATGCTGAAATAAAAGAATTTGGCTTATTGACTTTAAGTGCACACATTAAGAATTGAATTGAAAAGACAATAGAGTGAAGTGGCCTGAAGAAATACAGGGAAAGATGGCATCAAACTCTACAGATCCCCCACCAGATGATTGTTGTTCCCCATTCATTCATTCATTCATTCACCCAGTCCTGATAAAGACCCGCTATTGATGCTGAGATTGCCCCCACCACGCTTGCAGGGTTGAATCGTCGACATTTTGCACAGCCTGGATTGGAAAGTTGGGCCACAAAAAGGCAATTATGATTGTAATGATTACCCTTTCTCAATCAGATCATACGTATGCTGTATAATAGGTGTAACGGACAGGCTATTTTGTAAGAAATATGATATATGTAATAGGTCTATTTCCTTTCTCTTTCTTTGCTTGAATTCGATGCACGAGCACTCTTTCTGAGCACCTAGTCGCACATCTTTTTGGAGCGACCATGTGTAAATAATGTATTTATATTGTTGATTTACATGTAAGGTCGGCAAATCTCATACATTTAAGTGTAATTTCTTTATGTGCGATGAAAAATTCATAATGTTACATATACTCTTCCTTACTTTCATAAGCAATACTCACCCCTATCCTCGAGTTAGATGAGTTGGGGTTATATAAATGAAATTAGGATCAGCAAATTCATTTAGCTTAATCCCTTTCGTTGTACTTTCCAACTGGAACACTGTTGTACACAAACTCAGCATATGACAAACAGTTGACTGACTAGAATGTCATTCTGATAGCTGAAAACATCTAAAACAGCAGATGTAATTCTCTGAATCCTGAAATTTTGCTTTCTATTTCAAATAAACGTTCTGAAGACAAGGATAGGAGCAATGATCATGATGATGATGAAACTGAGCATGACTGCATCAGTGTTACAGAATTATGTACCAAACCAAGACCAGATAATATCGAAATTCTTCTACAAATGGCTCTTCTGATTTTATTTGTTGATGGTTTTGTTTAAGAGACCAATATGGAACACAAAGGCTGCATATACAGTATGTTCTATTTATGAATTTCTTGAAGCATCATATCTGCAGTATGTGGCAGAGTTGGTTGCATTGAGACAAAAGCTTGTTGCCTGTCAGAAAATGTGAATATGACAATTTATACAGACAGCTACTATGGTTTTGAAGTGGTTCATGATTTTGGGCAACTGTGGTCACAGAGGGGTTTTATGACATCTTAAGGAGCTCCCATCATGAATAGGCTCTATATACCTGTTTATTTAAAGCAATATAACAGCCAAAAGAGATTGCTGTAGTCAAGTGTGCTGCACATAAGGTTGGAAAGGATATGGTCACTCTTGGAAAGAAATATGCTGATCAAGTGTCCAGATATTGTGCACTTGAAAATGAAACAGTGATTCAAGGAACATATCAATATGATGCAAGAACAATTTAAGTAGTAAACACAGAAGATGTGAGTTGCTTCCTATTAAGTTCAGTTCAGACTTCTCTGAGGGATCTGAGAAAGCACCAGAAGATGAGAATGGGAAAGATTAGGTTACAAAAGACATTATCAGGATTTGTATGTTACTCATGAATATAAATATATATAGTGCCTGACTCAATGCTACATCCAATGGCCAGTTATTTACACATCCAGTCACACTTAGGGAGAGATTCTTTGGTGAGAACTGTTAAAACATTTTGGGAAAATACATATTTTAGAAATGTTGCTGAAGATTTGCACAACTGTTGTCTGCTATGTCTACAGGATAATCAAGGATGCACGTCTTGCATTTTAATTAGTCATATTGGAAAATCAGAGACCCCAGTTACAAGACTACAACAGCTTTTGTTGACATGCCAGTTTACAATGGCCTTAAATACATTCTTGTGATTGTCTGCCTCTTTTCAAAATGGGTCAAGGCCTATTCAACCCAAAGATCAGACAGCCTGACAGTTGCCAAACTTTGGCCTGTCAGCCTCTATTGAGAGAGATCGTAGCTCCCATTTTAAAAATGAGATTTTACAATTAAATTGTGCTGCTCTCCAAATTGACCAGAGGTCCATTGTAGTTATCACCCTCAATATTTTAGAGTATTTGAGAGAATTAATGTAACTATAAAGAACAAATTGGGCAAAGTAGGTTCTTCAACTGGTTTGTAATGGCCAGATGCTCTTCCTCTTGTTTTGATGAGTATCAGAAGTGGCCCTAACAAAAACACTGGTCTCACGTCCCATGAAATACTGATGGGCTGTCAAGGTTCGTGGTTACTCACTATGCCGACACTCCCAGGAGAAGAGCGATGAGATTTTCCAGATTCCACCACTGGTTTTCCCACAGCCACCAACTCAAGATAAACTGGCGGCCGTGCGAACCCAGCAGGGGGAAAGGGGACTGGGACAGAGAAGAGACTGCCTGGCTTTCTGGCCTTTTCCACTCAGCTTCCTTCTTTCTGCAGTATTCTGTTTTCTTTTCTTACTCTCTCTCTATCTTCTTAGCATATGTGAAAATCACTGTAACAGAAAGCACACCATTACTAATCCTCTTAAATTCCCCTCTTCTCTCCCTCCAACTCCTTTATTCACTCTCTCTCTCTCTTACCCAGAGTGCCTCTGGCTTTTGCTCCTCTTCTATTCTTCTATGTGAGTTTTTATTTCAGCTTAGTCCTGTATTACAAACAATACTTTAGTACTCTTAATCACTGTAGCCTTTCTTGTTCTTTTTGCACGCATTCATTCATTCACCCACTCACTCTCTGCCTTACTTTCTCATCTTCTTAATTCATCTTTTATTTCTTCCGTAGGTTATCTTCAGGAGCCAACGCCGTCAACAGGACAACGAAGGAAGTCAGGAACTGAGGTACCGGAAGGTGAGTATTTAGGTTTTCTTTATAACTATTTCCTATTTATTCTAAGACTGAGAATTTCCCTAAGTCCTTAATCCTAACTAACTATCCGACGCACCGAAGCGCTCTAACCTACGCCTAAGCCTGGCACCAAAAACTACTCTATTGCTATCTAACTGGATTCCTGTCAAAAAGCAACTTCTCCCTGAAATTCCGTTGGTGAAGTGCGCGGTTCGGAAATCAACCGATGCACTTCACAGCTGGTCTAGACCTCGCGCCCGTGTCCAGGTGCGCAAGACTAGACCGGCTACTGCCACTGCAGTTCTCCTTGTTGGAAGTACTGGGGAAAGTGCCCGGTTGCGAGCAACGATCACCCGCAACCATTTACAAGCGGGTGATCTTTTTAAAACCGGCTCATAAGCAGAGACGGAGGAGCATTGGAGCGACTCAGCTCCTTTTCTCTGTACCCTGACAGTACCCCCCGCAAGGTTAAGCCTCCGGGCTGAGGCTTGTGAGGATACTGCAAGTGAAACATTTTGGTTAATCGGGGAGCATGAACATCTGATCGTTCCACCCAGGACCTATCCTCTGGGCCAAAACCCTTCCAGTCTACGAGATAGAAAGCTTTACCTCGAACGGACTTTGAGTCTAAGATTCTTTTAACTTCAAATTCCTCTTGTCCTTCTACTAAAAGGGGTTCTCTGTTCCTCAATTCTTTCAAATGGGGTGAGACCTTTTTAAGAAGGGAAACATGAAACCCAGGGTGTAGTTTCAGCTGTGGAGGTAGTTTTAGTTTGAAAGTCACTGGATTCACTACTTGTTCCACAGAAAATGGACCTACAAAACGGGGTTGGAATTTTCGATTTCCTTTGAGTTTTAGATTTCTAGTATTTAACCAAACCCTGTCCCCTGCACGCAAATCTGGTTTTGGCCTTCTCTTTTTGTCAGCACTCTGCTTATAGCGTTCTTTTGCTTTCATTAAGTTCTTGGTGGCAGACTCGTGTACCTCACTAAGATGTTTGCTTGTGCCGCAGGCACCAACACTTCTTGAGAGGAAACCACAGAATTTGGATGCCTTCCGTAATTCAAGTAAAAAGGGGAAAAACCAGTAGAGGCATTCTTTGCATTGTTATGCGCAAACTCTGCGGTCCAAAGAAGATCGGGCCACTCACCCTCTTGATCCAAGAGAAACAGTCTAAGATACTTTTCTAACTCTTGATTGGCTCTTTCTGTTTGACCATCTGTTTGTGGATGAGAACTCGTTGAATAATGTGTCTCAATTCCCAAACCCCTAGTGTAAGCCTTCCAAAAATGGGATAGAAATTGAGACCCACAATCAGTGATCAAAACCTTTGGGATGCCATGTATCTTAATCACACTTTGATTGAATTGTGTGGCAATTTGTTTTGCAGATGAATTTCCTTTCAGGGCAACAAAATGCGCCATTTTTGAAAAGGCGTCAACCATGACTAATACTGAACTGAATCCCTGACTAGAGGGCAATTCAACTATCAAGTCCATAGTTACTGTATGCCAGGGATATGGAGGGGTAGGCAAAGGTCTCAATTATCCCTGAGGAGCCCGCTTATCTGTCTTCCCCATTGCACAAATCCCGCAGCCTTCCACATGAACTCGAACGTCTCTGGATAACCCTGGCCACCAAAATTGTCTCTTTAACAACTCCTCCGTCCGATGGATTCCAGGATGACCAGCCAATGGACTGTCATGGCAGTTGATCAACGCTTGTTGTTGAAGTTCTTGAGTTGGTAAATACAAGGCCTTGGAATGAAACGGTAATTCATCGATAATTTCTCGAGTTGGATCCTTCTGAGCCCAACTCCGCATTTCTTCAGAAGTTAAGGCTTCCTTGACCTTGTCTACGAGAGTTTTTTCACTTGTGGCCCCAATGATCTTAGTTTCTGGAATTATTTTTTGTTCACAAATGAGATTCCTCTTTCCATCCGTGTCAATTTGAGACAAGGCATCTGCCTTTCCGTTATTTTTCCCCGGCCGATAAATTATTACGAAGTCATAATCGGCGAAATACAGGGACCACCTGAGTTGACATGGCATGAGCGTTCTGGCTGACTTCAGAAACTGGAGGTTCCGGTGATCGGTGAATACAGTCACCACATGTCTAGCTCCGAGAAGGTAATGTCGCCACTCTTGGAAAGCGTTTTTGATAGCGAGGAGTTCTTTATCAGAAGTAGTATAATTTATTTCCGCCGGTTGTAGTTTTCTGGAGTGGTATGCCACCGGATGCAACTGTCCTGTTTCTTTGTGTCTTTGTGAAAGCACCCCTCCGATGGCCTGCTCGGAGGAATCCGTCTCTAGGTAAAACGGTTGAGTAGGATCCGCATGCAGCAGAATGGGCGCAGAGGTAAAGCTCTTCTTCAAGAACTGGAAAGCATCTTCAGCCTCAGAAGACCATTGAAAAGGTACTCCTTTTCGTAACAACCTAGTAATAGGTGCTACCTTCAGGGAAAAATCTCGAATGAATCTGCGATAGAAATTTGCAAACCCGATGAAGCTCTGTATTTCTTTCACTGTGGTTGGTGGAGGCCAATTTAAAACCGCCTCAATCTTTTTAACATCTTTGGTTAGACCTTCCGGAGCAATCACAAATCCCAAGAAGTCCACAGATTTCACTCCAAAAGCAAATTTTTCTAGTTTTACGTAAAGCTCGTTTTCCTTCAGACAACGCAAAACTCTTTTGACCTGTTGCTGGTGTTCTTCTTCTGATGAGGAGTAAATCAAAATATCGTCGATGTAGACGATAGCGCATTGATCAATGAACTTCTTCAGGACATCATTAATGAAGTACTGGAAGGCTGCAGGGGCGTTGCTTAAACCGTAGGGCATGACTTGGTACTCATACAATCCATACTTCGTTCTAAATGCAGTTTTCCATTCGTCTCCACTTCTCACTCGAATTAAATGATATTCCCCCTGCAAATCTAACTTCGTGAAGATTTTGGCATGTTTTAGTTGGTCTAGAAGAACTGAAATCAGGGGGAGAGGATAACGATTCTTAATTGTAATCTTGTTCAAGGCGCGATAATCTATACACGTTCTCAAATCTCCGTCACGTTTCGGAATGAAAAATAACGGTGATGAAATTGGGGACTGTGATGGTCGTATGAACCCAAATATTTCTGAATGTAATCCTTTAGATGACGGTTCTCAGCTTGGGTAAGTGCATAAATTCGACTACAAGGAAGGTTGGATCCAGGTTCCAAGTCGATTTTGCAGTCATATGATCGATGTGGGGGCAACTTCTTCGATTCCGATTCACTAAAAACTTCAGCAAACTCCTGGTATTCTACCGGTAGGCTCACAGTTTGCACCGCACACACCATCATCCTTCGTTCGCATAATAAGGCTGCTGGGTTTCCATCTTGTTCTTTCTGCACTTCCTTGAAGCAATGTTCCAAACAATAGTTTGAGTTAAACTTCACAGTTTGATCGCTCCAGTTAATCGTTGGGTTGTGTTCAGTTAACCAAGGCAAACCCAAGATGATTCCAAACTGCGGGGCATCGATTAAGTTGAATTGAATCTCTTCCTTATGACCTTCGACAGAGACGAGCTCCACAACTTCCGTATGACTGGTTATGGGACCGGAAGATACATTTGTTCCATCAACGGCTCTGACTGCTTCGCTTCTCTCTTTAGGTAAAGCCTTCAAACCAATTCTCGAGGCACATTTGAGGTCACAAAAGTTCCCCGTAGCTCCTGAGTCCAGCATCACGACCACTCCTGAAAGAACTCGATCTCGAAACCTTAGGGTCATCGTCAGAATGAGGTGTGGAGCGGAAGATTGTAGTGTATTAGCCACTTGGTGAGAAATTGGAGTTGTTTCCTTGTTAGCAACCACCAGCCCAACTCCTGGTGGTGCAGAGAGTTTTCTTTCTTGAAGGTTTTTGGCTTCTTGGGACAATCCTTTACAAAATGTCCACTGATTCCACAATAAAGTCATAGATTATTCTGTTGACGCTTTTCTTTCTCTTCTTTGGAAAGGGGACCTCTAATTGTTCCAATTTGCATGGGTTCGACACCATGCTCTCTATCTCCAGATTTAACAACGTCAGATCTGACCCGATCAAAACGAGGTACACTGGGCCGAAATTCATGTCGTCTTTCACCCCTTCTTTCCGTTTGTCGATAGTCTATCTCTAACACTAGATCAATCAAAGCTGAAACTTCTGTAGGGCGATTTGGGATCTGTGACAAGGCGTCCTTTAAGTCATCTTTCAAGCCCCGATAGAACAAGGCTGCCCTTTTGGCCTCCGGCCAATCTGTTTCTATGACAAGTTTGTTCAATCGGGCAAGGTAGGTGACTAGTTCTCGATTCCCTTGCCTCAACTCCAGCAATTCATTATCCGTAGCCTGTGCCACCTTCCGACGGTCAAAAATGCGCAGAAACTCTTTCTTGAATTCCTCGAAGTTATATAAAATTGGTGAATCTTGAGTGACCAATGGCATAGACCACGAAGCTGCGTCTCCATTGAGGTAGGACAAGATGAAAGCTATTCGAGATTGTGCATCTGGGAAGACAGTGGACATGAAATGCAAAGAGCACTGAGTCAAGAAAATTTGGGGCTTTTGGGGATCCCCAATGAAGCGCTCTGGCGGGGCCAATGGAATTACTGGTGCCAAGGAATGAATAACCTGCGTGGTAGACCCCACACTAGTCGCTGAACTCTGATTGAACATACTGGTCCCCAAAGGAGAGGAGAGGAACCTATTCCCTGACTCTTCGCTCTTCAACTGGGCTGCCATTTCTTTGGTCTCACGTCTAGTGGCCTCCATCTCAAATTTGATTACCTTATTTTCCTCCCTAACTGCCATTAACTCTTGTTGAATTTCCTTAAGAACATTTCCTAAATGTTTTAAATCGAACCCTTCAGCCATGCTGCTCGGGTGAGTATTGATGTGGGCACTTCACTCTGTCAAGGTTCGTGGTTACTCACTATGCCGACACTCCCAGGAGCAGAACGATGAGATTTTCCAGATTCCACCACTGGTTTTCCCACAGCCACCAACTCAAGATAAACTGGCGGCCGTGCGAACCCCGCCGGGGGAAAGGGGACTGGGACAGAGAAGAAACTGCCTGGCTTTCTGGCCTTTTCCACTCAGCTTCCTTCTTTCTGCAGTATTCTGTTTTCTTTTCTTACTCTCTCTCTATCTTCTTAGCATATGTGGAAATCACTGAAACAGAAAGCACACCATTACTAATCCTCTTAAATTCCCCTCTTCTCTCCCTCCAACTCCTTTATTCACTCTCTCTCTCTCTCTCTTACCCAGAGTGCCTATGGCTTTTGCTCCTCTTCTATTCTTCTATGTGAGTTTTTATTTCATCTTAGTCCTGTATTACAAACAATACTTTAGTACTCTTAATCACTGTAGCCTTTCTTGTTCTTTTTGCACGCATTCATTCATTCACCAACTCACTCTCTGCCTTACTTTCTCATCTTCTGAATTCATCTTTTATTTCTTCCGTAGGTTATCTTCAGGAGCCAACGCCGTCAACAGGACAACGAAGGAAGTCAGGAACTGAGGTACCGGAAGGTGAGTATTTAGGTTTTCTTTATAACTATTTCCTATTTATTCTAAGACTGAGAATTTCCCTAAGTCCTAAATCCTAACAAACTATCCGACGCACCGAAGCGCTCTAACCTACGCCTAAGCCTGGCACCAAAAACTACTCTATTGCTATCTAACTGGATTCCTGTCAAAAAGCAACTTCTCCCTGAAATTCCGTTGGTGAAGTGCGCGGTTCGGAAATCAACCGACGCACTTCACAGCTGGTCTAGACCTTGCGCCCGTGTCCAGGTGTGCAAGACTAGACCGGCTACTGCCACTGCAGTTCTCCCTGTTGGAAGTACTGGGGAAAGTGCCCGGTTGCGAGCAACGATCACCCGCAACCATTTACGAGCGGGTGATCTTTTTAAAACCGGCTCATAAGCAGAGACGGAGGAGCATTGGAGCGCCTTAGCTCCTTTTCTCTGTACCCTGACATGGGCAGAGCAATGAGATTGGCATACACTCCTTCAGCTACACTTGCTTCATTTACTGATGGCATCATTTTAGATTACTGCAAAGGTCTAGCTGATATCATGAATTCAGTCTCTCACAAGGTGAACTTGGCAAAAGAACCAAAAAAAGAAGCCTAGTGCCATATGTAAAGCCCCAAGCGATTGTGTGGTTGTAAGAAGACACATGAGGAAAAGCTGCTTGGAGGAAGGTAGCATGGCGCTTCCCGAGTGATACTGGTGACAACCACTGCTGTAAAGTATACCAGAATTCCACAGTAGATCCACGCCACTCACATAAAAAGAATGAAGGCGGTAGATGAAGAAGTGGGGAAAACAGCACTGATTCACAGGGTCAAGCTCAAGTGCGCTGCATTGATCTAGAGGTGGGTGAAACGTTTGACAGTGAAGCTAGTAAAATTGGTGAAGACAACAAAGCTATAGAAGTACTGGCTGATGAAATTGAAGATCCTGGTTAAGGTACAAGTAGCAGTAATGTACAGTTTCAAGGTGAGGATCAGAGGGAAAGGCTATTGCAATGTCAAAGTCAAAGACTTGAGTGGCAGCAAGGAGAAGTAGTCTCTGATCCAAATAATTATAGACTTCAGTTGAAAATTCAAGTCACAAGAACCCCCAGAGGAAGAAAACAGTTCACAGTAAATCATTTTGCTGATGCTGATCAATGTTCAAGTCCATCAGTGAGTGGAAAAGATTCAGCAGTAGTGACAAGGGAAGATACAAGGGATAAAGCAATCAAGTTACTGAAAAGAACCTGCAAAAGAAAGCAATGGCAAAATGAGAGACTAAAGCCAATCAATGAAAAATCTAAAGTAATTGAAGTAACCTCAGAAAACAGTGAATGTGACTCACCAGTTACCAAACAACCAGCAAGAAAGAGAACATCAAAATATGTTTCACCTGAATGGGTATATTTAGCACCAGTGTCTGAGGAAGAAGAAGAGTCAAAACAAGAGATTTACAGTCTAATAAATTGCTGCCAATACACTTTTTAAAGTGAACCTGAAAGTGGTCCTGAAGAAGAATCACATTGAAAATCTTGAGACATCATTACAGGTGGTGGAAAGTTCTGGAATCGGGGCAAGATGGCGTCTGAGTAGCAGCTACTCACTGCAGCTCCGCCGGTCCGACCCCTAACTAGGTCCAAAAACACTCTCATATGGCAGTGACTGCATTCGAAAGAAGCCGGAAAGCTGTTTAAACTTACCGATCGTTTAATCATATGGAGCGGCTGCTCTGTATGACAGTGGTTTCACTCTCGGCAAATTCAGCAAAGGAACGAGTCCAGAGCCGGTGGCGAGGTACGACGTGCTCAACAGTAGCCTCCAGAACAGCGAGCCGGGCGGCTCAGGCTTCTTCGTTTCACTCTGCCCTGCGGCGGCACTCAACGCCGACCTGTCTCGAGGCTGCGTTATTGGCGATCTACAACGTCCTGACGGCCTCACAAGATACGGAGAAGAGAGGCAGCTACTGTTGCTGGTTTCAGCGGTGGATACATTGTGTCCTGAGTTCACGGAGAAAGCAGGAAAGACAAGTAAGGATGGCGGGGCGCGCTGGAAAAAATATTAAAGCTAAAAGCAGTCAGCCTTTAGCTCCCTTGTTAATTGACTCAGTACAGCTTCCCCGCCAAGAAATCCCTCCATGTCGTCCGGAAACGCGGGGGCTGAGAAGTAAAGATCAAGAGGGGAAAATTAATCCCGAAGATAGGGGTGAGCGAGGGGTCAAGCAAATCAAGCAAAGTAAAAAACTTCAGGAAAAAAACACCAACACTATTGCCCGATCTCTAACTCTCAACAGTTAATTTCTAATATGTTTGGCCCAGCAGAGGTGGAGAAAGTGCAAAGTGAGTTAATGGAGGCGGTATTGGAAGACCAGCTGGCCCCAACTGCTCCAGGGGCGCCTTTTGCAAGCGCCAATAATCTTGGGGTCTCTTCTTTAGACACTCCAGTAATATCGGTTGCAAGCTCCCCCACATCAACGGCTAATGCAGGAATAACTGGGGAATCAGGGACAAATGTCGGCAGCGCGCAGATGAAAACTGCCCAGTCTGAGACTCTACTGTCTCCATTACCCCCTGATTTAAGAATTTCTGGGATAGAACCTCTTATTAATGTGGTGGTATCAGATGTAATCACTGCAAATACGGGAGCCATATGTCTTGAGAATTCGCTAACTCCAGCAAATTTAATATTCACTCAGCCGGACAACTTTGTTAATCCCGTTAATCTCGATAAGCCAGATACTATTGGGAAACCCTATCCGGTTACAGATGAGTCAGAGCTATATGAAACCGGTATTTCCACATCTAGCGAAGGTGATGATAATGGTAAAAAGCAGGATTGGGGAACTAATACTGACTCTGGGACCTCAGGGCAAATAGTCGTGCAAAAGAAGAAGCCGGGACTAAGATTGAAAAAAGAAAAAAAAAGAAAAATAGACACAAAAGTGGGGAGATCACGGAACAAGGAAGTAGTACTGAGCTTAGATGGGATTATTCTTCCTCCCAGTTTGCGACTCCATCAGATTGTACTATTCGCTCAGGCGGCAACCTCTCGGCTATGGGAGATTTGGGCAGCGAGAATTCTAGAATCCCAAGAAGTAAAGAAGAAAAAGAACCTACCCTCACTGAAGTCTTACAGTCAATCAAGGGCTTCCAAGAAGAGGTAAAGCAGGACAATCGCAAAAGTCGACAAGCTACACAGAAACTGCAGGGCGCAATTAGGAAAGTGGGTCGCACCTGCACTGAAATCGCTGACAGAATGTCGTCCGTCAAAGTGCGCACTGAGAATCTGGAGAAAGATGTATCTTCATTAAAGGTACAAGGAGACGCACATGATGGTATAGTCAAGGATCTAATGGCAAAGGTTGAGGAGCAGGAGAATAGATTACGGAGGAATAATCTTCGCATTCTTGGTGTTCCAGAAGGAGTGGAGGGGGGTACGATCCTAGGGCTTATATAATCTCACTTTTCAAAGGAGCATTTCCTGAGCTGCAATCTTGGGACTGGGACAAGGAGATTCAACGGGCTCATCGCCACCCGCTAACACTTTCTAAACGATCTTCGTCTCCAGCGCAATTCCCCGCGCTTTGCTAGTATATTTTGGTAATTTTCTTTTGCGTCAGGCAATTTTTGATTTAGCAAGACCTACAAGTAAGAGGGAGTTTAAGGGCGTTACTTTCTTCAGTAGGCCTGACTTTGCCCATGCTACAGTGGAGCGACGATGGAGGTTGAGGCAGCTATTTGCTCCTTTCCAACAAATAGGGGCAACGGTTTATCTGCAGAACCCAGCGCGTCTAAAAATCATACTGAATGGAGTTACACGTAGCTTTATTTCGGAAGTGCAAGCTCAAGCCTATTTGAATGAAGCTACAGAAACAAGAAGAGATAGAACCAAGATTTAAATAATTTGACACTTACGGACATAAAGGCTGTGTTTATACTAACAAATATTGTTATATTGATTATTATAATTTGTAATCACACTGTTAGGGTGGTTAGCCTAGGAAGGGGTCGGATCGGGGAGGGGCACGGGGTTTTGATTGCTCAAGATGTCCACATCCTGGTTCTCTGTGAACCGGGTTGCCCGAATGGGTGGTGGTGGGTGGGGGGAGGGATTCATTTGGGTAGGGTTGGGGAAGGGGTTGGCATTGAGAGAGTTGACTCGAATTCTTGTCTTTCACTATTTGTTTTATTTGTACAGGAGGAGTTTGTTAATCCTTAATGAGTAATTTACGTATAGCAACAATTAATGTTTGTGGACTTAACGATCCCAAGAAATGACGGAATACTGCAGTGGCTCTTCGGCTACTTAAAGCCGATATTTTATGTTTACAAGAAACACATATAGAGAGAACACAGATTAATCTTTTGGATTCACTGGGTTATACAGTAGTAGGCGCCACAACACAAGATGCTAGGGTTCGGGGGGTGGCAGTATTATCCGCAAAGCGCTCAATTAAATTTAACCGAACATTAGTTGATCAACATGGGAGGTGGGTTATTGTTAATTTGCAGAGGGAAAATGGGGATTCACTTACGATATGTTCTTTATATGGTAGCACCGCAGATGATCTAGCAATTTTTGATTTTATGAATAATGAGTTGGCTAAGTGGCCGCTCCCATTAATTATTTGTGGTGACCTTAATATAAATCTGCCTGCTAACAAGAATATAGTTCTAGATAAAGATTGGATTTATTGTGGGCGAAAACCGAAGGTTTTTAAAGCCTTGAGGACATTATGTTCTGAACAGGCATTGACTGATATTTGGCATGCACAGCACCCCACCGATGCCGGCCATACTTGTTATTCTTTTCCACATAATAGGTTGGTAAGATTAGATTTTATGTTTGTATCTCACTCAATTCTCCAATTATGCTCAATTGAAAAGACTCCACGTATTGTTTCGGATCATAATCCTCTGGTGGTGGAAATAAAGGGGGTCATAGGTGGTATCAGAGAGCTGCCTAATTGGACCTTTGAACGATCCCTTCTTTTAAATGACGATTATTGTAATCGTATGAAGTACTGGATTCCGCAATTTATCAAGGATAATTTAGGCAGTACAGGGATTGAAATGGTATGGGACGCATTAAAAGCGGCAATCAGGGGAGAAACATTGAGTTTTTCTTTCACCCTAAATAGGGATAAGTGTCAGCTCTTGGCCAATTTGCAAGCCCAACTGGCAGCTGCAGAGGAGAATTTAATTATTGCTATTAGAGATGGTAAGGAGCCAGCAGAAGCACTTGCCAAAATAATGTCGGCAAAATCATCTGTGCTAGAGCAAATCACCAAAAAAGCTGCAGATAGATTATCAACCTGGGGGAAGGAAGCATATGAATGTAGCGAACAGGTTGGGCACCACCTTGCGGTTAGAGCAAGGCAAAAAGCACCAGGAATACCATTACAGAAATTAAAGACACTACTTATAAAACAATTGTAGACCCTGAGGGTATTCGGAAGGTATTTCTTACATATTATCAAGATTTATATCATGAAACTAATACGACACAGTTACAAGATATTAATACATACCTCAACCAAATTCCAGCGGTACAGTTAGCGCAAGATGACCGGGTGCTACTTGATGAGCCTCCCCAGTGGATAGATGCTCTATTATGTATTAATAGCCTTCCCAATGGTAAAGCTACTGGGCTGGACAATATTCCTGTGGAATTTTACAAAAAGTTTTCTACTGAACTAAAAGAGGTTATGCTCCATTTGTTCATTCATGTATTTAAGGGGGGGAAGCCACCAGAATCATGGTCTCAAGCAAAAATTATTATTCTTCTGAAAAAGCATAAATCTCCTCTAGAACCAGCCTCCTATCGACCTATTACACTAATTAATGCAGACAGCAAAGTTTATTCTAAAATTTTAGCGGTTCGTTTAGCGGGGGTTATACATAAAGTAATATCACCTTGGCAACATGGCTTTATTCCTGGCCGTGGCACCACGGACCACATTAGGAGAGTTATAGCATTGCTTGATGCTGCCCATGTATCTAAAGACCCAATAGTACTTATTCTATTGGATGCAGAAAATGCCTTTGACAGGGTTTCCTGGTCCTTTTTGTGGGAGACCCTGTCAAGGGCCGGGATTGGGCAGGGACTTATACAGGCCTTCAAAATGCTGTATGTTCAGCCTACCGTGAAATTACTTATAAATGGTAGGTTGACGGATACATTTAAAATTACCAGAGGTACCCGGCAGGGATGTCCGAGTTCACCACTTTTGTTTGCTTTATATATAGATCCTTTTTTGCGACTGCTTGAAATTAATCAAAAAATTAGTCCTATTATTTATCACGGTTGGGAAACGAAAGTCCTGGCCTATGCTGACGACATAGCTCTAGTAACAACTAACCCAAGAATATCAATGGCTGAGTTAGAAAAAGAGGCGGAAAGATTTGGAATCTTATCGGGATATTCTCTTAATAGATCAAAGACCCAGATTATCTGCAAGAACGCCAGCATGAGTGATGATACACGTCAGGTAGAAAAGGCTACATATTTTGGAGTTGACATCTTGGCCAACGTTGATCGGATAGTTGAGTGTAACATAGACCCCTTGATTAATAAAATTAAACCCAAATTAATCCGACTACATAACTTACATCTTTCAATCATTGGTAGATGCAATTTAATTAAAATGCTTTTTTTTCCTAAATTTTTGTATTTCATAAGAGCTATACCGTTAGAATTTAGCACCACCTGTTTGAAAAAGATCGAAGATTTATTTTCTCGTTTTATATGGGCAGATGAAAAGCCCCGAAGAGCCTATAAGTTTCTCTCCCTATCAAGGGAAAAGGGTGGGTTGGCACTCCCAAATATAAAACTTTATTATTGGGCAACAACTATACTGTATAATTTAACTCTTTTTTTCAACAAGCCCACAGACAACTGCCTGGGAGATATACCCACCCCAATAGAACTTATAAAGGGCAGAGATGCATGGGAATGGATTTGGAGATTTTTGAATGATTCTCATTACAAGAAAGTTCGCTTTAAGACGCTTATTGATGGATTTAAAACTATGAAATCGGTCCGAAAAATGTTAGGACTGGGTCGTTTGAACCATTATACCCCAATTTATAATAATCCTAATTTGCCAGAAATTTTTAATGTTTTAATAATTAAAAAATGGCAAGATAAAGGCCTGTCGAAACTTGGTGATTTCTATTCCCTATCCGAGATAGCTTCATTTGAGAATCTCAAAGAAAGATATGAACTGGACTGGAGAGATTTTTATAAATATCTACAAGTACGCGATTTTTTGAGGAAAAATGTGGCGGCCCAGCAGGATTTATAAGTAATACCTTAGTAGATAACTTGGGAAAGAAACATCTAACTATTGGGTCTCTATATAATTCTCTCAACTTATTAATCCCGGATGATTTGATACTGCGTGCCAGGAAGTGGGAAGATGAAATTGGTATCTCAGAAGACTTATTTTTCCACTCAACCGCATTAGCACAAAGTCTGTTAATTCTGGCGCGGTTACTAGCCCAATATTATAAATCCTGCTTTTCGCTGTATTATACCCCGAAAAGGATCGCGAAATGGGGGACAGGGAAGGGTACCCTTTGCCCTCGGTGCTCCTTGTATCAGGCAGATCTTAGTAACATGTTTGCTTTATGTAGTAAATTAAGTAGCCTGAAATTAGAGATTGCAAATTTTATAAAAGAAGTGCTTGGGAGGGACTTTGATCTCTCACCCTCCTTGATCTGCCTTGGGGTGGGTAAGGAGACCCGAGGGAAATCAGGAGAGCAATTGGTCTTTATTTGTATGGCAATATATCGGCTCTGTTTAGCTTCAGCTTGGTTAGATCCATCCCCACCAGGATATCATCAATGGCTAGTACGACTAGTATCAAACTATAACTTTGAAAAAGCTATCTATGTGAATAGAGGGATGCATGCCCGAAGGAAAGGCCTAAGGATATGGGAACCATTGGCTAAATGGCTTGAGAGGTAATCTAAATTAATTTATCGAGTCAGATCTGTATTTTGTTAAATATATTCGATTTTATGTCCAAGCCCGGGGACGGGTGGGTTGGGAGAGGGGGTAAAATCAATTTAAAACTGTGTATGTTGTATAGCGTGCGATTTAATTCATATTTACTGTACTAATATATGTTCTAATGTAAGTATGTTTGTAAATACAGTTTTCTAGTAATAAACATGCACTAATAAAAAATTTATTAAAAAAAAAGAAAATCTTGAGACGTGGTCAAAGGCTGGAATCAAAACTGAATTTAAAAAAAAGCAAATCTAGAAGAAGAACAACAATCTTTTGAGAGAATGAACCGAATGAACTGAAACTTAAAAAATCAAGACTCTTTTAAAGTTTATTTTCATTTTTGATTATTGTTCTCAAATAAATAAGAAGAAAGGTTTCTTTTAAAAAAAACATTTTTTGATGACTGTTGGAGTTTCACAATACATTTTTGCTTTTAATCTCATTGGAAAATAGCATATAGCAGGAGCTGCAAAATTATTGGTCTGATCACCGTATTAATGACATTAACGATCTTAGTTGGCTTTCTCTCTCCAGTGGGATGTGTCTGCACAAAGGTTGATTAACTATAATACATAATGAAGTGAATCATAACACACTGACCCATAGGGACAGTTGAGGTAGTCAATTTCATGATCATTTTTACACTAAAAAGTTGAGCAAATATGTCCTGATCATCGGAGTAAAAGATTGCTTTGTATGTATTTTTCTGCCCTCATCTGCAGGTGAAGGAGCTTTCTAATTACAACTACCTATATCTTATAGTTTGTGTTTTAATGCCTTTGTTAGTATTTTTAACACATTGATTTTTTGTCTTCTTATTTGTCAGATTTCAACATCTGGCTGGAAGATCTACCTATCTCTGAAAATGAAGATACTAATAAGGGACCTAAATTTGGGAAATTTCTAAATATAAGGGCACAAAGTAACCAGAAGATCAAAAACACTAACTAAGAGTATGTGTGTAGCTTAAGTAATGAGGAGCATGAGTCTATTAAAGAATACAATGTGATACGAATTAGATTTGTGAGAGAGTGGAGAGAAGAAAGAAAGATAAGACTGAAGATTCTGAAGATTAAAGCAGAAGAAAAATAATGTAGATTATTGAATTTGTATCCAAGATTGAGAATGGAACATGAGAGGAAGATTGAGATGTCTATGATGCGTCATGAACCTACAAGAATTGGAAAAGTTGCAAATGTGGGAGAAAGTGAGTCTGAAAACAGTTATGGTATAAATTGTGTTTTGTCTGATTGGTGAAGAGCCCATTTTGAGAGCAATCTTGTATGTGTGTGGTAAGACTGTCTTTTTCAATCTGCTGTGTAATTGGTTTGGTTCATGGTATCTTGCTACAGTGTTTCTTAGATTCTATCGCATGAGTGGAATGGATGATACAGTTAGTTTGAGGAGAGTGAAGTGTGGATTTGGGCAGATAGTATTAGATATATGTGTAGCTATGAATGATGTAAAAATTAGATGGTTGTCTATACTTGTTGACCAGCTTGCTTCTAACACCACTGGAGCTTTAACTCAAATTAATTCTGAGTTAAGTGCAGCGCGGGAAATGATTATGCAAAACAGCTTAGTGCTAGATATTCTTCTTGCCAAGGAAGGTGGTGCTTGCAAGGTATTAAAGGTGGAGGAATGCTGCACCTTTATACCTGATAACAGTAGGGCTATTCTTGAGTATCTACAAAAATGTACTAACATTTCTTGTCAAGACCAAGCTTTAGAAGAGCCTGATGTGTGAATGGTTGTAGGTTCCTTGGTCAGTGAGACAGGTCAGGTTTTAGCAAGGTTGGTGAATGGATTGATAAGGAACATTGAGGCTAATCTAATCCCATGTATTAATTGTAATGATTTATGCAATTGTCCTGATTCTTTTGTTGAACTTTTCTGGATGTCTATTTCAAATTGTGGGTGTAAGGGATGAAAGAAAATCATTAAAAGAATAGAGAGAAGAAGACATTGAAATGGAGAATATCAAAGATCGTGTTTACAATCAGCTAAAGATGATGGGGAGTCAACCACAAAGAAACGGAAAGTGATGCAGACTGTATTATAATTTCTGACAAGTTAAATTTGTATTATTAGTCTGTTTTTAGTGATTATAGAATAATCAGAGGGGCATCTGTAAGAGATTGTTATATGTTTATATTTTTGTCCCTTAATAACAATGTGCAGAATGTATTTTCATATTCAAATTCACATGTATACACTGATGTTGTGCTATTTCTTTTGGAACAAATACATTTTCTATGATGTGTAGAAGTGGATTTTTCTGATATATGTTAAAAAGGCCACATTTTAATGTAAACACCATCTTGTTCAAAATGGAGGTAATTTCTGTGACTCATACTGCTTTCCGACGCTCACCTTTTCTCCTCACAAACTCCTCAGAGTTAAGCTGAGGGATGTAATTGTTTATTTCCACGGTTATTGTTGTTATGCTCTCGTTATTGTTGATGTATCTTGTTTTGTTCGAGCATCTCCGGATGACATTGGCATAAAGGCTGATGACTAATTATTTCATTTAGTGGGTTAGTGTTTTGATATTAAGGCAGTGTGATATTTATTTCTCATGTAATGTCTATTTTTCATGGGCTCTGATTTGCAAAATGCTACATGTACTTACACCATAGTGAGACTACTGATCCTGTAATTTCATACTCAAGAATAATGTATAAAAGACTTCGATTTTGAGGGTGCAGCAGAGCTTTCCTGAATGCTACTATTGCGATGCTGTTGATTTCTTTCCCGAAGTTTCTGCTGATTTGGGGCTTAGAATAGCATCTTTGTACCACTTAATTTTTTTAATTCTGTAATAAAAACCTTTAACTTTTCCATTGATCTAGAACTCAGTTATTTAGTGGCCCATTCAATCTTAACCATTTTATTTAAAATTGCATTTTCTGATTTTGATGTTTGGGAGGTGCCCTAACACGGGGACACATTGGTTTATGAAGTTAAGGTTTAACACCATCTCTGATCCAGTGAAATGTGGGAAGTCAAATTAAGTTAAATTTTGGGGTACACCATTTTGTTCCTACAATGTGAGTTATTTTGGGGAGCCTATGTGCTGATGTACTTTGGGGCCATATGGGTGTCTGAACTGGCAGTGGCGAGAAAGAATGTTAAAAAGCAGTAGAGGGGTGCAGGTAGATTCTTGGTGGCTGAAGGTATGGGTGGGGAAGCGGATTTTAAAATTTCATGGCCTAAGAATGACCAGTCTGAGCGGGGAGTTTGAGTAACGTTAAAAGCCACCTCTAGGGGAACGCTTTGTCCACCAAATTTTGTCTGATTGTCTTTGCAGGTGCACATAAAAAAGTATAGTGCACTCTTGCTACATGAGGATGACATGGAGTGGTGGAACACAGACAATTAAGCATGCATTATTCGGGATTGGCACACATCAGAGGTGGTCGCTATGGGCCTTTCCCATGAGGCGATCATGAAGATGGAGAGATGGAATTTGGGCTGTTACCAGCGATATGTTAAATTAGTATACTTTGTGTATGACTAATGAGTGATCCCTTGACAATTTCTAATTTTTTGACATTTGTCTACTACTGGCCAAGTTGGATTGTGAAAAGTAAGCTTGGCCACTTCAACATCAAACACTTTTTCTTCTGATGGTGTTAAGAGCATCACATCCCATCAAACCCTTCGTGCCATGGCACGCCGCTTAAACACTCCTTGAAGCTAGTATGTCTGTGCAATGTTACCATTATTCTAGATGGTAGTGACAGGTGCGACGTCATGATGTGTATGCTGGCACTGGTTTATCCAATGTACCAATTATCCTGATCCCTGGTGGCACAGCACACAACGATGGGTGCCTAATTGTTGTGTGAACACTAATTGGAACCCTGGTGGCAGTGGTAGGCACCACTTTTATGTTCATCACTGTATGTTTGTTCTCATTACCCTGGTGGCAGTGGTAGGTGCAAATTAGAACTTCTGCACATGACTTCACATAACAGAGTCGCATGCTACATATGCTAATCGCCATGAGGATTTATCCATGAACACTGTTTGCATGTGGACATGTGCAAACGGCCAAATTCATCATAATAACCCAACGTACTTAATTCAAAATCATGGTGACTGGACATGTGTCACGTGCCCTAGACACCCGCTGCTGAGATTATTTTAACCGTGTTGGCCTCAGAGTCACTTACCTGGCTCTCTTCAGCTCCTGGACCCTCGACGGCAGTCTTCCAACATCTCCACCGCTGGACTGCAGATCTCCTAATCGCTTCTGTTGCATCTCCGTCTGCAGAGTACCACAATTCCTTAATAAGAAGAGCAATACAAAAGTCGGATCACAACAACCAGACAAAAATTCTCACATTGCGCTCTAGCGCTGAGCAGGCAAATCACACCCCAAAGGAAAAAATGAGCCTTATCATATGCGCAAAGAATAGCAGCGCTTTGAGTAACATTTATTTCCACAGGAAAGCATATTTTCTACTTTCTGAAACAATACTCGTACCTGTTTGTTTTGATCTACACAGGAAGGACAAATTCCCTGCTATAGCTGCAACGCATGAAACTGATTGTTGGGTCATTGGCAGCTCAAAGAAACTGGAGATTACTAGAATTCGCAGAACCATAAAAGTCAGGTTGAATAATTATTCAGAGCACCAACTCTGGACTGTTCTTGCAGACTATGTTGGCAAAGATTGTGTTATTTCAGTACCTGTTTTCTTTGCAGTCAAAGCCTGTTTTATGTGCAT
Organism: Calotriton arnoldi; assembly: GCA_963921515.1. Classification (NCBI taxonomy): domain Eukaryota; kingdom Metazoa; phylum Chordata; class Amphibia; order Caudata; family Salamandridae; genus Calotriton; species Calotriton arnoldi. The sequence continues at coordinate 1,197,357 of CAWUFW010004108.1, forward strand.
AGAAAGAGCTTCTTAGAAAAAGAGTTTGCTGTGCATTACGCACTAGCTTTTATGTTGATTTTGAACCTGCCATGACTCAAGAACGTTCTGAGTATTTTTGGTTGAACCATGTGTAATAAGTGTTATTCAATTGCAGATCATAATAATCCTGAGCAGTCCTTGTACCTGGTGAACCTGTATCCCGAACCCAGTATTCACGCTCTCATAAAACCAGGGGTACCTCAAGCAGATAAATCCGAATCATTGAAGACCTGGTATTTCTCTCTTATCCCAACCCCCCTTCCCCTTGGGCGCATTGTTAGTTCTCACTTGGATTTGGGGGATATTGTCATGCCAACTGAACTGCCCGGAGTTCGGGTGAGTGGCTCGCAACAGATAGGTTGGAATGGGAATAGCAAATCTGGCCCCTCCCATGTCTACACCTTTCTTATTGTTGCTCAGTTTGAAGTGGCAATAGTAAATCTGACCCCTCCAAAGTCCAACACTTTCCCTATTGTTGCTTAGGTTGAGTGGCTTGAGCAGATCTACTCCCTCCAAAGTCCAACAGTTTCAACAATGTTTGTCAATTTGGAGTGGGAGTAGTAAATCTGTGCCCTCTAAAGTCCAACACTTACCTTACTGTGGCTCAGTTTGCAGAGGGAATAGTAAATTTGACATCTCTAAAGTCCAACATATTTGCTATTGTTGCTCACATTGGCGTGGGAATTGTGAATCTGACCCTGCTAAAGTTCAACAGCTCCTTGCTGTTGTTTATGTTACAGTAAGAATAGTAAATAGTAAATACAACCCCTCCAAAAGGAAGTACTTTCCCTACTACTGTTTTGGTTAGAGTGGTAATAGTAAATCTGATCCATCCAAAGTGCAACAAGTCTTCTCCTGTTACTCAGGTTGGATCGGGAATAGAAAATCTGACTCCTCTAAAGTGAAATACTTCCCTGCTGTTGGAGTTTGAGTAGTACTTTTATGTTTTTTTATACCATTTATTTGTGTGGGGTTATAATGGTGTTTTCTGTTTTAAATTTATATTAAAGTGAAGTGTTACCCGGCCTATTAACGATAATGACATTATAGTTCAAATGCTATGTATCAGCATATTCCCTCAATTTCCCCTCCAATTTTAGCATTGCAGCCCATTGACAAGTCTATACTATACAATGTTCTAAATTAAAAAGGGAGAAGCAGAAACATAAGCATTGCAAAGTTGGAGAAAAAGGCTTATACCATCCATTATTAGGCTTGAGCCACTTCATTGTTTCAGTGGAGTTCCCAACATTCTAATGTTCTAATGTTTGTTAAAGACCCTGAACCCAAGTTAAAGGCGTGAGCCACGGGTGATGGCCTATAATGAGGGAGATATAATTAAACAACAAATAGAGCATAAGGCAGAATGGCTATAGCGCTGTTAGAATAATCCATCCACTGAGATTGAAACCACATTTCCCAAACTGTGGGTCGTAATTTTTGGTGGGTCACAACTGTCTAAGAAATAAATAAATATGTCTTTAAATTCTATATTTATTTTGTTACATTTGCTCCACTTTAAAGAAAGAGGTCAAATTTCAGGTTATGTCTTCTGGTGAATTGCTGCTAATTTTTTTTCACATGTGGAATACCATTTTTATACTCCTCTCACTTTGCAATAGAAGAAAGAAAAGTATTGCAAGAGAAGAAAGAAAAGTAAAGTCTTTATGTGAAAATCTTGCTGGGATACAGGGAGTGTGAACGGAAAGGCTATAGGATGTCATTTTTTGTAACACACATCAAAATGTAAAAACCTGTAAATGAACTGTACACATTCAGCTGTTAGGAAAACAACAATGAAGCACATTTTTTTCAATTCTGAAGTGTGATAAAAATAAAGATTTTAATAGGGTCAAAATAAATGAAGACACTTTACTTAGTGATGAACAAATGATAAATATTCACTGAAACCCAATTTCCAAACATTTCATTTGTGTGCAATATAGTTTTAGCCGTAAAACTTTAAGTCTGCACAAATTTGGGGGCTATTTCAATGGCAAATGCGCTGTATATAAATGACAGCACACTGCCACACAAAGCTATAGTTACATTAAAAAATCACCCACCTCATGTTCATTAAAGCTAAGTGGGTTGCGAATGTTTGTTGTTCCAAAAATTGGGTTGTAGTTCTGGAAAGTTTGGGAAGCACTGGTAGAGTGTTCTAAATTAAATAGGAAGAAACACAAAGCAAAAAGGTTGGAATGTTGTAGCAGTAGACCTATACCAGCTGTTACTGGCCCAGAGCCACTCCATTGTCTTCAATGGAGCTCTCAACATTCCAATATTCTAATTAGTGACATTTCATCTTGGCTGTCATGAGCGACACAAATCCCTAAATATCTCAAGGCTCTACACTGCCCCCACATCAGAAAGTTCCCTTTGTCTGAATCAGGTCAGGGCTCCCTTTGGGAATGATCAGGTCTTAAAGTAGTTAGTTATCATGCTTGACAAATGACTAACCTCATGTAACAAGACAAGTAGATTTGGCACAGCTCCCACTGATTACGTCAAATAGACCAAAGTGTTATATGTGATCCAGCGCGCAGGGATCAATAAATTTGCAATAAACAAGGCCCAATTACATTACCCAACAAAGTCCCTTCACGCTGGGTTCAGTGTAAAG